>JAVJGI010000063.1:1394560-1410528 GCA_035590275.1 Ibycter americanus | reverse complement strand
TCCCAGCCCCGTCCAGCCTGGCCTTGGGCACTGCCAGGGATGGGGCAGCCACAGCCTCTCTGGGCAGCCTGTGCCAGCGCCTCGCCGCCCTCACAGGGAAGGATTTCTTCCTAATACCTAATCTAAATGTACCCTCTTCTAGCTTAGAGCCGTTCCCCCTGGTCCTATCACTGCAGGCCCTTGTAAAAAGCCCCCCTCCAGCTTTTCTGATGGCCCTTTTGGGTGCTGGAAGGTCTCCCTCAGCCTGGAGCAGGAGATGGCACCCCTGCCCTCCAGCGTGTTGACCGCACCACTGGGCGCCACTGGGAAACTGCTGAGGGTGCACTCAATCCCACTGCCCACATCCCTGACAAAGACGTTACACAGTGCTAGGCCCAGCACGGACCCCTGAGGAACGCCACCCACCACTGGTCTGCACTCGGACATTGAGCTGTTGACCATCACTCTTTGAGTGCGACCATCCAGACAATTCCTTATCCACCAGGTAGTCCGGCTGTCAAATCCATGTCTCCCCAATTCAGAGACAAGGATGTCGTGTGGGACAGTGTCAAATGCTTGCACAAGTCCAGGCAGATGACATCAGCTGCCTCTCCCTTATCCACCAACGCTGTAAACCCCATCGCAGAAGGCCACCAAATTGGTCAGGCACGATTTGCCCTTAGTGAAGCCATGCTGGCTGTCACCAACCACCTCCTTATTTTCCATGTGCCTTAGCACCATTTCCAGGAGGATCTGCTCCATGGTCTTGCTGGGCACAAAGGTGAGACTGACCAGCCTGTAGTTCTCTGGGTCTTTTGTCAAAGGTATTCCATTAAAATAAACAAAGAAAATTAATTTGAAGTTTGACCTCCAAAATACTATTGAGCTTGATGAGTTACACAGCATGGAGCATGATTATTTTGAAGACTGCTAAAACTTTCATGTCTCCTTCAAGTACAATTCCACACTGCAACATGCCTATGCAAGAAATACCTTGTACTACTTAAGTGAACTGCTCCTTGTGTTTACAGATCCAGGGCTTTACTGATAAAAAGTACTTTTGGGTAAGATTTTGCAACTTGCATGCCTACCACCACTGCAGGCAATACATTTATTCTTTTATAAAGAGAAATCTTTAGTAAGCCTACATTGTGTGTATTAGCTTACCAGTGATGGCAAGGTTACAGTAGGCCTTTCAAGGCCCCCCACCTTGGGCCTTTCAAGTATTGTAACTTATGAGGAACACAAAAAACCCCTTGTACTCAAGGTGTATTTACAGAACAAAACACTTCACTGAAACTAAAACCATCTGATGTGAGTCAGAGGCATGTAACCTGTGGAATGCCTCTTCTAGAGCACAAGGGTGCTTTGAATTACCATACAGTAGAGCAATTTATGTCCTCACTTGTAAAATGCTTTGTTTAACACTATACTGAGGCTATATCCAATCTCCTAAGAATGCAAAAAAGAAAGAATATAGAAAAAATCTTTGAGTCAGCACTTGAAAATAAACAAGCCTAGCAGAGCTGCAGAAATCAGGACTGTTTAGAAAAATACTCAATTAAAAAAAAAAAATCTTTCTGCCATTTACTAACCATTAACTAGCCTGCTGTGAGCCCAGTTTCCTTTATCTATTTCCAGTTCACATTTTCTTATAGGCCTCCTTCCAACACGTTTCTGAAGAGGGAGCTTCAGAAGTGTCACTGAGGAGCACATAACAACTTTATTACGCAGATCACACCTGCCTCAAAGTTCTTCGCTACTACAAAACAGTATGTTTAACTTAAACTGACACTGTAACTAAAGAAACTGTTTACACCAGGAATCAAAACTCCATGGTGTTTTTCTTTTCAATTATTCTCATCATGAAGACTAATTAACTGCAAGACTGCATAGGGAGTAAGTCACTCCAGATAACAGACCACCTTCTTACAACAAATTACTGAATTGTTTCATCTTTTTAACTTTGGAATAAACTTCCCTGTCAAGGACTATAGTTATTATAATGAGACATCTAGCAACTGCAATAATCTAGCTCCCATTAGAGAAATAAATTATCTGGTGGCATGAGAGTCAGCTTAACTATCATAAAAATTTAACTTGAAAGAAAGTATATGTATACTTCATGGTATGGTCTCTCTCTCGAGACATTTTAAGTAATGCATGGTGTTCTTCAGCATTTCCATTTTAACATCACCCTCAGATTTCATCACAAAATTTGGTGGTGCAAAAACAATGCAAAAGTCTCTGTTGAAATGGAAAAAAACTTAAAACCCATAAATCCAAGAATCAAACTTAAAGCTTGATTCAACCAATTAAACATGGAAGGATGACCCTGATATATAGAGAAAAATACTTGCCATTTAGGGCACAATTTCTATAAAAAGAGTTCTCACTTAGAGGAAGAAGGCATTTTAATGAGCTTCTGAGTTCACACATTCACATTTCTTGGAAGTCTTTGGCATATGCAACTTAAAAATCACTACTGAATCTTTTAGGGCTTTTTATTTTTATTTTTTTAATTGAAGTTCTAACTGTCATCTCTTTTTTATAGGGAATAAAACCAATAATGAAAAACCTATAGCCTATCTGTAGTTTACAACTGTATCTACTGTACCTTTCAATCCTTAACAAGTATTCAGGAGCACCTGGCGCAATGAACCAGCTGGGCTACCCGACCGGCTTACCTTTCCTATGTCACTGCGTGAAAACCAGGGGTCATTTATAATATCATGTCGGTTGTGCAGAGGATGAACTTTCACCCAGTAATAATTATACCTCCTGCCTAACTCACAAGGAACCTAATGGCATGCTTCATACAGTGTACCATGTATATTCATGCATAACATAGATGGTATGACAAATTCATGGAATTAGAGTGTTTTGTTCCAGACAATCTAAAGGAAAACACATGATCCAGAAACAAGCTGAAACGAGGTATAGAAAATAGGATAGCAGGCGCCACTGCACGTCTTCCCAAAATTAGAAAGTCATCTCAACAGTATTAGTTCAGATAAGCATTTTAGCGCAAGGAAGCAGCACAATGAAAGAAAACCTGGGAAAGGGAGTGGAAGCCTGACTAACGCAGGACTGCCTGCCCTGCACTGCAGCATGCCTCGCCTTTCTAATCTGCAGCGTTACACACTTCATCATGTAACGGACTTCAGAATCAGGTAGTGAATCCTGTGTCAGGTAAACCCTGCTCCAAAATAAAAAGTACACTTTTTAGTTTGGAGACCAGACAAATACATCTAAATATGAGACTTAGGCAAAAACGTGAATTTTCTGTAACTGACTGTCTAGGCCAAAGGTATCGATAGCAACCTTAGCTTATTGTTTTAAAAGCCATTCAGTGGGAAAAAGTATTTCTTTCCATAAAGCAGCAGCTGGTTCAAAACCCCATTAATATGATCTTAATTTATTAGAAATTCTAGCTGAAAGAGAAAACAGCTTTTACAATTCCCTTAGTTCAATATCAGTTTCTACATTGTAGATATTTAAGACACTGCTGCTTAATTTAGTAACATTTTCATTATCCCCAAGGATTACTCAAGAACATTTACAAGGAAAACCATTTGCGTGAATTGTACAGGTTACTGATAATTTGGTTTTGTCTTTCTTAATGGTATTTTATATATGTGTGTGTAAAATAAATCACAAAGCTTTTTTTAAACTGAAAGTGTATCTCATCTTCCTGGCACGTACAGTTCTGGAGACATTACCCCCACCCCCCGTGCAATTCAGTTACAGGCACTCAGCCAAATGGCTCTAATTTTTGTCCTCATTAACATCTAACCATTTTAGGCTTTTGCAATCGGTTTTTTGGCACCACAAAAATCTGTTTGAAAACTATGCAGCACCTACACAACACAAAGAAACTTTTCCAAATACAATCAAACTGTCCAGTGAATTACAGACGGTTCACGTAAAAGAACCTCATGGTTAATGGTTGCCAGATAGTCAGGAAAGATACTCTTAAGGGAAAAAGCCTACCTTGCAACACTACTATCTACAGACCACTGTGGCTCCACCTGCATTGCACTGTTACCACTGTCAGGTAGCTCCAGACAGCTTGTGCCCAGGATGGTGTCCAAACCCGGAGAACTGCCACATCCATGGTCCTTCCTGCCGGTTAGCGGGAAGTCGCCACTGCTGGGAAGAGCACGTGCTGCGAGCTGATGTTTCTGGATGCAGCAGGAGCATAACATTCCCAGTCACGGCATGATCAAAGAGTAGGATTGATTTCAGGTTGACAAATGTAGCCTTTCACATCCTGTGCCAGAAGCTTCAGAGAGACGGTACACCCATTTCCAGTTCCTCACCCCGGTGTGTCGGTGGGTGGGTATCACGCTCTGACAGTTGGACATACCGCACTCATACCTCTGCAGCACAGTTTAAACCAAACCACATCTGTTATGGTAATGAGTGCCTGCTCTGTGAAGCCTCCACACCACCTCATCGACCTGTGGACAGTTCACGCCAAAGGGCATGCACCTCTACAAGGCACACACACAACCCCGGTCTTCACTATCAGGTTTCAATAATCATCCTGTACTTGCCCTGACCGCAGAAGTTAAGGCTCTGTTCACATGTGCAGCACAAGGCACAGACAGCAGCTGTCTCTGCTCAGCCCTGACCCCAGGAAAGGTCAGAAAACCACCCCAGCCCTCAGCTGCATGGAGGGTTTGCACACTTTGAACACTGAAAAACAGGAGCACGCAGCAAGGCAGAGATCATTGCTTGTGAAGGCTCCCCAATGCTTCTTGTTACAACATTCAGTTTTCATTGTTCTGTAATACCACCGCTGAATTTTAAACATTTGCACTGCTACAAGGGAATCTTCCTTCAAAGTTCTAGAAAAGCTCATTCATAATTTTTGGAAATACAATTAAAGAAAAAAAAATTTTGTGCCCCTATTAAGAATTGTGGCAAGCTTTCTTCAAGAAGCTTTTTTGTCCTGTGCTTCCGAAATATGGCAAGAACTGGACAAATGTTCCTTGTGGTCTTAGAAAAACATTAAGACATATAAAAAAATTTTACAATGGTTCACCAACTACAGAGCAAGACTTAGAAACTGAGCAGGTACACGCAGAGGCAATCTGAGGTTCTGCTGAGCCCAAGTCCTGCGTGACAGTAGCGGGCAACAGAAATCAGATCACCGTATCTTTAAACACAACAGAAGTGTGATGCTCTGCACGATGCAAAGAATGATTTATTTTTGTGGAAGTTTACATTTAGCATTCAAAATTATGCATCTCACATAGATGGGCATTCTTGGTCTCCAGGTAAAGCCTGAGCAACTGATGTCTTAAAATAATGCTACCATCTCCTTCCTCCCCATTCCGTGTGTGCTTCTGAATATTTGTTTGCAACTTTACCACTAGTAACATTGTCTTTGAACACAACTGTGACGGAGACAAAAATTACTCAAATGGTATCCCTATTCATATTTAGTTGAATTCACAAGTAAACTTTATAACTCCATAAACATTAAACTATACTTAAGAGCAGCAGCAAGGACTGGGTTTTTTTCTTTTCAGATAATAAAGTGCAATGCTACTGACCAAAATTACAGTGAGTTCTGCTTATACATCCTCCCCACATCAGACTCCTCTGACTTACTGCTTTTCTTTTATATCACTATGGAACAAAGATCATTAATAGAAGTCACATTAGTTTCAAGGGAAAGAAAAAACGGGCACGAAGCTGAGGTATTCTTTTTATCATTAACAGCCTCCCCCAACCAGAGTAGTTCCGAGATAACCAAAAAAACTGGTACTTTGTCCCAAGTACAAGCCTTTGACAGTACCAGCTTTAGTGCACTGTCTTCTGAATCTATAATTGAAGTGCAGCCTATTATCAAGATACAGCACTGAGCTTAATTAGAAACAGAAATCGATAAAGATAATCTAGAAGGTATGAGAAAGGTTTTAGCAATTTTCAGTGTTGGTTCAAGTTTCTTCCCTAGAATTGCTTCCAGTAATAATGAAAGCTTAATGCAAAAATAAGAGTTACCCAGACATATTATTCTGTTGCTACAGGATTTAATGGTCTTTTCAAACATCTACAATTTCTTGAGAAGGATGGCATTATCTTTTATCAAAGCATTTGCCACAGATGAAGATCTGGTCACATGTACCCTTGGAAGAGAAGTCAAATATTCTTTATGTTAAGGCTCTTCCTTCTACAACTGTTTTGTTTTGATTTTAAAGAAAGTGTTTACAAGTTTAACTCAGGCTAGTTAGTAAATAAAACTGAGTAAAATGGCTCTTTGTGCAAGACAAGGAAACCAAAGACAGGAGTGAATGCTCCCTCTTTGCCACTGCAATGGTAAATAAGGCAACTGTGACCAATACAGATTATAATGATGCAACAAAAGTGTCAGCCCGTTTCCCATGCACTAAGTTTAGAAACAGTTCTTTTTCAACAGTTTTTGAGATGTTTAAAAAAACATTTAAAATCATATGTTTAAAATAAAGCTATGGGGAAAGGGCCACACATTCTGACTTACCTCACACTTTCTGGTGCGTTTTCATCTTATTTTAACGACAGGAGGGGAGCTATTTGACCAAAGTCCTGTTTCTCAATAACAGTGTAAATGGGAGCAATTTTCCCAGCTATTTTTAAAGCCTCATCAACAGCTTTAGACTATGTAATTCCCAAGTATAAAGAGAAGTAAACAAAAAATAGAGTAGAATTCTTGTATTAACCCAAGTATAATCACAACTAGTTTTTAAGCCAGTATCTTCAAATACAAAACCTTAAAATAACTACCTGCCATCAATAACCAAAGTGTTTCCTGTACTCGAAACACCCATTACACCAACAGCAAATACAACGGCTGAATGAAAAGTAAAGCAGAACAACTACAAAGGTGACAGATTGCTTCTCAGAAAGTCTGACCTACGCACCCTTGCACAGATTTGTGAAAGCTAAGTTTCTTTCCTCTTTCGAGTGTGCCAAACCTTGCTCCAAGTGCTCACGACCATAACCTTCACCATCTCAGACGGTTTTGCGTGTGACAATGCTACACTAACAAAGGAGCGTTTTAGCTGGTATAGTCTAGACCCCCAACCAGCTACAGTTCTGCTGTGTTGTAATAACATCATCTTTTCAAATCTGATTTGTGTCACTGACTATTAATCGAAAACCTATTGGCTAGGCAAAATATCTATTACTACTGAACTCTTGCATAAAATGCACAAAAATTGTTTTCTTACACTGCAGGACCAACATTGCAATACACATTTTTTGCTAGAATAAGGATTTTCCATTAGCATAATGCTTTTCAGCTATACTGAAAATAATTCCAGCATTTCCTTCCAAAGCACAAAACTGATAATTCTATCAAAACACTTCTGCATTTGTTTTTTCCATACAATTTGCTCCGGCAGCACAAATGAGGTATTGATCAGCCTATTGCCATGTGCAGCCTCTAATTTATCACTACAGATAACCAAAAATAAAGCTTTCCTTTTCTGATGTTTAATTTTAGTACATTAACACAGCAAAGCATTTAACGCCTAGATGTAAGATATGTTGTCAGACACTGAATGCTGTCCTAGATGCCTCAAGAGTCAACTTTCTGCTATCCAAAAAAAAATCATTGAAAGGTAATAACATAACAAAAAAAAAAGAGCAATTCTGAATCCTCTCACACAAATGCAGTGATTCATTTATTTTAAAGACATCAGACCTGCCATATCAATTTTAGAAGGAAAATGAAAATGGAATTTTTTTAGTTTATTATTTTCTGGTTCATTATTAACTGCAGTAAATATTTCAACAGAAAGAGAAAACTCCCTCTAAACTCATTATCTGCAGCATAAGTACCAAGACAGGCGACAGGAAGCTCATGCAGTGATCTAACTCGAGTCACAGTATTTGTAGAAATCCCAGGGGTGCTGGGCACAGTAATAAATTTGAAATATTTCCCAGATGAAGAATGAACTTATAACCTTCTCAGTATTTAACTGCCACTATGGGTCTTCCAGGCCGCAGGTTTTAGACTGAACAGAAGCCAGCCGACTGCATTTTAAATACATTTACTACTTGTTTCCCCAGCTTTTCTTTCATCACTTTCCACTCTTATCTAACGGAAATACTACAGATTCTTTCATTGCTGGTGAGAGCAAAACAAATTTTTCCAGTGCTCTCAATTCATTACGTGTGGTGTAAATAAATCTGGTACCAGCACCATTCCTCCTGCTGACAGCAAGGGGAAGAACACTGTCTGCTAAAAGAAATTTGACTTTGCACCGAAGATTTTCGGACACCAAATTATTGCCTCCCTTCATGGGAGGTAACCTGCCCTGGCAAAGGCACCTTCCAGGTGCTTGGCTTGAGACCGTGCTGACATACGCTTTTTGCACCCAAGATCAACTCGGGGAAAAGTGAGTATGTACAAAGCTGTACGCACATTTTATCCATCTGATACTTGTCCGTAAAGACTATCTTAAATGTGGACAGGATTCAGAAATGTTAAGCTTTAGGGGCTGAGACTCCCTCAGTTGCAGGTCTTCGCCCAGGAAATTGCATGTTCTCTTCCATACTCAAACCCCTTCTCGAATGCGCAAGTCAAAAATTTGGTGCGTGACACAAGGACACATGAAATCTCTAATTTGTACACACATTACTAGAAACTTTTATTTTCTGTAACTCCTTGATGCAGAGCAGTCTTCTGAGTTTGCTTCAAGGTGTCTTCTCACTTTGTGGCAATGTGCACCTTCCCTTTTTCAAGGAAAAGGCCTCAAAACTGCGCTTCCAACAGAGCCATTGCTGAGCTGTTCAGGCAGCTGCTCCCCCACCCATTTTGACTGAAATGATCTAAGATAGCTCAAACCAGTCTGAAAACGCCTGGTTTAAGTTAACTGAAGTGCCTTAGAGCTCACAAAAAGCAGCTGGGCCAACAGACAGCAGAGGGGCTGTGGGGAGAAGCGGGGACAGTGGCCACCCTTCCCGCGGGCACAGCCACACCGGGAGGAGGGCAGGGACAGCTGGTGTCACCCAGCAGTACCCACAGGATTAAACCCAGGTGGTTGATAGAAGCTACACCAAAAATCATCACCTTCCAAGGTGTACTCCAGATTTTTAGCATTTTCAATTCCCCGTGCATTTTGTAAAAAAAAAAACCCTCGTACCCTATCAAAGAATAACAAGGCTTCACCAAGGGCTGAAATTCAAATGTTTCACGAGTAAAGGTACAAAGAATGCTACTAATGGCAAAAACCGGCATTATTTTATAATAATTGATGATTCTTTCTTTTGTCTTCCTCAAAAATGTAGGCTACTTAAAAAACACTTTCTTCTCTCCAAACCCACCTAAAATTTAAATTTCTCAACTAAACACTTTCAATACTGCTATTTACTTTCATCAGTACTGAAATAGCACTTTTTCCTGTATTCTCAGGATCTGTACATGCATATTTTTAGAACAGCCTTCCCCAAAATATTCCATTAATTTTCCCTCATCCTCTGAATAAAATGAAATTCTTGTAACTCTAGCTTCAAGATACATGTTGTAGGCAAAGAGATTGAGGAAACAAATTTGTGTAATATTCTTCTGGACCCTCGAGTACCTTTCTAGTTAAGAACTTCTTTATAGTTCAAGTCATTTTTCCAGATTCATTCCGCCTGTGATGTATGTAGGGAAATTAAATAAAGCAATTTTTTAAACCAAGCATTAGGACAATAGAAGGCTCCTCTAACATTTTTTTTCTAAATGACACAGGGTAGCCTGCTCAACAGACCACTTCCAGGTATCTGAAACAGATGATATCTTTAAGTGCCACCTATAGCATCTCAGTAAACTGCATTAGTTTAAGGTACTATTTATCTGAACTGAAAATAGTGCCAAATTTAGCAGAAAAAAACCCATGAACTCCCAAGGGTTGATCACTTTATATGCTTGTATGCAGCTGGAAATAAGCTTTCTTCAATTACCTACCACGTACCCTACACGAATACACCAGCAGCACAGCAAAACGTCGGCATTTCTTGTCAGCTGAGCACAGCACACACCTCAGTGTGAGACACTTCACAGCACCCTACCCTTTAATGATGAAGGTCAGCAACTCCATCCTTACCGCCACGGAAGGACAAGTATTCCAGTAACCAGCCCAAGGCAGCGGATGCACTGCAGCTTGCTGCCACTGGTACCACATCACAGAGAAAGCATGCCAGCTTCCAGGGTTTTATATCCCTGTTAAAGGATATAGAAAAGCTGGTCTTGGAGCAAAGCAACGCTTAATGAGCATTCTTTTTATTCTATGCACAATTTAAGCTTACAACTGGATAAAGCAAGTTGTTTCTAACTACCTGCAAATTTCAGTCAATTCATACCTGGTGCTGCTGGGAAATCTCAGTTAAGAGGCATCAACAGGAACACCGTTTCACTTTAACTGTCCTAACACTGTCAAACAATGCCATCTTAACCACACTTCAGCAGAGATTTACAAATGTCTCACTGAATTGCCATCATGAAATGTTAATACAAGGAAAAAAGACTGACTGCCTTGGAACAATGTCTAGTATGCTACTGAAATCTCCAAACAAAAAACCCCAGGTGCTTCAAGAGATGCAGAAAAACAAATGAGACATAGGAATTAAATTTAAAAAAAAAAGAAGGATTTCTTGTAAGAACTTCTAAGAATGACAGAAGCAGCTTAAATTAAGCAAAATCATGCAGTTATTAGGTGGGATGAGATGACAATTTTTCTACTGTGATACACTAGAAATGATACAGTGATCAGATAACAGTTACTCAAACCATTCAACCCTTCACCGAATTATAGTAATGCAGAAATACAATTACTCTCTACAGTGACCTCTGAAAGGCAAGTAAAATTAAGATTAGAACTAAAAAGTCAAATCAGAAATTCAACTTTCCAAAATCCATTCTGTATAATCTTTAATATATTTTAATACTCAAGCCTTGCAAGAAATCTTTTTTCTTTTTGCTGGTGCCAGGGGTCTAAGTAAAATTCAGCATAAAAGAACTGGCAGAACACATTCTAAATTTTTACAAGCAAATAAAGAAATCATTTACATTAGTTTAGATAAAGAGCAAAAGAGTTATCTCAAGATCACTTTCATCCCTGAAGTGACCTGGCTGTATATCCTACATTAAGGCTATAATCTCAGTCCTCTCTATGACACGTTTAGCTTAATTGCGTATCATTAATATTATTAATTTCTGCCATTGCCCATAAAACTCAAAGCCTCATGCCAATTCTGTAAAATATATAGGTTGGAACTGAATTAAACACAGCACACAGTGAGTTGCATAAAACCACCATAAAGTGCTATGAAGCATCAAGCATGTGAGTATTTCAAAAGACAGGGTGTGATCTTTATCCTTTTGGCCCAAGAAACAAGGTAGGAAAAATGTGAGGTATTTTCTGCATGACCAGAATTCATTGGCTTTCAAAATACTTCCAGTCAAAGTAGAGCTATACTGCACGTGAACAGGCCTTGCAGAGAATGCATTTTTCAGATATTCTTCCCCAACTTTTAATGAAGGGCAGAGTAGCTAAAATGCCTCTGTACCGGTAACGCACTGAAAGCAAAACACATGCTTGGAAAGCTAGTGCCAGACCAGTAGGGAGTAAAATGCAACATGAAGCTTAAGTTACCGGTGGCAGGTAACAGGGCAAAGTGAGCACTGACAATGTAGTCTCAGGAGAATATTCCCCCCATATGTTCGTTAACAAGGTACAGCATTTGTTTACATTCCGTTTTACATAGACAAGGTTAAATACAGCTGCGACATCAAGCAGAAATGCTGCAGATGCCAGTATAAACCTTCTTTCATACTCCACTTCCTGCAGAGAAAGACTTTAGCTGTTCAATACTGAGCAACTCTTGTTGTCCCTTCTCATACATAATTTTTTAAAACTCAATCGATCTTCTGTAGTTCTTCTATACCAGAAACATAGCCGTGTTTCAGAAGTTCCAAGACGCAGACTGTATCAGCTTAAATACACATGCCTTGAGTACTAAAATTTGTCCAACTTTCGTACATTTTGTTGATAGAAAAGCAAGAACTCTGCTCACATGCCTTTACATAACATTTCATGATATAAGAATAGTATAATGTAAAACAGTAATTTTTTTTGTCATAAAGGTTTCGCCTATAGATAAGCCTTCCTTTATGGTTGTTCAGCGATTAAATTTATCCCATTAAACATACTTTTAAGACAAACTTTCTACTACTACAATCCATGGTAAAACAAGTCAGTTAAGCTCTTACAAGGATACTGCATATATGAACCACTCTTACACCCCATTACCTACTAGCAGAAGAATTTCAAACCAGTATTAAGATCGAATTAATAAAAAAGAAAGATATCCATGAAAAATGTAAGAAAGGTGAAGAAGCCAAATTTCTTCTTTTCCTGCTCCTTAACAAGTGTACTTCATTTGCACAGGTTATGTCAGATGTTTTTAAAACAACTTTATCAACATTTCAGTGCTGTTTCTAGTAGAAATAGCTTTCCAGAATAAGCAAGGCAGTTACATGCACAACAAATCAAGAGCATTACTAAGTAAGTATCTCAGCTTTTATCTTCTGTCAAGCTCCTTGAAAACAACAAAATATTTAAAGGACTATGAAAAACACTTTATATATTTCCTTTTCAAGGTAGACCTAAGTAGTAGTAGTATAGGCCAATTTTCAGATGTGATTATCCACAGTGACCTTTGTCCTCCATTAAAAAAGTATGGCATTGACCATGTTGAGTATTATTTGAGGACATATAGCAGCTTTTAACCATGCTCAAGATGCATTATATAAGCAAATTCCTCATTTGAATATTTACAAAATTATGAGCGGTTTGAACAACAAATCAGAGTAACACATAACACAGTATTTATAACAGAATTGGGGGGGGGGGGGGGGGTGTGGTTTTTTTTTTTGTTTTAAACAGGGCACAAAACACAACAGGGTCTTTTAACTATTCACACAATATAACTCTTGTGAAAAGTCATTTGGAGATCTGTTCTCTCTGAAAATTAAATATTTGACCTACCTTGAACGGTAAGTTCTGCTTGAGCTTCAATCGTCTCATTTCCATTATCTGCTATGCAGGTATACGTCCCAGCGTCCTCTTCCGTAACATCACTGATCTCCAGACTGCCCCCCGCAAGCAGAAGAAATCTTTCGTGGCTGTGCAAAACAGGACATACAGGTGATTTGATGGACACGCTGATGGACCAGAGAAACGCTGTCCTGGTTTCACCCGGGACAGAGTTAATTTTCTCCTTAGTAGCTGGTGCAGCGCTGTGTTTGGATTTGGTGTGAGAGCAATGTTGACAGCATGCTGACGTTTTTACTTGTTGCTGGGTAACATTTTATACTAAGTCAAGGACTTTTCAGTTTCCGAGGCCGTGACAGCAAGAAGATGAAGGGCACAAGGAATTGGGAGGGGACACAGCCAGGACAGCTGACCCAAACTAGCCAAAGGGATATTCCATACCATAAGGAAGTCACGCTCGTTATACAGACGGGGTGGGGTTGGGAAGGGTGTGGGCTGGGGCCTCCCGATCACTGCTTGGGGACGGGCAGGGCATTGATCAGTGGATGGTGAGCAACTGTATCGTGCATCAACCTGTCTTCTTCTCTCCCTTCCCTTTGGATTTTGTTCCTCTCCTCTTCTCTCTCTTTTTTCATTGTTTTTGTTGTTATTATTATCATTACTATTAATATTGTTACTGTTGTCATTATTATTATTGTTATTATTTTATTTTAATTTCATTTTATTTCAATTATTAAATTGTTCTTATCTCAACCCTCTGGTTTTACATTCCTCCCAATTCTTCTCCCCATCCCTCACGGGGGGTTGGGAGGAGTGAGCAAGCAGCTGCGTGGTACTTAGATTACTGGCTGGGGTTAAACCACGACAAACGCACACAAGTCCTCTGCCTGAAATGTCTACATAAACTAAAGAAGTGTTTACACATAATATTTCTGAGTGCCATTTACAGGGAACCATGTTAGAGAGAGGAATTTTTCACTAGATGACCAGATTCCATATTGTGGCTTCACATTTAAAATTAAGTTCAACTATATCAAATCCACTAGCGTGGCTCATCTTTTTGCACTTTCAGCTTCAGTTGTTCTTAATTAAATATGATTCAAGGTATTTAGACAATAGCAACTAGAACTTAAGAAAAATGAAACAACATAACCACATCATTAAAAAAAACACACGCTTGCAGATACAGCTGGAATGACTTACAGCTTGAAAAGCTAAGTGAACCATAACGTGACAGACTTATGCCTGTACAACATAAGGAACAGTAACGTACATTATACAATGTGTAGTAATTGAATCTTTGTAAAAAGATGGCCATTTCCGTCAGATGTAAGATTTCAGGATGAGATAGCAGTTAAAAAAAAACCTTCAAACACAAATTCATCAAAGTGACAAAGTTTCGGTACAGAATTTTCCCCCGACTTGTAAAGGGTGGGGGGTTTATAATTCAGCCTGTATAAACTATCTGCTTTTTATGCCAAATGCAGTAGATCAACATAGCGTTTTATGCTAAATGTAGTACCCCCAGCCTCCAGCCACATTCTTTTCCCATTGCAACCATCATTCCCCTTTATGTGATACAGATTTGTACAAGAGGTTTCCAAGATCCTTCATCACTCCAAGCATCCGCAACAAAATGCCAGTAACAGTACCAAAAACCCCAAGCTGAGAACAAATCACGACTGGGTGCTGATCCAGAACCATTCTTATTTGCAGCTGCAAAAAAAGAAGAAAAAAACAACAAAAAAAAGAGTCTACCTGATGGCTTCCTTTCTAGCCATTACTAAGCAATGGCTTAGCAGGCAGTAATGGATTGAACTCTTTCAAAATATTAACTAAACAGCACATTACAACAATTAACTTTTTTGGTCTCTATAGAATGGCCAAGGTACAAAAATCAACCTAATTCCTTTCTCCATTTGAAATCTTAGAATAATTATGTTAGTAGAACCAATGCTTTTACCAGTTTAGAAAGGTAAATTGTTAGGACACAAAGACTTTTGACTCACGTAACTAATTACCACACTAATGTTGATTTATGATACTACTATAATTGTTGACCAAATTTCTGATTCAAAACACTTAAAAGCAGAGCAAACAAAATCATTATTTGAATTCAGTGAAAGAAACCAGTCTTAAAGGCATCCAGAGAGATGCTCTATCCAGGTACACCATAACGAAAGGCATCCTGTTTCCACGATCTAGTAACAGGAGGACTACAAAAACTTTGTTTCGTAAGAAGTATAAGGAATCTGAATGAAGATATCAGTAAGTTTGAAAAAAACCTATTAGGTGCTTTAAAAGAAGGGATGCCTGAAGAAATACTAGAGATGTATGTGGACAGCACTGCGAACAGGTTCTAAGCTAAGAGAAAAACAGCAAGAAGTTTGTCATTAAAACCTGATTCAGAACTACTTGACAGTGGTTCAAGGACACAAAGTAAGGCAACAAGAAGATACATCTCGGATTATTTAGATACGTATTTTATTGTCACTGCAGCCAGAAAAAGGTAGAAGCCTCTTATCTTGGATAAGACAAAAATTAATATGTAGAAAAAATAGGAACTTTAGTAGTAATCAAAGATAGCGAAGGATGATCCGCCTCCTATCTTCAGCAAGAAAATTTGTACAAAGGAGATGTGAGGAGATGTGAACAGAAGCTGCCAAAATTCTATCACTCCCCCCTATCTTGTATTCTACTTACCTGTATTCTGTCCAGGTAAATTAGGTTTAAACCACACAAGTCTGTTGAAGTTAGCACAAAGAAACAGAACCTAAAAGTGTTGGACTACATCACCTCCGAGGCAAATCTGACCATCGGAGAGAGTTCTAAGACCATCCAACAAGATCTAAGAAAACAATGCTCTTCCCGAGTCTTGAACTGTCGCAGCACTACAAAACCAGCCGGCTGCAGCAAGGCTTTCCCACACAAGGTTCCAAAAGTTCATCTACTGTC
>JAVJGI010000063.1:1369845-1394460 GCA_035590275.1 Ibycter americanus | reverse complement strand
GGCTTTCCCACACAAGGTTCCAAAAGTTCATCTACTGTCTGTGCTGTTTCTTCATCCTCTTCAGGCCAGTCCACCTTACTTCTTGCCTCTGCTGCGTCCAGGTTCTTGGCTTCTCCTCTAGCCATCCTCTGCTCATCCAGGCCCCCTTCTTCTCTCAGCTTCTCCTGGGGCCTCTCCCCATCTCTCCTACATCCCTGGGCTCCTCTTCACCCAGCACTCCTTCTCTTCACCCAGCACTCCTCAGTGTTACTTAGCAGGAACAAGCCACAGCTGTACATTATCCACAGCTGTACATGATCCACATCAGCCAACCCACCGCCCCTGAAGCAAGCCCACAGCTGTATATTATCAATGTTAATTAACCCTCTACACTGAACCTCCCTCTTTGACTGCACCTGGACACCGACAGTCCACAAACAAAGCAGAGCTTTGCAAACACCGGCAAAGTGAACAGAAACCACGTCACTGAAGCGTATTTGTGAGAACAGCATGTTAGACGTGTTAAGGCTGCACTAAAACCAGTCTTGACCTTGACACATCCATATATGCAGTTCTGTATCTTCTTTTGTTATGTAAAATAGCTTCTTTGATTATTTTTCAAGCATTCATGGCAAATTAAATTAATCTGAGTAGCATATAATCTGCTGAAGGCTAAGATGAAAGCAGGAAGAAATGGAGCCAATTCATTAATGTGCTGGATCTATCAGGGACAGGAACGGGAAGGAAGGCTGTGCAGGAAGAACTGACTGGATGCAAGAAGTTGAGACTAACAAAACTGCAAAGGAATGACAGAAGGCTATACACAGAATGTTGGTGTCATTTTGATGACATACAGTGCCTTTTTCTGGATATCCACCAGCTTCCATCATTAACCATCTAAAAGCGACACGTGCCTTACGATGCTCTTTTTCCCACTGCCAGCCTCTGGGAAAGTGAAGCAACATCTGCATGGCCAGGCAGCAGACTATTATGGTTATTAACTAGCAATTAAGATGTTACTAAAGCTATTAAAAATTACTAGACGTGGTCACATTAGGCAACAAAAGTTTGTCATAAAGGATCTCACAAACTACTTGCAACATGGTAGCATTTACATGAATTCTCCTTTTTGTCAAGAAACAAGGCTGTACAATTTACAGCCATCTAAACTCTGTGCCATGTTTTTATTCTCTTTGATTATTTTCCTCAAGAAAACCTAGAGTTGAGTCCAGAGTCTACCAATATGTGATACAACACAAGCTCATCACCATTAAAAACATGGAAGAAAACAATCTGTCAGACTCCTTGGCGATTGCTTCTGTACGCATTAGCTGTGGAAGAGTTCTGGGCTTAAAGCAAAAACTGCTTTTGTAATAAAGTAAAAACATCTTAATTTTGTAAGGACAATGAAGCACTTCCGCAAGAGTGAAGCAATCAGATTTCAGACACTGGAGACAAAGAATCAGCTTAATGTAAAAGTGATAACATAATTTAAAGTGTCATTAAAAACAACAAAGATTGATCATTCAAATGTCAGGGAATAGGAAAATCAAATTCAAGCCTTTTATATGCATTCCATACACCCCTCAGTTACACACTCATAATATACAATTACTTGAGCTACTTTGGATACCTAACTCGCATGCATTTTTGTGTTTCATTATCACAAAATACAGTGAGCCTTTATTAATTTACTGTATTCAAACAGCCAGTGATACCCTAAGGTTTTGACTTTTTTTTTCTCATCTAAATTACTCTTCCCAAAACATCTTATAATCTATTTGCAGTCTTGGTAAAGTACAGCAGATAAAATCAGACACTAAATTAGATTATTTTGTGGAATCTATTACCAGAAAAACCTCCATAATTACTCTGCTATGTTTAACCTTTACAGAATTGGGCAAGTGTAATTCACTTAATACAAATCGCTCAGACTGCCTGGCAAACAACAATATGCAATAATTAAAAATATCACGCATTTGTGCAAAGCATTAAGGAAAAAACCCCGCACTAAGAGTATGCATGTGATCGTACAATTAAAGACTTCATTTGAACACATACAGCGACAGCATAAAATTAATGCTGTACATGCAACCTCAGCTTTGTGATCTCCTCACTTTAGAAAATGAACAGCCATACAATCATGTTACAGTTTTCTGTAGGCATTTTTCAGTGGCATAAAACTCTGCTATATAGAACAGCCCAAACTCACCGACGAGCCAGCTGTACTTCAATAGCCTTATTAAAATATAATGTTATCGTTCAGAATCCTTTCAATTGTTTATTTTCAGATTTAGAAATTTTTACAGATTTACTGTAGCTTTTTTAAGAATTTGTGGTACATGCATTTGTAACTTCTTCCACGTATGTGTCCAAATAGAAATCGAGACACATAATACATGCTGTTTGAACACATACTGATCCACACTCTGGAAAGGTTTCAAAGCAGGACATCATCTTCCAAACATTTGAAACTGTGCCTGTCTCTCCCAAGCTCTGAAAATCCATCTTGGCAGCCACCTCACCTGAAACCTCACTTTTCAACTTCAGAATTATCAAAAGCACAAAATTACTCCTGTGTTTGCTAAAGAACAGACTCTCACGCAGTAGGATCCTTAGACAGACAAGGCATTAAAAAAAAAGAAGTATGAAAGTCTCAAAGTTAGCAAAACCGTTCAACCTGTATATAACCCTTCCATTATAGCCTTTTATATCAGGTAATATTGACAATACAGTAGATTTTACTTTATAAGGTTTTCTGTAAAGTAAGTAAGATCTATTCCAATTGCTTCATACTTCAGTGGCTTTCCCCACTTCCTTCCATTTCTCTCAGTATTTTCTACATTTCTGGCAGCGATATTACTCATTCCAAGTCTACAGAGGAAACCCAGCTGAAAAAGTAGAATGCATATTTGCATTGCTGAACCTCATGCATGAGGGGGTGGGTGGCCGTTCATAGAGCCAATCTTAAAGAGCTATGAGCAGAGCAGTACACCCTATATCACAAGATCATACACACAAATACGTAGGAGCCCAGAGGCTCGCCTCCTATTTTGAAGTTCTAGTCTGGAGCTATAAGCACAGGCATCATAAATCTCATCCTAGAACAGGGGTTAGCCTTTTCCTTTCTTTTCAAGCAACATATTTCTGAGAAAATTATTATATATCATAGAGATTACTAGCTTGACTAGTAAGCTGATCTAATGAAAAGCTTTCATCACAAGTCAAATTTTTCTTTCAGTGACAGGCTATCGGGTCCAATTTTCAACTTTCTGATTTTTTTTTTAATCTCTGAAATTGTGAATATGCTAAAAAGGTGTCAAAGGAGCAGACTGAAGCCAGGCAGCAATGCCCAGAGAAGGGCGTACCGATGGTGGAAGCGTACAGAGACTCTTTCCTCCGAACGCTCTCTTACTCTTCCAGGACTGAGACTTCCCCACGGTCTGGTAGAACCTGGGTATGTCATAGTCTTTGATGGACTTCTTTACAACAAAAAAAGTCAGCAGCGTAACTATCACTTATATTTCTTTAAAATCTTTAACTTAACAATTCTGAAAGGATTCCTTTAAGTTCTAACAGTTTTACTACAATGGAAATGTTTAGCATTGCATTAACTTCACCATTTTCTCACTCAACACTCAAAGTTCCCTGCTCTTTCACTCAAATTAGTTTGGAAAATATTTTATCACAGCAAACTGATTTCACAATATATTGCATTACAGGTTGCTTGTTTCAACAACTGCCAAGACTGCCATCATTAAAGTTTACTCGCATTTAGCTATTAACATAAATTTATTGCAGACTTTGACAAATACTCCATCAAATTTAAAGACCTTCCCTTTTTTCAGGTCTTACAACAAATATTTAATTCCAAAACGCCACCAATCCCAATCCTTAATAATAGTCTATTTTTCCTATAAATACAGGTTCATATACATATTCTCCTTTGCAATATAGCCTGAAAGGAAAATATTTAATTTTGTATTAGATTAATTGCCACAGTTATAAAGACAAAAGTAAAAATAAGGTTGCATGCTTAAACCACTTAACAAGGGGTAACAATTAGGGACATACCTGACCATGCTGTCTGAGTTTTGTTTCCTAACCCCATACATACACACAGACATGTATCAATATATATGCATATACATGTGTGTATACCTACATATACATACGTCAATGTCTGCAGTGTATGCATAGAGACAAAACCTGTGACATTCAAGAGCTTTTCCCAGGCACAAGGTACATTAAAACCTGTTCAGAAGAAAGGAATATTTTTTCTTGGGATAAAGAAAAGCCATACTAATAAGAAAAGTCTTACTTTTATATCAAAAAGGGATTTTAATACAAATTAAACGTGATTTAATTTGTAATTAAATTAACAGATCATGCATAACAAGCTGAGGCACTGATTTTGGAACAGTCTAACTACAGGCTTTACTCCAACAAAGAATCTTAATTTTTAGTTCTAGAGATTTTCCAGTTACTCTATTCAAAGGAATAATGTGATTGGTGTCAAGGTAAAAGGAGTTTAAGAACTTTTTCTTGCCTGCTGTTTGAATCTCTTCTCTCTTAAGCCATAGTCATGAGTAGCAGACAAAGAGTTTTGGCAATTTAACAAACAATGACGGAAGGTTACTCCTACAGAGTGAAAAAGAATTCAGATTTTTCTCCTTTACCTACGTTAAAAGTAAACTCTATAATGAGCACACATTTCACTAAGAAATCGATTTCATCAGCAAGGTAACTTTACTCACTCATCTTCAGCCAGACCAGAAAGGTTCTGTAAGTAACAATAAGTCAAAAGAAATACAATTTTCATTGTTCAAAACTCTTATCTACTCCTTTTTGGCCTACCTTTGAGCAGAAGAAAACATTTATTTCAAACGGAAGAGGAGTATTTCTTCGTCTTTTCAACTTTATCCTCCCTAGTGAATACATATCCAGAGGATGCAACAACCAGCCGATTCCAAGAACATACAGGCACCCGCAGCCTGCGCTTTGGCGAGAGGCTCTCCTTGGGCTCGGCAGAGAACACGCACAGCTCATTTGTTGCAGGAGTAGAGAAGTGTTGAGTAAAATGATGTCTGGGGACAACTGGCAGCCTTTTGGCTCCTGCCCCTGCCTTAGCACAGTGTCCATGTGATGACAGAAAGATGTTCAAGTAAGAGTGGCTTCAAGCAAAGAGCTGGCGACAGCACAGAGGAGCCGCTCCTCCGACTACCCACACGGACACCCTGACACACAGTTCGCAGAGGGATTTGTACAGCTGGAACCCGTTCTTGTACCAAAGGGACATAATGCTAAACACTAATATTAAATATTCTGAAAATTCAGGTCATACATGGTTCAAAATGTGCACATATAAATATCAAATATGTTTACTAATGTTATGCCTCAGCTCTCCAATAAAATTGCTCACTCCGAATTTTGAAAAGAAAAGAATGTTTGTGGAGTCCTCTGAAGTTATCATGACAGCCTGCACAGAAAAGCTGATAGGGGAATTAACAGCACTGTATTCAGAGCAGGATTTGAAAATTTGGGCTCTCTATAAAAAAAACCCAAGAAATAAATAAAAAGAGACCCATTTAGTAACTAAGTTTAAAGCCCCTTGTGCACTGAATGTGACATTACCTAGAGAAGGATGAAGTAAGGAGGGTCGGAGCAGCAAAAATTTATAAAAATATGACATGACATCATTTTACATACAAGAAAAACAAATTAGGATCTTACCAGGCACATTTATTCTGACATTTCATCAGATTTGATTGTGCAACTCTAATGAGTCTGTACCATCCTTCATACGTGAGCGATTTCTTATATTTACAAAAAAAATGAATCTAAATCATATGCCATCAGATTGACATCAACACAATTTCTCAGTGGTATTAGAACTGTTAGTCATTACCCACAGAAGTTTGCATTCTCAAATAAAGACAGTTCAAATTACAAGCCCCTGGATTTCTTTAATTTAAGAACTGACAAAAGAGAGATATATTACTATTACTGGTCCTGTGGAGAGACCTGCACATTCCTTTAGCCGTTTTCTGTTTCAGCCATGCCACAATATAATTTACGTCTCATTGCTTCATGATTAACTCCTTCCTGTGTTAATCTCACCACTGACTTTGAAGGACATTGAGAACATTCAAGTATCTGTTTGTAGATGGACCAAAATTTTCTTGATAAGATTTGTTCTGCTTTCTTATACATACCATCTACCACACTATTTTGAATTAATACACAAGCAATGACAATGTATAATAGAGCAGTTTTCACTTAATGCATTCCTGAAAGACCACAATTTTTTTTAATCATGCCTAACATTTTAATATTCTCTTTTCATGACAAATTACGAAGTTCTGCTTTAAACACTTATTATTAAATTCTTATGGAACATTTAGACTCATACTGGCCATTTTCATTGCAGAAAGAGTAATGCAAGTGCAGGGCTTCACACACATAATATGCCAACATGAAGGAGTCTTAGCTTTTCTGCAGCGTCCTTATTCCCTTAATTGCTTCTTTTACTCCAGTGGCAATCTAAAACTAATACATTCTTAATAACCCTCCTGCTTCAAGTAAGATTTCTTGGTTTCAGATGTCGCAAAAAAAATACTATGAGATTGTTCCACAAGTATCATGAACGCTCAGCCTAGCAGCTCTCCAGCATTTGAAAACTAGCTTCTATTTTCCTGGTTTAAAATTAAGTAGAAAGCAAGTTGTGCACTAATCTAAAATCATAACTGGTTGGATTCCTGACGTTATATTAAAATATATGTGTTAGCCATTACTCACCCTTCTGTTACAAGCTCTTCTTCATTTCTTGTCCACCTGATATATGGAGCTGGAAATCCTACAGCAACACATGGAAAAACTGCACTTTGCCCAGTCAGTTTAGTGAGTGAAGACGGCTGCCTCACAAACATCAAGTTCTGCAGCACCTCTGGATCTGCAAATATTTTGTAAAGGACAAAGTTGTTACCAGATGCAAAATCAGAAGATGACCATAATAATAAAAAAACCCCTCACACATGAAACATCCGATTTCTTTCCTGCATCTTCACAGGATTCAATCACCATCTTACCTACATAAATGCCTTTCTGTAAGAGACTCTCCCAGCATCCCACAGGAACAGCTTTTTACCATTTCCTCCAGACATGCCAACTGGTTCACCACCATCAGGATTCTGACTCTTCAAACTCCCTGGGAAACAATTTTTGCTAAAAGCTACAGCCCTGAAACTGGAACTTCCACCAGCTAGTAGAGACTTATTAAAGAAAGGTACAGGTTTGGCTTTGTCCAGCCAACCCCAGGCAATCTCCCGACTTCATCAGGTAGCTGCCTGAGAAAGTGCTTTTGCACACTGGAAAATGAAATTAATGCAGCAGAAAGCCAACCCTAAGCGAAATAAAATAACTAGATAACTTGCACAGTGAAGTAACACAAGCTTTATACGAAAACAAAAATCCACCACTGTCTTCAAACCTTACGGAAACAGTGAACTCTCTGAATTAGTTTTGGTTTTGCTTTGAATTGGGCTGGAGAGGGTTTTGTTTCTTTGTTCCCCCCTTAAGAACAAGCACCAGCAAAGTGCGTATTTACTCATTCATTTACTACAGGAAAAGGCCATTTTGCCTGTGAGAATTGAAAACACACCCACCAGTAAAGGCTGTCCAGCAACCTACTCCGAACTGAACTACCCCAAGTAAACACTCAGAACAAAGGGCTATTTTTCTACTTTCCTAAAAATATCCATGACTCTTCAAAATGTAACCTTAGGAAAAAGGTTCTAAAAATCAATTTTAACTAGAACTGTAAGTAATTCATCAAGGGGCCTCAGCAACAGCTGGACAAAAGATGCAGTTTGTGCCCTTTGTCACTGCAGTAACTTCAGCACGTGCCTTGTACCATAACTGGAGTAAAAGAGCTCCTACACACCAGCTACAGCCCTTCTGCTGTTAGTTATCCCAACTCTTTCTGCCAGCTGCTCAAAACCCCCCAGTGTTTACATTGCATTAATTCCTGTCTTCTCTGTACTCAGATGCGCACTTACAGGTTTGATGACAGGTAAGCTCTAGAACTGGACAAGCCCTCAAATTATTTTTGGCTACCTAAACAGGGCAGGCTATTCTTTACCTACACAATTTTTGCTCTCTGAAGCACATTTGGTGTCTTATCACACACATATTTGGCCCCTGTCTCACCTAGGACCTATGCAATAGTCGCAGGAATTTCTGAAAACTGTTGGGTTAGCTCAAAATGCTAAAAATAGTAACAGAGCAGTTATGGCACTAAGCTAAGGGCATGCACGTGCTCCAAGGTATAACACGATGAGGTTGCCAAGGTATTTGTGAGAACCAGGCCTGATGGAAATCATCTTTCAGAACTGTCCTGGGCAGAGGGAGACAAACTTGGAGCGATCCTGGATCGCACCATCTGCCTCAGGCCCACACACAAACTATCACAGGGGCCCTGCCCACGTTCCCTGTTAGAAGGAACTAGTCTGCTTGCTCCAGAAACAAGACCATGTGTGAACAGGTGGGTAACGCAGTGAGAGTGACCTGGAGTGGCATATGGAGCCAGCCAAGCTGCAAAAAATGGGTAACAGATTGCCAGCAAGCAATCATTACACTAGGGAGAGGCGTCGGTATGAATCACTGGAATTCATTAATGCTCTAAGCTCCCAAAAACATGCTCAGTTCTCAGGTCAACGGGAATTTGATTCAAAAATTAAGTGATTTTCTTCCTTGCATTCCTGTATTTGAAAGTACCTGCTATTAAATAGCAGAGCTCAGAAACGCATCCTCCTGCTCAGTGGCAGATGAAAGGCAGACTGAACGCTCTATGGAAGCTTGCTATCAGAAAAAGTAGAGCATCGTCCGTGGATGAAAATCTGTGTGATGCAAATGCACGTTGAGTGCATTTCAAACATTTAGAGGCAGAGCACTGGGGTCGCTGTTAGGCACACATCAGATAACTATTTAAAAAGGGAATAAAATGAACGAAGAACAGATTAATTCAAATCCTTCCTTCAAAACCATCTCAGACCAAACAATCAATTATGGGGCCACTCAAGATTAATACAGCTTTCTGTTCAACAGTTTAATCCCACTTAAAAAAAAATGCCTGCTGGGAGGGATTTCAGAAAACTTCACTATCAACGCTTTCAGACTCATGACCAAGCAAGAAAACAGCATTATTTGTATTCCCTAATAGAGTTATATTTAATTACTTTTAGCAAAACATTACAAAAGCAAGTAAGCTATATCTAGAGCCAAAAGATTTTGAAATGCCAACACAACATGGAAGTTTATCAGGAAATCTTCAATTGCCAAAAATGAGAAAAGTCTTAACTGTTCATTTGAGGGGCCACAGCAACATGAAGGCAAACCAAAGTAAAATAATCCAATTAAGCATCTTTTCCAAAAGTGCTATTCTTCAAAAAGTATATCCTTAGTTGAAGACAATATAAGGCTTTCATTTCCAAAAGGCTATAGAACTCAATGAAACAAATTCCTACTTTAAGCAGGATTAATTTTTAAAGTGTAGCAAACACCTCAGTTTCAAAGAGCATTGCCATTGTAAAATCGGGGTATTCTGAAGTATACTTCAGCATTTTAAGTAGAAACGTGACATAGTCATGAAAAACAGAAATATTCATTGATAGAGATCTCTGAAGATGTCACCACCTGCTTGAAGTCCACCTGTTGGCAACACTAGGTCAGGCCAACCATGACACTTCCCAGCCTAGCCCTGAAAGCCTCCAAAGGTGGAAGTTTAGCAACTCTCTCTGGCAGTTCTCCAAGCAGTAAAAATTGAATCAGAATTCCAACATGAAGACTAATTCAGAGAGACACCATAAAGTTCTGGAAATAATTAAGAAAACCCATACAAAGCACAGCCCATATTTCCCTAGTTTGGGAAAGTGCGATTCACATTCCTGTTGGCTTCTTGGTCAATTTGCAAAAATTTTTGTTAGAACATCTGGTGACACACGGCTCTGTGCAATACTGTCATTTGAAACAGAACACACTAAATGTACAAACAGTTTACATCAGGACTGGTCTTTTCTTACTAAAAAATCTAAACATTTCAGAACAATAGGCATAGCTAAACCTTTTAGAATAAAAAGTCATCCCCCCTTTTGAGGGTCTGGAGACTTCTCAAAAGGGTCCAATGCTTAAAGACTCAGAACTTCCTAAATATTGGGACAATTTAAAGCGCCTCAGCTTAAGCATCCCAAGAACGAGGGATTAAGCACCAATTTATTTTGGAAACTTCAACAGTATTTTAAACATGGGATTCAAGCCTGAGAAACTTTGAAATCCCCAAACATTTCTACTCAAAGAAACAGTTAATTCCCTCTTTGTAACATGTCACAATGGAAGCGTATTACTAGTGACTTTTTAAAAGCAGTCTTTTCCAGAAAGTCCTTAAAAGCTAAATTATTAAATATGGCAAAAAACTATGTGCATGTCTCCGGCCTATCTCTAACCATTGCAAAAACCTCAGACACCGATAACCAATTTTGCTTTTGTTTCCCAAGTGCAAGATACAGGCTGGTCTTCCCAAGGACCAAAATCCTTTAGCTGAAGTGCCTACACTCATTTTAAGCTACTTAGAAAAAAACCAAACCACTAGCTTCCACAACACACATCATGCTTAGTTCAACTCAAAGTATACAAAAATGCAACAATGCAGATTCTCACATGTTCCCCTTTGCAAGTACTCTTGTTAGGTTTTTCCCCCCTCTCAGTCAATTAATGTTTTAAATATTAATTTTTAGAAGAAAAATAGCTCAATACCTGGAAGAATTTTGAGCTCTGCTTCGTCACTGTATTTGGGGGTCCCACCACTTTCAATGATGCAGCGATAGAGTCCTCCATCCATATCAGTGGCATTGCTAATAATTAGAGCTCCACTTGGTAACTTAAATACACGATCATCCAGAAAGACTGGCTGGCGATCCTGCTCCCACCTCACAAACGGTGCAAGGTCAACATTGACTTCACAGTTAAGGATTGCACTGTTTCCTTTATAGACAGATGAGGATTCTGGCTGACTGATGAACCTGGGAAGGCCTGCAAATACGAAACAGAAAAGTTAAAAGAGTAATGAATTTGAGATATTCTGAAGACGACACCAAAGCTGTAAAGTCCATGTCAAGATTCATGAATGTAGCTTAAAAAAAATTAAGCTGTTCTCCAACTCTCGAAAAATCTTAACATTTGATAGCACAATGCTAACCACAGCTGGTGTAAAGGCAAATAAAACCAATAATAAAAGCACTGATCTAAAAACAAAAGTCATTTTAGAAACAAGCAAATGTTGACAACGAAACGAGTCCTCTACATTGGGAGGAGACATGCAAGTGGCCTCTGCTCCCTTCTCCGGTGTTGCTGCTATCCTTAAGGAGCGTATTGCACAGAAGTGGCAAAAACCAAGAGTGTGTCTGCTGCTACACCCCAGTAAGAACACTGTGAACCGTATTCTGTGAAAGCCACTGATCCCCTGCAGCAGAACAGAGGTGCCCTCTAGTACTCACTCAGGAGACAGGAACAAGGAGAGGAGCTCTCGGATGCCTTAAGCTCTCAAGGCTACAGTCTACCCAGCTTACCACCTACAGCTACACAAAGCCTTACGTACAGTGCCACGAGGTAAAAACTGCATTTGTTCGTATGCAAATACTTATCTTTCTCCTGTTAGTGTACCTGAGAACCGAGTTTCTCCACAGCATAACACAAAGCTGCCACTGCCATGACGACCCAGCAGCGCTGCACAGCGAACGTGTCACCTTTTGAGTAAAAACGTTCTCCAGAAATACCCAAAGTCCACTGAACGGCTTCAGGCTTGGGTTGGGTGGCCGTGTCGCAGTGTTGGCGGTGGCGGAGCTGCCAAGGTGGCCTCTGTGAGAACTGGTTGGAGACTCCCCGCGCCAGCCACGGCTGGGGCTGGTTCCAGCCCTTTCCACAGCAGCCCCACAGAGGCCACAGCCAAGCCAGCCAGCCAAGCCGGCAGCACCTCTGCGGGAGCGCGTCCACGAGAGGGGAAACCACTGCACGGCGGTGAGGGAAGTGTCAGAAACAGCCCTGGCAGCTGGCAGGTCAGAACAGGAGGCAGGAGAGAAGGAAGAGCAGCTCCAGGTGCCACCCGGGGGAGACCAGGGTGGAGCAGGAGGCAGAAGAACTGGGAATGAAGGTGGGAAGTTGAACCTGGGAAATGGGAAGAGGGCAGGGAGAGGTATTTTAGGTTTTGCCTTTGTTTTCTTACACCCAACATTATTTTAATTGGCAAGAAATTAAATTAATTTTCCCCAAGTCGAGGTTGTTTTTAACTGCTGAGTGAGCTCCCTGTCTCGACTCACAAACTTTTAGATCTTCCTTCCTCCCCCTCCACCTTGCTGAGAAGCAGAGAGAGAGAGCAGCTAGGTGGGCAGCCAGCAGCCAGCCAAGGCCAATGCGCCACAAGTATTTTGCAAAACCTCCCATAAAGGGGAAAAAGAAAAGCCTCCTCACTCTCCATTTTCCATGGTGGTTAGCTGTATTTTCAGCTCTCCCTTTTGTAATCTGCACGGAGGTGGCTGTGTGGTCAACACTGACGTGGGGCAAGGCACAGCTTGCTTGCTGCAGTAACGAAGTAAAATTTTCATTCTTTTTTATGCTCACACTGAAAACTAATATTGCCATAGAAACAGCCTGTCAGTACTCTTGACATCTTACCTTCCCCTCTCAATAGCGCACAGCTTCAAGCACGTATTACGATTTTTTTCTTTAAACTTTCCACAAACTGTATGCCTTCAATATAAAAGATGAAAGGTGGGACTCCAGGTTGCACAAATTAAACCATCCTAGTACAATTATTCAAGCATGAGAATGGAGCATGAGAATTAGAGGTAACCTCTAATTCAATGCTGCTGCACGCAGCCAAGACCTCGGATAAGAAAGCACAAACACAAGCTCTCTTCACAGGTGGTACCTCATACTCATGATTATACATGAGTGAGGCTGGGACAGTTTAGGTCAGCTCTCACCTTTCTCACTTCTTTTAGTAAGCCTAAAGGTGAAGTCCCTTATTCATTATCTTCCATGTTCAAAAGTTTGACCTAATTGGAACAATTCTCATTTATCTCTTGTGAAGATGATTCTTCTATATTGTTTTAAACACTCATTTCCGAACAGTTCAACCCAATATTTTTACAAGTCTCACTTAACACCCATCAAGAACACACTGAGATTTTAACAGCACTAAGACCATTTTTTCTGTATTTTTCAATTTATTTCTTAAATACCTAGCTCAGTGTTTTGCAAATCTTTCTTCCTTTAAAAAGGGATAATAAATAACCACTCAGTCAGTGACTTTAATGTGATGGTGAAGTATGCAAAATACCCACGGATGAAAAACACTTCATGGCTCTTCAATATGAAGGGGCAGAAAAGGGGTGGATGAGTTCTCTACCTCTTGTGCCTCTATTTTCTAGTAAAGTGCTCCTCATCAGTTATATAGAGGTGCCAGAACTCCCATCTCCTGCAGTTTTCTCTGTCCATATTCAGTATATTTGACTACCTAAGAAAGAATCTCTAACATGTATTTCTTCAGTTAAATGGCACTTTCTATTGTTTACAGCTCGAATCCCTACGTACTTTCAAGAAAATCCCACAGGTTTTTTGTTTGCTTGTATCTGATCTTGCTCTCCAATTTTTGTACAAATCTTTGGAGAAGCAGCAAGAAGAGCAGCTGGTATCACATGTTCAGGCTTTTCTCACTTGAATGAAAAACATCCTTACTTGGACTGTAGAACTGTTCATTAGTAGTACCCACTTAAGTACAAATTTTAATACATTTTTCATAAAACTTGTATATATATTTCTCCCATAGAAAGTAAGTCTGAACCAGGCCAACAGCACCAACTCTGGTGCTCTGCAATCAAAGCCAACCACACAAGACAGTTATTTGAGCAAACCCATGAAACACCATCTTCACATCCTGTATTAAACATAAGATCTATAGTAAAAGACCAAAATCCACAAATTCTCATGTGCTGTCATGTGAAAGATCAAAAATGTTAATGCAATGAGAAGCAGCAGCATACGTGCTCTCCAGTCGTGGCTAGCCTCTGATGCTATAGAGGGAAAACAAACTGAACATAAGATGTATATAATTGGGGAGGAGGTACAAAACCAGAGAATTTCGCAATCCTTCAGAATAGCTGGACTGCATTCTAGCACATTACATTTCAAACACACAGATCACTTCTGTTTTGTCAAGTAATTCCTTCCATAACCTTCTACAACAGGTCCACCTCCAAGCATTAACATACTTTCTCCCCTCTTGAAATACTACCTGGAGGCTCTTTCCACAACTTCATTCCTCTGAGAAGAAAGTTTCTAGTTTCCCCTTCCAGTGTATTTACAACCAACTTCTAAGTCCTTTGATCTTGACTTTGTTTTGGTATTATTTTACATCTTTGATATTTATCCATTACTCCTTCCCCCTAAGGTATTCATAGGAAGAAAAATCATAGCTTCTTTCAACTTTCCTTCTGCTTAATGAAGCTACAATCTTTAGTTTCTTTTCCTCATTCCCCTCACCATTCTATCCATCTTTAAAGACTCAGAATTGCGGAATGATGAGGGTAGGAAGGGACCCACTCAGCGCAGTCAGCCACAAGGGCAGAACTGGTTAGTCAGGGATTTGTCCAGTCAAAGCTCAAAACTCCCTGTGGATGGAAACAGCGCAACCTCTTGGGCAACTTGTTCTACCACATGACTCTCTTTACAGTGAAGAACTTTCTCCTTAAATCTAGTCAGAAACTCTTTTGCTTCAACTGATATCCAATGCCTCTCACTCTACCACCATGCACCGCTGGCAGAACGACAATGAGACAACTGAAAAACAGAAGTGCCTATTGTAATTTAATATCACAAACATCCACAGAAAGGTAACAAAATTGCTTCTCTGTGTCTATTGAAAAGATCTTCCCAAAAGACTTAACAATCACATTAGCTCTCTGCACACTGGCAGGTTACAATCAACCCCACCATCCACCAACCACCCCTCTTTTCTCTCATAAAATCACCAGTCCCTCTGTCCCAACGTACTGTATCTGCTTGACGTTGCACACCACACTAATGTTTCACCATTATTCTGCCTACAGCATCATTTAATTCTTCCTATAAGACCACCGAGGCCACAGCAAGAGTATCAAGATCTCCTAAGTTTGCCACACTTGCTAATTCTGCAGGTAAATACTCTGTTCTTACAGCAAAATGACTGATGAGGATGTTAAACACGATCCTTCTACACTCTAGTCTCTGAGGCATCTTTCCATTCTGAAAATCTCCCTCTCAATATAACCCATTAAATTTTCATAATTATCTCAGATTCTTATCAATCTCAATATTCTCATTTAAATTTCTATCATTTTGACCTTTAATAATTTCTAACAGGATAGCTTATCAAAAGGCTGTGTTGTGGCATGCCCATCGTATTAGAGTGCTCTAAGACATCAAGTGCTTCATCAAGAAACTCAGATGCAAACCACAGACAAAAGCCAAGTTACAGTTTGGCCTTCTTTCCATTTTCCTCTGTCTTAATTACACTCCTTCAAAATCCCTTTAAAATGCACAGTGTTGAGATCAGACTAATTGGTCTATGATCATCCCTTGCCTTTTTGGACAGACATTCTGTATCAGTTATTCTTCAAGAAAAATGTACTAGCCCTTGGATTCACAGCTCATGAGAAATCTTTACTAAGAGACCTGCATATTAAGCCATTTCTTTCACCAGCCTGGAAGGGAGTCCTGGACCTCCTTGTTTTGTCAGATGAGCACCATGACTTCTGTTTCCACCTCAGCTGTTGCAATCTCCTTACAACTACCACTTGTACAATCACTATATTGGCAACCTATGCCACAAGCAAGAACATTATCGGAAGATTAAAGCCCTGCAGTTTCTAACGTAAAGCTCAACTATGTCTTATTTTAAATCCCTTACTAGTACTATTAACTTTTTGGACAAGACAGGCATTGTGTATTCTGTTGTGTGCAGGTGCTCCATTAAGGTTAAATAAGCTTTATTTAAGATGGTTTCATTACTCACTAGCAATGAAATTACAGTTCATTTTCTAGGTCGTCTTAAAAGCCAGTAAAACGTTTATCTGATCAGTCCTGTGTGTTTTTAAAATACGTATTTTCACCTAGGCTATAACTTCGTCCTAAAGAGTAATTTTGTCTTATTCTACAATTATTTGCAATTTGCACTGTTTAAAACTTCCGCTGTGAAGGAGGACCCTTTTGCTTTAGCCAACAGACAACCACAAAACAATAATGATGTATTACAAAAGGCACTCTAAATATAAGCCTTAATTGCTATTAATTCTGAGACCTGTTTATATATACAGTAACAGGTCCCAGAGTGCTGGCATACCTTCTGCAGCAGCGGACTACTAGAAAATACCCTTTCATCTACTAGTCCAGAAACTTTCCATTACAGAGCTTCTCTTTTCCTCTTCAAAACATCAACTGACTTGTAAGCCTGCATTTCCTTAACTTTCTATAATAATTTTCAAATGCATTACCATGTAAGTGAATTGTCTTTCTATTTAAACCACAAACACATTTAAAACTATTTTTGAAGTTAAATTTTAAAAACACTGATACTTTTTTCTCAATGGTTTCTATTTCCCAATCACTTCAATCAACAAGACTAAGCAAGAGGATTTAATGAAAATTAGTCACATTTCTAATGAGCAAGCAGCACTCACTCCTCACCCACATGTTGCAAGGCATTCACTTGAAGATATTACCCCATCTTTTGCCAAATGAAGGTAATGATAAATTATACATTGAGGTTCTGATATTAAAGACAATTTTTTCATGTTTGTACATACATTAATCATTCTGTGGCAGTACACATACATCATGGATTGATTTTAGGACACCAAAGGAAAATACTACTGACCTAGCAGGAACACAGGTTAATAAACTATTTAGGAAGGATGATTTTCCACTTGGAATGTTCTCTAAACACTGGTAGGAGAACACATAAGCAACAGTGCCATTCTCACACGCATACAATAGGAATTAGATGCACCACAAACTTCAAATTTTCTGCTCAGACAATGCCAGGGGGGGCGGGTGAGGCAACTCTGTCCCTATTTTCTCCTTCCCTTTTGTCTCTCCCCTCCCCCTCATCAAGAGACCAGAGCAATGGCAGGAATGTGAAAGAACAATCTACTTAATGCAAATTTGTTCCATTCAGCCGGCATTCCCAGTCTAAGCATTACTGAGATTTGTGGCCCATTGTCTCCATTTCTGAAAAAGATGTGCCTAGAAGAGCAATAATTCCCATGCTCCTGGAAAACACAGATGGTAAAAATTCTGGCTGTAGTCTGCTGCCTTCAATGGAGCCAGTATTTCATCTCCTGTACTTTCCAGAAGAGGAATTCACTGCACTGAGCCAGATGCTGATCTAGTTCAGTAGCCTCTCTGCGACCACGGCCAGTGCCAATCATTTTCAAGGAGGCTGAAAGAACAACTTCCATAATCAACAATTACCAAGTAACTCTCTCATATGACATTGTCCTAACTAACTTCAGAATAAATGCTTGCCTTCTCCTCTAAACACTGTCAGCAGTCACTGTAAACGCTCAATTTTATTTAACGCAGATGCTATTACCATACACGTTTAATCCTCTTTAGAACCCCACTATCCTTTCGGCATCAACCTTGCCAAATCAAGACTGCAAAAGAAAAAATAAGAAAAGATCATAACCTCCTCATCTCTAGGGCAACAGAAGGCTGCACAGGAATTCACTTTTTCTCTGCCTGTGGCAGTGTTGTGCACCTTCACCACATGGTCACAAGCCTGTCAGATCAAGCCTTTGCGAGCTTTTTTGTCACGTGCCTGAGTCTCCTCTATTACTACTCCACAGTCTGGAATTCAACATAATATTTTGTATAAGCATTAAACAGCTCTAAACACACAGCCATATTGCGTGTTTATGCAATTACGTTTACCAAAGCTGGTTTCAGGCTTTTTTGTGGCATCTCAATGTGCTCAGCAAATGTTTTCCAATTATTTCTACTGCAGTATGAAAAAAGTTAAACACCGGATTAGCTCACTGTTTTTCCAAACCTATTACCCTCCCATAACCAGCTGTGAACCCTCTGTAGCCCAATGTTACTCTCACACAAGTTTCTCATAACTTACCCAAGTCTAAGCTTACTTCAGTAGTATCACCTATAAACACTGCCACCCTACCACTTTCACCTTCCAGTCCTTCTGCATTAAACTGTTCTGTTCAAACACGGAGGCTGTGAATGATTACACAAACTGCTGATAATTCTAAGACACTTTGATTTCCCCCCCCCGTTGTTGTTTGCCTTATTGATTTGAACTTATGACAAATCCGTAACTCTATTACTACTTTATTAAAACAGCCTCTTGGGAAGTGTGAAGATTTTAGCAATGCAAGTAAGTAAAGGAATATAGAAACATGATATCTTATTGTTAAAATAGCTACAACATCTGTTATTCTTCAGTGAAGCAGCAGATCTTAAAGATGACACTATTTTGTTAGCACATCAGCTTTTCACTCAAACCCTGTTAAAAAATTAATAAGTCCAGCCATCTGTGGACACTTCATTAACTTATCGCAGCTCCTTTTCTTCTCCTTTGCTTGAACATTATTCAGCATCATTTGTCTGAGCGGCAGAGGTGTGAAACGTGTTTTAAAATACAATTTTGTTAGTAAGACATATTTCATGAATCTCACTAGCAAATACATTAGACTTCATAATTACAAAATGTTCATGGAGAACAGAAGTCCGGCATTACCTGAATTAAGATAAGGCTAGATGCTTCTAGTCCTTTCTACACCACTTTCTACAAGTAAGAAGCACCAACTATTACTTAATTCCCTACCCCACCCCCCACTTCGGCAAACTAGACAGGAGAGAATGCAACCCAGCCTAAAATCCGGGCAGGAGACCGCTACAGTCAGGGGAGGTAAGAGTGTTCTTAGAAGGATTATAACATGAAGAGATTAAAACCTACCAAATGTCCTTGTCAGCTAAACTAAAGTGAGAAGTACATGGAATACACAACACGAATGAGAAATTTCAGTACATAATCAAAATCCTGACTTTGTTAAACACAGCCTTGACAGCATAATTAACATGGCATATGCTGATTTTAAAAGGTATCCCTTGATCAGAAATAAGAAAAGGGAAAGGATGTCATATACATGTCAGTAATGCACACGTTGACCTGTCCACCTATACACACACAGAGTAACCTGGTGTGACCTCAGAGCTGTTTTGAACTGGCCACTGAACTTAAGATCTCCTGAGGTCCCTTCCAAGCTCAGTTATCCAACGACACTATGATTTGGGGAAGCTATACAGAAAACTATGGAGATATAGCAAAACCCTTGCGCAAAGAGGAATCGAATTACACCTCTCAAAAAAAGCTTCTAACAGGGAAAGTTAGAGCAAAATTGATCATGCCCTGGCACACAGGGTTAGATTACACAAATTTGAGGTTGCCATCATCCCCTCTCAGGCTTGGATCTCAGCTTTGCCACAGAACAACAAACTAAAAAACAAAATTAAGAAATCACACATAAAAAAATTGAAGAGGGTGTCTGGAGTAGTAGAACATACCAGACGATTCTCAAGTTTTACATGGCAAAAGAGTTTCTCTCAGAATTTATTTTAAACAAACAGTGTTTATATAGTTGTGCTTTACATACCATGGTAGATTTTGCAAAGCTAATATCCTGGAGGCCTAAACTGAAACACAACAGCATAAGAACACAGCCACGAAGATGTCAGAAAATACTCACAAATTGACATGATCAAATCTGATAAGAGTGTTTCAGATCAATTCTCGTTTTGAACCAGGACACAGAAAGCTCAGAGTAACTGTTGAACTCAGTCCATCAACAGAAACATATATATAGAGAGAGATCCTGACCACCTGCGAAACTTTGCTTAGCCTGGAACAACTCTAAACCCAAACCAGGACACAAGCTTCTCTTGCAAAAGCTTGATGAAATGAGACCAAAGTCAGTAAAATAATCCTGGTGAAATCACTAGACTTGTGACTGACAGCACAATATTGAGTAAGAGAGAAGTCAAACATCTAGAAATAACTTTATGACGCCACTTTGCCAAGCACTACCTTTAACAGAACTCCCACGGATAACAAAGTACTAAGACCAAGAAAAAAAGAGCAGACATGACGTACATCCTAATATTGTATCAGTTGGGGTATTACAAAGAACAAAACAAAAGAAAAACACACACACAAAAAAAAAAACCAAACAGCTGAGAGTGTGCTTGCTATGCTCTGCAACACCCCAAGTCTGTAGCGATGATCCAGGCTCACAGCCTGACCAGCTGCATCTCCAGGAGAAGCGGCAGAGGAATTTCATGAATGAATAAGATCAGCTCTGAGAAGGGATGCATGTCTGGTGCCTGGCAACTTCAAATGAAAGATAGTTCCTCTGCAACTGCAGAATGTGTCCTGGCAGAATTTCTGACGAAGATAATGGAATACGTGTAGCTGCTTAAGTTAGGAGCGAAGCACTTACGGAAAACACTAGCATAATAAAGTTCAGCTATGTCTCAAAAAACCAGTAATACAGAAGGAAGAAATGTTAAGCAAGTTAATCCAGCCTTCCTTGATGGAAATAGCTCAGAAACCCTTTGGAGGAAACAAAAGAGATCAGAAATGAAGAACTGATCTTTGACAAGCTACTGAAAATGTTGAAAAGCAAGGACAACAAGACTAGAGAATAGACCAAGGCTAAACAAATAAATCCAAATTCCAGTCAGGTGCTATCAAAAAGAGATCGATAAATTATTCCAGAAATTAAACGGGAACAAGAAAGGAGGTTCAAGGAAGATCTTCAGAAACACAGAGGTCAGTGATACAACCATAAACTACAGGAAAGGCGGTGGGGGGTGAGGTGGGGGTGTCAGTCCAGGGCACAGTGGAAGGTCAGCCTCAGAAAGTGCTGCAAGAAATGGCACAGGAATACGGAAAAAAATAATTCTGCTAATGGAGTATGTGAAATAATAGTACCATTAAAATCAGAGACAGCACTTACAATTAAAGGGCCAAAGAACAGAAAAGCTTCAGCATCGGCAGCAGGAAAAGCCGCAGTAGCCACAATGAATGAGATACACGCACTGAGAAACATGGTAAACAGACATTTCTAATACAGTAGAAAAATGAACTGAGGGTATGCAAACTATGGAATAATTTATTTGGTACTGTTGAAGATCATTCTAACAGTGAGGACAATGAAGAAAGCACTGTGGAATTTTAAGAGAAGACCTCAAGATAAGATATGCAGATTGCCTCATCATTTAAGAAACCTCAGGTTTTGATCAATAGACAGCCTTAAAAAAAAGTACAGGCTCACAATTACTCTTTCTAAAACAAAATCAATAGCCATAACAAAAAGAAGAATAAGATCCAAGTATTCTGGTGAAAGAAAAGAGCTTAACAGGTTAAATAATTTTAGATCCAGGCAAGGCTATCAATTACGAAAGCTCATGTGAACAAGCTATTCAAAGAAGATGAATGCACAGAGAAGACTGTCATGATAAATTTATCAAGAAATTGGAAGAGAGGAAAGATCAGAAAAACTTTTGGAGGCAACTCTATAGACAGTGACAAAGACAGCTGGTACCTGACAATAGACATTTAAAGATAGGAAATAACCTAAACAATTTCACAGAGAAATACTCAGAATCTATGAATAGCAATGAAACCCTCAAAAACAGAGTACTTAAAGACTGACATAACAGGAGACATAAATACAAAGGAGAAAGAACTTCTATAGATACAAACATCTAGCTGAAAAAGATGATGTCTAGAGACAACAAGGATGTACGGCAGAAAGGAGGAGAAACACTAAAAGGTCTATAATCAGCAAACAAAACTGTGGTTCACTCAAAGGAAGCCAGAGAAAAACAGCTAAGGTGCAGATTATCGTACCACTGACCCTTGAATCATGGACAGTTGCTAGCAATTAAGCTCATCATATCACAGATAGTGAAGCCTTTCTTTGCTTTATTATTAATGTGTTCAATTTAAGAACAGTCACAAAAGAGCAGACTGACAGTGCATCTAATCCAGAAACGTGACTTCAGAAGCTATTAGAGAAGGAAAAGCAATACCATTACAGAAACCTATAAATTACCTACAGACATCTCATGCTCCCCAAAAAATAGGGGTTTACATATACAAATAAGTAGTAGTTGCAGGGTTTTTTTAAATAATCTTTTTACATTTTTATTTCTAGTGTACTTGTGCGAATGATGAGACATCATTCCTACTCTTTTAAGAATGTTACCAAGAACTAACCTCACTGAAATCAACCATAGCAAGTTTCATAACTTTATTTTTCCCTATTAAAAATAATCTTCCTCCATTTTGTTTCCTTTTCAGTATCATTAAACTTCCTCTTGAATTTCTATTATGAAAAAATAAAGAACTAATTATACACACACTTCTGCCATGGTACTTCTTAGCTTTACTGCTTTTTGTCATCCTGCAGTTGGGTAGCTGTGGTATTACGTTCTTATCATTTTCAAAATGCAATATTCAGTTGATCAAAAATCTGTACAATACCACCACACTTTTACACTGTCTAATTAAAGCTGAAACGTCTTGTTGAATACTACACTAGAAAATGCAGTGAGTTAAGAATACAAGCTGCATATGCAACTATCACTTGCCTGACAGTCTGGGATTTACCGAGCAATCTATGCAAAAACTTGTCAAGCTAAATTACAACAGGGATTTCTGGTGCTCACATGCAGAACATAAATAAGGGAAAAAACGGTATTTGAGTGAAAATATTAACAAATAAGAAAGTTAATCTAAACAAAGTTCATGCAACTTTCTTGTTTAAGGGTGTTAATGCATCACTAATATGCTCCCACTTTCTGCTTTTGAATCACCGTCTAGAATCAGCCATCAACAGATCGTCTACTATAAACCCAAGTGATTTTTGACATTTGGCACTGAAGCTCCCTTTCACAGAATCCATGCCTCTCTAGAGATTAACTATATTGCCTTTCATATTTTCAAAACCAAAGGTCAAGATTTGACTGTATACTGCAGAGAGCTTTGATTTTTTTTATGATTTACAGCAAGTTTATATTATTTTTTGAAGCACATTAACATAAAGACAACTTTGTCCATTAAGCAAACACACAAATTACACTTTCTTTGCTAATTACAAGACTTAACAATTTAAGTTACAAACTGGTAAACTGATAAAACCTAATCTTTTTGGTTTATAATGCATCTAAGATAATGCCTAATTAAGAAAATCTTAACTTCATGAATGACCACAGGATTTAAACATTGTGTGCTGTGTGTTTCAGAATCAAGATTAGCTACCACAATCATCTTAAGATATTCAGCAAGAAAGGAGATTTCCACTACATGTAAATGGAATAGTTCATAATGGACGTCAGAGGTTTCACCAACTTGGCTTTTTCTCCCTCATCCACCCATCTGAGAAAAGGTTCCATAATCACACACACGCACCCCCCACCCTTTTCTGACTGGGCTCAGTAAGGGATCTCCCATTGCACTAAACATTAACTCCATTCCTGAAAATACATAATTTTTTTTTTAACACTAATAGTAAATTGTTACTAAGGCAGAAAGTTTAGGCACGAGTATTACAGATCGACTTGTGTCCCCCCTGCTATAGCTATAGGTGAGGATTCGTTACCCTCCAATGAGCACAAATAAGCTTTAACCAGCTCACTGACCCACACAATCAGGGACAGCGACAGTATTAGTCAACACAGGCTGTTTGATTTTATTCGGTATTAGGTATAGTAAACTTGAAGTACAAAAGCTTAAGACAACCTGCATTTTTACGTAGAAACAACGATTTCAATATCATTCCACCAGCAAATTAGAATCTCTTCACCTAGGCTATAAATTGATCATTAGATATCAATGAAGAGTTTAAAAACCAGCAGATCTAAAATTCTCCCGCTGTGGGCTTTCACACAGGATTAAAATAATCAATTCAGCTGCAGACAAATTGTACAGCTATCTGCTTTGGATGTGGCAAGATGCTGTCTGATATTAAATCATAACTTGTTATACTGCTTTCATAAGAGTTGCTGGAAAGACCAGAGCAGTCTAAAAAGCAGGACAAATTAACTGGGTAGACAAGGACTTGAAGTGTTACAGGAAGCAACCCCTGGGATGAACACCACAAAAACAAGGGAGACAGACCAATTGCTGCCCAAGGGAGAACAGACCCTGGGTAAGACGCACCACTTCTTCCCCTAAGTCTAGAGAAGTTACTACGTTGATACCCTGCTGATGCCTCCAACACTTTCAGTTCACATATGAAACGACACAGATTTAGTTTGATTAAATTTCTACTACTGCATTTTAAAGGAATTGTTTCAGTCACGAGCAACTCCAAGTCCTCTACTGCCATACCCCCTAAAAAGAATTAAATTCAACCAAAGACTGTGTTATAGGTAAATACAGTCGTGACACATTTTTAGGTGAATAATATTGATTTAATTAAGCAAGCGGTAGGTGAGCAAAACAGCGCTGGGCGGCCGGGGAGCTTC
>JAVJGI010000063.1:1327151-1360385 GCA_035590275.1 Ibycter americanus | reverse complement strand
CTGGGCGAATGTGGAGGGGGGGGGGGGAAGGAGTGTTGAACTTGGGGGGTGTAGGTGTTACCTCCCAGATACATACAGTCTTTAAGGTGACTGTTCAATGTAACAGAGCAGTGAAGAAAGACCTGTTCTCCATTGGTCTGCGTAGCTACATGTTACATCATTTTTGTCTGACACTGGCGTAGCAAACCTACCCGTGACCCAGTTTACTCGATCCGGCAGTAAGCAGTACATAATACAGTAAGAATGTGGTTTGCCTTTTAGGCACCTCTACGAACTTGAAGGCAATCTCTAACACCTGTGAAAGGCATTGTTAGAAAAGGGTTAAAATGTATTCACAAATAGAAAATGAAGCCTCTACCACACACACTAGACCCTTCAGAAAGGGTGATAAAAACACTCATCTCAAAACTATTTAATCTTTCACGGTAAGGTCAATAATGAAATGCCGAAGTATGTCAAGACCACCTTGAAGAGGAATATGCATTTAATAACCAGATTTCATTCAATCACAGAATAATTATGAAGCCTGTGTTTTTAGAAAAAGTACAAATATGAAGGAGACCTTTACTTGTAAAGAAAGTATGTCCTGTAAGCATTTAGCTTCCTCAATTGCTTGGTTGTTTGTTGTTTTTTTTAAATTGGATTTACCTTCTAAAATAGCCTTAATTAACGAATCGATATGATTCCCTGTATCGCTGAATTGCACAGAAAGTCTCCCGTCTCCAAAGAGACTTCAGCTTCCCCCTGGCGAGGGACTCCAGCCTTCCTGCACAAAGCCTATTGTCTTTGCTACTTGGAATTCACCGAAACCTGAAGATAAGGCAGAAGGAGTAATGTGAAAGAAACAACAGATAAATTACACTTTTGTAGGTTATATCATTCCAATATTCTTCTACCTTCCAGAATTCAAAGAGGAAATAAGGAGGAAAAGTATAGAAAGCCTGAAGTTTCCCTAGTGATAGTAAGTCTCAAACTGGAGACCTGCTACACTGGTAACCAATTCTTGAGATTATGTCTTTCCTGAGATAAATTTGACAACAAAAAAAGACCCCAAATATGCACAACAAAAAAATCCCAAAACAAAAATACAAAATTTCTAGGGCTGCTTATATTACTTTGGTTTGTATAATCACACCTACATGCGGATGTACTTGATCCTCTGTGTGTGGAGTACCAAGCTTCAGTTCTAATATACCAAATGGCAGAAAAGACAAGAGGCATGAAAATACCTTAACCTGTTTATCAGTATAATCTCTTCCATTGCTCCAGAAACCTAACGGCCTTTTTTAAAAATTAAAGATTCAGCTTTATTGTCTCTACATTTTCCAAGAGAAAGCGTTCTATCCAAGCCATCAGCCTTTTCCCCTCTCATTTACAAGCTTCTGTACATTTTTCCAATATACATCCAGACCCCTACTAGAACAAAATACAAATACTCTTGAGTTTTGTTTTTCACTGCCCTTCTTCTCTGGCTTTTGAAACAAAAACTAGGAAACTCTTGAAAAGGGGAGGCCGGCTTCTTGTTTGCCTTGTCTGGCTTTGATGCAGATTAGAGCAGATCAAATCCATTGATGGGATAAGATTGTTCTTATCCTGGAAGCAACAAGATGCCTAAGGAAACAGCATTGTAGAGTATAGAGCCGAGGATGTCAAAAGAGCGCATGCCAAGGAGAAATGGCAGCACAGAAGGGATTAGAGACTTTCAGGAAGAATGGGAAGCAAATTCTTAGCTGGGTTTCAGAGGTAACATAAAAAAAAGCTCTTGCCAAGAGCCTTGTGAAGACACAGCACAGCCTGCTTCAACTCAGGATACTACTACGCTCCTGCACAGAAAGCAATGGATTAAAAAAAAAAAAAAAGGGTTGGTAAATAACTATGTCCCATGTTGAAGGACATTAAACTAGAATTGGGACCTTTCTAGCCCACAGTCTCAGAAAGGTTTTGCAATTTAGAGTTAGGGGCACTCGGGACAAGTGCTGGTGGGCTGCATTCACACTCCAGCCAACTCGGCTGACACCTCATCTAAGCCTTGATTCAGCCTAAAAAGGCTTTGTACATACAAGACCTTAATAAACTTCTATTTCTGTCAACAAGCCATTTCTCCCACTCCATCAACCTATTGATTACTCGGTTAAATGAAACCACATTATTTAGGACAGAATTGGTGTATTTTGTGGAGGGAGTCCTTCCTCTTTCCACATACTTGTCTGGCGTTTGTGTACGTACATACTGACTCTATGATCTTAAAGGTCTTTCCCAACCTAAACGATTCCATTATTCTATAGGTATGTACATATCAGTGGCTTGATTTGTGTTAATGTTGGCCCAAGAAACTTACATAAAAAGCAAGACAAGTTTATCTTCCTGCTCAGAAACAGGAACAGCTAAATCTTGCTCATCCCCAGCGGATACTCCCCCCACCACCCACCCCAGAGCTGCTCTTGAAGACCAGTGATAAAGACCCAGCAATTCCTACAGGCATTCAGTTCCAGTACTTCACGCTCTCTATTATTAGGACTATCAAGCAGCATTGCTACGATTTAAGCATAGTTCTTTTAGCCAATGTGGGCATGGAGAACAGGCTGTTAATCTTTCCCAGCAGTCTTCTATATATTCAAGGACTTAAAGCCTTCTCTACCCTTTTCTTTAGGCTTAGCATTTCTAGTTTAGTACTAGGTAAACAGTAGGGCTCTGATAATTAACTCTCCGAATCCCCTCCAACCAGTCCATGTTCTTCCTGAGGTGCTGAGCCCAAACCACAATGGGGTGCTCCAGCAGAGACAAGATCAGTACGGGGTGCAGGTATGGTGTCATTTCACACGTTTTGGAAGCTCTGCAACTCCTTTCTTCATCCCTCCCAAAATACTGGCAATTAGGTTTTAGTGCAGAAGCATAACACTGCTGACGACATCGATCTGTAATCCCTTCACTACCATAATCCCTAGATCCTTTTCTCGGAAACTGCCATAAGGTTTGTTCTTTTCCATTTAATGTTTGACTAGCTGATTACTCCTGCCTAACTGTATTAACTTTCACTTGGCTCCTCTAAATTTTCCTCCTTCCAAAAAAGTTTACCAATTTTGAACTCTAACCTTGCCCTCCCTCTTTGATCTTTAAATTGTGTGAAAATTTAACAAATATAGCTTACTCTGTCCTCCAGCTGTGAGTGAAAGACATCTAATAGAAGTTTACTCAGAATACACAAGTGCAAAATCCCCCACAACGCAGCTTCAATATCATTGTCTTTACTTCTTCTCTCAACATTTATGCATCCTTTTTCGTAGCCATTCTATGTCAGTTAAGACCACTTTTCCCTATTTCCTTACAAGAGTGTAATTGGATGGTAGTTGTTGAGGAAAGAATAAGGGAATTTATTTTTTTCTATGAAACATTTTAAGCTATTAAGGAAATCAGAATGGTCTGAAAAATATTTCCTTGACAATTCCATACCAATTAACCCTCCTAGCCACATTACCTTCCAGAAGAAGTCAGCAAAAGGTTTGCTCACTCACCCCTCAATTTTTCCAGGAACCAAAGCCAAGCTGACTACTTTTCTACATCCCCAGCTCCTCCACTCCTCCCATTTAAAATATTTTGAGCTTTTCTACTCCTCCGTCTAGCTCACGTCTCCTCAAGTTGTCAAAATTAACCAACAGTTCTGAAATTGTTTCAGCCAAGATAAAACTCATCACACAGAAATGATTTGAAAATATTTAACAATGAAGCACTTCTAGCCTATCCTTTGCTAAGCCTAGTTGCTCTCTTATCCTCTCAGTATTAGGACGAAGGACCAGAGCATGCAACTCTTCTCACTTGAAAAGGACCAAAATGAGCACATTTGAGATACGACGCCAGGTTCGCAAAGTGAAGATGAATCTGCCTGAACTTCTCCTTACAGCATGCTTCCCCAAAGACCATGAAAAGGTTCTTAAACTCAAAAGAACAGTTTTAATGTAACACTTTCCAGCCACGGGAAATCTGAAGGCAGCTAGGTAAGACAGAAAGAACTCATTGATTGCTCTTTCCAAATGCTGCGTTTTCAAAGGGCAGTATACCTCAGTGGGAAAAAGAAATCCAAGTCTGCCTTTAGCTTTCTTTTCACTGCTGCCACGCCTACAGAAGGATTACTTCCATTTTTTTGTACGTCCTGCTAGCTGCATCACATTTTGTGCAGTGATGCATCTTTAACAAAGCTTCAGGTAAGGAAATGCCTAGAACAGTAAATGCAAAGCGCCTGCTCAAGTGGGAAGAAGCTTCCCTTCGTTATCCAGCTAATTTCGGAAAGACACCAGCATTCCAATATCAAACATAAATCATTTAAATGTGTGCTTTCACAACTGCCTGACACAAGCTCTTCAGAAATTATGGCATTTACAAAAATAACTTCAGACAAAACCACTTTGATCTTAGTTCTACTTAGTACATATAAATTACCTCAAACCAGTGCACGACAATGTGTTTCAGAAGATTTCCCCACTACCAGTGCTATAGATTCAACTTTAATTCACTGCTGCCACCAAAACTATTTGGTTGTGATGTTTTCCTGATGATGACCACCAACTGCATTCAAAGCAGAGGACTGTAGTACCAGACTTCACATAACTTGTGGAAGGAAGCTGCATTCCATTTTTCAAGGACCATCCACAAAGAAAATGCGAAGCACAGGTATAATTTCAGAACCACTTTTTCCAAGCAGGATGATAAATTAAGGCAACCAAACCCATCTTTCACCAAAAGTACCTGACTTTAGATTAGTAGTACACAAGGATTTGGTCACTGGAAAGAGTCATACAGGGCTTTGATGAAGAAAGATTACTTACTGTTACCTGTTGAGGAAAGACATGTCAATAGAGGGGGATGATACTCATCCTTTTAAGTTAGATTCCAAAGCAATTTAAGACTACATATATAACACCCTTGAAAACTGATGTTTAAAACAGAAGCATTTGACAAAATCCTAATCAGACCGGCAGGAACTATTACAAAGCCCCTTTTTATGTATTGCAAGGTAATGATAAAAGATCCAAGCTCTCTTGCTGCAGGACTGAACTTTTAAAAGGCTTTTCACTAGAATTTAATTAACATTCCCAATGGCCCTTGTAATCCTAAAAACAGTATGTCATGCCCTTCCTAACCTAGATCATAAAAAAAAAAAAGTTGTCTTCAAGAATTAGCCAAACATATTTTAACTGAAGCTGTCACAAACACTATTCTTTGCAAGCTGCCAGCGGGAGCTCACAATAAACTTGTTTTGTGGTTTTGTTAAAATACTCATTACCAAGAAGCACGTTATCTATATGGACAAATTGCTACATGCATTAATCTCTAAATAAAATTTAAGTATTAGCAGGTTGGCAACTTTTTTTGGTTACAAATGTCAACATTTGAAACATTGTGTACTACCCAAGAAGCAAAATTTATATATGGCATTACAATATAGCACAGCAGATTGAATGTTTAGGCAAAGATAGATTTTCTGCTCAATATGACATTTTCCCCTTTTAGGGAATATACAGTATAGACGACCTGACCAAATTACACTGCATAAGATGGCAACATACATCAGGCAATTAAAGATTGTTATGGTTTTATTTTTTTTAAAAGCACATCCAAAGCCAAATGGTATACATGGTAGTTGGCAAGTTCACTCATACTGAAAAACCAAGGTCAAATTCTCTATAAACTGCGTTCTCTAAACATAATTTCATTTATTTCTTTGCAAAGACTCTACAATCCATAAATTAGGAGACAAAAATGATATTGCACTTAAGTATCAAGAAAAAAAGGAAAAAGTGTAAGAGCTATCCCTGACTGCAGATGTACAATATAAATCCAGCCCATACTTCAGTAATTCCAGTGATAGGCTGACAGTGGAACCTAGGAGAGCAAGTGATGTAACATTATAAGATAAGTAATGCCATGTATAAATCTAGGTTTTCTCAGACTTAGTAGATTCCTTTCTCCTTCAGCACAAGCAGATTTTCTCTTTTTATGATTTAATACACTGTAACAAAGATATTCATCAAAAAGAACAATTCATCTTTGCCCCAGCATCATTAAGCATTGTGGGCTAGCAATGACGTCTGAAGAACGATACGGTGCCTCAGATTCGCCCTAGCTCACCAGAGAAGGGGCTGAGATCCATAAGGGAGACATACCCTTTTTTTGTGATATGGGCAAACAACCCGTACAGAGCCCCTTTTTAGTAAAAGGGCTTATTCTGTGCTGCAGAAAAACAGGAAGAAAACTGCTTTCCCAAGCATATTCTCCTGAAAGCGAGCAGCGTAACGCTGGATGGTTTTGTCCTCCTCTTCTCTTCAGTTGTCAGTCCTGTGCGCAGGTGCCTTCTTACAATACAGACCAAGCGGACAATACTGCGTGAATATTAACAGCCTAGGATACCACCAGAAAACCTGTGCCCTCAATCATCCTCCTCAATAAAACTGTAAGTTTAGAGAAATTGTTCTTTATGGTTCACTGAAGAGCACCTACCTCAATACCAACAGCCCCACGTGCAGGCTGTCACCCACACACAGATGGCAGCTTTCAGTTACAAGGAACTCTGCCTTTATCCTCCTGTGTTTTTCAAAAGATACCCATCTAAAAGTTGCAAAAAAAGGCAACACATCTATGAACTTGTGAAAAGCCCAAGTATTTTTGCATATTATTCTCTAATGGTTTAATATTACTGAGTTGAGAAGGTTTTTAACAGCGTGTACTAACAAGAACACAAAAGTCAAGGTAGTCACCACCAGCAGCAGAATTACTGTAACATATAAAGAAATAACGCATGTTTCAAGACTTTGCCTTCCGTAACTTAGGAGCACCCTTGTCCTTCAGACAGCAGTCAATAAACAAAGAACAAATGCAAACAAAGCAAGCTACACTTTGCAACAATGCTTTCACAGCTTTGTCTATACTTCCAGTTACCTTTCACTTGTTAATAACGAATTATTGTTGGCTTAGTCTTAACTGACCTTCATGACAGACCTCAAGCACAAAATTATATTAAAAAAAAAAGCCCATTAAAAAAAAATAAATATGCAGAAACAGAATTAAGAAAAAAGTATCCAAATAGTGTACAGTGTGCCTGCAGCAAAACACTGAAAAGTAAGCATCCATGCATTTACTCTAACTACTCTTTCTGTAAGTGATACCATCTCCTCATATATTATTAAATAATGGGAAGGAAAACAAGATAATGATCAACAGCAAAATCCAAACACAGATTGTAATCTCAAATATCAAACATCTTAAGAGATGCATTTATGTCTGGTGTTTAGTTGCATGGCCTTTCTAACAGCTCTAGGGAGTTAGAAATTTTTATCTGAATTTTGAACGCATGGAATCGACTTTATTATTTACAGTGTTGCTGCTCAATTGTCGGAAGTTCTGTGACAATGGCACCCTTAAACAGCCAGCTAAGAAGCTGCCACGCTGTCTCACAACCCTTACGCCCCTTTACTAAGGCGCTACAGTTCCATTAAGCTTGGAAAACTGAAGGAGAACAGATGGCACAAACTCCCCTTGCAGCAGCTTCCCCTAAAGCATGATTCACTATAACCACTTCTCGTGGTACTCTTGTGCAACTTGTCCCGAAAGAAATCCCCACTGTGGAGATCTTCCTCGCTTGTCTGGTCCGGAGTCCCACTGTTAGACGCTTACCTTCTTACAAGGATTTCTACATCTGCCTTAAACCTACACTGAAACCTAGAAAACTGTCTACCAGCCGTCCTTCAAAACCAAGTTCTATTGGAGTTTTTATTCCTCCTCGTGTGAAAGGAAAAAGAATCCTTTATAACCACTGAGACCAAAAGTTTGCATTTCTTTCCAGTTGCTTAAAAACAACCCTTAGGTTTTATGGAACACACATCTAGGAACTCACACCCACGAACTTCTCATCTTCTGCAAGGAACATCCTTTCAAAGAGATTTTGCTTTTCTAAATCAAAGGAAAAGCAAGCCAGACCACCTAATGCCATATATTCGAGTTAAGCCAATGAAGGAAATACTCTGAATATCCTAACCGCAGATTTCTTTTCATAACCATTTCAGAAGGAGAGCTTAAAGGATTTTATCCCCCTTTTCCTTCTTTTGTGTAATTACCAAAGCAATTTCTCTCATTTCATAAAACTATCAGCTTTCATTCAAATAGCCAATCTCTTTAACTGGCACATCCCCTTAAGCTTGCACAGGATTTAAAAATGGTACCATGTTTTACTTGATACAAAGGACAAAACATTCTTGCATATGATATCCCCTTTCTATTGCTATTAATAACAGAAATAAGCTAGAATGATAGTAAGGTATAACCTTTTTGACTTAAACTCCAGGCACAGAAGCTACCTTAATCAAAATCTCTTGGGATTAGTTGTTCAATATATGATCTAACAGCCGAACTAAGATGCTTTCAGGGTGATGACTGTCATCAGGGTAAGCAAGCACTACAAAAACCAGTGTGCACTCTACCCCCTAACAAAGCCTTCATCCAATGTCAAACTTCTCTTCTCTGTCAAAATAAGCCAAAGTGATTACCTTTCATATGAAATTAACGGTATGCCAGATTTTTTTTGCCCATTCCAGCCCATTTTTGAATGCTTTGTATGGCTCTTATTCCCCTGCAATTTTCTTCCACATACTTCAAGCAAAAAGATCGAATTAATTTCTTTGTTTGTAACTTCACAGCCCTGGCTGATACCCCATTACTGGACTGCCCCATTTATAGTTGTCAGCTCTGGTAGCTTTTATAGTAATCTGACTTCAGAGTGCTTATAGTTTTCACACTCCTCCTGATCAAGGATGAAAAAGAAAAGAATGACAAGCAATTTTTAATAGCAGTAGCGCTTCCTTCAGAAAGCACATCAGTTACAGGGGACCAGATTTCAATTATTTATTATTTTTAATTCCTCCAGTGACCATTTTCATTACTTTATCAAATTGGTCTGAGAAAAGATAGATTCATCTAGCATTTCTACAGAAGATTACTAGAGGGCACTATAAAGACACCTACAAAAGGAAGAAAACGTATTTCTGTTCATCATCATGAACAATAGTACTTTGACTTTTCCACAGAAATGGCTACCATATGTTTAGCTACTGACAATACTATATTTGTTATCGCAGGTGAACACAATTTCCATTTTTTCCTGGAGAAACAGATTTCCTTTCCTAGAGTTCCCATCTTCTGGAACATAATTTACCTCTTCAGATATGTGCAACATTAAAAACAAACAGTGGCTTTCAAAGGGTTAAAAAGCCAGAAAACCCATTTGTAAGACTCTCAAAATACATACTGCACACAAAGCAGGCAAGATGCTAACCACCCAGCAAGAGATTCCTACATCTTCCCCTACTTACACCCTGTTTGGACCCAGGGCTCCAGGTCTTCAGACCTGAGTAACTGGTTTGCCCAAACCCTCAGCAGGGCTAGACAAGCAGTTTAGCTCCCTATGGAGACTCCCTGCTGGTTTGCAAACCAAGCCCAGGTAATCAGGGAGCAGATTCCTTGCCTCAGGTTTGTTGTTTTTTTGCCAGACTGGTAATTCAAAAATGGTTTAGAATATAAATACAGAAAAAAGTCCCCACACATCACAAGAGGATTATTTGCTGAAACCAATTACTTAAATATTTTCCAAGTACTAAACACACTGCAGTATCCAAGATCTCTGCATGAAGGGTAAAGTAGTATTACTATTTCTCAGATGCCAACAAGGTTAGGGGGCATGCAACAGAACATATTTGATGTAGCAAATTCATTTAAAGATGCACTTTAAGTGAGATAAGAGTAGCACTTCAGTGAACAATCTCCCTGCTCGCAGTGGATTTCCTCCAGCCCACCTATTCAATTCATTTCGTCAGGGTGATTACAGAGACTACAAAGGATGCTTGCAGGAGAAGTGTGAAGGGCAAGGGGGAATGCTGTTATAGTCAGGGGTGCTCCAATCACAGGCAACGGTCAAAAACAGCATACAGGAAGATATATGAAGAGGAAAAGAAACCCCGTTTCTATAGGAAGCTTAAAGTGAAAAAAGGGTTGAACATTAAAAAAAAAATAATAATAAAAAAAATGCAAGCAAGAACCAAACTGAAAGCTGCTGAACATCATTTCCAGTGTCTTTCTAAAGAGAGAGACCTCTGTCATGCTTCATAAAAGAGGAAAAAAATCTTAACAAATACCTTTAATGTTAGATCAAGCAAGGACTATCTAAGAGGGCCTAGAAACAGAAGAACAGCCACATCACATCACAGCAAAGAGAATCCTTTTAACTCAGTGTCTTGTCACAGTAGTCGAGAGCAGATGCTAGGGAGCACCTAGGAGCAGAACAAACATACCGCAAAACTTCCTCCAGTTCAGGCTCCGAGCATCCTGCCACTTGCAACTGAGGGACTCCTGCAGCCAGAAGCAGGTTTTGTTCTTTAGCTCAACAGCTCTTGGAGAAAAAGTACCAGCAACCTCTGTGGGCAGCTCTGAGCTGCCTTGGGGGGGAGACAGGAAAGAAGGAAAGAGAGAGGGCAAAAGAGCTCAAGCATTAGCACTCAGTTTGATGGTCCCTAATTTAGGGGACTAATGCTGACAGATTATCGGTTAATTCTCTACACACAGCATAGCTAAGTGTACAGCCACTGTCACTCCCCTGGTCTCCTACACTAGTAAAGCAACCACTGTCCAACCATGCTGTTGTTCCACAATATATAAAAATATAATAACCTTAGCAATTTAGAAATTAGGCTTTTACTGATCTTTGAGGATATAGTGAAAGAAATGAGAATAGTGGAAAGGTAAGGAAAAGATACACATAACAAACTACTATAAACACACTGCAGTGTTTTTAAGAATCTTATTTTACAAACATATTCACACGAGTTTTTCTATCCCATAAAATTCAACACTTGTGGCAGAGTTCATTACACGGGTAAATTAACCTGCAATAAAACTGACCCTTCACAAATTTAAGTCATAACGCTACTCTTGGAAAAGCAAGCTGACCAGCTATAGAGTTAAAAATTGAGACTTAGTAGAAAGGTATATAGCCAGATGATAGGCACATCATCAGTCACACGGAAAGGACAGAGATGCAGCATATGCCCTCAAGTGACATGGAAAACTGCAGCCCATTCCAGCTACACCCGCACCAAGATAAATAATGCATCAGGGAACTGGAGGAAATTAACAGAAAACCCAGCAGGATCACCAGTTTGCTTAGATTTGCTATTGACACTAAGGATTTGCTATAGTTGTTGTTTGAGAAGCCCAAAATAAAAGCTGTGCAGTCTAAAGATAAACACCTCAAGAGACACCCAGTTTTGCTCCAGTTAGTGAAATACAAGTCTCTGCCACAGAGTCTCTCTGTGGACCACTGCACAGCACCAGAACACCCGCAGTAACTGAACACTACGCAAAGCCTTCCTCGGATCCTACGTAGTCCAAGCTCTCAGTGTTTTTACCCCCCCACCACCATCGCTTTATTTTTAAATTGAGGGTTGACTGTTCATGTTTGAAGACCCGGGGAGCATTGTAATAACTGAGGTAGACAAATGCCTTGGGGTAGAGCGTTTGATGGTCACTGAAGAAAAGCTACTGTAATTAGATTTAAATTAATTTCTGTAGCAAGAGCAAAAAATCACACACTCAACACTAACTGAACTACAGAAAATAAGCAAGGCACTTTACACTAGAGAATCAGAAGATTAGGCATTTGCCTAGTTATGACCCCTCGGAAAATGTAAGAATGAATCTTGTGATTTAAAAAGTTGTCTTTCAGTCAAATGGAGAATGGAGGCAAAAAACGTCTGGATTCTGTACCCCAGTAACATGCCCCTGCGTCCAGGCACACCCAGCCACAGATGTGCAGCCACAGGCTGCATCCACAAATCACCCAAGTGAGAAGAGCTTGCCACGCGTGAATCATTGCTGAGAGAAAACACGAAACTGGCAAAGAGAGGAAAGGGCAACTTTAGTATTACGCCCAATGTGCCTCAAACGCACAGTTAAATAGTAGCAGTATTTCTCAAATAAGCAGTTATGACTTATTTTTATATCACTGTACTGCTCAGTAACAGCACTGTCCAGAAAGACAACAGGTAAACACACTGAACGGCCATACCATCCCCTCGACCGGACACTGTACAATGTTATCTGTGGGGTTGTGGAGTACCACTGCGCCAGCCCATGAACATGAATGTTCTAGTGATAACAAAGTTTGGCAAATGTCTTTTAAAGCTGAACATTTATAGCCATAACACAGTAGCATCATCTAGAAGTCTGCATGAACTGCCTTGGTGAATTTTAAGGAACAAATCAGTAATGCAACAAATGCATAATGCAAACTAAAAGCAACAAATACATGCTTTTTAATAGTTTTTAATTTAAATTTACATATACCCCTCGTACATATACTTTATCCACAAACACAACTTATAAAAGTTATATACACACACACTCTACAGTCATGTACACTTACCACTGTCCTCTATAACCAACTATTTTTAAAACCTCAATTATTTTTTCAAGACAAGCATTTAAAAATTATAAAAAACATCAAAAACATCAACCAAACACACCTTATTAGTACCATCGATGAATTCATTGTATTAAAAAAAATAAATATATATAATACGGCTTGCAAAACCAGAATTCTTCTGAACCAGATTTCAGGAAAACGTAGCAGATCCAGGGCTCGTAATAAATGTAGAGGTATTTGCTGATCCAGAAATTAAAGTCTGATACCTAGATCAGCTCCAATATTAAAAAAAAAGAGGATAACTAGCCACAAGTGAACAATATTTTAACTGTGGCCAAGAATAAGGCAAGAAACAACACTCAGCTACATCACAGACCAGCGCCTACCAGGAAAACAGTTTAAGCAGAGACTCAAACACATGTCACTGAGTTAACAACTCCTTCAAGTTACTTTTTTTTTTTTTTTACTCTGAGCAGTGGATAAAACTCTCCATTTGTGTCATCTCAACAACACACCTGTTTTACAAGTTTCAAACATTTTCTGCATCCTCTCCATTGTGAATTCTGCATATTGATCCTGGAAATATTTAATGCCTTTTATACAATTTGGCTGGGTCAAGATCAATAACACTTAGAGTGCCACCGTGTTTGAGAAGCGGTGTAAGGCTCTGGCTGGCCTAGCACTCCCTTCCCAACTGGGAATATCCATCTACGACAAAACTGCTTTACAGCAAACTTGAGCTACGGCTTTGCACCAGTGACTCTGGACTACCTTCAAGGATTAAACAAGCCGTCCCAGGAACAGTACAGCTACCTCAGAAGCTTTATCATTATAAATTAACCTTGCTTCATACCCCAAGCCAGAACATGACAGAAATATTTGCAAATCTTACTGAACACTTATCATGAAATGCACCAACATGATCTGGAATAAAAAAGAAATCCCCACGCCTTTCTTACTGCGACTTAATTATTTCAAGTACACTGAACACACACGGAGTAGAGCAAATCATTGGATTTTTGTTTATTACTTTTTTATATATGAAATCCAACAGCTATACTTCAGGAAGGCAATTGCAGTCTATGAACAACTTATTTGTATTCAAAACAGATCTATGAAAAAATCTAATTGCACTAATCCTTTATTATAACTTTGCAGGCATCTTATTTTACCCGGTTGACATTTTTACGTAACAGATTCTTACTAAACTGTTTGTGAGCTCTTTATAAGCCAAGAAAAGCTAACAGACAAACAGCCAAATGCCTCAATTTAACTCCTGATTCTTGAGGTCTCCTTTTTCGAAAGGGGAGCAGGCAGTATGTGGTTATCTCCACTTCCCCACTAGGGAAAGGGGAGAAGGGAAGCTCTGGGGTGAACACCGACGCTTCTGCACCTTCCCGGAAAGCAGTGGAGTTGTACGTCTGACTTGAACTGAGAATATAAACCACGGGGTGTTAACAGAGGATGTCTAACTGCCATCGCTTTCCTTATTTGATCTCTGTTGAAAGTAAAATAAACTGAAAGACCAGTTTTAAAAGCTTTACACAGATTCTTGTCTCTTCTGAAAGTGTATTAACGAAACAGCTTCCTGTTTCATTTTCTAAAGACAAACAAAAGCTTTCATCTAGCTTGTTTACTGATACAACCTCCTAAATTCCCATGAAGCACTGTAGCTTTGATTGGTGCAGTTTTTGTCAGAATAAAATAAAAAGCGTAACTGTAGCTTTGCAAATATATTAGCAAAAATATTTGCAAGTATTAGCTTTGCAAATGTTATATAGATGCGCAAGGAAAAAATAGATTTATCTGTTCATTTATAATACAGATTATTTCATCAAAGTGGGAAAGTAAGCATGTTTTAAAAGAACTTACGTAAGAGTGGAAATTCAAATATTGCATATATTAACTAAATTATCATATAGATATGGGTATTACCTGAATTACTAAGTTAGTCAGAAATACTTCAGAAAAGCAAATTTGTAGGTCATCATGAGAAGGAATTTGCTTATTTGCTTTTATGCTGATTGCCCCATAGCTGTGGAAGTTCTCATCTCACTCTCAGTAAATACGTAAAACCTCCTGAAGAGTAAGTTGACTCAAGAGTGCAAGATGGGTTTAGTGCACAACTTCTCCTTAGATTCAGCTGAAAGATGTCTCCCTTTAGTTATATTTGTCCTACCCACTAAAAAAAGGTCGCAAAAAGAAAAGCTAGCACTGGTCACCTGTTGTTATAGATGCTACAGGCTACTGGCAGGATCAGATTGTTCATAAACAGCTGACAGTTCGCTTCCAAGGTTTCGATTCAGGTCGTTGTCACTCGTCCTTCTGCCATGCATCACTGCGAGAAGCCTGGCTCCATGACTCTGATAACCTCCTTTCAGGTACTGGCGGGCTGCTAGGGGGTCCATCCCCCGACCCTGAGACTTCTTTGGGCCAAACAAGCCTCTCCTAAGGCACACGCTTTATCTCCCAGCCATGCTGGTAGAGGGCCAAGCAAGCTCGCCTCGGTTTAATAAAGTCTTTGACAGTGACATATTGGGGAGCTCTAAACTGGATGCAGTGCTCTGGATGCAGCCTACCAAGCATGCAGCTCGTTTTCCTCAACCTGCTGGCTCTGCTCCGGCTAATCGCCATTTGTGCTTTGAACTGGCATGCACAGACCGTGCTCGGGAGTCTGACAGCTACCTAACTGGCTGTGTTTGAAAGGTTCCAGTTCAAGACTTTTCTCTGCTTAATATGAAGCAGAATTTTTCAGCTCAAATAATATCAAAACAAGACCCAGATCTGAACTCTGTATATCACGTTGGAGGACAGTACTTGATTCACACAACATTTTTAAGCTGTTAAACAACTAGACAGACCCGATGAAATATTAATTTGACTAATGATGGCAACAGAACCCAAGAAGGAACTAACAACTCCACAGAAAGAGAGCAATACCTGTTTCCAGCACTGACAACTGCACAAGTTTCAGACATGTAACAGATGGCTCAAAAAACCTGTGCAGACTGTGTTGGTATCAGCTTTTGCTTTGGCTCTGCCTCCTCGGTTTTTAGGATGCAAAAGCTTACCTGACTAGGGAGAGCTAAAGCGTGAGCTACTGAAGAGAACTTTTAAGTAAAGACAGGACATAAAGTATTTATACTTAACATTTATTCCAATTCGTACTCTGTAACCAAATTTAAAGTGTTCTCGCAAGAGAAACATTTACCTTCATGTGACAAAAAGCTTTTCAACCTGCTTGGACAGCGGTATCAAACTACCTGCCAACTTACGGCCTGAAATAAAATTTCAGCTGATAATACTTCAGAAAACATAATTTGAATGCAGTTCTTTGTGGAAGGGACCTCTGTAGGTCATCTGGCCCAGCCACCTGCTCCAAGCAGGTCTACTGAGATCAGATTGCTCAGGGATCTGGGCAGCCAAGCTTTAAGCTTCTCCAAGGACACAGAACAACAGAAGGCAAGCAAGCAAGAAGTGTACAAGCATCCAAAGCAGGAAAGCATGGCGAGAGATACGCCCCCAAACTGGCTTTCTGTTACTTCATTTCTGATACATCACAACAGTGAGTTTTGGTTAAATATCTTCAAATTAAAACCACAAAAATCACAGGAAGCAGCACATAAAGCCACAATAATGGCAACATTAGGAAAAATCTTTTTTGAGAAATCCAGCAATAAAAGCTACACAAAGCGCCTGATCTGTTACCATACTTAGAAACAATGAGAAGCACACAATGCACCAATACACTGAATATCTACATTCACACCTTCCAGGTATTCAGACTGGCAGCAGGAGGCACAGACCTGATTCTCAGCAGAATACCACTCAAAACCACCATTCATCCCAGAAGTAGGATTCTGCAAAACCTATCTGAAAAAAGCAACACAGTCTTGGAGGTACCATGAGGCTGTAACACAACCTCACCTACCCTGAACACAATCGCTTGGCTGTTGAGCTTGCTGACACTGTAATTATGGTTTTGCTTATGCCACCTACGATGCTACGTGCACTGCTTTGGCACAAAGAACAGAACACACAAGTCCAATGACCAAGAGACTCAGCAATGACTTCAAGTCCGACACAGAACCGTTAAGCACCGTAACGTCCTTCAGGGTCCCTGAACACCTCTTCACATCAGTTCTCGACTCCAACCAAGCTCCAAACTGCACAAGTTGATCCGTTAATCTATGGTGCAAATTGGTTTGGATGTTTGTGACTGGCTATCTATCAGCTGCACTGCACTGACCATAACCAAAGTGCAGAGTAAGCTGTCACCACCTATCAGCTGCAGATCTGTGAGGGCAGTGTGATACATCTTCTCAGATGTGACTGCTCCCTGCAAGGTCAGCAGTGATTTCCACCACCAGCATAAGCGTGGAACACAAGGATCCAAACACCCTTCAACTGCAGTCCTTTCTTTCATTCTCTTTCAGCTATAACCTTCTATATACCGCCAGGTCTAGTTTTCTCCTCTATTTTAGGTCTCTAGCTAGCATTAAGTTAAGGTTTTTGGCATATCCTTCATATCTGCATCATGGTCAATGCCTGCTGCAACAAGCTTTCTATTTTAAATAATACATGTTGATAGAACTGCATTAAAATATAAAGCAATTCACACAAATAAGTTAGCTCAAGCATCGCAGCATAAAACAAGTTCCAAAAGATGTTACAGCAAAGCTTTTTCCCAGATTCTTTAATTTAAGAGTTTCCGCTGTTATTTGTCCCAGTCACCAAAATACTACCTTTAAGATAAAACCACAAACATTTTCAGCTGAAGGGCAGATCTGCTCCACATAGGCATCCACCACTGACCACTGTCAGGCACTGTTAAAAAGCTAAAAATTCCTTTGGTCTCCTTCTCCCTGTTAGTTCCGAGGTTTTATGTAAATAGCCTCTACAACCTTCTCCTGAGAAACTTTCCTAACCCAAACATATCTTAATCACAATTTAATCAGATAATTAGATTGCAATCCCTGGTAAGTCTACTATTAACACTTACAAGCTATGTTTAAGGGAAAAAAAAGCTTTTCAATCAGTTCACAACACATGATGACTACCACAAATGGGAAACTGTATTTTCTAGCAGAGTAATACACACTTTTTAAACAAAAAATTCCAAGAAAAAGATTGTCAAATAATGTGGTGGTGGTTTTTGTTTATAGAACCAGAAAACAAAACTACTGAACCACCTACTTTCAGTCATAAGATGGATGGCACACAGCTTTCCAGGAGAGCCCGGCACTCATGACACTGTTAACCATCAAAAAGTCTCAGACAAAAGCACATAAAATTGTTGTATCAGCTCCGTAACAGAAACATCCACTGCTACAGATCTGATTATAAGAGGAAGTGGGCAACCCTGAGTCTGGAACCGGTCAAAAGAAGCATCTGTGGGGTGATGCACTTTAAGAACAGGACCATTCTGCGTATACAAATAAAACATTAATATGTTCACTTTTTTTTTTTAATCGAAAACTGTTAAGTTTCTGTAAAATGTTGTTTATTTTAGATTTTCTGGCTTTGAATCACCCAATAACATGCATTACTGAGGTCCTCCTTCACTTACCACACTATTATCTCGCTTGCACATGAGAGGAGATACAAATCACAGAGTATTAAGTAAAGTAAGATGCTTTGCCCTTATTTCATTAGGGTTTCTAAGCAGCAGAGCTTTCTTACAGCCAATATTAAAATGTAATTACTTTGTCTCCCAAAGTTTTCAAATACATAGCTTGCATGTATTAAAAGTTGGATTTATCTTTGTAAACATGAAGTGTAAAAGGGAGGGCAAGCTATTCACATTTTTACACTTAACAGTTCCAGTTCTAACAGCATCCCTTTCCCAGACCAGCACATCCAGCCACACCAATCCATGCAAGCCTTCCTCCCCAATTGGGTTGAACATGAGGGAAAAGCTGGGGGATGAGGGGACATAAATATTTGGCACAAGAGTGTGTGCCAGTAACAAAAGCGACTCAGCTGCTGGGAGGAACCACAACCAGGACCGGCAGATGGGCCAGCGCCCAGCGAGCCACGAGCTGGAGCGTGTCAGGAATGGGATGCAGTAAGGCATTATGTACCCATACCCAACCTGGGCGCCCCGAGCTGGGTCACCTGCGTTTTACCGTCTGCACACAACACAGGCACCCAAACAGCAGCATATCAAAATCTTATACTGACTTATTTTTATATATTCTTATATATAAAAACATAGACATCAGCATAGCTGTACAAACGTATGTACGTAATGATTTCTAAATCAAAAATTAAGCTAGATCTATCAATAGGACAGATGATAAATCCATGGGGTTTGATAAAGCGTACAATAGATTTCAAATTAGATCAGTTGAGACTTAACCAATAATGCCATTAGATCTACCTCAGCATTCAAATTAATTTCATTGCTAAAGCGGTCTGAGTGCTTTTCATAAATATGTTCAGTGAAGCAGGTGGTGTGCTAGCCAAGAGCATCTCATACATGAGCTATCACTTCTTGCGTATTTTCAGTCCCATGCAATTTGGGGAAATGAACTCGGGCTTCATCTCACCAGTTTAACTGTTTAAATACGCAGAGAAAAAGGTAACCCTGGATACTAGTGCTACCTATTTTAAATTGGTAATCTAGGCGAATTATTTTTACCAGAATGTATTTAATCAGAGAGATCTCCTTGGAAACTATAATTATCTAGGGATTTCAGAAAATCTGGGGCTACACTGTGGGACCACACGATGGAAAAAGACCACAAAAATATAAAAGGACGCTGTCTAATGAAAGGGGCAATGATGACTGTGGAAAGAGAGCATCTTTTGGTGAGCTGTTAGCAATGTTCACACAGATACGAGTCAATTTTTCAACAAGAAACGAGCGCGTATAAAACCAAATACACAAACAAACTAGAAAACCCCAGTTAACCTGAAGGTTTACCACCTGACTGGGACTCCAGCTAAGCATAATGGCTGGGGAAACCTGCAATGCCACTTCCCAGGTCTGCAGAACAAAGCACTGGCTGTCACAAGTTCCCCCTCACCAAAAATGAATGCCTGAAGAGTTCGTGACTGAAAACCACCCCACCAAACCAAAAACGTATCACATGCAAAGTGCACATCCAAACAGCAAGCTGAGGAGAACATTACAAGAAGTTACATTAAGTTTGCACGACTTGGCTTTTAGTTCATATGGAAAAAATTAATATTAACATGGTCAAAACTTATTATTAGACTAAGGTGTCTGTGATATCTCATTGATTAAATTAAATATCATTAATTTTGCATGCAACTCATAGATCATTCTCTAAGTGCTATGCCAAAAATATAATTGAGTCTTCATTAAGTGATCAGACGGGAAATGGGAGCTCTTTTCCCACTGTACAATTCAAGGTTAAACTACTGCTCAGCAAGGATTGTTAAGAACTGCCACAGACCCTCACCTTCAGTAACCACACACAAAAAAAGGTCCGTATTTTATTCACTCCAGATTCCCCTCTTATCACCCGGCTCCTCCTTCCAGCTTACCAGTAACCTTGAAAGAATGAGATAGGTGGAGCTACTAAATAAAGACAGATTTTTCAGTGTAGTCAAAGGGGCTTAAGAAAAAGGAAATTATTTCAAGCTACAATTAGAATACGCTACCTGCCTACGCTACACTATTTTGAAGTTTAAATTAAGCTCAAAATAAAGCAAGCTGCATTTTCAGCCATTTGCTTGTCATTTCATCTTGGTGATACCAGTGTCAGAACAAAAAAATTCCTAGTCTTACCTTAACAACCCAGTACCATAGCTATATTTGGCCACGCTTCTGTTATTTGTGTGTGGTGTTGGAACAAACATACCTTCTAGTTAGTTCACAGCTAACAACCAGAATTACAAAAAAAAGTGAGTAATTTAATACGCAAAAGACAATAACACTGGTGTAAGAGTAAAACAGCAATGTAGAAGAGGCACTGGAGATTATCACTGCAAAGAGGGTACACTACTACTTGGCAAAGTACACCTAGAAAATAATTCTGCTGACAGTCATGATCTAAAGTTAATTTTTCTAACATACAGAATCAATAAAGCCCTCAGCTAATGCCAGGCAACAGAGCGAGATTGCCAGGCGATGCAGGAGGTCAGACAGGAATAGGGGCAGGCTCCCGGCTGGCAGAGGGATGCTGCTGGCTGCCTGCCGCAAAGATCCAAGTGGCAAGGACTGGAGCAAGTGGAACAACAGCAACTGAGCACAGCACTCGGGGTTTTCTGAAGGCTTTTAAAAATTGGTCTGGTGCTTTGGTTGAATGAGATCACTGCGCGGGGGCATGAACAATAGACCTCTCAAACATGGTCATTCCTGGTGGTTAATGGCATGCTTTTTTAATTTTATTTAAGTATTAAGTTCAAGAAATGAACACCTGTCCTTCAAAAATACCCAGAACTCTACATGAACTTACAAACTGCATCTTTGTCTTCAGAGTTACACTCAAGCTTTTTAAGTATGACCTTGGATTTTTGCACCAGTTCCAAACTGTGTTCTCTTTTGTGTTACACTACAGAAGGAATATGAACAAAATTTAAGCCATAATTTTTTTTCCTCATCACTCCAAAGCTGTACATTAAGATTCAGATTTCATCATTCTGTCCTGCAATTATGCCTCTAGATCACAAGCTTCTTATTAAATCATATTTTCAGCATAATTGGTTCAGCCAGAAATACATTTTTTCCATGAGAAATATTTTGTACAGGTGGTATTTTAAGTCCCCCCCAAATCACTGATCCAATACTGAGCTAAGCTGAAAATACACTATCAATTTTTCACTGAACTATTACTCAAACTAGGTTAACTCTAGCAAGCTATCCAGAGTACTAGAAACCTAGTAAACCAGTAAACAGCTGGAAAGAGCTATGGTATTTTGGATCCCATACAAGGAAAGGAACTTAGAAAACAGTATTTAAGCAGCTTGCTGGACTGCAGACTACTTGTAGGAGGGTTTCCACTGAGCACATACTGATTACAGTGAAAGAATGTAATCCCCATCTGCAGAAAATACAGAATGATCTTTTGAAAATTGTTTCTAGAGAAGCAGGCAACTTCCCCTAGCTTCTGCAAACAAATAGCCTTTTTTAACTCAGGTACACATATCTGATGACATCTTCTTTTCTGATACACTCACCAAAACCAGGTGGTACACTAGGGCTGACTGATGAAATCGAGGGTTTTGAAACCGCTCCATTCAAAGACATAGTATCTTTTTCTTAAGTAATTACTACCTCTTATTGTCCTACAATTTCTTTTGTTTTAATTCCAAGCACCCTAGCAAATCTGCTTGCAAGATACTAGAGCAAGCCAGAAAGATTAGCAGGAGATTTCCAGCACGCTGCACTCCCCCAGCCTACCCACAGCTCACAAAGCAGGAAGCACTGCTTTCTCATTTTTTGCCTATACACAAAAATTGCGTTACTTGGAAGCCTTCTAATGTCAAGGGTGGGTTTGCCGGAGCAGTTGGGCACCAGCATCCTGCAGCCCCTGGCCCAAGGCCCGGGGGGGCGGGAGCGGGGATGGGGCGCCCTGGGAGCCCATCCTGCCGTCTCCATGGCTACACCAGTTGAACAGGAGCCTTTCGCAACAACCAGGCTGCAGAGGATGCTCCGCAGCCACGCTCAGGAGGAAGTGCTGATGGAGCGTAGGCAGGGATAAATGTGCTGGGGGTCAGGCAAATCCCCCTTGAGCTCAAACAAGCTCTGAGCCATGCAGGCATCTTTCCATCACCTGAATGCAAAAGAACAATACACGTGGGTTATCTCAATTAAGGTGAGCCACGGAGAGTGGTATGAATTGCAGGAAGCCAGGGGCATTTAAATATTACAGGTAAGTGTCAAATATCAACCTATGCTTTGCCAGTAAGGCATTTTCATTTGCTATGGCAGGAGCAGAAAAGAACCGTTTTATACACACTTGTGCTTTCCTAAAAACTGGTATTCACAAAAGTTACAGTGAAGTTTTAATAAAGAACACACGTACAGGCACGCTGATCACTAACTCCTGTGTACAGAGCATACTCTGGCTCCAATCTGTGGCATGTAGTATTTGAATTACCCAGCCACTCTCTGAAAAAGCTTCTATTTTTTTTTATTTTCTCATTCCATACAGTCTAGTTTGTGACATGAAAATAAAAACAAGAATAACTTGCTCTCATTAGAATCTCAGAGATACAATTTTGGCTATTGGTTACCTTTTGAGATGTTGGTATCTGACTAGTTTTCTGCTACACTTCTTTAAAAAAAGAGTATTATGAGATCTGTATCGAAAATCAATCACTAAGAGCTGCAGGTAGTCCTGGCCTCCTTTTTATGTTACAAGGCACATCACTCAATGTGAAATAAAGCATTATCATTTGACTTGCAGCCCGTGCCATGTAAATTCTGGATGCGTTGTGCTGCAAGTCCCAAAGACAACGACATCACTTGTCTCCATGTGGGATTTGTTGAAGGTAAAAAGCATTATGATTCCTTTTAATTATTATTTCAGAAACTCCAGCTAAAATGTGAGTGCTGTCCTCACAGCAACGATGAAGTAAAACGAATGACGAGAAGAATAGTTTTTCAGTCATGCCACTCCAGCAGTAATGTTTTTTCCAACTAAGCTTTCAGCAGTCAAAAATGGGAAAGATTATAGACACAGAGCCTGCAATTCAATTCAATTCAAAAAGATCTTTGTTAACAGCAGCAACAAAAAGATGAAAAAAGCCCACAAAATTCCTACACTTAAAGCACAATCTCAAAACAGATGTGTACAATCCTGGAAATCTTTGAGAGATTCAGTGTGTTGAACAGCTGCAGCTGAGCTCAGAATGAGCATTGCAAATAAATGCTAATGAGATGCTTATAGATCCTGAACAAATTGATTTACTGAGATCTTGTCAAGAGTCTCCTATCAAGGGTTTGTCAGAGTAAACAACCAAATCCTTATAAACAGAAATGACTCATTCATTACAACTGGAAAAAGAAAGAAATAATAATCTGAGCTTTAGTTCAGGAAGATGATAAAATAAGCTACATACACATATATGAACATGTTATTAAAAAAATATTGTACTTTTGAAATCACTATTAGATTTTCATGACTCTGAAGAAACCTGTCAGCAAGGGAAGTAGTGAAGGGTATCGGTAAAAATTTATGCATAGTTCAGTTCACCAGAAAGTTACTGATCAGTTTGCAATGCTAAGACTACATTTGAATACTCAAGAAACAGTTTCCAATGTAAGACAAGCCTATACCAAAAAAATACTTACATAAAGCTTTAGAATAAACCCATGTAAACCAGACATATAATGAGTTCATATTCATATATCAATTGTTTTATTGCACATTTTTTTACCACAACCTGTGTGTGCAACCAACACCTGGGAAATCAATTGGGTAGTAAAACCATTCTCTTAGAAAGAATCCTATTGTTCATAAGATTACATGCGATTATGAACAGTAAGTTACGCAGAAAGAGAGGTGAGGTAAACCAGCAGCTATATATCAGAACAAGAAAAAATAAAATAAAACTTAGATGATTGCATAGTACTACAACTGGTCAGCATAGAAAAGCTAGGATGTCTTTTTGGCCAGCCACTTATAAAATATGAATATTTAAGAATTTTATAATGGTAGGTAGGGAAGGTGGTAACACGTATCCTCTGACTGAGTACAGCACAAGAGTTTCTCTTCCAAAATGTAAGACTGAGAAAGTGAAATTGTCAGAACTCGGATAAAAAGTAAGGGCCAGTTTATTAACACTAATGGTCTTTAGGGAGGTTGCCCCAAAAAAATACTTAGTAGAAAAAGCAAAGAAATGCAAGAAAAATTAATCCTTCACCCTTTTATTCTCCACAACTCCACTTAATGAAATCCTGGCAGCTTTTCAGGGAACTCAAATTCACCAGTCTCAGCCTCCTACTCAAGCAGAAACACCCCCAGTCCTACATCCATGGCTGCACCTGGAAGATGATTTGCAGAAGATCCTCATGAAAGGTTGATGTACTCTACTACTGCTAGATACTCTGCAGCTGCCTGCAGCTGTTCACAGACCAAGGCATTCACAGGGAAGCATCCCCTTCCTATTAGTGGAAGGGCAGGACTGTGGGGTTTGGGGTTTTTTCCCCCCTGCAGTTGTACCACAGATCGCCATTGCTAACATCACTATCACTTGCACAAAGCAGAACATCAGCTGACATTTAGAGAGCAAGTTCCCTTTGAACTAAACAAAACCAGCTCCTCCAAGGTTTTAGATTCTCCATTAGGACCAGGAGAGCAGACCCAAAATCAAGTACAAGTCTCCAGATATTCTACGATCCTCATTTTAACCAACATAAAGTGATTTCAATATTTCTCACAGCAACATTATAGAACCATAGAATCATTTAGGTTGGAAAAGACCTTTGAGATCATCAAGCCCAACCATTAACCCAGCGCTGCCAAGCCCATCACTGAACCATGTCCCTAAGCACCGTGGCTACACGGTTCTTAAGCACTTCCAGGGATGGTGATTCCACCCCATCCCGGGGCAGCCTGTTCCAATGCCTGACCACCCTTCCAGGGAAGAAGTTTTTCCCAAGATCCACCCTAACCCTCCCCTGGCACAACTGGAGGCCGTTTCCTCTTGTCCTGTCGCTGGTTCTCTGGGAGAAGAGACCGACCCCCCCTGCCTACAGCCCCCTGCCAGGCAGCTGCAGAGAGGATCAGGTCCCCCCCGAGCCCCCTCCTCTGCAGGCTGAGCACCCCCAGCTCCCCCCGCCGCCCCCCATCAGACTGGTGCCCCAGCCCCTGCCCCAGCCCCCTGCCCGGCTCTGGACATGCTCCAGCCCCTCCATGTCCCTCCTGGAGGGAGGGGCCCAAAGCTGAACACTCAGATGCTCAGCTCCTCTTAGAGAAATCATCTTGGTTTCCATCCTTCTCGTGGGTTCGTAGGAGTTACTGCAAATACCTATTAGGACCGAGGGGAAGCAAAGCAGTGGTCTGTCCCACTTGGATACTGTGTGCAGTAGCAAAGGAAAAATATGTTTTCAAATACACAAATTGTGATGCACGGAAGTACTGCATTTTGTGTGGAACGGGCTGCTGTTCACTACCTTTACTATTTGATAGTTAACTATTTATTTAGGATTTAACTGAGCATACTGAGTATGTAAATACTGGTTTTTCTCCTGCTGCTGCTTCAGTTATCACATTTATTAATGTAAAAATAGCAAAAATATGTGGATTTCAATCTAATTTGTGAGTTTTATTTGCTGATTTCTCCACCTTGAATGACTCCTGGTATACCCCGCAAACGACCTTGAATCATAGAGTTACGCCTCCTTCAGATGCCTGTTTAGGATCTTTGCTTTTATCCGTCAAACACTTATAATCTGACAGCCTCTGTGCTGTTTTTTTAATCAAAATTCTTATGACTGTCTTCTACTACTTGTAAAGCATGACCTTTAAAAAGGTGTATGAACCTGGATATGATATATCATGATTAAACGTTAATGGAAGTGGAGTATCTAATCCATATAGATGTAACTTTGAAAAACCTGAGCTTTATAACCAACCCAGAGTATGAATGTTTTTGATAGACAGCCAAGAATCCTTTTATTGTATTCGGCATCTATGTGGTTGGTTTTGAGGGATGAACTTAAAACAAGTTAACTGAAAATGTTTACTTTAGAAGACTTCCGTAAGTCTACCGTCCTTTCATACTTTACATAAATACGTAGACTGAAATAAAAGTCTCAAAAACATTGAGATTTTTACTTTTACAGTACTTGTCTAAGAACTGTTAGGTTGGTTTATGCTTGTTGGGTGCATAGGACAACCTCCCCTGGGAGGAATTAGTAAATGATTTAATTGTTAAGGAATGTGGTCCCATTAGGCAAAAAAGAAATAAATAATGGAACACAGTAGATCATTAGAAATGTAGCACTTGATTAAAACAACGCAAGCCAACTTTTAAAGGTTTCGGAATAAGTGTTTTTTGGAAGAGGGAGGTTATGTTGGTAAATAACCCTTCTGGGTTTGTTTTTTTGAGAAACGTTAAGTGCAGGAGAGCTGGTCCCTGCTCCTTAATTCACCAATTGCTCAGTAAATGGGAGGTAATTGTGTGGGTTTTGTTGCTGGTGGTGGTGGTAAGGATGGCTGAGCAACTCCTGCTTGAAGAAGGGACTTGGACAGACATTGCTTAAAGGCAGAGCCACTGTTTATTCTGCTTCTTTTCATCGGAAAATAGAAATAGAGCCCTGCAGCGGGAAGAGCTCACTGGAGAGAGATGCAGTGGGCTGGCGGCTCGGTCTGGATTAGGGCCACCTTGTCTGCAAAGCAGGGCGAAACGTCTCGGTGAGCAACTGGGGCACATGCTGCGTGCTTCATCCTTCATGGCAAGACCGTTGCATGAATGATGTGCACAGGCAGGCGCTTACGTTTCATGTCAGAAGAGCAGGTTTGTGCGCTGTGGCCATCGCCTCAGATAATCTTATCTGGAGGCGCTTCACCGTGCCTGGAAGGTAAGTGAGGAGATAGGAGGACAATGCAGAGCAGAGGTCAGGTTTGAGGTGCCTGCTGCAGATAACAAGGAATCTTAAGAGTATTCCTCAACTGTGAACAGAATGAACTAACCAAAAGCAACTGAGAAGTCTGCAGGTAGGATTTTATAAACAGAAAAATGCCTTTTCTGCTCACTGCGTAACCTTGTTCGACTCTAGTGATTGCCAAGCACATCTTGACTTGTTAAAGCACAGGACCTGTTTCATAGCACAGTTGCAGTTGTCCAAACACATGTCTGATTTCACTGCAATCAGTGAAGGAATTCATTAGCATTAATAAATATTAGCAGTAATATTTCTTCTTCTAAGGCTGAAATGGTATCTCTAAGAAATTGCTGAGAAAGATGACTTAGCAGCAGCTGCCCATTGCTTGCCCCGCCACGTTTGCTACCGCTGTGTTGAAGAGACATAGACTTGTGCGTAGTTTCAGGCTCAAATCCCTTTTTCATTACAGGAGGGGAGCTGCAGGCCTGCCTTCAAATATATTGTTTCTGAGTTCAGCTGTACTGTGTGTTCTGTTTCTACTCCTCTCCCTCCATTTATGTGATTTGAATACCTCTCTAGAGCTGTTGCTATTGTGGTGAGCAATACAATAAATACGAGGACAAAAAAAAAGCGCACCTCCAGCAAATAAGGGGTAAGGATAATGAAATAGAGAAAAAAGTGAGCACTGAAGTCCATGTCTGTAGTACTGACAATTCATCCTCCCACCTAAAAGTCTTTGCTGGAAAGGAATAAGATCTGAAAACTGAATCAAGGGGAAAAACCCCTCTGCCTGAATATTTGCCTGTATTTTGTTCTTGTTATTTTGTTCTTGTTGAAGGAAGGTATGAATCTCACTCGCAGCGTTTGTGGGATGGGTTTTTAACAGCATTGGGGGTTTCCTCCTGTGGTTTGCTTCTCTTCCGTGCAGCTGTCCTACTTGAATGCTGCTTTCATTTTTGTTTTGTGCGGGAAGATGTGAAACTTGAGGAGTAAAAGCTGAATGAGAAGTTTTATGCAGTTGTTGTAGTCTAGCGAATGGCCCCAGTGTGAGATCTCCAGTGCTAAATACAAACCATTTTCAATTACATGCAAAACTCGTTTAAAAACTCAGTCTAAAAGTAGCTCAGTGCCTGGATCGGTGATTCAAGCTGTATGGTGGGGAGATTGCAATCTTCTCTCTTGCGTAGTGTTTATTTTTAGTAAAAATGCAATCCTTGAGATACTAGCTCTTCTTTCAAGCAAGCAAAAAAAAAAAGTAAAACCTGCAGACAGGTATTTAATGTGTTTTAGGTGCAGTTTTTCTGTGTTATTTGTAAGATTTTTACTTGAGTATGGACTATCCTCTGCATGGAGAAAGGTGTGTTTTTTGTTGTTTTTTTTTTTTTTTGTAGGGCTGGATCAGCTTTCTTTTCTGCTGTTTAGGTTTTCTGGGAGTATTAATCTACATACTTTTCTTTCAGGTATGCTCTTCAGAGGGTAGAGGGGACAAGTATTCAAAAAACTTGAACAATTTTCCTTAGGTGAAAGATCATTACAGGTTCAGATGCTGCTGCTATTAGTGAGACTCCCGCCAGCTGCAGTTTAATTTTCTAAATGTATCAATGTTGAAATTCCTGGTCATTGTTGAAGTATGCATATTTGTGTGCTTTAGGGAGCTGTAGCTCTCAAATGCCGGGATAATATTTAGTGAACAGCTGCTGATGGATTTCAAGAGGAGAACTTCAGTCTCAGCTGGTAATGCTAATTAATCATAGAAAAATGCAACTGTTTTGCTTTCTAAGCTCCATGCAACAGAAAAAAACTTTGTGGGGTGCAAAACGATTGTAAAGTTGCAAGGTCAAGTGTGAAAGTTGAGCAGAAAATAGGGAGTTAGGGACTTGGTGCACACCAATATTGTGCTTTGTAGACCTTCGGGTGCTTCACCTTCAGGAGCAGACTCTTGAGCTGGGTGCTCTTGGAACTTTAGAGATGGGAGAAGCGAAATGGGAGGAAACAAAGCTCAAAACTAACCAAAAAAATTCCTCTGGTTTAGTTTTGGATCGTTACATGAGGCTTAGTACAATCCTTATGTGAAGACCAAGACAGAAGATGCCAAGGTGACAACGGAGGACGTGGGTCAGGCCAGGTTAGACCTGCAGGCTTTGAGATCACCCTGGGTGCTTTTGCTGGCATCGCGGAGGACTGCTGCTTCATTCTGCACTTTCCAGTGCTCAGCAGCTCTGCAAATCCAGACCTAAACTTTTTTATGTGCTTTCGTGGGCTTAGGAGTTTTTTTTTGTTACTGTTTTGGGATTCATTGGTTTTTCTTTTTTTCCCACTGACCTAAAAATAACCACAGCTCTGGTCACCTGGTAGGAATTGTTGCCCATTGTAGAGGTAAGTAGGGAAGTAAATTTTCTTTGGTGGCATTTGCTTGCTGATAAGACTATTTTTTTAATGCGTTTCCTTTCCTCATTCTCTTCATGCTTTCTCATTTCTCAAGAAACAAGGTGTGGGTCCTTCTGGTGCCTTAGTGTAGAACTGAATTATTCTCTGCATTTCATGCATGTGCTGAGATACGCAGCAGTGCAAGTCCTAGGTAGGTGAATTTATTTTGGACAGCTGTGCAACTGTGTATTATTTTGAGGAAAACAAGTATTTTGCTCATATTACGAAGTATGCCCAAGGGATTCGTGTTGCAGGTGAAATTTTCATTTGGGATAGCTGCATCGTTCACTACGCCAGGCCTGAAAACGGTGAATACGCATTTGCTCCTGCCTTTTTCCTTATTTTCAAGTTTTATGTTTGTCCTGAAGCAGTTAATGCTGCAGTGTATGTTGATTTTTTTTTTTTTTTTTTGGGGCAAAAACAATATGAGGCAGTGGCTGTGGTCTACAGGGTGTGGCTCGGAAAGGTCTTGTTTCTGATTCCCTTTGCTAGGCTGAGCTGGAAAGGGCTAATTATAGAGACAAACTGGGGAAGGAAGAGAACGGGGTCAATTAGAGCATCCAGCACAGTTTCCTTTAAATTAGTGGTTGGGCTGGATAGATAAAAAAAAAAAAAATTTAAAAGAGGCATGGAGTGAGATTTCAAATGCTGTAGTGTGGAACAAGGTCGGCAGCTACAGCAGATGGTCTGCAGTTTTGGTTTGATTTAAGTAAGAACATCTTGAATTAGTAGTTTTATTACCAGAATTGCCAAGTTGAACTGAAAAGGCAGAGGAGATGTTACTACTGTTTTTCCTCTTTAATATGTTTTTGGATAGCAATACATTGTGGTAGTGAATGAAGCAAAGAAATGCCTTGCCTCCAACCATTGAGTAAAATAGATTTTCTGTGGGGAAAAAAAAATTGTGTGGTAGTTTTAAGTCTTTAATACTCAAGAAGTTATATTTTCATAAAAAAACTACTTTGCCCCCTGCATCTTATGTAACCATAAAATAGATCGGGTTTGGATGTGTTTTATCCCTAGTTGGAGAGCAAACTGGGACTGAACTTCTTTTTCTTGAAGCTGTTTTATGGGTTTAAAAGTTGGTTTTTTTTTTCTAGATTTATGTATGAACTAACTCAGATTAGAGGACACAGTATTTAAATAGGTGAAGTGGTATGAGCTCTTGGCTCCTAGCTCTGCAGGTGTGGAAAGCAATAAACCCCTATGCCAACTGGAATTCATGCAAGTCAGTAAAAAAAAAAAAAAAAGAAAAAAGCTTTTATGGTGCTCTTATCAGACGATCCTTTCGGTCCCTTAACACCCCTTTGTCCCAGTTTTTTTCTCTTTAGGAAAAAAGCCTTGGTTGGCAGACCCTCCCCGTTTCTGCCATGTATTTTTGCTTTTCCTTGGCTGGACTGCCTGCCTGGCAGCATGCAATGACCGAGAATTGCTGCACAGAAGTGGAGATGGCAAGGCAGGGAGAAAAATCCCAAGTTTCATCTGTGCTTTTCAATCCAGATTGGCAAGTTCCTACTGCTGGTGGAGTGACTCATCCCGGGCTTCCTCACTGGAGGCCACTTCTGGCAGGGCATCAAAGGAGCAGCCTGTGCTTTCAAACCAGAGCTGAACCAGGTCCTTCCTCGAGTGAAGGCTGTTTTTCTGGTCCTGGGATCTCTTGTTGCACAGAAGATGGTGAGATGCGCCCAAAACTCAAGGAAATTCATGATAAACTTGAATAATTCATCCTGAGGGTGAGAAAGGTTTCTGCTTACTGCTTTGAGCAAGATGCGCTTGTTCAGAGGGTCTTGCCTATCTGGGGGTGGGTTGGAAAAGACCCTTTGAGATCAATGATACAATCAGCAGAACATTTTTTCACTTTTTAGTCTCTTTTGTAGAGCTGATATGTAGGGTTTTAGTGTGTCAATTAGGAAAGTCTTAGGTTAGGAAGGGAACTTTTAGCTTCATTTTTTCTGAGGGTATATAGGTAAAGGTGCGCTTTGCTCAGGGCTGCGGTGCCAGCAGAGACTCTCGCCCTCCTCACCTTCGTTCTCTTGGTAAAACCAACAATATAAATGCTTCTCCCTCATTTTTGGTTAAATCAAGTTAGCTTTAAACTTTTGAAGAGTAATTTTTTTTTTCCTCATAAGCTAATTTGTTCAGAGCAAGGAGTATGAGCAGTTCCAGCAGGAGGAGTTTAGGATGGTGCTGCCAGCAGGGAAAGGCACAGCTGGACCTAGGAGAGGACATCAATCTGCAGGACCAGATGTCACCATTGACTTGATGCAAGAACCTTCTCGTTGTGAGCTCTACTTTTGGTTTTAAGTATTTTTTCAACTGAAACACATTGTCAGTGTTTTGTAGGTTTCTATAAATGGTTTACAGTATTGTATAGTATTTTTAGGCTTACTCGACTTGTTTATTGTGTTGCCTGTGTGCCCTAGTTACAGCCCCAGATCTCTTGTGGAAGTTGTTTGCAACTCCATCATTTGAAATGGATCCATAGGATCTACACCAAGGAAGGTGACAAAAAAACTATGTAGTGCAGGGTCTTGGCACACCTACAGCCTTGGCTGTGGGTTGTTTCTGTTTTCTAGGTGTTGTGTAAGGGAGAGAAAAGCTTGAGAGTATACGAAAAGGATGTATAAATATTTAGAGGCTGCCTCTTTCAAATGTGTGATGGGAGAGTCTTGGAAAATCATGAAAGTGGTGTTTTGTTTTTTTTCCTTGATGGGTTGGAAATGGAGATCGGCGTCCTGAGCTGGCAGAGGAGTCAACCTCTTGATAGTGATCTTAAGTTATACACGAGGAAGAGCCTTAGAGGTACAGATAAAAAATGCAAAGCTAATTCAGTAAAGACGTATTAGGATGCAAGAGAAGAGCAACATGCCTGTATAAAAAATAATGATTTTTGCTGCAATGTCCTGGCAGGTTGGGGCACGGTAAGATTGCCTTTCCCCTTGTCAGAGGGAAGCTGCTCCACTGGCTGAGGTAAATGTCTGAGAAGGGAGTTTGACCTTTTTTTTTTCTTTTTTTTTTCCCCCCTGTCAGGTTTAGCCCCCTCAATTTTTATTTAGACAGTGACATTTTAAATACCATATCACTCTGGTTTCTCTTTTGCTGCCACATTGCATACATGTTTCTTTCCTTTGCTCACTTCTTGGTTATGTCATGAGCATGACAGTCTGCAGCACAGAGCTGTTATGGTTTTAATATCACCTCCTTATTCTCCATCTATCATGCAATCCTTGGAGTTTTGGAGGGCTGCTATAATACTTATATTTAAGCATTTTTTCTTTTTCAGCTGGCATTGATACATTGGTCTGTGCATTCCCTCCTCTCTTGTTGTTGCATGCATTTTGTGACAATTTAGGGCATCTTAAACAAAGGTTCCTACTTTTTTTTCCCCCAAAGTCATCAAAGCTTCACATTTTTATTTTGTATTGTTTCCCACAGAGTGACAAGTTGATTTTCCGTGTGCCTCTGATCTGTCCGCACAACTGTTGAGCAAGTGGAATTTCACTGCATTGCCGAGTTCTTTTTTGCTGTTTGGTTTCTGAATTAGTCCTTTAGGTGAAAGCACTTAATTGCAAGGCATTGCGATTTGTGAGGTACAACTAAGTTGGCTCTATTTCTAATTAAGATTTTAGATGGTCAGCTTTAGATAGTTCCATGTGAAAGCTGTACCTGAGTGTGTAAAGTTGCTTTCTGTAGGCAAGTATGCTGAAGAAGGTAATTCTTTGATTCTTTGTTAGGTCTGGGTTGGTGATTTTAGTAGTCTTACTTAATTTTGCATGGGTTTAGATTTCTGGTCATGCCCAGTGCTGTGAACTGTTTCGGG
>JAVJGI010000063.1:1302307-1327051 GCA_035590275.1 Ibycter americanus | reverse complement strand
GTGGCCGGAGCCCCTCCGGGTGCCTGGTCCCCAGCGCGCGGTGTCAGGCGGGGCGAGAGCGGCGCAGCCACGGGCAGGCGCTGCCTTTTGTTGACTCCACTACTTGTGTGGCAGTAGCATAAATGCCACAGCTGTCTGCATGGCTGTGGCCAGTCAGAGCCGGTGGGTGTTTTCTAAAAGTGTAAATATTAGGGAGGAACTAAGTAAAGTTTGGAGGTAGAATACTATATTAAAACAGCTTCTTTGAAAAATACTGCAAAACCAGCCCCACAATATTAACAAAAATGGCTTAAATCTTGCCAGACTCTCTGTATGCTGCTTAAATGGTTTTTTCTTCTGGCTTCAGAGTAGTAGGACAAACTGTCACTACAAATTATCGTGTGCTGTTACGAGAATAACAAAGAAACTACTTAGAATTTTGTGATGTTGAGTATCACTTATTCTTCTTCTTCAGTGCATGGGGTTTTTTCCAAAGAGAAGTTACAAAAGTACAAGCTGTTTATCATCAGCAATTTTGGCGTATTATTGCTTTATTATGTAGTCAGCGCAGTATAAATAACCACATCATTAACACACTGGATATATTCAGGTGGGACACATCTTAGTAGCAACTATTCCTTTATTTACCCCTGAAAAACTCTCTTACTAATCAGTGATTGTTTCTGTGCCCAAACCTTTTGTTTCCTAAAGGGAACGCGTTGAAAATACAAGTCGTCCTGGAGAGATGCAAGTGACGATCCAAAACCTGATGCCAGAAACAGTTTATGTGTTTCGAGTTGTGGCTCAGAACAGGCACGGCCCTGGAGAGAGCTCAGTGCCGCTGAAGGTGGCGACTCAGCCTGAGGGTAAGCTGTAAATATTTTGAGTGTTCTTGACTTTGGGATCGATTTATTCTTTTTTTTTTTTTTTCGATTCATGACCTTTCCCAGAAGAGGTTGATACTCTTAATTAAAAGTTGCACTTGCAGACCATAGTTTCAGAATTGTTTTCCAAGTTGGTGCACTTACATGATTTATTCTTGCCATTAAGAAAACCTGGTAAGACATTACTTGTTAAATTCTCTGAACTTGCCATTGTAAGAGGAATACTTCTAAATTGTCATTACCTGAAAGAGGAAAAAAGGAAAACTTCAAGAAAATGTGAAGTCTGTCGTTTGTTAGGATCATTCAGGACAAAAGGGATCTGACCCAGGGAGCAGGATCTCCTCCAGAAATTTGGTCCCACTTTTACACTCCCCAGTGAATCCATGTGAAAGGCTGAAATGTGACAAGATGCCCATCTTTTAACGGGAGTTGATTTATAGTGAAGTTGACGCTAAAATAATCAGCTACTGAAAGCGCTGTTGGTTAGGCTTGGTGACGAGCAGAGTTTCGTGCTTACGTTTCAGTTCAGCTTCCTGGTCCAGCGCCCAATATCCGAGCGTTTGCCAGTTCACCCACCTCCGTTACTGTCACCTGGGAAACACCCTTGTCTGGCAATGGAGAGATCCAGAACTACAAGCTCTATTACATGGAGAAGGGGCAGGACACTGAGCAGGTACAGAGCTTGGCTCTTCCCGTGTCAGATACGGTGCCATTAACGGCCTTTTTTCTTTTATTAGGGTTTTACCTTAAATTTCTAGAAACACCTTGCGAAGTGTTCATTTTTGTGATAGACTGAATCCGTTAGCCTAAAAAATACTTAAAATTAAAAATCCAGCATGAAATGTATGTGTCTTAGAATTAAAACAGGGGTTTTTTTGTGATGGCTTATTTAGATATTTGTCAGCATCGAGTACCTTTTGGGGAAGTCTGTCATATCGTGCTAACGAGAGGGGAATGCACATAGTAGCTGTATCGTTATTTAACGGTTCTGGTTCACATGGTGTAAAGGACACTGGCATAGTTTTTATAGGTTGGCTGTTTTTTAGTAAAGTACTCTACTGATTTTAGCATGATCCCTTATCTGAACTGTTCTTACTTCTTGAGTTCTTTGATCCAGTGATTGGTATTTTGATACTGCTGAGTGTCTGATTACATTTTCTTATGAGTTTGCTGGAAGAATCCAGTACGTTCTGTAGAAGTGTAGGCTGCCACTTGAGAATAATCACAGCTTCGAGAGCATTAATCCCAGTCATTTAATTTCCCATCTGATTGCATATGATTCGAGCTTTGAAAAGCTAAGGGAAGAATATCTTTGTGAGCTTTTAAAATATTTTTTCCATCAGTTTTTAAATAGGAATGTTGTATTGCTCAGATAAAATTACCTTTTCTACTTCTGCATCCCAGTGTTCAAAATATAGTCGTAATTTTTACTAATAGGCAAGTTTGCCAGATCCTTTTTCATTTACAGAACCAGTGTCCATGTTACAATTTCAGTTGCATAGGTAGGATTTTTCCTTGCAAGCTCACTGTTAGCATCTTTACAAGCCCTAGCTGTGTATAAACTGTGGGTTTGATCCACAGGTGCTACAGAAAGGTGTCACTCCTGCCTTTGGCTTTGAGTATTACTGTACTGAAATTCTTAAGACATGTATAATAGTTGCTTGCAGACCTGATTCTGACCTTGGCTTGTATGTATGTTTCTTTATGAACAGGATGTTGATGTAGGAGGACTCTCCTATACCATTAATGGATTAAAGAAATACACGGAGTATAGTTTCCGAGTGGTAGCTTACAATAAACATGGTCCCGGAGTCTCAACCCAAGATGTGGTTGTACGAACGTTGTCAGATGGTAAGCTGCTTTATTCCAATTTATTTTTTTTATTTTTTTTTTTGGTAGGAATTATCTGGTAATTTCCTGTAAGTGAATTTTTAACCAAACTTCTATGGGTTTTGTTCATTGTTGCCCCTATTTTACTAATAATATTGTTGTTGCGTATGGCCACACATGGTGAAAGTTCCCCCGGAGGCTTTCCAAATTGGGTCAAGGAAAATTACTATACCTGCAGAAGTGTCTGGTATTCTGATTATGAAACAACAGTGTCCTTCATTTCAACGTCAGTAGTTTACTTCATGGGTTATTGAGTTTACAAAGTATTAAGAGCAGACAGAAAAACAACTATATTGAATGCAACAACTCCAAATTATTTTTTAGGTTCTATAATATTTTTACATACAAGCAGACTTTTGCTTTTGGAGTGTTTTTATTTTCATTGTGGTCATATGGGAAAATGGTGCGTGTCTTTGGGCTCCAGCACAGATACTACTAAATCAATTGCATATAATAATGAAGGTAGGAAGTGGTAACAGTATTTTGTATAAAGCAAATAAAGTGGTAATGTGAGCAGATATGGATATATAAACAATTGTAGAATGACCAGTTAATGTTAACTTTTATTTTTTATAGAGAAGTTTGTTTACATAGAAGAACAGTCAGACCAAAATGAGCCTAGCCTGGAATCCTCTCTCCAGGAGTGACCAAAGGCAGAACAGATGAGCAGAGAGGAGTATTGTCCTAAATGCTCTCTGTGCCCAGAAATTTGTTTCTGTGGGACTTCTTGACTCTGCAGTGGTTTCTGTGTGTTTACTAATTCAGTTTCTCTTCCATGAAACCATGTGGGCATCCTCTTAAACCCATGTCAACTCTTATTATTCACAGCATCAAGTGGACAAAGATTCTACAAATACGTTTTCTGTGAAAAATCACCCCTTTTTGTCTGTTCTGAAGCTGCTGTATGCTAATGTCATTTGTTGCCTATGGCTGTACTGCCTGGAAGAGGGAATAATCAGTGTCCACCAGCCCTCTCCGTCCCACTGCTCATTTTATAGCTCTTTGCTGCGTTCTCCCTCGTTCATCTTTTCCGTGTTCCAAAGCCACGGAAATGGTTAGCTGTTTTGTGAAAGCTGTTTGAACCTTCAGTGCCCTTTGAACTTTTTTCTAGGTTTCTTTTCTCCTATATCCTTCTAACAAAGGACTGAAATTGTATCGAAGATGCAAGCGTGTAATTACTAGCATTTGACTGACGTTTTTGGCTCATTCTGAATGCTGAGCTGACATTTTTGGGGTATACAGATCTTGGTGGCATTGGTCTGCTTAGAGCCACCGTTTTGCATGTAGAGGTAGGATCATTTTCCCTATGCGTGTAACTTTATCTACAGTGAATTTCATCTGTCGCTTTAATATCCAGGCGCAAAATGTCCTGAGGTCTTCCTGCACTTCTTTACCATCAGATCTTGTCTGTACTAACATTTGTCACCTCGCTGCTCATCCCCTTTTCATCACTTAGGAATGTGTTGAACAAGAGGGGTCGCAGCACGTACCACGGTGGAGCGCCACAGGTCATCTCCCACTGCGTACCATGGACGTTCCTACCTTCTCTTTCTTTTAACCAGTTGTTTACTCAGGCAAGGACTTCTATCCCCTCATCGCTTTGTTTCTTAAGAGCTCTCCAGCGGGTTTGCGATGTGGGATTTCCCTTTAAAAAGTGACAAATACATGTTATAACTCCATGGATCTACAATTTTGTGCTTTATTGTAGCTTCAGTTTATTTGCCTAATACAGGTTTCTGACTTACTACTTGAAGTTTCTCAAATGAAACTCCTTCTAAATACTGGCATCAAGTTTACCATCTCCCAGTTACTTATAAGTCAAGTCATGCAACCATTTCATTCCCAAGTTCCTTGAGAAATCCTGGATCAGTGGCATCTGACCCTGGCAGCAAGCTGCTGTTTGTTGTGTCTGACTCTTCCGTAATCCTCTACACTGACATTTCCATTTGAGAGATCCCGTAAGTCTCGTGTAAAGGGTGCTATGGGAACCTCTCCTCTGCCTTCCTCAGTACAAACGCAAAGTTGAAGACCGTTGTGTGGCCCTTACCGTTTTCTTGTTGTCATACCCTGACCGCTGGCTAACTACAAAATCTCCAAAGGGCTTCCAGCTCATTTGCTTGAAGAAGAATTTACTATTAGTTGTAATGTCATTTTCAAGTTTTCCTGAAGTTCTTTCTGGCCCAACTTACATTTTCATGTTTAACCTACAGAAATTTATTTTCTAAAGCTTTCTGAGGGATGTTGCCTTGCTTCTTACAATCTTACAACCCTGCTGCTTAACACCTGTTCTCCCCCTTCAGTCTCTCAAATCTTTTTGGATGAATGATGCACATTTGCTTATTATGGTGTCTGTAAGCAATCTCCATGCTTCCTGCAGGGATTTCTTTCTAAGCTTCCTTTAGCTTCTATTTAACAAGCTTCTGCATTTTTATGTAGATTTTTGTTCCTAATCTGTTCCGGTGGTTTGTTGCAGGATAGCTCTGCTGGTATTACTATTTGAACCAAGGTTTTTGGGCTGCTCATAACGATTTCTTCTCTTCTCATGGTCCTTCCTGATCCATAGGAAGCAATCACGTATTACAGCTAGGAACGCAAGCTCTGCATCACACCCCGATGGAGGGCAGTTCCCTTCCCTGGTCCTGGCACACTCTCTGAACCATCGGCATGTCGCGGGCCTCCTGCCTGGCTGTTCCTGTACAGCGTAGGTGTGTGTAGGCTGTGCCGTTCCTATCAAAGCGTGGAATATCAGCCCAGAGGAAATCCATTTTATTTGTTGGCCTGGCTAATTCTTAATCTGGTCTGAGCCTGAGTTTACGTTGACATAAAATGAACAGTGCATGTGGTGAGAGGTGTGTATGAACATATTTACATGCGTGTCTCTTGTGTTCTACTGATTGTCTTTCTCCCACCAAGTTTGCAACATATGCATTAATTATTAATCACTCCTTGTGAAACCCAAGACTTTTTTTCAGGTTGTTCTGAAAGTAGGCAACAACTGCGTAAAACAAACAGCAAAAAAGCTTCATTTCCTCCTCTTGTGGCTTTTTAAAGGACGTAGCACGTAATGCCTAGGTCTGGTGATTTCAGGCTCTGTTCAGCTGGCAAGAGAGAAGGAAAACCAAATCCTGCTTGTCTCCGTTTCTGTCGTGGGATAGTGGCAGAGGGGTGTTTATTTAACCACACCCCAGTGTACGTTTCGCTTACCACAGGGCTACTTTCGCTTTATGCACTCAGGAGTGTTTTCTTAGGTATTGTTGTGGCTCCCGTGAGTTACTTGGAAAATACATTATTCAGGCAGGAACAATCTTTACCCCGGTTGTGCTGCCTCCCTGTCCTCCTGCTTTGCTGGGGCCTCACCTTCCTGTCAGGGAACCCTTATCTCTGCCCTCGAGGTGACGTGTGAGCCTGAAGTGCCGAGACAGGGTTTCCATGGTCTCAGGTTCTCTCTTACTTTGCCCTTTTGTCTAATGGAGTTTCACAGTCATGACCAGCAGGTTACTACAGCTTGTAGAGAACTAACGAAGAGCAGAAGTTTAGAAGCAGAAACTGTCTTTGCGATGGACTTTTCTTAGATGGACTCTTCAGTAACACAGAGACATGTTGACTCAGAGGTCTTTCTGTTACAGAAAATCATGGTAAAAAACCATGGCTAGAATTTTAAATGTGCGTTCCCAGAATCAAAAATGTAAATTAAATATTTGATTTTTGAAAACTACCGAATGCGATCTCTTTTCTTAGAATTTATGGCAAGCACCTTTAAATAGAAAACTTTTTTATTTAGATATCTGTGATAAGACCTGAATAAAAAGTGAGTTTGTTCTTTGTGATGAAAGTATGTAAACCTCCTAAACTAGTCACTGTATGTCATAAAGTACCTCTGGCAGAATTTCGTAGTTACTTTATATAGTGCCTTAAACCAGAATGGTTTGTACTTTCATGATGGAACGATAGCAGAGAGTAGGTGTGTATGGAAATACAGTGTGTGATACGGTATATGGACATTCTGGAGTTGTAATTCCTTTAATGTTTCTAGTCCCCAGCGCTCCACCACAAAATCTAACGCTGGAGGTACGGAATTCCAAGGTAAGATGTGGAGAATTTCCTGTTCATAATGGGTAAATAAAAGGTTGGTGGGTCTTAGAAAGATCAAATTTTAGAGCTGCTTTGGGTCTCTTTTCTGCCATGCTGCTTTTCAGCTATTTGTGTATGAGTTGCACAACAGGAGAGTATCTGAATGTGGGGCTTGAAGAGTCAGAAACTCCAGCCCGTTGTGGATCGTACATCATGGAATGCAGTGAAGACAGTGACAATGCATCAAAGCATGGAGGCTAATTATGGAAGAGGTTTAATCAGCCACAAAGGCCTGAAGCACCAGAGCTTGAATGTGTTCCTGTTGATTAACTATTGTTTACAGTGTGTGTGCACACGTACGCACATTTATAGTGTCCCAGGCACTTTAAAAGAGAAAATTATATACTCAGTCATTGTGACTTTAGTGATTATAATTGGAGATTTTTTTAAAGCCTTTTCTAAAAACTTTTCCAGATACCTTCTTCTACTGCCTGTATGATTAAAAATAAATAACTTCATGCACATAAACTACGGTTCAGATAACTTGTACCCTTTAGAGAAAATACCAGTTCTTAAAGACAGATCCTCAAGTAAACGGTACCTCCAGATAACCTGAAGAAAATGGAAAGGGAAACCCCGGGGGCCATTTGTGAGATTGGAATCAGAAGGGCTAATAAGATTGAAGTGCTTAGAGATGAACTTCTGTAGGCACATGTATGACCTGGGCTGCTGCTGAATCACAGGGGGGTTATTTTTTTACAAATAGCCTATGGTGTACTGTACAAAAACGTGGTATTTTCTGTATGTGTGTTTTTCTGTCTTGTGTTTCATGAAGTATTAGCACTAGAGTAGTTTCTCTGGCTGTGTGGGCGGCGATGACTTTCTAATGACCTTCTGCCTTCCACAGAGCATCATGCTGCACTGGCAGCCTCCCCCTGCGGGGACACACAGTGGACAAATCACTGGCTACAAAATTCGCTACCGTAAAGTGTCCCGCAAGAGTGATGTGACAGAGAGCATTGGTGGCACCCAGCTCTTTCAGCTAATTGAAGGTGAGCTATTATTTGCAAGCATTTGTTATCAGAAGGGCAGGTTTTAGGTGCTTTTAGTGGGCTGAGGCTCAGAGACATGTTTATGTAGGGTTCTTGCCTTGGAAGAAAAAATGAAAACCCTTAAAACGAGTGTTTGTAGGTAATGAGGTAGTGTGGGCTGGCTAGTGGTAACTGGAGTCCAGTGACCTGTTTTTTAGCCCTAGTTTTGCCATTGGTTTGCAAAGCGGACTGGACAAGTCCTTTTAAAACCTTTGTAAAAGGCACCAGGTTGCATGGAGAAGGTGGTCCTGAGCTCGTGGTGTCTGCCCAAATGTCAGAAATGTATGGAGGATGCCAAAGAAATGTGTCTGGGCGGGCTGCCCTGTCTGCATGTGTGTGTGAGGGAGGCGTGCTCTGCCCCGCAGTGCTCACCGCCAAGCCCAGCTCAGAGTCCTGTGGACTTCTTACCTCAGGCATCTGTGCAAATCGTTCCACCTAGCTTCACTGACAGCCTTTTTCCTTCTTTCTGGCATGAATCTGTTATATTCTCTCTTTATTTTGTACACTTAAAAAATGCAGACTAGTACATTACTTAGTATAAATTATATATTGTTACCAGAACTAGAATTTGCTGTAGCAGAAATGAGCAGTACATGAGAATAGGAGCAAGACTACATTTTGTTCATTTTTTTGAAATCTCTGTAAATGAACAGTTGGTCAAAAGAGAAGAAATTGTGCCTCTCTAGAAAATGAATATGCACTTTTTAACAAGATGTTTTGATTTGTGCTCTGAAGCTCCAGCTGTGACTCTGTAAGTTTCCGTTTCTCACAGAGCAGGAGTTGATATGTGCCTGGAACTGGAGTGTGTTTTTGCCAGCAACAAAGCCCGCTTCAGAAGTTCCATATATCACATTTTGAGTGCGGTTTCATACTGCTTTGATTATTTATTATACACTTTTCTATACAGTAAACAAATTGTTTGCACAGTTTGATCACTTGCTGTCTATACTTTACATCTAGCTGTAGTTATGGATGTGGGTGGTTCTGCACTTAAAGCTAATTAATAGCCAGGAATTAGAGCTGGCTGCAAACAGTGCCTCACAGTCTCTTCCAGTGGCCCACAGGGACAGCCTGCAGAGTGTCACAGCCCTGGCTGTCTCCGGTCCCAGTTTGGCTGTTACACCCTAATTGGCGTCAGCTTCCTTACCGGCGCTGCGCTGTGGGTGCTGCTTCCATTCCTGAGCTGTGTTACGCTCGGGGCGGTGTGGGGTGAAGGGCTTCTTACTGTCAGGTCATACCTGGCTTTTAATTAGGAGCTGTGATTCCTGTGCTCGCAGCTGGAATTCCTGTTTTGATATCTCGGGTGCTCTTTGTCTCTTAGGTCTTGAACGAGGTACAGAGTACAGCTTCCGAGTGGCTGCCTTGACCGTTAACGGTACTGGACCAGCTACCGACTGGGTATCAGCAGAAACGTTTGAGAGTGATCTAGATGGTAAGATCACAAGTGCGACCATATTTGTGACATCAAAAACATTAGATTTCGTGGGCAGGGCACACTGAAGTTTGATTGCCTTTTTAAAGGCAAACCTGATTGTTTTCAGTTGTTTCTACTGTATTCTAATTGTACAGTGTGTTTTATGATTAAGTGAAATTAATTGCAGTTTTGACAGAAAATTCTTGCCAAGTGGCTTGAAATTAAACCCTGCTTTTACACTTTCTAATGCTGTATGTTGGCACTATGTTTTTTCTGCTAAGAAATACCCAGTTATGAATGATGTCAGTGGTTCAGTACTTCATAAAGAACATAATAATAATGGTTCAATTTTTATATTGTAATAAAATTCATCTGGTTAATCATGCAGAGGGTCACATGCTATGAAACTGAGAGAGGAGGACTGTTTTCCTTTGGGGAAGTGAAATAGTGATTATGTATTTATGTAGCACCTAAGTTATGCTAATGAAACCACTGAAGTGTACCCCAAAGAGTTCAGGGTGGCGGTTTGCTGTGCGCTGACGGCCTGGCCATAGTCCTGTTGGCTGCATACGGGGTGTCGGGGTCTGCGCTCTGGCTGCAGCCTTGGGAGTTGTAAACTTTGCCAAATGTGAAAGAGATGCCACAGAAGGAAAGAAACAGTGGAAAACACTGTTGCCCATAGACCTTTGCAATCTTTCCACTGTGTTTCACTGGTACCATGCTTTCATAAAATATTTTTTCTGGGGTTTTTTGTGGTTTTTTTTGTTTTTGTGACTTTTTTGGTTGATTGGGTTTGGGTGTTGGTTTGCTTTTTGGGATTTTTTGGGGGTTTGTTTTTTGCTTAGACTCTTTCTAAAGAGTCTAAAATAATTGTTATTTTGCCATTTTAGAAGAAAAGGGAGATTGATTATATTTTCAGTAGTGGTAGACTAGTATGGACCGTATCTTCCATCAGAAATGAAGTCCCTTCCACCAAATCCATAGATTCATGATGTGTGGTATACAGAACCATGTTAGTATCTTGTTTTTCCAGTGCAGAGTTCAACAATAAGAGTAGAAAATGTTCTGTGAAAAATTTTGACCTTTCATAGTTGGTCCAGATGTTTGGTATTTACTACACTAGAATAATTTGCAAGTAGGAGCCTGATGCTTGCAGAATTCAAATGAGCAAATTTGTGAGCATCTCCCAGAACCTGACTGAGAGCAGTTAAAATGGGGAAAAAGTGCTTTTTTTACAAGGATGGCTGGGGTGACTCTCTTTGGAATTGCCTACAAGGAGCTGGTGATTCTGGGTGAACTGTTGCTATTTCAGAAGAGCATTTAATTTTAGTGCTGTTGCACACAAGTTACCTTACACTTTTTGCAGGCTGGTCTCCCTCTTGGCTGTGTTAAAGTAGCTGAAGGGTCATTCTAGCTTAATGCCACAGGACCTAGTAATGTCTTTCACATCTGTGTGGTTGAGATTCAGTTGTACTGGCAGCTGGGGGACAGAATAATGAAATAGCTTCAATATTTGTTCTGTGCTGCTGGAAGACTGCTTCAGCAGTCAGCTGATTAAAGCCCTGGAGAGCCCATGCTTCAGTCTTGGTGTTATGCAAAGTTGATGCTCAACTTAATACTTGTCCTCTTCCTGCTTACTCTCCATTGCTTAATCAAGAACAGCACAAACCCCAGTGTTAACAGTAGAGTTCAGTTTTGTAGTTATTTAAAATTACTTTTTAGAGTTGAAATTACTTTCATTTGTGTGTCTGTCTTCCTCTAACTGGATATGACACAACCTTGCAGCTTCGAGAAACCACTAGTTCCCCAAACTGAAGTAGAGCTCTGTGAAATAGGCAGCACTTACACAAGGTAATGAAAATGTAACTCTGCTTTTGAATTTTGAATTGCTTTTGAATTGCTGGAGTTAACAATACTTGGCTGGAGGGTACCATCAGGATTAAATTTAAATAGGGCAGAAGTGGGCAGAAGAAAAGAACCTTTTCATCTGTGTTGATTTTGTCATTGAATTTTTTTCCAATTGGACTGTTGCGGTCCTTGCAAGTAATCTTTCTTTATGCATATTCTTTACAATGAATAAAGTAATAAAAATTCACAGGTAAGACAGTGGAACATAGAATCATAGAATTGTTTAGGCTGGAAAAGCCCTTTGAGATCATCAAGCCCAACCATTTACCCAGCGCTGCCAAGCCCATCGCTGAACCATGTCCCTAAGCACCGCGGCTACACGGTTCTTAAGCACTTCCAGGGATGGTGATTCCACCCCATCCCGGGGCAGCCTGTTCCAATGCCTGACCGCCCTTCCAGGGAAGAAGTTTTTCCCAAGATCCACCCTAACCCTCCCCTGGCACAACTGGAGGCCGTTTCCTCTTGTCCTGTCGCTGGTTCTCTGGGAGAAGAGACCGACCCCCCCTGCCTACAGCCCCCTGCCAGGCAGCTGCAGAGAGGATCAGGTCCCCCCCGAGCCCCCTCCTCTGCAGGCTGAGCACCCCCAGCTCCCCCCGCCGCCCCCCATCAGACTGGTGCCCCAGCCCCTGCCCCAGCCCCCTGCCCGGCTCTGGACACGCTGCAGCCCCTCCATGTCCCTCCTGGAGGGAGGGGCCCAGAGCTGCACCCAGGGTTCGAGGTGCGGCCCCACCAGTGCCCAGTACGGGGGGACGATCCCTGCCCTGGCCCTGCCGGCCACGCTGTTTCGGACACAAGCCGGGGTGCTGCTGGCCGCCTTGGCCACCCGGGCAGGCTGGGGGCTCGTGCCCAGCCAGCCCAGCTTCCTCTCTGCCCTTCCTGTAGATTGGCATCACAGTGGATAACCCCAAGTCTGCTGGGACCTCTCCACTTTGCCAGGACTGTTGATAAATGATGGAGAGCAGACTGGCGAGCTCCTCCACCAGCTCCCTCAGTACCCTCAGGGAGAGGGGACCCCTTCAGACCCAAATCTCCCAAGTGAATGACAAATGCAGTTCTAGAAACTGCAAGCTGCCAAGAGGAAAAAAAGAGATCTATCATAGGAATTCTCTTCTAGGGAAAATATAAAGTTCCTACTGTTCTGTGTGCAACAGAATTCTTGTCAGGGAAGTTCGTGTTGACATTCAGTCACGTTCCTGTGAAGGTGCACCATGGTCATGTTATGACTTGCTTCTGCATGCCCTGTTCTCCTTTTTGCTAGTGTTTTAAGTACAGACTACCATAAGTCAGTAACAGCCTGCCCTCTTACAGAGATAGCGATCGATGGAAAATAAATAAATCTTTTTAAACTTGAGCCATTTACGGAACCAGTGCAAGGATGCTGAAATGATCAGGAAGCTCTTCTATCTTCCTTCAACCACTTCACAAGCCAAAAGTACAATGCAGCAATACAATACAATAGGATGTGCCCTTTCTGAGAAACACTCGTATTTCTGCAAAACAGCTCTCTGGGGAAAAAAAAAAAATAAAAAAATTATTGTAACTGACACCCCCATCCCCCGACTGTGGAGCTTAAAAACACATCAGCTCACTGTTAAAGACACAGGGTGACCTACAATTTCTATGCCTGGACCAGACTGATGTTGTTTTACTACTTTTTTGGACTCCTATAAGCTGAAAAACATATGGGAAAGGGGTTTATACAGATACACACTTCCCAAAACATTCAAGACAACCAAAAAAACCCCAACTATCTTCAGGCAGTGGCCCTCAACATCTCTTGCCAGGCAGGTCTCCCAGAAGTAATCCTATTTTTGAGAAAGGCAAGTATAAGTGAACATGGAGACAGAGGATAGTGTCAAAACAGGACAAAATATTTAAGTAGTTTACCAAATTCCCGTCTCTCTCAACCTTCAGGCAGTAGTCAAAATTAAAACCAATTTGCTCAGAATTTTATAAGATGTCAAAGGAAACCCAAAGCCACTTGCTCTACCAAAGTTGCAATCCTCCATGTGAAAACTGACAACGGTTCAGAGCACTACTCTACCTCCAAGAAAGTTAACAAAATAAGGTCTACAACATGAAGACAACACATTCAGACAGTAAAGGCGTTAAGAGCAAAGTTTGCTGTATGAAGTCAAGGTATCCACAAAACCATTTCACTTTGGAACTAATTCCTCTCCCCTGTTCTTGGCTACGAGTTGTCTCAGCATGCACCAGGGCCAGTAAGACATAATATAAACTCATAAGATGCATCCTAATTACCATTAGAAAAGGCTACTACTTTAAGCTGTTTAAAATAATCAGTCTTCCCTTCCTAATGCTGGACAATAACCTCCTTTTTCTCCAAGGTGTGAGCAGAAATAAAAGAGGCTGTAAAGAGAGGCAGAACTTTGTATTCATTGTTGACACTGCTGCCTTCCTGCAGCTACCAACCTAAAATGTCCATGTTTGCTTGTATCAGTTTTTCCACTTCACCTGCTTTATTGTTAATTTATCTGTTCCTCTGTCATCACATTTTCACAGCACAGATCAAGTGGACCAGATCTGAAGGCATGCAGCATAAGCACCAGCTAGAACACTGCAACTGCCTTAGTCTGTCTTCAACTGTGATCAAAGACAAGAGGTAAGAGATGGTGGCTTGGAAAACAGCAGAAGTGTCAAAACACATTAAAAGTAAGCAAGCAAGCCTACCTTCTTCTTTCAACAATCCATATATGATTAACTGAAACAGCTATCCAAAAAGGCACTGACTAGTTTTTCAAATGTATTTATACGCTCTGGAAAAACAGTAGGCCACTAACAGGTAAAAAAAGACCAGAGGAAATTATAAGATGATCCCAAACCAAATAACTGGGTTTGGCTTTTGGTTTTGGGTTTGTTGGTTTTGTTTTCTAATTATTATTTTTAAAAAGCTCTGGGAAGGAGACTAAGATTAAAACATAAACAGGTGTTAACTACAGTAAGAAGGCATTCTTGAAGAAAAGATAAAGCTTAGAGAGTTTTCCATTTGAAGTTACAAGCATTCATAATGATATCTAGCAAGTTCAACAGGTTTTTATAATTTAAATAGTATTTTATAAAACAGGGTTAAACTGTGCAATTTAAAAAAATGAAAGAACATACAGATTAGGAGATAGCAGCAGTAACCTTTTGGCAGTAGGAGTTTCAATAATGATGTTTTGGATACTTTACTTCCATCCTCCACAGAACAGCAATGGGATTTCAACCACACACAAAAGAGAACTGCCAGCTCTGAATTGACAATGCCACAACACACTCAAAGGAAAGCTATTTCTTAACTCCTGGATGCAAACTGAAGGCTCCTGTGAACTGCCCCTTTCCCCAGGATGCCATTTTGTCTTTACAAAAAAAGTCTCACTGAAAAAGCTGAAGCTATTATTTAACCAATTGTAACCAATTTTATTTAAAAATAAAAATGAACCAAACATGGCTAGTGTTCTTAAACAAGCAAGCAATCTGGAAAGATGGGGATCACGGATACAAACAGCATTAGTTTTCCACATTCAGGAAATACATCTTCTTCAAGGTTGAGCATTTTGCAAAATAAAGTAGCTTTGCAATGCAGCAGTTGAAAAGTTAACCCACTATCAGCTAGAAAGACATGGCTGGAAGTCACATGCTTTCAGCTGTTTCCAAAGCCAAGTTTTCCTTCCCCGGGAGAAAAGATGCTCTCTAAACTCAGCTAAACGTGTACCTGAAGGATATGTTTGCATTAGAGTCCCCCACATCAAACCAGAACTTTCAACCCCATTTAACTTATAACTCCTTTTTCATCATCTGAACCACTTTGGTATGTTGCTTGGTCCCTTAAGTGAACTAGAATAAATACTGTCCCACACCAGAATAGAAGTGTTTGATATTGAAAGTACACTTCTAATCTCACAAGTCTGTTTCTTTTGTTAGAAGTACAGTGCAATTGCATACAGCTCTAACTTTCCCTCATGTATCTCAAACTTTTTCATTCTTTTTTTCCTGTAAGAAAAGAATTCACAAAAGCCTAATAACTAGCTCTTCAAGAGCAGCACTCCACAGCAATATGCAGCGTAGAAACGGTTTGAAGTTTGTTTTTTTCATTTTAATTTGCATCTTCAGGGAAAATTTAAATAAAAGCAACAAATGCAGTATCTATGAAGCTGCAACAGCAAAGACAGAACATCCAGATGTTTACTCATCCCACAAAAACACCGGTGTTTTTCTAAATATAGAAGGAAAATATTTTGGGGTTTATCCTACACTAAAACTTTACTATACAGCTTCAATGCCTTTCCCATGTCCTATCCTTTCCATATTTAACTCTTTAAAAGTTAACCATAAGGTCTTTCGCAGAGGTATGATGTGTCTGTATACAGGACCATATCTAACACAACCCAAGCCTTAATTGCAATTCCTATACATTACTTCAAAACAAGTACATCATTTGGTTTTCCCGAAAAGGAGACTGCACAAACATTGAAGCGGTGGTATTTCAGGAAGGTTCGACAACAGGTAACCCTGACATTCGGACTCACACTTTCTGCCTTGTAAAACAGCATGCACGGAGCTTCAGATGATTTACAGCGGAAGCGTGTGCAGGTAATGCATGGCCCATCATTCAGTCACTTTGTAAAGCATTCGTGTACGTAGCACGCTAAACACGGGTACTTCCTGAAAACAAGTTTCCTTTCATCCTAGTCTAGATTTAGAAGCTCCATTTCAAATTCACCATGTTATTACCACCAATCACTTGAAATTTATCTCATGCTTTTAAAGGCGATGTATACTAAGCACTGCTTCAAGCCTGAAAGGTTCAGATGAAACAGCATAATTTCAGACCTACCCAACGTCAATCTCCTGTGATACGCATTCAACACAACTGCCACACCTCCCCATCTCCTAAGAAAAATGTTACGACGGGCACTTCAGCCTAAGGAAATATGCAATCCGCTGGCATGAGAGGGGCTCACGTATTCTGACGCTAGCATTTCCACTAACTTTGGCTGATAACTCTACTCATTTTATTGCTCTGGCTAATCAATTTCTTATTCCTTATAGATGGAAGTTATCTCTGATCCATTCAGCAGTAAAAGACTTCAGATGCCTTAAAGAGGGCACAAAATAAAAGGTTTATTTGCGATTAAGACAAATACAGGTTTCAAAATTGTTAATGAAAAACATAGCAAATACATTCCATGTCTCTCCTATCACATTAATTTTGAGAACACTGCATTATTCTGCTAAAGCTCAAGAAAATTCAAATGCTAAGCAATCATAAAATCATAGAATCATTTAGGTTGGAAAAGACATTTATGATAATGAAGTCCAACCATTAACCTAACATGGCCAAGTCCACCATTAACCCATGTTCCTAAGTGCCACATTCTCCAGAGCTCCAGTACAAATGGAAGAGCATGTGCCATAACCCCCTCTACAGTCAGAACATCACACAAATTTAACATGAAGTATGAATTCTGCCATTGATATGGGTAAGAACTTATTAGAAATCTACATTCAGATCCAACATCTAGAGCATAGGCCAAACTTACGAACTGAGAAGACTAGTATAGTAGAAGCCTACAAAAGTGAGCAATGTAGAAAGTCCCTCCAGAACACCTAATTTTTATTGAGGAAATGAGCAGGAGTAATTATTTGTACATAATAATGCCATAAAACATTAGAATGTATTTCAATTCCTTGTGTTGCCTCTGTCCACAAGCTTTAATTAGATGTCATGTTTTTAAGACAAGTAATTGACCACTTGGCTGGATGACCAACAAGTGTGAAAAGCTCCCCATCACTTAGACTCTTCTGATCAAACCTGAAAGATTCTCTAGGATGTACACGTCACCACAGAACACCCTGCATTGTAGACACACACATCTGTTTGAATTTTTTGAAGAAGCAGTCACATATAAATCCCGTAACTGGTACTGCATGTAAAAAGCTTGTAAATCTGGTAGCATATCAACAGTTCACATTCCTAGCCATGAAAATGAAGGAGTGACACTCGTGTTTTCTAACTGATACGGCACAGCAGTGTACTAATAAAAAAGAAAACGTTCCTTGCAGCAGAGAACCTGCACAGTGTGTCACCACAGCTCCAGGATTTGCAAAATACAAGACTCCATGAATGGAGAGGTGTACAAGCAGTATCATAAAAGGAAGCAGAGAAATGCATGACAACCAGCTGGAAGCTTAATTTTTGTTGAAGTAGGATGCCTTTCCTAGAGTTGTCTCCACTTTGGTTAAGAAAACATACATAATACCACACTGGGCAAGACCCACAGTTCAGTTTCCAGCAATAGCAACGGCAGCATTTTTTTTACTTTTTTTTTTTTTAAAGTGAAAACACCAAAGCCTGACCATTCTCTGTAACCCATTCCCCTTGTACCCCTCCAGTATCTACAGCTGTTATATAGAAATTGTTTGGGGTAAATCGCTGCTTAGACTTTCACTGCCCCATTATCGGCCTGTCATCCAGCACACCTAACCCCTTTCTGAATTCGCTGTCTGCCTCCTGTGGCAGCAAGCTCCAGATGTTCAGTCCCTGCTGTGTAATGTCATTCCCTCTATAGCTTGTTTTTAACTAAGCTATTGGTTTCATCAAGCAGCATATTGTTCTAGTACTTCAGGGTCTGGTGAAGAGGTGCACTCACCTCAGCCACTGCCTTACCGAGTTGGCAGACCTCAGAGGTTTCTCCAGCCTCAGCCGTCTCTGCCCCAGGCCAAGCACCCACAGCTTTTCACTTTCCCTCCTCTGCATCTCAGGAAAGAAGTAGTGAAGTCAGAGACCAGAGCTGCACATAACACCAGCGTCTTACATAGCAGCAAATAATGTTCTCAACACTCTGCCTCCCTCCTGAACGGGGTACTACACTTCAACAACTTGTTTGGCTGTCACTGCATACTGAGCTAATGACATCAGAGAAATGTCAACCATGACTCCACAAGCTGTAACTGCCAGCGCTGAGCATAGCAGCGGGTAGGTTCAGTTTTGATTACTTCTCCTCTCAAAGCTTTACATATGCTGAAACTACACTGATACTCACCTGCTGTCTTTTCCTCACTTGCTCGATGCTGTGAGGTCCTTCTGAAGCTCCTCACCATCAGCACAGCCCAAGACTACCCTCATCCACAACCTGGCACATTTCACTACACAAGAACACAGCAGAAGAAAACGCTTAACTGTATTTTCCTGTACCACATTTTTACAGCAGCTAAATATATCCATCTCGAAACACTTAGATTGGTTTACACCGGATTCTGCATGGGAAAAGAAATACAGCAAAGTTTTACATCCGAGTATTTTTTATTATGTACCCCAACACGTGCACACACAATACTGATAACCACCTTGACCATGTTTTCTGCCACTCAGTCACTACGGAAATAGGTTTAAAAGCGCTACAGTGAATTACATGTTATGCCCAAGGCAAAAAAACCTTAAGACAAAGGCGTTCAAATCACAGCAACTGCCTTTTAGGACCACCACAGAAATTAAGTATCGAAGTTATTTTCTTTTCTATAATTTCCAGCAAACCACAATAACGAGTGGTAGTAACACTGAAAAATAAAAGTGATATTGCCTCAGATAAAAGTCTGTGACGTTGCAAAGTGCTCGTTTAGTAAGTAGCTAGAAAACCCTAACACTTCGTTATTTCCCATCCGCAAGGCTAATACTCATTTGCTGTCCTTGCAAAAGGGTGGAAGTTTTTAAACATCTTTACTATCTTTTCGAAGACATACATTCCCCGTGTACCTTCACAGTGCGTTCTTCTCAGTGTCTCAGTGCTTGAAATAAAACATCTATGGAATAAACTTGGACATTTTCATGAACTACATCTATGACCTAAAGACAAGAGCTTATTTCCCATAACAAGTCCAGAAGCACAGTCCAAGATTTTAGAAAGAAAAAAAAAAAAAGAGACACAGACAAGGTGAAGAGCAACAGTATTACAGAATTAACCTATTCATATATATATGTGTGTGTGTGTCTTTGCCTCTCAGATAATTGCTAAAATGAGAGAAAGAACATAATTTCACACTTTCTTCAAATTACAAAGAAAACACATTCTTGAAAAATAACGTGACATAAATGTGATAGAAGCAATCAACACCAGAGGCTTGGGGGATTTAGTGGTTTAGGTGTTTGGCTTGTGGGTTTTGTTTTGTTCTTTAATGAAACTGACATCTTGTAAAGTCAAAATTACCTAGTTTGAAGCTACTGCTTCATAAATGTATTAAGGTATCACAAATTATATCTTACAAACAGCACAAAACTTTATATAAGTGACTGTGTACAAAACCAGCTTTCATTAACAAAGTACACACCATGAATCCTCTTAAATAGGATCTACCTACAGAATTCAACACTACAGTGGGAGTTTTTATGCAACTTAATTTTTTTTAAAAGCACTAGTTCTAAAATACAAAATAATTTATTGAAAATTAAGACATAACTTAGTATGCAGCAATTTTACTCTATTTCGGCCACGGAAGAGAATTTTTAAGTGAAGCTGCATTAATTCCTAAACATAGAAAATGAACAGCATATGAATAATTTATTGACGGCTTTTGCTTCATGTCAGCAGCTTTGCTGGAAGAAGTGATATTTATGAAGTCCCCCAGGACAGAGGATGTTAAAGATGGGCAAAGAAACTGCAGGATAACATTACTACCTCTGTAGAATGCTGCTTCAGGTATGTAGGTGTCACGGGTGGTTTCCAAACATGAGAGTTCTACAGTGCCAAAATTCACAGGCTCAGAGAGGAGATCCATGAGCTTATCCCACGAAAATACGAAGACAGGCAGTAGCAGTTCCCAACATACATTCATCTCCTCTTTGCACTTTATGGCTGAAACTTATCTTTTTTTTCCCGTCACATCTTCATCCCTAACCGATTTCTCCCCATAGTATTCCCTGTCCAACCCGCAGCACCTCCTCAGCATCACCCCTCCTACCAGCCAAGTTCTTTGCCCTTTGAGTTTAAGAACCTATTCAGGTATCTGCAAACAGTAATGCGTAGCTCTCCTCCCTAAGGCACCTACCAGTTTTGTATTACGCATCTAATTTTACAAAGAACTTAAATAGCAGAAATATCACTAAGACCAAAAATTCATTTTCCCTTATCTGTCCAAATCCTTTCAGAAGTTCTTAATAAAGAATATGGAGCATGCTCTCATGACAGTCTCTGTAAATTTCTTCTTTCCAGATGTGGACTAGATACTAAGAAACACTTTACATGAAACAAGGGAACTCTCTGAAATTCATATATAAACAGAAATATCCTGCTGTTTGTCAAAAACAACAGGTGAAAGTTCTGTAACAGTTCTTATGAAGACAACTGAAGTGAGTGACCAGTTTATTTTGTATCCTGTACTGGTGGCAAGTTTTTACTGAAAATGAAGGGCCACATTAGCAATGAATCGGGAAGTCGTGGCGGGAGGAAGTAAGTTAAAAAGTCAGTGAGAGGATAACTGATTCAGTGATACAAACTAAGTGTTTTAAAGCTATTGAGACTCAGGAACCTATATAGCAGAGCTCAAAAGAAAAAAAAGCAAGGCAATGCAACCTTCAAAACAATTAACCATTTCTCCTGAAATGCTGACCACTCAAAATGTGCGTGCTACAACAACAATTTATTAATTACCAATACATAATTTAATTTCAAATTTAGTCTGTAGTAGACTCTCTAAACTTGTTCACCGTATCTTATGCAAAATGGCTGTCGGCCATAAAGATGGCTCTTCAGTAATCACAAAGTAGTTCCCTGCCAGAGGCAGGACATTGAGAACATATGAACAAACGGAGCCACCGAAATACAGATTTCATCTCGTACCTCAACACCAGAAACTATGAAAATCAATACTGTATGCAGAGATTTACCACTACTTCCAGAATGACAGTTTTCACTTAAAAGAAAACCTACATTTGTACTGAATTTCCCTATTCACTTCATCATATGCTTAGCCTACCACCCTGATCTACTTTATACAAAACACTACATGAAGCAGTGTTTCTGACTTCAAGAAGATGGTTGACATATAAAGAATTAATTTTTTCCCCTCTATGTGCAGGAGGCTATGGGGTAAATTAACGCCTCAGACTGCAGTGACTTTGGATTAGGCTATTTCCACTATGACACCAGCTTTTTTTACCCATATTGAACTTGCATACACAAGACTGTTAAAAAAGGGCAAGATTATTTATGACCTTAATGTAAGAGTTCTAAACATGGGGGGGGCGGGGTGTCCTCCTTTCATTTAAAGGAATGCTGTATCAAATAAACATCTTTATTGTAACAATTCAATAAATTGAAATCATAGCCAATATTATCATCTTTAAACTGATCTCAAAAAACTTATCCAAGATCTTAATCATGCACGTTCTTTTCAAGTCTTGGGGATTTCAGAATCCTATTGCAACAAATAAAAGGCAATGAACAAAGACAGCAACAATGCTATTCCATCGGCTTGGGCATTGTGATCCATCATCCTCAAAAGCAACAGATGAAGTAATAAGAGACCCTCTGTATATCAGCTTCTGCAGTCATCATTCATGGAAAATTATCCATTCCACTAAAACAGTTATGAATTACAAAACTTGCATTGAAGTTTGAATTGTGACTCATTAGAGATAGATATGGTAAGCCACAGACAGCATTTTTAAAATCACACTGTCCTCTCTCTGTATTTTTGTATTGCTTTAACTGCAAAACTAAAGCACTGAAGTTATTAAATCTGCAAATGGCTTGAAAGTGAAAAAATCAGCTTGCAAATTAGCAGATCATTAAAAAAATTGTTTTAACAATTCTAAGTATCAAACAATGAAATAAAATACAGAAATCTAATCAGTGGTAGGTTAAATTAATTTCTTTGTTAAGAACATTTTTCTTAAGTAAAAAAACCTTCTTCTATATAATCCTAGATTTCATCTGTTTTGTTCATTACGCGGTCTTAACGAGGCCACTGGTACTGAAGGACATAACCTGGTTTCTTCTGAGGTCACTGGTTATCAGTAGAATTCCAACACTATGAATTTCTATGCTGAAACTCAAGAAAAGCACTGAATCTGCATGCTTTTTGTGACTGTTCAGATCTGACACTTCATTTTGCCAGGAAGTTCTTCAATTCACACAGCCCTCAATTTTTGCATTATGGGAAGCAGTTGCATTTGGTCAATGTCCAAATATTGATTTTGGAAAAGACGCTTGCAGCTTCAAGGACTATAAGAGACGCTGCATGTTAGACATGAACCATTCAACTGTTAAAGTGATACATAAAAGTCCCTTTTTTTGTCTTCTTCAAAACAGGTGTTCAGAGTGTTTTTATTTCCCTAGACAAAGGCGGCCTTTTTGTGAAGAGTGGAACAAATTTAGATAATGATAGAGTTCTGGTACTTGTGGCTGGGTGACAGAAGTATTAACTTTATTACTCAACTCACATATTTAAATAAACAACAATTTAAACACATTTATATTACAATCCCTAAAGCTGTAAAGTGACAGATTACGTAACTCTAGCTATCCTTCTAAACACATTATCCATTCCCTCACTCAGTGACTACTCCACTCCATCACCACTCTAAGCCAAGGTTTTCTTCCCCTTAGCAGCACCTACAAGAGCAAGGTGCAAGCTTGGACCTCTTTGTATGGCATGCACCTGGTAATAACAAAGGATGAACCAATTCTTCTTGGTTAGACTCAGGTGAACGGAACTCCGATAGCACTGAGGGTGGTGAACAGTTAAAGACTGTTAAAGGCAAATAATTCATGTTCTTCAGTCAAGCAACTGTACACACTTCCATACAAAATAAGGGTGATTAGAAATTGTACTTATTCATAAGTAGTACTCGTATGTGACCTGAGAGAAAGCCATTATTTCAAGGCAAATCACAGGACAGACCCTTTTAAAAAATTGTATCACTTCTGGACATCGTAGTCAGTGAAATATGTCGTAAATAAACAGTTTAAAGTACCTGAATACATCTGCCTTTGGTACGGTTCAGAGGAAGCAACTGCTGTTGCTTGAGGTTTTACAAAACACACCTTTAAAGGGGAAAGGGTTCCCTGCTGATCCCAACACACACGTTCGATGAAATGGTACAGTTTGAGGAGTCTCTTGGACCTTTCTGACATGGAGACAGAAAACCATGAGGTCCTAATGGGAATCCCCAATACTTCCAAACAGAAACTACAACAAGCATTAAGAGAGGCTTCCAGAGCAATAGCATAAAGCTTGGAGAAAAACAGCAGGCTAAACTCTTACACAGGAACAGGTAGAAATTAGAAACTATTTGGGTACCTCATGGGAAGTCTCCCATAAAACTCACTGATGCTGGCACTGTTGGGAACTCTACTCATGGCAAACCTTAAGCACAGTGGTAATTTATAATAAATCTTGCATAGCAGCTAGTCCTACCCATGTATCACTGGAGTCTTTGCTTAAACACAGCTAGATACGACATTTAAAATTTCCCTTTAGGCTGAAATTTGTCTTTTCATTCAAAAGCCTTACCCCAAACTGCATTCAGTCAATATTTACTACTACAGTACCATACAGTTTAATAAATCAAATTCTTTTTTCTTGTCCATTTGCTTACACATACAGAGGTTTTGCCAACAAAATCTGCTATAACATTGGTCCATGCAAGCTTTAAGCTAGAGGAGCCAGTATGCTGAAAGAAAATTCAATACATAACCACAAGGGCCACATCAAAGTAATTTAGCATAACCAGAAAACATACTAAGTCAAATTAAACTCCAATCCTTTCATTAGTGGATGGGGAAGTCTATTTATGTTCAGGCATTCTCTACTTAAAAATTACCAAAAATAGCCCTCAAAAAGTTTGCTGCCCATTTCCTGAGAGCTTGACTAATGTTAGCACTGCTGTTACAGTACCTGATATATCTTGTGCCTGTAATACAGCCAAGATGTAAGTCATGTAAGGACACCAGAACCAGCACAGACCAACAGTTTGCACTGCCAGGATCAAGAGAAGCAAAGTGTTTTCATGAAGCATGGCTGACATCAAGATCAGTACGTCCTAGGGAGTCTGCTGTGATTCGGCAATTTCTCAACTGTTTGAGTGATCATCTCGACTAGCACTGCTAGCCCCTCTTAGCTTACTAACTGACAGGTTCTTCTGGACATGGGATTTTGTTTTCCTTGCCAAATCTGTAGATAGGGGTATCAGTTCTTGAATTCTACAACCCCAGGTTCAACACATCGCGAGTTCAATTCAAACCCATGGCAACTACACAAACACTGGGTAAACCAAAGGAAGCTACGGATTGAAGTGTGGTACGAACACTGTCCCCTGTCCCCATGCCTGCTTATGGCTCTCAGGTGAGCTTAGGGCAGCTGAAGTCCCAACAGCAGATCCCCTACTGCCTTCTGCCACAACAACCCTCTTCCTCTTCTTCCACCTTCTTTCAGCCTGACCTCGGCGCCGGGGAAGGTTCTGGAGCAGATCATCTTGAGTGCCATAGCGCGGCACGTGCAGGACCGC
>JAVJGI010000063.1:1288562-1302207 GCA_035590275.1 Ibycter americanus | reverse complement strand
ACTTCTTCCCTGGAAGGGTGGTCAGGCATTGGAACAGGCTGCCCCGGGATGGGGTGGAATCACCATCCCTGGAAGTGTTTAAGAACCGTGTAGCCGCAGTGCTTAGGGACATGGTTCAGCGATGGGCTTGGCAGCGCTGGGTTAATGGTTGGGCTTGATGATCTCAAAGGGCTTTTCCAACCTAAATGGTTCTATGGTTCTATGACCAGGTTTCACAGACCTATATTTGTTAATAGATGAAATTCCTGCCGTGCACATAATATAAGTGGACTATACTTTGTAATAGCTTTATGAGCAAACATAGTTTCTTTCCCTAAAATGCAGTATATCAGAGTGCTGAGCAGAAAAAAACGCTTAGCGTGTTACAGTTGTGAGAGATTCCCAAGCACCAGTTTGGGGATTAGGTAAGGATTCTCATAGTAGCCAACCCTTGACCGAAAATGAGACCTGTGCCAAGATGAACCCATACTTCAGCTACAAACAGACTGATCATTAGCAGGCTTTCTACACAGGTCCTGCTCATGAGGGTTAACAGGCACATACCAGCTCCTATAAAAAACACAACTAAAATATTTAAAGAAACAATTACAGTTAAGATACAGTTAAGAACATTCTCACTTTTAGGCTATAGTAATATCAGCACATTAGCAATACAACAGAAGTGCCCAGCATTTGTAACCAATGAAACTAACACAGCAGCTGGATAAAACCCGTAACTGCCATCAAGGAGAAGGCTAAGCAAGAGACATCGACGCATTATATGGACTAAAAGAAAGGGCAGATGGGTTTTGATAAACACAAGACTTCTAACTAGAAGTCTCACCTTTTCTGTTACACCACAATCACCTTCTCTGAGGATTATATTGCAGGAATAACAGCAAAATTCTGAAATAGAAGACCAGCATTTTCAGTGGTAACAGAAAGAACTGGAACTTACAGGAACATGCAGAACTCTTTCTAATTGAATTCTTTTCAAAACTTTTCTTGAGGACTCCACAATTCCTGCAGCTTTAAGAGATTATTAAAAATGTGAATTTTAAACTGTCCTCATGAGGCTGTTTCTAAGCCTTGCACAGCAGATAGCTATCAATATTGGATAAAACTCTAGCACCACTTCTTACATAATTAATTCTAGAATAAAATAGCTTTCAAAGTTCTTTTCCTTTATCAAATTACTTTCTAAACCTGGGAGAGGGGCAGGGAGGGATGAGATGAACCCTGCACATTCATGCTTAAGTACTACTTACATTGCACTGTGCCTGAAGGCCTCAAAAGTTTGGATATCACTAAATGAGGTGCTATCCAAACATACTTTACTGCAAGTCCTGCAAAGTTTCCACTTTATACAGGAAGATGTGCAGAAGGAAATAAAAGAAACAAGTTAAATGACCTTCTGGAGTTCATTAATGATGTACATAGATTTCTGTTCTCTCCAGAATTAAAGCAGTTTAATCACACCCCAATTAGCTCAGTTCAAGCAAGCATGGCCAGCTACTATGAAAGCATGGCCAGCTACTATGAAACTGCACAGAAAAGCATATTGAGTTTTGCTAACTAATTCTACAAGCTGCTAAAACATCCAAACCCACTGAAAGGCCAAAACTAAAAACCCCCAAAAAACGTGCTCAAACTATAATTTAGTTGAGCAGTGAAAACTGCATGTCAGAGATGGAAATAGCCAGCAAGTCCAAAATCCTGCTGTCCACCAAACATCACCCATACTCACATCATCATTTCTAGCTGCTTTTAAGTAAACAAGGCTAATTTTCCACAGGTGCATATGTATGTACATATGGGCACACACAGTCCCTACTTGCAGAAATTCCCGAGTCTGTATTTCCAAATTTTAATCAAACTTGACAGAGTCGATTTCAAAGAGGTCCCACAAAATTAATAAAACCACAATCAAATCAAGAAGGAAGATTTACTGCTCTCAACAGAAAAAAGGCCACATCAAATTCAACCTTTTTTGACCACCAAAAAATTTGCATAGTACTTCAATGCTAATTACAAATATATTGAAAGAATTATTCACTACATTGCTAGGAGAATCATTAATTATCTCCCACCTTCCTCCCAGGTTTGTGTTAGAGAAACAAAACAAAAGCAACAGAAACACTGAATACCACTCTTTGAGACTGTGAAAATACACTTGTAGTTACAAGATGCTGATGACAAGCGCACAGTACATGGAAATACAGTGCTTATGTGAAGTGTTATCATCTGTTCTCCGATGAGTTGGACAGCCAGTCTGCACCTAGCTAGGACAGCTTCTTCCCTTTCCTTCAGATAAGGGGCTGAACCCCAGCGCACTCCCATATTCCTGTTTGAGGTGTCATCTGCAGCTTACCACATTTACAACTGAACTTGAATAAAATCTTTAATAAACATCAAACACAGCTGTCCTCTCACTCCCAAGGCAGAAGGTGACAAAGGAACAGCAATTGAGTGCAACTTCTTTCACCAGCTCGGCCAGCTTCCAGCATCAGTCTATGAACTGGTTCTGATTTTCAAAGCAACTACCAGATAAAGCCCTCACTACAAAGACAGAATTTCAATTTGTGAAGCAACATTACAGCGACATTCCTCTGGGATAATGCAGGTCTCGCAGCACGAGCGCACCAGAGGCACAGTATCCTCTCTCAAAGAGTAGTTATAGAATTACTTCTAGGAGGAGAATCCACAAACTAACTCTGACCACATTTAAAGATAGTTGGTCTGTCTTACTTCATGTGGCCCACCACAGACTTTGCTCTTTCTGTATAGGTGTCTCATCGAGCCAGGCTAAGCTTTAGGGAAAGGAAAGGGAAGATGAAGCAGCTGGATAGCGTTCTTAGTTGCATGGTCTGTGCAGCAGCAAAAGGCAGCAGTAAACAACCCTGAAGCAACTACAAAATTAACATGACAAATATAACATTTTGCAACTTCAAAAATATGTTTCAGCTGCCTCAATAACTTTCTGCTGGAGTCTTTCAGTAAAACAAGTTAACAGCATCTGTGACAAATGGTAAAAGTACTTCCACAAAATATACATTACATTACATGTTAATGTTTTTCCTTTACACTCTGGAAACCAGAGAAATTTCTCAAGTTTTTCAGCTCTCCTCAAGAACATTCTCAAATTCAAGAGATACTTCTACATGCTATCAGGTTTAGGAAAAATCTGAACTCAAACTTGTTCAAGTTTCAAAATGGTCACATTCAAATACAAAAAAAGCTATTCCTCATTTACATTATCATAAGAGGATAGACTGATTTTATATTTTTGTAACACTTGCAGTTAACTAACCAATCATCATTCCACCTGGGACTATGTACTTGCATGCTGCAAGTTCTGATTTACATTAATAAGACAAAGCCAAAGAAACCATGCCTATTATGGCAGCCAAAGAACACACTTAATCATCTAAAATTTTATTTATCCAAATAGACCTCAGTTCTCCACAAAACAAGGCAAAACAAAACAAAACAGGCAAAAAAAAAAATCAAAAACATAAAAGGCGTTTAATCACATTAAGAAGATCCTCCTTTCTTTTAAAATCAATCTAATGTAGGGAGGATAAAACACAGCGGAACAGCAGCGCAGCAGCAGAGCAGCTCCCGTCCCACATCACATCAACCAGGTCTGACTGGTGGGCGAGCGCCGGGGAGGGGGGCGGGGGGAGCAAACAAACGAGATTATGTCACTCTGCCACTAATAACAAATGTTACTAGAGAAAGCACAATAATAGTCAGCAACTGTAAGGCTGTTTTCAGACAAGGTAAAGTTCAAATAAGGAAAACCAGGAGGGCCTCTATCAAGCTAGACAGCAACATAGAGAAATTCATCTTCTCCTATGCCTCCCTTTTCACGCCTGCCTCTCTTGCTGCACTTCCCTTGTCTGGGAAAAATAGGCAAAAAAGAAAAAATAGACAAGTACAGTGAAGTTGACAAGTTGTTACTCAAAAATGAAACTGGATCAACAATAATGAAAATTAGATCCATTGCTATCAGCAGGGCAGAGTACTGCACACTGCGAAGAACTGCCCTGAACCGTTTTTCTCAGGGTGGCTAGGAACCTTTATAAAAGCCCAAGCTTTAACAGTACTTGATGTCACATTTCTGACATCTAGTCTATAAGAAGTTTTCCATTACTGAAGAACAAGTCCATTTTTTTCAAGCTCTATGGCGTGAAGTCAGAGCACTTCATGTCGTTAGCAGACAGGAGCAGAAGTTCGCATTTCCTAATAACTTCCTGGATATTTTATAATTGCTTCCTCTCAGGAAGTTTATTCAGTCTTTGCAGCTCCAACACCAACAATTCTTGTTGAGAGGTAAGTTATCCAAGACTATTAAAAGCACATTCCTAAAATGCAGACACAGGCCTGTTTCTGGCTCACTAACAATAGGTTTTTCTTTTGGCCAAACCTACCACTGTAAGGAAGGAGAATAAGAATGAACTGATCAGGTAATGCCCAGTGTCTTGGGCTTTTTAGAATTCATCTGTAAGCAGCACGGTCTCCAAACACAAATGGAAAAGCAAGCTGGGGGACAAGTCTGAAAAAAGAAAAGTAGTATGCAGTAAATCACCACAAGCATTGTGAGGGGAAGAAAAGGATTTCTTTCATGATGCATTTAACCTGATGCTTCTTCATGCTCCTAACCCCTATTTTTCCATTACCTTTAAGGCAACAAATAATTCCTTCCAAAACAGTAATGTGTTTGCATGTGCAACAGAGCCTTTTTGTTCCATTTTAACCTAACAAAATTTTACCTGCAACTGTTCTTAATGTGTAATACACTAGTTACTTACTAAAATTACATCAAACTTATTTTCCATAGAAGTGTTGTACTTGAAGCTAAAAAAAATTAGGTCACCAGAACTTTTAAGTCAGGATTTTGTCGGGTGGTGGCCTTTCAGTGCTCAGTCAGAACAAAGGATAAGAAAAAAAAGAAAGATACACAATTTATTAATCCTATTACTCTGAAGAACAAGAAAAGAGAGTTACATTGTGTCATCCTATCCCCCACTTGTTCTAAAAATAATGATTTTTATTCTTATAAATCTTTCCCCCTCAAAGCCAGGCTGGTAATTTTCAAGATGATACCCTCTAATCATGACACTAAACCTTAATTTTTGGACTGAGAAAGCTATTTTATGTGTATCAGGCAATCATACTGCCTAAAACCCATCTGTATTACTTCTTACATGTTATTATATAGAAAGAAATACTTATTACATAAAATTACTTAATATCAGCATCAAGCTGCTTTTCTAGAGAATTAACTTGAATGCTGTAAACACCAGGAAAAGTTATGTGGATGTTGGGGTTTTTTTGGTTTTTTTTAAACAATAGACATTAAATGGTTTTGATTTACAAATTTACCATGTTCTGCACATTTAAGATCTATTGAACAAAAGTCTCTCTAGTCAGTAAGCTGAACAGCTTTGATCACAGGGTCCTATGATCTCTGCTTCTCACACATGCTTCTTAATTTACAGACTGGAGCAGAAGACACAGTTGCCCCGATTCTTCTCTTCCTTATTAATATTTTAAGTTTGTGTGAAGTATCTACTGAATTTCCATCAAAGTGACTGTATCCTGCACTAGCATGAACCCTGATGTCTGTCAGAATCCAGCTGATCACTCAACTCTACTTCCAGTGCTCACTGAGTGACTTCCCCTGCCTACTCATATTAATTTCTTTTAAACGTCAGGCTTGTACTGCCAGAATATTTAGTTATACATTAATATAAATGTTGATTTTAAAGTGGGCAAAATTTTAAATATTTAGCTTTCTCAAAAAAAAAAAAAAAATCAGCTTTAAATGACACCCTATTTTTAAATAATATTTTAACCACCTTGCCAGAAAATATTCAGATAGGATTGGACAAAATGTACAGGAGTTAACAGGTCAGGAATTGCCTGAAAATGAGATCTTAGATTTTTTAAAAAGGGAGAACAGTGATAATTTCTAATAATTTTTTCCAACTTGTTATTAGTAACCAAATCCACAAGAGAAAAACATTATAACTAAAAGTACTTCAGTAACTATAACCTATTTTGCCATGGATATTACCCATATCTGCAGTCTCCTTTGCATGTTCATCAGTTTGATTAACTCTGCCTCAGGATGAAGACTGTGTATCACTTTTGCAGCACCTGGCATCTTCAAAGCTCTAACAACCTCCACTAGTTAGCAGTAACAAGATTATCCTCTAGTCTCAAGTCTGAGCAATACAAACGTGGTAGTTCCACCATCAGCTTTTCACAAAAGACAATCTGTTGCAAATGTGGACAGCAGAACGACTCTACTAAAAAAGCATTACGAAGGATACACATTATTAGTGTCCTACTTGCAATTATGAAACAGCAGAGAGACACTAACTTATATCCCTGTTCTCCACTCAAAATAATTAAGAAATAAGTCTTGAGCCGGCTAACTGAAACACACCAAGTACACCTGAACAAGAAACTGGAGAAACCAGGACAAAGGCAACTGGGAGAAAATGAGATTTTTAAGAGAATGCACATGCAAAAGTTCTGCGCCTAGAGCTCTTAACGTTAGATAGATTAATGGAAACTATCTAAGTTGCACTATAAGCCTGGAAGTGACTAAGTACGGAGCAGAGGGAACATTAGTGCCAAGTTTCGGTAATTGATTGTGTATGCTTGCACGCTGTATCTTTCCCCTCAAACTACATTTTGCCTGCATATGGTTTCTCTTTCTGCCACTTTTAAAATGATTTATTCTCTTCAGAAGGGGAATTATGTCTTATTTTGATCAAATATTTAGGACCTTTTAGACATTAAAAGCCACAGATTACAAAGAAGGAAGGTCAAAATAGTGAAGTAAGATTAAAATTGAAGATAAACCACAAACACTGAAGTAAGGAATGAACAAACAGCTTGCACAAGATTCAAAGAAATAAAAGGCTTATCCGCCCTCCTTGCAATGTCTGGCTCCTTACTGCTAAATAACTACTACGAAGATCTTAACCACACAGGAGCTGATGAAAGGGATCTGAATATAGGTCAGCAAAAGGCTTCTGGATCCAGCTACAGACACTAATTAGATCACTTTCCGTTATGAAAAAAAGAGAAAAGAAAAAACCTTCAAAACAAAAGGTTTACCCTACAAAACATTTTGATTTTTTTTTTCTTTTTTCTTTTCCTCTAATTGTCAGTGGCCTTTGGTTTCAAAGCAGCTGGTTGCTGCCCCAGATCTGAAACTGTCATCAGAACACACAAAACACATCAGTGACCATACTACTCAAGAACCTCCAGCAAAAGTAAGGCTGAACAACCTTTGCAGTAATGCACAAAGACCAGGGGGGTCTTTAAATATGTTTTCAAGATATGAAAGAATTCTTTAGTTTTTCTAGGAGAACACTGACTGTTTTGTTTGACACTGCCAAAACCCACAAGGCAAAAAAAAAAAAAAATATATATATATATAATCAGAACTTTTCTTTTCCCCCCCCTTGAAGTATACAGTATAGCTCAGTTCATAGAGGGTTCCTTGTACCAGCTTGTTTCTGCCTTCTCTTCTGTGAAACAAGCCTTTATGTCTCCATAGTGGAAAAACCCACTGGTTTATATCCTTTTTGAGATGTATGCAGCCAATTAAATTGTAAAGTAATACCTGTTTCAAAGTCTAACTCAAAGAAACGATACATTCCTGGACTGGGACCAGAGCCAAGGAGGTCACCTTACACCCTGCGGTCACATGAGAATATTCAGGTTTTGGAATTTTGTATCTTGATTTCCATATAAAGTAAAATCGGAAATTGAAAGGATGAAATATTGTGTATTCTTTGCACACAAATTGTGCTCCTTTCTTAAGTGATAAAGTTAATATTCCAAGGAACAAGAAACGACAGTTCAAGAGTTCACAGTGATTTCAAGCCATTCAGAAAGACTCAGGAAAGTGACAACTGCTAGCAGCTCTGCACTTCTCCAAAATAATTTTTAGTCATGAATAAACTATAATGTGACCAGACTATATGCATAAGAATGGTGTAATCCACACAAAACAACAGTGAAACAACACATTACAATAAAATTCATTTGTCAAAGTAACAAGCCAAGTAGCTTTATTTCCATATGAAAACTGTTATGAAAAGACTGACACGTTTTATTTTAATTTCTAGTTTTCTTCAAAATAAACAGCATGCATGCAAAGTGCCTAGTGCCACCAGAAACAGCTACGGGAGACAGGGTGCACACAGCAGAGTATAGTGCCCAGCCAACTGCTAATGGCATTTCATGTCTACAGAATTCCTGCAAGTTCACACAGCAGCCGAAATATGTAAAGATCTACAGGAAAAAATATACTACAAAAGGTGGCAAAAACCCGCTAAGGAAAACAAGAAGTGTATGCAAGTATAAATCAATGAAGATTTGCCAGTGTGACAGAACGCGTAGCTTAGTCTCACCATCAGGTCCTCGTCATTAACGGGACCAGCTCCCGGGACAAGGCAGTACTGAAGCCCTGACGGGCAGCCACTGCTTCCACTTCCATTACCTGTGTCACACACCTGCAGACAACATTTGACAACTACACCTTTACACAAAATTCAAAGAACCCAAGAATGCCTAAAATAACTTCTGTACTTCAGAGAGTAAGCAAGCAGTACAGTGCAAACAATGGAATTGCTATTACCAGCACACACCACCACCTCAATTCACAAGCTTATGAAATGGTGCAACAAAGGAATCAGAGTAGCACCTTTTTACCCGCCCTGTATCCGTTGCTTCAGTACAACGATCATATTTTAACAATTTAAGTTGTGCTGCGCTGCTCTTTAACCTCTGGTCAGTAATAGCCACCAGCCTGTCAGCACTGTGGGCCCAATCCACGTGCCCTTCCAGCAGACCTTGGTTTCATTTGGAGAACTGCCTTCGAGATTACGAGGGGGTTCGCCACTTGCTGAGTCCCCACAAGGTGAGCTTGTCTGTACCGCTCGACAGCAAGAGAGAAGTACACTTTTTAAACTGCTTTCAAGCAGGTCTTTGAGCTAATATTATGCTTTATGTCTAAATTTAGCAGCATAAATCTGTATGCATAGTACCTTCTATCTCCAACTGATGCAAATTAAAAACGTATCCTGAAGTTCTCATGCCATAGAGATTCAAATGTCAAGTCAAATTCACAGGTTGTATTCTTTTGAATTAGTGAAGTGAACATAATTACAGTGCTTTCTTTGGAGCTTTCAAGACACAACGCAGCCGTGTTGTATTCCCACAAACCTCACTGTTTTAATATATTAGAAACTATATTGTTTAGCCCACATGAAGAATCCTTGCAATGACTATATATATTTAATAAGTTTAATTCCCTTGTCAGATCCGTACCATGCCACAAAACTAATACCCATATAAAAGACACTCTCTACCTGTTTCTTAAAACAACGTCTCAAGAACCCAGGGAAGCTGGAGACAGATAAGTAGTATTAAAATCAATTTCTGGCATACACAAAAAAAATTATCTGTATATTGATTAGCTACTCAGTTTTCACAGAAAGAATTGACTTAATATTGGCATAATTAAGATCTAACAGTGAGATTCATAACACTTCTCAAGCAAAGGATGCATCAAAGGGCTACAACATTGACTAACGTTTGGATAAACATCAAGAATGCACAGCTACATTTCCATGTAACTTGTCCATACCTCAGTATTTTGTAATGTTCCAGAGTAACATTTTAACTGTTTAACTTCAGACATCAAAAAAGTAAATTTTTATGTTTAATTCATGTGTGAAATCAATTGTGGTGACAGAAATATAATTTGAATATATTTACTTCTTAGAGGCTTTTCTGCATTCGTCTTTGGGATAATGAAATCCATTTAGCTCTCATAGTATATGTACTGTTCTTGCCAAGAAGTAAAACTCAGGAGTTCTCTCTCTGTAAAAATCTACAAAGTAGCTTTTCACCATGAAAATGTTTCCAGTGCAAGAGTGAATTAAGAACAATAACCACAATAACCAAACTGCCACAACAGATTATGAAAAGCTTTGGCTTTCATAGCCGTCACGCTGAAAGCAATGTTTTAAGTTCTTAAGTCTTTCTAGACTCTATCGCCACTAAAAATCATTTGGATACAATCATTAGCCAAAGCCGGTACCAGAGAGGCATGGCACAGCAAGAGTCACTTCAGGTATAAAGCAATTGGTTGTAATCCTGGTCTTTGGCGCTCACAGTTACAAAATGGCATTTAATTTCTCGAGCAAATAAAGCGGCATAAATGCAGCCTTCACCTCTTCCCGCACCGTAAGACAAGTGTGCTGTGCCGTGTGTGAATTACTCCTCCTGGTCCCGGGAAGGAGTATCTGCTGGGCTCTAGCCACTTCTTTTCAGACCCAGGGCAGCGCAGCAGCCTTTCCCCAGCCACGGCTCAATTCTTGCTGCCATTGATGGCGAACAGCTTTCTCCAGCCCCCTGCTGTGGCCTCAGACATTCCTCTGCTCTGTCAAGCAATGAAAATATCAGCAACAGGATTAGAGCGAGCCTCGGAAAGAAAGACTAGCTCTCTAACATCCAAAGCCTAGGAAAGAACACGGATGTCTTTTGGGGTTCACAATACGGGTAATGACTCTAAATTACAACTGTTAATGGCATTTTTTAAGCTTCAGACAAATTAAGACCTCTAAAAATTCTGTGATACTTTTGCACCATTAAAAGGCCTTACACTCCAGCAGGATGCAACCAAAGTTTGTAAGTGCTTGTTAAGCAAGGCAGACTTCTACTCCTGCACTAATGTGTTATGTACCAGAAAAAAAGAGAACAAGCAAAATTAGAAAGCAAGACCTCTCTTCTTATTTTGAATCTTGGTACAGGCACTGCCAGCTACTCTATTCTTCTTCTATTCAGCTTCATACCAGAGTGGTCAAGGGTTAAAGTGGTTTAAAAAAAAAGCATTAAGAAAGGAAAAATATTTCTTCTACAATGAGGAACAAGAGGAACACTTGAGAAAGGCTCCAAGCACCATGTTAATTGAAAGAAAACAGTCCTGAGGAAGGAGGCCCTCACTACAGTATTCAGGTTTGGATTTTACATTCACCTACTTAGCCAAGTAAATATATCTAAATAAAATTATTCAATCCCAGTGTGGCTTCCAGGCCACATTAAGGTAGTAAGATTCTCATAATTACACTCCTCTTCACATATTTAAAAATCTTTTCAATGTTTACTTAAAAAGCTAATTGTTGACAGCTAGAAGGAGTGCAAATGCTAGCCTTCCCAGCTCTGGGGTGGGGGGGAGAGTATTCTCCCCCTCCCCACCCCAATCCTCTGGAGCCCCATTCACCTCGCAGCTCTGCCAAGCAGCTTCAATACCCTCACAGAGCCTCAGAGCTTCATAGCAAGTCACAAAGTAAATACACCAGTCTCCCTATGAAACCAAATTATATTTCTGTGACTTTATCAAGTGAAATCCTACTTCTACAAAGTATGTACACGTTTATGCATTACATTAGCATTAAAGATGCACAAATAGTAATTATTTTTTTTTAAATATAGATAACTACCTCAATCTGCAAATCCAGCAAAAGCGTAAGAGACGTGTACAAACACATTACTCACCCACATAAAATCCAAATCTCTGCACATGTAACTCATTCCCACTCCAAGGTGGATTTGCACAGAAAAGAGGAAGATACTAAAAGATCTGTCAGACTCTTTTACTACTGTCATCTGATACACTATGCATGTCAGTGCTGCTGCCTAACAAGCATCTGTGGTACTTTATAGCTCAGCTCACCACCCTCTGCGTCCCTTACACAGCCACATTGCATCCAACACTATTTTTCTTGCATTGTATGTGTCTTCCTTCCTTACCTATATCATTATCCATTATTGATTTTTCAGGTAGGCAGCGATAAAGTTGCAACAAGAAGTCCGAGGGCAATCGAGAGATTTCAAGGCCTTGGGATGACTGATTAAGAGATCAGGAGCACAAGTAGTCTTCTCCTCTGTCCTTCCAGCTGCAGGGAATGATGAAGGAAGAAACAGGAAGAGCCAGCAGATCAATACTCAGTGGTGACGACAGGGCTGAGTGTTTATGGGTAAGAATCAGGAGGAAGGCCAACAAGGAAGGTGTCATGGTGAGAGTCTGTTACAGACCACCCAACCAGCACGAAGAGGCAGACAAAATACTCTATAAGCACCTGGGTGAAGTCTCATGATCACTAGCCCTTGTTCTTGTAGGGGACTTCAACTTCCCAGATGTCTGCTGGAAACACAATCCAGCAGAGAGGAAACAGTCTAAGAGTTTCCTGGAGCATGTGGAAGAGACCTTCCTGACACAGCTGTGAGGGAGTCAGCAAGGGAAGGTGTCCCACTGGAAATGTTTGTGAACAGAGGACTTGCAGGTGACGTGATGGTTTGAGGCCATCTTGGGCACGGCAATCACAAAATGGTAGCTTTTGATTGTTGGAGAAGGAGATGGGGGTCAGCAGAACTGCCACCCTGGGCTTCTCGAGGGCAGACTTTGGCCAGTTGAGGAGCCTGGTTGACAGAGTCCCTTGGGAAGCAGCTCTGAAGAGCAAAGGGGTCCAGGAAGACTGGACATTCTTCAAGAAGGAAGTCTTAAAGGCAGAGGAGCAAGACACCCCCGTGTGCCAAAAGATGAGCTGTCATGGAAAAAGACCAACCTGACTGAACACAGAGCTTTGGCTGGAACTCAGAGGGGAAAAAAAAGAGTTTATGACCTTTGGAAGAAGGGGCAGGCAATTCAGGAGGAATACAAGGATGTCATGAGGTTTTGCTGAGAGAAATTAGAAGGGCCAAAGCCCAACTAGAACTTTATCTGGCTACTGCCATAAAACACAATAAAAAAATGTTTCTATAAATACATTAGCAACAAAAGGAGGGCTAAGGAGAATCTCCACCCTTCACGGGATGTGGAGGGAAACAGAGTGCCAAAGGAGGAGGAAAAGGCTGAGGTACTTAATGCCTTCTTTGCCTCAGCCTTTAATAGTAAGACCAGTTGTTCTCTGGGTACCCAGCCCCTTGAGCTGGAAGACAGGGACGGGAAGCAGAATGAAGCCCCCGTAATCCAAGGGGAAATGGTCAGTGATCTGCTGCACCACTCTGACGCACATGTCTATGGGGTCAGATAGGACCCACCTGAGGGTACTGAGGGAGCTGGCAGAAGCACTCACTGAGCTACTTCCAATCGTTCACCAGCACTCCTGGCAAACCAGGGAGGTCCCAGCAGACAGGGGGTTAGCCACTGTGACACCCATCTACAAGGGCAGGGAGGAGGAGCTGCTGGGGACGGTTATGGAGCAGAATGCAGCACATACCAGACAACCAGACATAAACCCAGCCAAGTCAGCATGGGTTTATGAGAGGCAGGTCCTGCTTGACGAACCTGATCTTCTCCAATGACAAGATGACCTGCTTAGTAGATGAGGGAAAGACTGTGGATGGTATCTACCTAGTCTTGAGTAAAGCCTCTGAGAGTCCCCCACAGCATTCTCCTGGAGACACTGGCTGCTCATGGCTGGGATGGCTGTACCCTACACTGACCAAAAATCTGGCTGGATCCAAAGACTGGTGGTGAATGGAGCCACATCCCGCTGGCGCCGGCACACGGGCTGCTCCCCAGGGCTCAGCGCCGGGGCCGGTCCTGGTCCTGCTCAGCGTCTGTATC
>JAVJGI010000063.1:1156605-1273948 GCA_035590275.1 Ibycter americanus | reverse complement strand
CCGGCCGGCGGGAGCTGCGGCAGCGCGGCCTCCGGAGCCACCGGCAGGGCAGCTCCCCACCGACCGCGCAAAATAACCTCAGGAACTGGAGCGGGGGGGTCTCAGCTGCGCCGTCTGCGGTGTCGGGTTTTGCAATAACCCTGTTTCTCAACAAACCAAAGGATAAATAAATGTGAAGAAAAAGACCGAACCTACTTTGAAAAGGCAAATGAAATGTATTTTCATCCTCCTGGGGGTAATTAGTTTTATACAGCATTTGCCATTCAAATCCAAATAATCTGAATGCTGCATCATTACCAGCCGGTTTTAGTCTGGCTGCTGGATCCGGTATCCTTACAAAGGACACAATAAGAGCTATAAATATACATTCCTCCTTCGTTAATCATATGAAGTGTACCCTTATATTTTTTTCCATCTCAGCTTGTTACCCACTAAATTATATTTTTATATAAAGGTGCACGCTATCCTTGCTCATTTTATTATTGACTAATTGAATCGTCTCTTTCAGTACATAAATTATGTAGCACCAGGGCTTGAGAACTGGTAACCGTGAGATAACTGTACCCCTGGGGCACTGCCAGCCATGAAACACGGGTACGTCCCCCTGAAATGCCTGTTTCTGTTGCAAAATGTTTTACAACTAGTTTAAAACCATTTGTTCTAGAAAGAAACAGGCTTTTGCAATGCTAGCGACACTCGTGCTAAGGAACCGAGGACTGGTTTCAGGGAAGTTTACCTCAGTAATCCTTCTGCGTGTGGCGAGGGTGTCCCCCTTGATGCAGGCACCTCTGCCTCCCCATGCAATTATCCCTGATCCAGCAGGATTTCCAGATTTGTTTATTTAGAGGCTTTTCAGGGAGGCAGACGCCGACACATTTTGCAGTGCGCCAAAACGCAGGTGTGCGTTCTGCTGTACATGCGGATGCAGAGATGTGCACAACTAATTAAATGCTGACATGACTACAAAGTACCAGCTAATACAGGTGTCTGAAGTGTTTCTCATTGTGAAACTTGCTTCATTATTTTACAATTTTGTTTGGTGTTTCTGTCAGGAAAAAGGGGTTTCATCCTCCACTAAAAATATCCTGGAGCATTTTCACAATGATGAATAATTACCTCCCGAGAAGGATGTTTGGGTTTCTCCACATCATGCTTGCCGAGTTACGCCAATATCTGATATGCCAGAAGGATTACCAGCAATGAACTGTAATTTATACTGAAAACGGAAGCACTGATTATTAGACAGGACTGGTCATATAACTGCTATTAAAGCTGGTTAGCAATTCCCATCATAAAATCCTACCTTCAGTCACTTTTAATAGTGCCAGACTAACCGCTACGCTGAGATTCAGGCATCTTAAGTTAATACCTCAGGTTAAATTATACACATTTCTTCTCTCGTTCCTTCTGTCAGGGGTCGTTGAGCCTGAAAACAAGGATGGTCACTTTGTCACAGGTGCTCCCTCAGCACCCACCCTGACAAACCCTGCTGCGAGTCCCTGTGCGCTTGGCGGGGCCGAGCAGCGCCTGGCAGCGCGGTTCTCCAGCAGCTCCGTGCTCACCCAGCACGTCACAGCCCAAGGCTGCGGGAGTCGGAGCTGGACCTGCAGTTCCAGTTCCCGGCTGCTCTGGACCATGCCAAGTCTGAAGGTAGGAAGGGCGAGCAGGGAACCTGTCCTTCCAGTCCTCTTGGGAAATGTGGAGCAGGAAGCTCCTCGAATAACAGGTGGTGGGGACGAGAACTGGATCCGGGACAAATGAGTTGGCAGGCACAAAGGGTCTGGAGAAAAGACAGGTTCTCCGGGGCAGTGGAAGGGAACTGGGACTTGGAAGCGGAAACTGGGTCTGCCTGGAGGGAGGGATAAAGCAAAGCTCATAAGCAAGAGTCTGGAAGCCAGCCTGTTGGGAGAAGACTTAAAAACAGACTGGGAATGGGAGAAAATTGCCAGGAGAAGGACGTGCAGCCCAGGAGGACTGAGGCAATCAAGACCAGTCCGCTATCCGGCCAAGAGCCGAAGGAGAACTTGCTTGGCAAAAGGGATCAGACGGGAGAGCTGGAGCAGGGTGAGGGAGGAGGACATGCAACCCCGAGGCCGGGTGTGAGATGCCGCAACGGGAAGAGGGAATTCACTAAAGACAGGGATATAGAAATGGGAATGACAGAGACTGAGGAAGGCAGATCAGAAAGGTGAGGGTTTGGGAACAGGAATGAAGACCACCTGGAAAACTGTCCTGTCTCTACTGGCAGCAAGTATGTGAAATACCTTGAGAACGTACCTCGTCCCCTTCAAGTGCCGGACCACATGCGAACTACTACACTCCTCATATAGGGTAAGCTGCCATGTTGCTGATGGCCTGCATCGATGTCAGCGCAGGATTAAGTTGCTGAGGGCTTTTTTAGGTTATCTCTAAATGGAAGAGAAATACACATGTATTAAAACAGTAGTTAGGTGGCAAAGTAAAACACTCCCAAACTACGAAATACCAGAATAAAGGCTGCCAGTGCAAGAGGATAAGCCTGGCTCAGATGCTGAACCAAGGTCAAGGAACCAAGGTAAGTGCCTAAACAACTTCCACTTAATTTACTATAAAAATCAGATGTAGGTATTTTGTCTACCTCGCAAGGAACTGCGGGGAAAGCAAGCACGGCGCAGTGGCTAGGGTGGGCAACTGCCGCCCCAGGAGAGGGCTTCAGCCTCAGGACGGGCTCCTGTGGGATGCAAGCACAGTGCTTAAAACAGACTTCACAGCGATGCACTAATTGTGCAGTCTTTGCTTCCTAGGTGCCTGATCTGACATTTTGAAGTCTGATTTGCAGAACTGAAGAGCACTTGCAGATGTATCTGCAGTAAATGAGAATTTATTCAACTTTTGACTAAATTAGATGCTTTGCCATGTTATATTTTCTGACAAAATCAGGCCATGAGTATTTCTAATTGGATATCTAAAATTAAAAGATTATTTTTACTCTTTTTTTACTATTCTGTCTGTATGCCTAAGTTACTCATCTGTAATATAAGGGCAACACCAGTTCTCACAACAGTGCTGAGAAAATGAATTAGTTTGTGAAGCGCTTGGATACCATAGCGATGAGTACCATGGAAAAGCCCAGGAGGAAATGAATAAATCTGCCTTCAGAACAATATTTGAATAGCGTGCAGTAAATAAAGCATGGGCCACATAGTGAACAGCAAGGAGAAAATAAAATTATTACTTAGTGAGCACAGTCTATTCTGTACAATGAGTGAGGCCGGGAACCTGTCGAAAGAACAGCATGTGAGCTAATTATAGTTAAATAGTGTATCATAGTGCAAATGCACAAAAGGGACAAATTACAGTTGCACAGGCCACCTTAATGTCAGCACTTCTAAACTTTTAAACCCTTGAATAAAAAAAAAAAAGTCACCCTTAGGCTGCCAACGTGTAATATATGTGTATAAATTATTTGCTCAGCCTTTTATAGTCAGAGACAATATATTTACCTCGTCTACCTCACACACTGCTACATGGTTCAGTGGAAAAGTGTTTTTCTCCTCTTGGAGATATCTTAGCCTTACAGCCAAGCTTTAATGCTGCCACTCACGCACTGATGTAGAGTTTTAAATTCAAAATTTACCTTCTTTGGAAGTCTGTGCAGGATCACTGGAGAAAGGCAGTGTTCTCCAGAGAGGGATCCAGAGGAGGACCTTTATTTCAATGATTAAAATTTTGTCTTTTGCTTGAGGTGCTTCATATTTCAAACCAGCCTACTGTTTTTTTGGTGCAGAAGCAAGGTTATGTTACAACGACAGCTTCAGTGATCTTTTGCGACTCCTCAGTCCCGAGGCTAGCACTGAGCCTTTCTGACTCCTGCTGAGATTTGGAGCCGCTTCAGAGCTGCTGTAAATTGCACTGGGTTATCTGTTGCCCACAAGAAGGGTGATGAAATTAGCATTGGACTGTTCAGTGGCACTCCGGTTGTATCCATTTTTCTGATCATGATTTCTCTATTTCTTAGCAGGATGTGAGGTGACACTGAGTCGTTACACCAATTTATTGTTACCCAGAGAATTTTCCATTACTGGGCATCCTCTAGCAGCTGGTTAAGGCAATTTTGGGATAAGAAGGGGCTGCAGCAGAAATAAAGACCTGGCTCATTAAGTTTAAGACTTACAGCCGTGAGATACCTTCAGTTTAATCTGCTGTGCTGCCTCCCTTGTGTAGGAGGCACCAGCTACATCCACAGATGACTCCTGGCAATGATGACCTGTCCGCTTATTCCTGCGCAGGTCTCCATACCGACTCCAGCACCATAGTGCCCAGCGAGGTATGCTGTCTTTCATCACTCAGGAGGGACTAGATTTTTTTTTTTTTTTTCATATTTATTGGTCACAGATGTGGTTTTGCAAACTGCTCAGAGGTTAAAAGTCATCCTCCTGACTTTGCAGAGCAAATTCTAGGTTACCAGGCCATTTGCCAGAAACCCTCTAACCCCAGCAAATATTTATGTCATTCCTGATGTCAACAGCTAAACAATTCCAACTCCTCGCTGGAGTCAGGGAGGGTCATAAATGGAGGCAGACCTTCCAATAACTACGGTTAGTTCCCTGGGAAGTTTGAGAGGAAGATGGAGCTCCTTCGCTTGAGTCAGTGTTTAACAGAGTCTGAAATGCGAGCAGAGCAGTTGGTGTGAAATGCTTTTAAAGGCTTCAGTTGCTGAGCGGAGGGAGCTGTTGAGGTCTAATCCAATGTTTGTTTATTTATGGATTTCAGGTGTAGATAGAGGGAACACAGAATCCAAAATGCAGGGTTTACTGAATCCAATCCACACTTTAAAGGAAAAGAGTAATTTATTTGTTATCAGAATGTGCATAATGATGTGGGATATGGCTGTCTGGGCATTCAGGAGAGAAATCCAGGTAACCCTCAAGGGGAAAGCCTGATGTTATTGCAGTCAACGGGATTTTTGCCATGCATTCAACCAGAGTGAGATTTCATCTCTGGAAGCCTGTCGTGGGGTGACACTGTGCCACAGGCATTCACAATGTTATCAGTGACACTTAGTCTGGTATTTTTCTCTGTTTCTGTGGTTGTCATGTAGTCTTTGTTCTCAGATGAGATCATTACCCGAGACACGCTGATAATTGAGTCTCCATTCTTCTTCCCCACTGGCAGTGCCCTCACTTTCCCGGTGTCCCACTTCTCACTGAGGTACTGTTCATCTTCGGACCGAAAGGCTTTTTGCACATCCAGTAAGAGAAGAGACAGATGGTCCATGCCCTCTCGTGTGAACAGGATCAGCCTCCTCTGCAGCTTAAAAACCACATAAGCCAGACGAGGATTCCAGGTGGTGTTTATCCCAAAGCATTTCCAACAATCCCACAAGAATGTTAATTACTGACACCAACAATCTTGTTCTCATTCATATAATGGGAGTGCCTAGAGGTCTTACCTGAGGTTGCGTCCTATTGTATTAGACACCATAGGATCACACAACAAAAGCTAGTCCTTTCCCCAGAGAGATTAGCCTAGAAGGTTAGCCTGGCAGGAGGCGAGAAGGAAAGCAGAACCATGGAAAGGAAAGGCGGTGTGAGTCACCAAAGGTAGTGCAGCAGGTCCACGTCTCACATCTCCTGGGTCCTAGTGCTTCAGTGCTACGTAAACGCTATCACATTTTCTCCTGCTGTCTGTGCCAGCAAAGGCAGGGAAGTGAGACTGCAGCAGTCTGAGAGCAATTCAAAACGGAGAGGAAAATAGTGGAGAAAGGCTAAAGACAAAAGGAAAAGAATTGATACTTAGCACACAGAAACAGTCATTTGCCTCTGGGCTTGGGAAATCAAAGAATCTCAGACCAGCAACAGAGGATGCCTGGAAAATATACAGTGCATTGCTCCTGGTGATCTCCGCACACTTTACAGACACTAAATAAACCTCACCTCTGCCCAGTGTGGCAGGTTACTAACAGCAGCACAGCCCCACCACTTTTTTGTTGTTGTTGTTGTTACCTGATAGGTACAGCCGATGTGTAGGGTCATATGGCTGGAATCCTTCACTCCTTCATTCCCCTTGTTCCTGGCACATGACAGTTGCTCCCCAGTTCGCCGCACACGCAGAGCCCATACATGCTGCACCACGTGACAGAAGAGGCTAAGGCACGCTTCCCGGTGGCTACACAGCACCGTCGCCTCTCTGCAGCTCTGGGACCCAGCCGCTGGGCAGGGGGCTGCTCAGCTGCGCTTGTGGAGTCCTGGGAGTGGAAAGAAAAAGCCACGTTACCTGCATGAGATACAAACGGATCAGCCACAGTTAGATGAGCAAGTCTCATGTATAAAACTGGAGACTAGACAGATTCAACTGTTGCACCAACACATACAGCTCCCAGAAGTGTCCTTCGCCATTGGCCGTCAGTCACAGCTGGCTTGTATCTCAGACTACTACTTTAAGTGTTTAAAACTGCATATACATATACAAAGATTCCAGGAGCACCTGTTTGAAAATAGTGGGTGAAGTATCCCTCTGCTTTAAACTGACAGAGTAGTTTTAGAATCCTATGACAGAACAGTAAATATGAACAAAATTACCTTAGTCCACTAGTTTAACATGACATACTGAGGACAGGGATGACGATCTGCTGAAATGGGAAAGCATACTGACATTGGACGACAGGTCAGGACAGGGACAGAGTCCTGTTTGCTGTAATGAGCAGCTACCTAGTTCATACACTTCTCAAGCAGTCGTTTAGAGTTTGGGGTCTGCTTCCTCCTACTGGAATGCTCCTCAACACCTCATCACCCTTTCAAATGCTGTGAAGGAATTTCCTATAAATATAATGGATTGTTCATGGAAGAAATACTGGCCTTCTTCAGTTTTACCCTATCATCTGAAAAAGGGACACACTCAAACAGTTGTAAAATGAAACTTTTCAGAACTGATCTTCAGGTTCATGTATCATACTTTGAAGACCTTACTGTGCAGTGTTAGATGTAAATTTATCTATGCATAAAAGTCCAGAGACCTGATTTGACTCTATACAACAAGTTACACAGCTTGTTACCAATGCCGTAAAGCAAGAGATCCAAGACGTTGTTCAGACAGGGTTTCCGCTCCCCAAACTCCTAAGGTGCCACTGAAGGATGCCTGGAGTCCTGGACGACTTGTCCTTTCCCAGTGACCTCCTGCCATATGATCTGTGCACCATGAGCACGGCGCCTCTCAAAGCACCTTCCTGCCGAGAAAGGCAGAGGGTCATGATGCCGCGCCTGGGCGTGCTGCGAAAGTCCGGACAAGACCTTGGTTATGCAGCTGTCAGAGGAGAGCACGGAGGTCTCTCTCCAGAAAGCAGCAGCAGTGATACAGCCCTGATTTGCTCAGGAGAGGAACAAGCTTCTGTTCCTAGCAGTTTCTAGTCTGAAAGCAGAGCTACGCCTTGAATCATTCTGCATAAATTTTATTTTTTAATCATTTCTAGCCTCTTGCGAATTTTAAGCATCTTCGAAACCAGGGCAAATTTGCCAACATTTCTTCCTAGTTTTCAGCAGTCCAACTTCTTATCCCTATTAGTGCTGTCTGAATCTTCCTAGATGCAGGACTGAGCAATTTGGAAACACAAGGACAGTTTAAAAAGAAAAGAATACATTTCATGCTGAGGAATGGTACAGCGCTGACAGCTCTAGCAGATAAAACGTGGGTAGCCTTCAAATAGGCAAAGTGTTTTACTTGCTAAAGCTGTCAATCTGGCACTTTTCACAGACATTAATTTTACTTTCTTTTTTTTGTTTAAACATCCCTTCAGGGCAACAGTTCTGGAAAAACACCACCATTCTCCCACCTTTCCGTGCTCCTCCCAGGGGACTGGTGATCAAAGCCAGGAGAGCAAAACATGCAACTCCGATGGGATATGAAATGCGGGTGATCACGCCGTGAACCCTTGTATCTTCCTGACAGGTACGCTGCACATTAAGCACACCAGGATCTATATGTCTGCTGTCACGATGTGGTTTTACCACATATTTTTATTTCCTTAGTACCTGAATGGCAGCTTTAGAAATCAAATTACAATCTGAGTGCTACAGGCTGGAGCCCCCTGACTGAGCCACTAAATCAGACTAATTGAAACAACAAATATGCCTGAATAGCAGTTCCTTAAGAAAATGTTGCCCTTACAACAAACTGCTTTTACTTCTAACATAACTTGACTGGACTTATTGACTGCTTGGTATTTCTGCTACTGCATTTGAAGTTTATTGATTCTAAGAAATATGAAATGAGTTTCAAAGAGGTCAGAATGCGACTTTGTGTCCAAGTGAGTCACAAAGACATTCAGGGATTCTGAATGGAGCAGAGGGAATTGCAGGAAACTAAAGGTTGCTAGTTCATACCGACAGAGATCAGTGCTTTTTGAACATCACTGCCCAAAGAGCAGCCCGGCCTGAAGCGAGGCGAAGGTGCTACTTCACCTTCTAGCCAACAGGTACCACCACACGGTAAATGTTGCCCAGGCTGTTGCTCCAACTACTTCCCCCTCCACTAACGCACATTTCTGGGGGATGCTCTTAGAAGGACCAAAGGTTGAAATGGCATATCCTCCTTCAGTGTAGTGGGAGGCACGTGCTGGCAAGGAAATCTGGGAGGAAAATATTCTTACGCTATACAGGCAACGGACTTTTTGCGTGAAAGCAAGATGCCTTTGCATTCCCAAAGGAATTCTGCTAAAAAGGATAACTATCAAAAACTGGAGAGATTTTCAATGCTTGGGACAAATTTACATTGCTAAACATGGGGAACTGGTAGAGAAAGAGGTTAAGGCTATCAGAAGCACCCTTCACTCCTCGAAGTACAGGAGTGTATGTATTCAACAAGAAATCCATTTCTCAAAAAGACTCTCATTCCATGTTCAAAAACTTACAGTGAGGGCTGAGAAGAAATTGAGGTTTATGTCTATATCATTTGGAATGAACATTTACATTCTATGAAGAAAAGAAATGGCATTTTTCAGCTGTGAGCCCTCTGAGGCAGGTAACAAATAAGATATATTTGACAGAGGAAGAAAAGCTTTCTCACAAATCTAATGTTTTTCTAGCCCCAAATGGTGCAATCTGCCTCTAAAATCCTCTTTCAGGCTGATGCTTGCTTCACGATCTGTTAGTTTTGTCTAAACCATCCTTTCAAATGGTAGCCCAGCTTTTTCCTTCTGACCTCTAGCCCACTCACCAGACACCAGGTAGCGCTGATCTGGTGCTTCTGGGGTTGTCATCAAAGCATCTGCAGTGAGCCACTACTTCTTATGCTTCCAGGTCATTCCAAGAAGTACTGCTTTGGGAGAAGGCAGCACAGGGGAAGGCAAAGAATAGTATTACTGACACGCTTTTGATGTTTACTGCTACTACTGCTGTTAATGTGTGTTCTTACTAAAGAGCAGAACTCAGGTATTATGCTTAGCCTAAAAAGAAAGCTGTAAAAAAGTTGCAGCGAAAGACATCAGGAAGAAAACCCTCATATAGCACTCTTATTCTTTTATTCATTTTGTTGTTGTTGTTGTTGTTCTTTAAGTATTGCATCCAATTTCTGGCAAAGGTAGTAGTCCGTGGGGTATGGTGCCTGCAGAAGACCCCCGAGGAAGCACATGCCGTGCGCAGGCTCCTGCTGCAGGAGGTGAGAGCTCTGACACGGAGCAAGGCACGTACCACACGGTGGGCAGTTCCCACCCCAGGCAGATGAAGAAGGCAGTCTTGTCCTGGCTACAGTCAGTTCTGACATATGAGAGGTTTCACTAAGTTTCAGTTGATGCAGGTGAAGGATGCCTACTGTGTTAGAAGTGACCAAGCTAAGAAATCTTGCACTTCACCTAAAAATGACAGATACGATGTACGTAAAGAAGGACTAAGCACAGAAAGCGCTGTGATTCTCTCACCTGAATAGTTTATTTGAAAGGCTAACTGAACTCAGATAAGAGAACAGATCCTGACTGGATTTTGGAACAAACCACTCAAAAGTAGATTTTTTTTAACTCACAATTAACATGGGCATCAATGAGTCCCGTACTGGATCTGCTGCGCCACAGCAGCTGCCTTGGAGACCACCTTCAGGCTGAGGGTCTGAGGTCAGTGAACCAATCTGTTAAAACAGCACTGGAAAGTCACCATGTCTATACTAAAGCTGACTGACAGAAGAGAGATCCAATAACCCAAGAGCCTACAACAGAAGGGAGCGGGGTAGAGATCTGTAGTGTTCAGAAGCAGTCCGCAAAAATGCACAATGGAACTGAACAGTGGGGCGAGCAACAGAACCAGTCCCCACCTGTGGGAAAAGACAGGGTAACTCAAGTGGTGATAAGGAGAATGTGTGAACACCAGTGCAGTGGTCAGTGTCGACAAAATCCCCCTTCGGAGTACTTCTTGGGCCCGGGGTGGGTGAGGTGACACTGCAGCAGGTGAGCAAACCACAACCTGAAAGATAATAATTATAAGTTGCACACCAACTTATGCAGTGCTAGGAACTTAATTCACACTCCCCAAAAAGCTACAAGCAGACTCTTGAAATTGAGCAGTAGGTGAAACTAAGTCAGCACTTACAGGGGGGATCTTCTCTCTGACCACGGGATCCATTGATATATGTATGGGAAAACAACAGGCAGCGAAAGAGATGGTCTGAAAGATCAGCGGCACATATACTTGTGTTGAAAAGCCTTGTCCACATTAGAACAACACCTTCACCAGGGTGCCTGAACAACGGAATGAGGATTTAAAAAAAAAAAAATAGGGAAGCCTGCACAGGGTGCTAAGTAAACCTGAATAGAGCGCACCCACCTTAAAGCTCACCTCCTATACCCAGTTTTTATGTGGAGTACAGCAGACACCAGAGGAAGGGGTGAAGAGGCTCACAGCTCTGGAAAGATAAGAGGAAATGCAGGACAGCAAGTGGACACTCATGGGTCACCAGAGAAAGGGGAAAAAATGCAACCCTTTGTGATTACAGTTAAGCACAAATAAATATGTAGGAAAAGAACATTTTCTGTTTCCTGCAAGGAGTAGTTTGGAGGGAAATGGCCTATGCCAAATATTTTTCTCTGCTGGAGGCATCAGCAGGGTTCTGACAGGCACGTTAGGAAAACAGACCATACGTTTGTGCATATTCAACAGCCCCTATGGGAGACATAATTTTCTCAGGCTGCCGTTTGGGTTGTGTTTGGCACTTGAACTGCTTCATGGGCTTTGATAGCCTAAGATCTGTGTAGATGATGTTTTGTTCTGAGAGAAAAGAGTAGAAACACATGACCAGAAGCTCTGATCAGCTTTTGAAAGACCCAGACCAGCAGAACTCAACCAACAAAACTCCTTTGTAATGGAAATGTCATACCTAGGCATGAAATTAGAAAAGCAAAGTGTACAAGCAGATTACAACAAGATTGAAGTCATCCCCAGTATTCCTGCCCCAGCAGAGAAGGATGCAAAGTTAAGATTCCTTTGAGGAGTGAACCATCTACCCAATTTAGCTGCCCAAGCAATCAGTGACACACATCTTTATGTGCAAGAGAGTTCAGTAGACCTAACATACGGATCTTCACAGAGAAACTGAAAGGAGCTAATTAATAGCCCCAGATAAACAGAATTAAGTCCAAAACTGGGCATAGATCTTTACAGACCGGTGCTAAACTGAGCTGAATTCTCTCCTTGCACTCTCACTAGTGCTTAGAACCCTAGTGAGGCATAAAGATTAACGCTTATCCAAAAAGCATTTGCTTTCCACTTTTTGTAAAGCACTTGTAGGCTGTCTGCTTGAATGTTTTATTTGGATTTCAATTAGAGATAGTATTAGACTTTAATTACAGTCTTAGCTGGGCGTAGTTTTGGTCTCCCTGTCCCATTCCAGAGGAGCCCAAAGTGACACCTTCCTATCCTTCCTGCTATGATTGCTAGGAAGTAAATTCGATACTAAGTCAAACTCTGCTTACACTGCAAACTGGCCAGCAATGTCCACGACAGCGGGGCTGCCCTGTTCGCAGTGCAGTCTGAAATCCTCTGGTGCCCTGAACTCCAGAGAGCTAACGACTGTTGTTCAAACTTAACACACAAATCACTGGGCAGGGGGAGACGCTGAAAAGCCATGCAGATGCTCTTTGTTCCCAGGAGGTGCAGCGTAAGTGGCCTCACAGGAGCTTAACGAGACGTTTCAAGGCTACCCTGGAACATGGGATGCTTTCTGGGGCATCACAAATGCCAAAGAAACTTCTTTCTTTAACTGTTTTGCTAATTACCACTGCTGTGGTGTGCAAAGGGGACACCAAAGGATAGAGCCTCTGCCATGAAGGCAAACATTTCAGTAAGCTGAATACACTGAACAGCCCAAGAGAGCCAAGCTGCACAGGCCAGGTGGGTGTGCAAGCAGTGAGCCTGTGAAGGTGTGTACGCTGAGACAACACCTACAAGGGCAGCATCTTCCTCTTTGAGCCCACTCACTTTCTTAATTAGGCTTCTGTAAGCACAGAATCATAGAGTCATTATACAGCAATAGTAAAAATCTTGCTCCCTTTGGAGAAATGCCACTGCAGAGCAGAAGTGGATAATGTGTATTTTCCACCAAGGCCTATATAATAGCAGGGAGGGCACCCCAACCATCAGCATATACCCACAGAAGCTAAAGGCAATGTACTAGGGGTCATTCGGCCTTTTCTAGAAAAGGTAAAAGGACATGAATTTACTTTGAGAACTGGACTGCACATGGCATTTTGTGGTCACGCACTGGGTATCTACCAGCACAGATGGCCAGGCCAGTGGAAACACCTACAGCTCTCCTCCACCAGACCAGTTCATTCTGACCCAAATATTTCAGGGAGAAATGCCAGTCAGTTTTGCCAGCAGGTCAGCAGGAAAGGTCTGTCTGGGAAGACATACTCCCAAGTGCCTGTGAGAAGGCACAGGAAGAAGCTGAACACTGAAAATTAAGAGTCTGCCATGCATAGGCAGCTCCTGCAGCAGGGAGAGCTGAGAGCAGGTTTTTCAGGATCATGACTTTGGACTAAGGTGCCTAAATTTTGTGCGGATTTCACTTCAGACATCCGCTTGGATCTAGCCTTAAATCTCCCTTTATTCCTGTGGAGAACAGCAATACTTCCACGGCATTTCACAGTGTCACTATTAAACTCAGTAATCCCTCTTCAAGACCTAGGGGTGGAAGATACTGCACAAAAAAGCTTTTATTTTGTAACTAAAAGTAAGGTAAAAGAGGACATCAAATAACAAAGTCAGCCTGAAGGCACTGAGAGGGTTCAGAGAGACGTAATATGCTTCAGAAGGTAAATCTTGGGCTTGAGGGCTGCCACTATCTCGGGCCCCTCAGCAGACATGACTGCCTTGGTGCTGCACAGCTCCATGTGCTGCTCCTCAAGCAAGGTCTCTCGGCTCCAGTTTCTCTGAGGTGCCCGCCTATGTGCAAGCTAAAGATCATTAAAATCTTCCAGAGGACAACCATGAGATCCAGCCAACATTCCTCCCTTCAATAAATAAAACAGTTTCTAGCATAGGCGGCTCTGTGAATTATTGCAGGGCACATAATAGTCCCTGTATTTGCCTACACAATCACTGCGCTCCCCAGATCTAACTCATTACTGTGCTTAGCGAAGCGCTTTGAACTGCCTCAAGCATGAAAAGCACCATATAAGAAAAAATTTTATTCTCATAAAAAGGTATTAAGGCAAGTTAGAGGCACTATTGACGCACATGATATGTTATAATTGGCAAATGTTCACAAAGGCAAAATCCAGCTTTGTGCATCAAGCTGGAGGGTACCTGTGTGCTGAGCCTGAGCGCGTCCTCTCCGCCCGACAGTAGACCTGTCTCCCAGCTCCCAGCTCCCACAGCCACCCTGGCTGCTCGAAAGCCCCAGCTTCCCACACGCAGCCCTTTTGCTTAGGAGGAGAAGCAGGACTGCTTGATTTTAAAGTGAGACATGAACGCCCCGGCTAGTATCTGGCATTATCCAGTTGCGCCTCAGTCTTTCCTGACCCATCACTCCCCCACCATCACTTTGGTCACCATGGCAAGACAACCGACACCCGCAGGGATCACAGCTGCATCCCTTGCACCTGAACTGAAGCATGTGCCACCCATCCCACAGCTGTCAAGCCCGCTGAGCTGGGACCTACAGCACCCTCTGTTGTTCCCTCCCTGGAGTTCACCCAGCTCCTCCTCCCTACCAGCTTATTCCTTTCCCATCCCATTTACCATCTTCTGAAAAGCTGTTACGTCAGCCTGTCCTGATCTGGACTCTTGCTCTCTGCTTGCTAGTCCTGCCAGATTCATTTACTTCCAAAATATTATCTATGAAACGGAGGGACACTGTAGGTATAGAACTGAGATAGCTGAATTCCTTCTGGCGAGGAATAGGTAGAACTCAAATGGCTTCGCGTGACCCAGAAGTCCTGGAAAATAAATAATCTTTGGAAGTGTCAGGTCATTCATCTACACGGAAGTCTTTGTATCGGTGCTGTGCTTAAGGATGTTATCAGACAAACCAGGAATGTTCTTGGGGTTGCAGGGTAGTGGGCAGAACATTTTTTACAAGCCCACACAAAAATGTTGGGTTGTCCCAAGCCAATATCATGTCCCAAAAGGACATCAGAGTCAGCACTTTCCCTGCTGTAATTACCAGCAACCAAGATAAATACATTAAATATTAATGGGAATATTGAGAAATAACAAAAAGTAACACAGAAACCACAATGGTATGTGCTCGCAGGCACATGTGCATGCACGTGTGTACAGTCTGTCCAACGGACTCATGCTCATCCCAGACCCTGGCTCACAAGCTATGTCCAGCTCCTGAAACTTTCCCATCTTGAATTCCTTCTGTAAAAAGGCAGCCTCGTGGCCCATTTCAGAGCTCTAACAGCTTCATTTGGATAGAAAGCACGCTACTTTTCAGCAGGTCTGAGTTCAGTGTCCCTTCTGGACTAAAAGGTATTTAGAAAGCTGCATGATCCTTTTCGGAGAGAAAATTGTTCCCCCCATGACATACTCTGTGCCCTCAAACCTACCTTCGACACTCATGGTCTTGACTTATGCAGCCTTGAGACTTAAAGACAAGAGCAGGTGATGGAAAAAGTGAGCAGAAACCTCTGAAAACCTGAAGTGCTCAAGGCTTCCAGCACCACGGGACTGAGGAAGGGGGAAGGCACGTGCATTGGTACCTTCCCCAAAGGCTGCACACCAAGATCCCAGATCACTTCTTCCGGCACTCAGGAACTCAGTGGAGTCAGAGCCCTGGGATTTAACTCACAATGAACCTACGCATAAATGATCCACTAAGGAGAGGTCACCAGGACTGGCAAGAACCCGACTATAGATGCAACACGGGGCCCCACCGCAGCAGCCGTGTCGAGGGCGAACATTTCTAGAGAAAGGACCTGGTGAGTGCAGCATCTCCGTGGTCGAGCGTACAGGAAACATTGCTTGAGAGCTTTCGCTTCAAGTGCGCACTAAAAGGTTTTTTATATTTCTCAATCTGGTTAAATTTTCTTGGCTGCCCTCCACTCTACCCACAAAGTGCTGCTGGAAAAGGAGGAAACTCTTATTCGCACGCACAAGGATCGGGAGTTTTCTTCCTCCATGCAATGACGACCTGTCCCATGGAATTTTAATCCAGCAGGTCCCTTGCTGTGTGGCCTGTGGCCTCGTCACCACTGCTTTAGCTGAGCATGAATCCAGTGGATGAGCATGGTGTTAGTAAGTAGGAAGAGACCTGGACTGGTGATGTGTCACATAGCTTCATCTTTAGGTCCTTCCTGGTGGGAGGAATTGAGAACCAAAGATGTTCCGCCAAACCTACTCATCCAATTACTGGAGCACTTTGAAAATGCGATATGGATCAGGCTAACACCCCAAGCTTCTCCCAGAACAGAACATGAGTGTGCAGACATGGCACTTTTGGGAAGCATCAAGAACCAGACAGATTAGCTTTGTGGCTTTTGTTAGTTGGTTCTGACTTGCTTTTGACTACTTGCCTGCTCACTATTAACACCCCATGGAGCAGTTGCGTTTGACATCCCTATAACAAACCCTGATTTATATGGACTCACACAATTCCTCCTCCTTTGTGTGGCCTTGAGAACAGCATACCAGGCATACTAAAATGGAACCCATTTAAATCAGTCACTACCAAAGGAGCAGACATCTTCAAAGAGCGTTATCTTTGTGAATCAAACTTCACCCTTCCTCAATAATCAGGGGGGTTTAATGAAACATGGCTTTTTGGGGTTTGGCAGAGGCAGACAAATACTTACTCCAGTGAGCAGACTTAAAAAAAAGGTGAAAGCATGACTGAAATTCACAGAGCTACAGAATAAAAAAGAAAAGATCCAGAGAAAAATCAAATGTGCTACATTCATCACTCAATCATTCAATTACAAGTTCTTGAGCAGCTGTCCAGTGAAAGGAATTCAAGCTCCCTATTTTACAGCACGTCTCTGAACATCTCTGATGCTTTTCCACATGGCAATGCAGCAGATGAGCTGCACTCCTTTCTATACCTATTGCCCACAGAAAATCTGCAAACCATCGTCATTGATGCTCACAAATTTAGGATCCATGTCATAATACACTCTGCCTCCAAAGCATGTCCACTACTTAACGCATGGTTTCCTTTAGGAATGTGTTTTTTCTTTGGTACGATGTGAACACTACAAAATTATGTGCTGCATGTGCCAAACAGGCAGGGCTGGGTGGGGAAAGAGAAGGGAGGCTTCAGCTCAGAAATGATAGTACCTATTTTTGGATCCCGAAGCCAAGCTGTGCTGCTCCCACTCTGTTCTGATGATCCAACACATATCATTCTAGATGTCACCAATCCCAGGCAGTCACAACGGTTTGGCGTGCTGAGCTTCAGCATCTTGGGGGAGGGAAGATAAGCAGCAATTTTTCTGAAGTCTGTGGTAGGAACAAACTGTATCATGGTAACTGTTATTTTGTTATTAATATTTAGATGAGGTTATTTTTCAGTCTGCACATATCATGACAACACAGGAGATACATACCTGGCTCTTCCCTCTCTGACAGCCCTCCACCAGAATGCAGCAGGACGTCCCCTTCTCTGAAGCATCCACCTGTTGGGCAACCACGGTGTTCTTTTAAGATCTGGTTAAACACATCGCAGGACCAAACGTCCTCTTGCTCCCTGCTGCCTGGGACACATAGAATACGGTCTAGCTGGAGTAAATTCACGTCCCAAGTCTGTTTTACGTAACTACAGTGTTTACTGGGGGTTGCACTGTATTTTCACAGCACTCCACGTGCTACGGTCCCCACTTAGCCCAAAGATCTGGCCCACAAGCAGTTGACCACACATCTGCTGTGCAGCAAGAGCTCTCTGCATGCTTTTAACCTGCAACAAGTGCAAGACAGGGTTAGCTTAGCCCTCCCTCGACAGCCCCCCAGTGACAACTTATTCACGTACCAGAATCCTCAGACAGCACAAGCCAAAGTCTCTGCTCACGTCACCTGCTGCAGGTAGCCTCAGGAGGTTCTCACAGACTCATGGCCGTGCAGAGAGGCAGTGCAGGGCAGCCCTGTGAAGGAGACGGTCCAAATCCTCTCTTGAAACTCAACACAGCCCGGGCACCTCTCTTCACAGCTGAAGGGGCTCCCCACAGCCACACCACCTTCTCCCTCCTGCCACCACCCACTCAGTTCTGCACGTACAACTGTTAGTGGAGTGGTGTGACAAAGCCAAATGGGAAACTGTTTGGCATATGGCCCCATAGCTATCTGCATGGACAGGGAAGACAAGGTGGAGGGGGAAGAAGAGCAGCTTACCTTGGCACTACTGCCAGAAGAAGCTGCTGCAGAACACAGCCTCGCTTGGGCTTCTCTGATGGGCAGCACCTACGGCAGCCGGAGCCATGCCAGCACTCTTTGGGAAAGCAGGGAACCAAAACACAGTCTTGTCGGTTTTCTGCTCACCTACCCGCAGGAACATCTTTTCTTTCTTCAGCTGCTTGTCTTTGTTACTTTATCCTGCAGTACACTCTGCTATCAAGTAATCAGAAACACACACATAACAGTTTCTCAAAATGCCAGAGCATTCATCTTTAGAAATGTAACAGCGAAAGGAAATGACACCATGTAGGCACCACAAAAAGAAAGGGTTCACTATATTTAAAAAAAAAAAAAAAAAAAAAAAGTTACATTCTCAGTCAAGGAACAAACCAGTATGAATAATCACAATCACATTTTGCAGCCACATAAGTATTTTTATCTTTTTCTCTCCCAAACATCTGAAGAATATGAATGGACATCTGAATCCTTCACATGAGAATAGCTCAGCCTAGCACTGAGAGAAAACACGCAGCCATGTATTGATCTGAAAGCACAGAGCGAGTTCAAATCTGAGTTAATGGTCCCTGATCTCGGACGGGGCTTGGCAGAGCTCCCTCATCTCAGGACCAGCCCCATCTCCGTTACTGGTACAGCCTGTGAGTGCTGCAGCTCAGTGCTTTTAAGCAAAGGTTGGCCGAAGGACCACAGCACCATTTTGTTTAATCACAGTGGAGCCTTGGTATCCACAGGAAAAAATCCTGGAACCGGAGTGTATTTTCATGATCAGTGACTACAGAGTGGTATAAAATGTCTGCACTGCTTCTTTCCATTCCAGCCTGTGCCTTTGAAGTCATGGCAACAGCTTTTGGATTCGAATCCTCTGATGAGACTCCTTGATTTATTAGGTAAAACATCTGGAAAAAATGAAGACTTGTGGCAGTGTAAATCCTCCAGAAGGAGCAGAGAGAGGTTTCATCTGAACAGTACTCCTGTCAAAAAGCAAGGAAACCTGAGCCCTGGTGACTAGCTGAAGGTTGCTCCGAGGTTGAGAAGCTGTGGCTCAGAGCGGGCCCTTCACGTTCCACCAGCGGCCCAGCAAGCAGCGGGCAGGCTTGGCAGAGCCTGCGAGCAGCGAGGAGCGCGCGTCAGCCAACAGCCCTCGGTGCTGGGGCCACGCCACAGCTAACTAAATGATTTTCATACGCTCTTGCAGCTTGAATGTCGGTAGCAATTCTGCCCTTGACATTAATAAGGTAGCGCCTGTTATAAATCACCGCGTACTGTGGGAGCAATATGAAATGTAAAATACCTGCCTCTCTCCCTCAAAGAACAAGGCAACAGCGAAATACAGATGGGCCACAAACACACGGCTCAGGTCACACACGCTGCGTTGCTGTGATGAAGAAGGGTGTCAGGGTGACTCTTCTGTTCCCCAATTACAGCAGTCTAAGCGAGTAAAGGAATGCAGGAGAAGGGAATTACCAGCCTCGGATAGCGCTGATTTGAAAGGAATAAAACCTGTACAGGTAACAAACAAGGAGACAGGCATTTTATGAAGCGGATTTCTTCTTTTCTTTGGAATCAGCCCTGAAGTAAGGCAAAAAAAAAAAATAAAAAGAGGAGAAAGGGAACAGCAGGAACAGCTTGCTGTGCTTTGGAGTTACTGCTAATGGCTTCTTCTATGGAACGTGTGTGCGGGGGCACGTGTGTGTGAGCATGTGTGTGTGCATCTGTACGTATCTGTGTAAGGTATTTGCTAGATGAGGGCAAAGCTAGAAATCATGGAGGTACTTGACTCAGAATTATTCACTCTCTCTGTCTCCACCATACAACAACCCATGTTCCAAATTTCAGAGCTCACGCTCCAGGGAAAATCCCCAGAGAGCCATCTTTTGACAGTTATTTTCCCATCTAAATCCCCCTTCCAGCCATTTGAATAATACAGTTCAAACACTAGCCCGAGTGCCAACGTTCTTTTTGGAGGGGGCGTAGGACCAGCAGAGGAGGGGGAGTTTGGGGAGTATTTTTTTAATCAGATAAATTATTGCTGGGAAACCAGCCACTTCTCTCCATTCAATTTATACTCTGTGGGGAATCCATCTAATACCCCTTCTCTTAGTGTGAAGCAGGACCTGCGAGATGCTGTATCCAACCAGGGAGGCATGCAAAAGATGGGATGGAGTGCAGGGAACGAACGAGCAACGGGAGGAAGGGGCTGTGCAGAAGCCGGCGGACAAGCAGAAAAGCCAAAGGGACGCATACGCACCTCCGCAACAAGGGAGGAAAGGAGAAAATGGTTTTGCTCGTTTCTCTGCTGGCAAATTGGAGCCAGCTCAAGCACGGGCAGCGTGGGCTGGGAGTGGGACGAGATGGCTCTGAGCTTCAAGGCAGACCTGACGTAAGGAGCCTGTCACCTGCAGGGAAGTGGCGCAGCTCCAGGCAGGTCCGTAGCTGCGAGGGATGGAGGTTCCTATCAGGTGCTGCTTGAGTTTGCAAAATGAGTTCAGTGATTTCACACCAGTTCCCAGTGGAACTGGGAACGTGCCAGTTCACCTCCCCATTGTAATTGGAACTGGTTAATGCTTTGCTGGCTGGCTGAGAGAAGCGAAGGACTGGGAACGGAGACAGCTCCCAGCACATCGGGTTTCAGACGTGCTTGCAGGGCAGCATGTCTGGGAAGCCTGCCCTGCTGTCTGGGCATACCTTTTATTCTTGTTTGCATTACCCGAACACCTAAGGCCCCAACCAAGACAAGGCTCCATTGTGCTGAGGCGCTGCACCTACACGCAGCGAGACAGGCTGTGTCCTGAAGAGCTCCCAGGCCAAACAGAGAGACAATTAGAGCTGGGGAGTGGAAACAGGTGCACAGAGAAGGGAAATGATTTCCCCAAGCTCACCCAGTGAGTCAGTGTCCAAACCAAACCCAGAACCCAGTGCCTGATACCAGGCCACAGCGCTGGCTTCTCTTTCACGTGCTAACACCGCTTGGTCCGCAGGCTTCCCGCTGCGGAACTTCTCAGCCACTGCAAACGCACGCAGAGTTTTTAAAGAATTACAGGGTAATGGCACCTGACTGGGTGTCACAGCGCACTTCTCTGGCCTTCTATTCTTCTTTATAACGAAGAAGTAAAAGCTTTATGGGAGAGCTGGCAGTAAGCTCCGGAGACAAGGAGACTTCTGAGGAAGATTTCCCAGATTCTGGGAGTGACTACAGTACAAATAATGGTGGAAAATAAAGGAATTGACTCAGCAGGAGGCAAAGGGAAACAAGCGGAAGAGTAACTCTGCTTTGGGAAGTTGCAAGGAGAATACGACACACAAAGCAGAAAAGAGAAATAAGGCAAAGAAAATAATTTAGGCGTATGTAGTCTGCATTTCGGACAGCTTCCTTCTGATGGCCTGACTGTGAAAAAACTGCTGAGCACCCATTCTCAGGGAACCAGTCCTTGCCCTGAGTCCAGTTATTTTTGGCCCAAAATAAACAAAAGAGATTTTTTTTAATTCAGAGCTCATCTCCATCTGCCATAACAGCCTGTGGGCTTCTGCCAGTCCCCCCTGATTTTACATCTCCACATCTGAGCTGTGTGAAGGTGTCGTTCGTGATTTGTCTTCCTTTCCCAGGCAAAATTAATGCTTAAAGCAACACCAATCTAAATACATAATTAAAACCCCCTCTAGCCCACCTACCAAATAAACTGATTTTCAGACTTAACCTCCGAGGTTATTCTTTGGAATTACACCTCTCCCTAGAAATGCCAGAACTACCCGTGCCAGGATGAAGTGAGCCCACTTGTTGTGCAAGTGTCAGTTATGGGGATGGTCTTAACCTGCGGTGGTTCTTGTCCAGCTGAGACATTCTCAGGAAAAAAATTAGAAACTTTTGGCATTTTGAAAATTAGAAACTCTTTGGCATTTTCTCTCTTTCTAAGAAATGGAGAAGGTGTTATCTCTTCCTCCTCATTATTTTTTCTTGTATTTTGAGTCCCCAAACATATGGATTTTATTAAAACATTGCCCATTTCAAAGGCGTTATCCAAAACTGGATGAACTCTAGTGGTGGGTATATTCAAGCTGCTTTGTGCATTTAGCTGTCCCTAAATGTCTTTTTTGGAATCCATTCCAGATTCTAATCATTTTACATTATGACTCAGGGACTCAGTAATCTCTCCCCTCCCAATCCCCAAGAAAAATAGAAACACCATCTCTTCAACACTAGATCAAGCACAAACCTCTCTAAAATCCCAACCTGGAACCATCTTTCACAGGTCTCTTTTCTCCGTGACTCTTGCACTCCACAGGATCGGCAGCAGTCTCCCTAGCCAAGGAAAGAAAACACATGACATGAATCAGGACCTCTTCTTGACAGGAACAAGGTGGAGGGGCTGCTCTTTGCCATCAGGTACACATTAAATTGCTGTTTCAGCCTCTCCAACATTTCTGGAGACTCACTGGCCTGTGGGAGTTTTGGGCTGCTCCATTCTTCCACACTGGTTATCATCTTTCATTCCTTTTACACCTGATACCATGTGGTGTATAGAAATCTCTGTGGACTCAATAAAATATGGAAGTAAGCCTCCCTATTCTGGTTGGTTTTTTCTTCTTTTTCTGCCCTTCTTCATTCATTTCCTGGCTCTAAAGCTAAGCAACCAAATCCCCCTGGGTTCACTGTTAAGCAAAGGGTGGACAGAAACGGCAGGAAAAAGAGTCCTGCCCAAGCACGAAGGAAAAGCGAGGAGTCCCCAGCCCTCCAACAGGGGAAGGTACCTGCCTGCGTGCCTCACTCTCGGGCTCTACGACACAGAGGGTAAGGAAAGGACAAGAAAACACAGAATTTATATAGTGGGGATCTGTGTCCCTTCAGGAAACAGTTCATGTGCTGCTTCTTGGGGGCAGCGTGATGTACTCAGAGGTTTGCCAACGCCCAGTCTGAAGGCCCGGACAAGTTATGTCGGCACTGGGCTTTTCTTCCCATGTCCCCCGTGAGTGTCCCCTCGGCGCAGCTGCGGGAGCAGACACGGCAGGACAGACCGGCCGCCGGCCCACGCCCCACGTGCGAGGCCAATGCCCCCCGGCTCTCTGCACTGTCACTCCACTCGTGAAACACGTGCAGCAGCCAGCGGACCCCTGAGAAGCCGAAGTACCCAAGCTGGGTTACTGGGGAATTAGCCCCCACAGATCACCTTCCCCCCCGCCCTTCCCCACAGCATTCCCGCTCACTCCCACATCCTGTATGTGCTTGGCTGGCCGAAGGGCAGCGCACCCGAGTTTGGAGCAGCACGTGTGCCGCCTGGCCAGCTGGCTGCTGCCGCTTCTCCGAACGGATGCACGGCTGAGGTTTGTTCCACCAGTGGAGACTCCACTTTGGGTTTCTTTTTCCTCCGTACAGCTGCAAACCTTCAGGTAACTCATGGGAACTTTGTCAGCGATGAAGTTAGCCACAACTCTGACTGACTGACAGTTTCCGAAGTCATTCAAGGGGAGGGAAGAATGACAGAAAGACAGCAGGATACCTCTTTCGAAACCAAGTCTAAAATGCTAGCGCAAAAAGGCTGCTGGAAATCTTGTTTTCATCACCCACAAATTCCCTGATGCTGGAAAACGTACACCCCTTTCCCATATTCTCCAATTTGCTGCAAGTTCTAACAGGAACAGCTTCTGCTGGGAATAGCTGATTGTGCCAGAATGCGATAGTTGCTGTTCCTACACTGTCCTCCCCTCCCCAGATTATCACATTTCAGCCCAGAAAATGAAAGTTGCTCAGTGTTTACTAACCATTCTGCTCCTTTCCACTCCGCAAGGACCTCTGTGGGAGAGCCAGATCTCTGCTGTTTACAAGCCCATCTGCTTCTGTGGCTTTTCTTCACCTGAAGTTAGAATGCTCGTTCAGGATATTGCTTGCAGTTGTGCTGGGAACTGCAAAGAGCAGATGAGGATTTCAGGTGGTAAGCGAGCAGCGTGAAGAGAAGAATACAAATCTGTTCTCATCTAAAGAGCCCTAAAAATAATTACAAAAAAAAAAAAAAAAAGAAAGTAAGAGGAACTTCCAAAAAGCCAATGATGATTCCAGCAGCACAATCATTCCAAGGAGACTTTTTTCTCATATTTTTATGAGAATTTGAACATTTAGAACCAGAAGGGAAAAAGCACAAGCGCTCCAATGACTGTTTCCCTGAAATTACACTGATCCCTCTGGTCTCTGCATTTTAAAGTCTCTATAGGTACAGCTACAAGACTCTACTTTGCCCAAACCTGTACTGCTGCTGTGAGCTGTTTTAGTCGAGAGCTCTCCATGTAGTTTAATTCAAGGCCACATGTTTCCAGGAGCAAAGGGGGAGACCCTTAGGAGTCAGAAAGAGATTGGAAATGTCTGGCTGCCCCTAAGGCCTTCAGTGGGGTGCCCAGAGACTACCCTCAAAACCAGAGCTGCTGTCCTTACAGCCCGAGCCTGCAAGCGCGGCTGCAGGAGGGACCAGAGGGGACCCTCCAGCCTCATGCATTAAGCACTCCCCGCAGCCCAGCGTGCCGCTAGCCAAAGCGCTCCGCACGACGTGCCGGGGCAGGCTGCTGCAGGCACCCACGGGCTCTGCGAGAGGCGGCTGCATGGATGGGGCAGCCAGGCTGGGGAGCACGCGGCGCTCACAGACACCGGCGTAGATGGAGTCAGTACCTGTGGGGCCCATGGCTGTGTCGGGCCGCAGCCGCTGCACATGGCTGGGCCGGGGGAAGGGGCTGTGCTGCCGTGCCTGGGCGCTGCTGCAGCTGCCGGGGATCCACAGGTTGCAGCGCACTGTGCTCCCAGCTGCAGGCTTCCAGTGCGCAGCGCTCGAGCCTGGCTTGGAAGAGAAAACAGAAATGATCGCTGTTGCTGGGCCCTTCTAAGAGTGAGTGAAAACTGCAAGAGCCCAGAGGAGCTGAACTGCCCCCGACCAGAAAACATAGGTGGCCAAAGTATCTTTGCTCCAGCCCCTTCTGCATTTTACACCTAGAGTTGTTAATTCAGGCCAAGCGCTGGCTAAAGAGAGGGAGGAGCAGCAGCGTTTGGCACAGTCTCTGTGCTGTGCTGCTAGCTTTAGGAGGGTCAGCCTGTCCGCAGAGACACTTGCCATTCTGTGTGGCAGGGCAGATGTGGCATCTTACAGAACAAACACACACTGAAACTTCACACTTTGTGTACGGACAAAGACTGAGAAGGAGCAGTAAGTACTGGAAGGTGGAGAGGATGCAAGATCTCAGGGAGGGAGTAGCAGCCCACTACAGGTTCCTCCTAACTGTCCCTCTGTGCCATTGGGTCACAGTTTATCCGCTGCACCATTCCATGGCCGGCAGTTTGCCCAGTTTGGAGAGGAATACGATGTCCCACTTGGCAGCTCCCTGGCCCTGCCCTATCAGCTCAGCACAACTTGCACAGATCACGTCCCAAGTCTTGAGGCTATTGAGAAAGGAGGATGCAAGCTCCCGGGACAGGAGGAGCTTCCCAAGGCAGTTGCTCCGCTCGGACGTGCAACCCACAGAGAACATTTCCTTGCCCCTGCAACACCAATATCCTTTCCCCAAAAGATGTGTGGGTGTGGACTACTTCCTTCTGAGGACTCCATGGCCACTGAGCCCAGTGCAGAGTGAGATCTGAAGGCCTTAGACCTGCCCAATAGTACCAAACCAAATGGCAGTTCAGCTTTGCCTGATTTACACCCTGCACGTTGCCAAAGCTCCAGCAGAGCTCAGCTCTGTGGTGGGCACTAAAGCAAACTGCTTGATTTACACAGACACTCACATTGGTGCTGGCAAGGTGCTGGGATGTTCTGAAAACATAATGCTAAGTGGGTGAGGTCTTGTTCACTCCCAAGGAAACTTCTCTTTCAGCCGAACTGTTCCTCGGAATACCTATGTATAACACCCAGGCAGAAAACAGTGCCTTTAGCAATGCTGCAGCTCTCAGGGCCTGGATCAGGACCTCTCCAGGTCACATGCTCTTCATTAATGCTAATCCAGAAGCAGAAATGATCCGAGAGCAAAACCTCCAAGAGGATTAAGTACACAGATACTGCCTCATCAAGCTGTGATGCAGGGAGGGATCCAGCCTGAACTTCCTCCAAAACACGCAGTCAGATCTGGTTGCTCTGGTTTGGACCCGACTCTGGCAAGATGCAAAGAGGTTCAGCGAGAGGTGGAAAGAGAGGAGCAGAAAGAAAGGAAAACAGTCCACACTCTCTTCTCCCCCAAAACACAGCCTTTCACTTCTGGGGCTGTAAGTGCACACAATAAACTTGTCTCCCTTCCCTCACTCCAGCTTACATTGTTCGCTTTCCTGCAAATTGTTTCCACATTCTGCATAAATAACCCCAGTGCCAGCGAGGGGGAGGGGGAGAGCGCAGGGGCGCACAGAGAAGGGGTGGGAGGAAATCAAACGTCTTTGTTACTTCTGAAAAAGAAGGTGGAGGATGCCGAGAAGCAGTTTGGAGCTGGAGCCTTGGCAAACCAAGCAGAGAGTTGCCATTGAGCTTGCGTTCAGACCTGGAGGAAGAAGAGTAAACAAGGGAGAGATTATATATAATTATAGACAATCACGTTGCTGGGGATAAACAAGAATCAAAAGCACGGAGGCACTGAAGTCTGGCACATCCCCAAGCACAGAACAGAAGCCAGCCAGCGAGAGGCAATGTGGCTGGAAAGCGCTTCCCTTTGGGCCTGTTTTCAGTTAGCTCAGGGGCTGGGGTTTTTTTCCTCTCTTTTTGGCTTGAGGCATTCCCCCATAAAGAGAGGAGCCCGTCCAACAGGAAACAGAAGCCAAACTGAAGTCAGCAGAATCCTTGTCTGCAACATTAATAGATTACTCTGTGAGAAACGTCAGAAACGTTTGGAAAAGATACAGCCCGCTTAGGTCAGCAAAAACAACAACAACAGGGATTTCTGAACAAAAATGGCTTTAGAAAGGCCCCAGAAGCCGTGCCTGCCGTGTCCTGCAGGCAGATCCTCCTTGGCAGGCTGCAAAAGGTGAGCTGCAGCGAAGGGTGGCTCAGGGGTCCTGCTCACGGCTCCCGCAGATCCCAGGTTTGTGACAAAAAGGTGCCGGGGCCTCCCAGCCACCTCACCTGCGCCCGGTGTGCGCGGCCGAGCCCTGTGCCGCAGCCCCCGCCTCGACCTGCTGCAAACCAAAAGCGACGGATGAGCTGTCAGCCAGTGCCGCAGGACACCCCTGCGCTCCTCCCGCCTGTCTCTGCATCTGCGGAGGGAATAAGCGGGAATCCGAGCGTGATGGGACCCTCCCTGTGCCACCTGCCTGCCCAGCGGGCGCCAAGGGGAGGCATCGGAGGCTGTGCCACGCAGCGGGACAGCGAGCCCCCCGCCTGCCCGCCTTTGCCAGGCAGCAGCAGGGGCAAGCAACGGGGTGCCCGGCTGGCCCAGCCTCGCTGCCACAACCACGCTCCCCCGGCAGAGCAGCCACAGCTTTGCTTTTGCAGATGCTGGGAGAGGGACGACAAGACTCTTCAGGCAGCGGAGATGGCTCTGGCTGTAGTCAAACGAGCAGGCTCTGATGCCACAAGTGCCGTAGCCGAGAGCAGGGATGCTGAGCTGCCGCTGCACAGCTCTCTCCAAGTGCTTAACGGTGCCCTGCAAAGGGGCAAGGAGGGGGCAATTTTGAAGCAACAAAGCCAAGAAGCACAATTAAAACAAAGGCAGATGGCCCATAAGGGTTGAGTTTTTTTAAAGAAGGACTTGAGGGGATTTAAAAAGGAAAAAGAAAAGAGGTCTCGTTTGTCCTTCGTTTCCTTTCCTTGAAGGCTCTGGAGAGTTAGAGGGAAGGCGACATCATGACGAACAAAGGACGGCAACCTCAGATGGTGACAGAAGGAGGATTGTTTAGCAAGGCGGTGCAAAAAGCTCTCTCCCAGGCACTACTTTAAATCCAAATAGCTTACAGCCCGCTGAAGTCTTAAGCCATTTTCCTGATCTCTCAGCTGTTCTTCATTGAGAACTCAAGCATATATTTCAAAGCAAAAAAGCAGAGAGGAAAAAAAATATATATAAGAAAAAAACAAACCTGTGTTTAGAATCTGCATAATAGCACAGGAAGCAGGGCAAGCTCACAGGCTCTTCCACCTTCTCCCTTTCAGTACAGGTGCTCTACATGTCCTTTCTCCTAAGGAAATAAAATGGATTTTTAAAGGAAAATTACATTTACACTACGAGAACAGTGTCACAGTTTGGTGAATGATATTACCTGGCTATCTGGGTATAGTATTTTGTGTATTTTCTGTGAATTCATCATTGCAGGCATTTTTGCTCCAGGATTTCTTATACTGACGAATCCTTCACCAGTGGTGGGTACCTGTGGGTGTGTGCATGTGCACAAGTGCAAGATGTCTCTGCTGGCCCTGTAGAAACTGTTCAGGTATCACGGATGAGGTCGATCTAAGCACAGAACAGGAGTCATGTTCATCTCAAAACTGCTGGAAATAGATCAGAAAGAGCAGAGGAAATGGAATTGGAAAAAAGACAGTAATGGGTTAAAAAAGGCATTTGGGGTCCAAGTCTTATCTGCTATAAATTTACATTGACTCTGTGAGGTAATATTTAAGCAATCTACTCCCACGCCAAGTTACAGCAGCTACCTTCAGATATCCCAGACGTTAGTGTACAGAACCAAGAATAAAAACAAGATAACAGAATGATATCAAAAATAAGCCGACCATGTCCTTTAAACATGTGCCCATATGCCACGCTGGACAGAAACAGTGTCAGAAGTTTAGCAATACAGTGAGAGAGTACGAGTGAGCCCAGCTGACAGATCTGGACAGATTACGTCCACTTTACTTTCTCTTTCATTTATACTCGAACAAGCAGGGAGAAGGATACAGGGTGCTTGTCCCAATGTTCTGTCAAAAACGAAATGAGGTTACTGGTCTCCTGCAAGCACAGATGAACATCAATCACAAAACCCTCATAGAGGCATAAAACACAGTCCCTCAGTGTTATTAGAAAGCAAGAATTAAAAGTTTATCAAGATGGAAAGAGCAGACCCTCAAGGGAGAATGGATTTCATAAGCAATCAGCAAATCCTTCTCCAGGCACCTCAGTGTGACTTGCAAGGCAGTGAGAAAATCAAAAGAGCTACTACCTAAAGAGAAACATACAGCGAGTGTTCCCAGCAGGCATCTTAGAAAAAGCCCTCAGTGGGATAAAGTGTCAATCCTTTCTCGCTTCTTCCTACTTTCCTGAAGCAAAGGGGGAAAAAAGACAAGGGGGGGGGAACAAAAAAACCACCAAACCTACGATATTTGCATTACTGCTTATTTTTGCCTTGCAAAACATATTCGTATGTGCTGGAGGAAAGGTTTCCATCAACTTTTCACAGAACCTCTGCAGCTGGGTACATTAGTTGGCCATCTCAGCTTAGGACAGGCTTAATGCCGGAATATCAGACTGACACATCAGTACAGAGGTGCATCCCCAGAGCTCTCCAGGGACCCAGGGCTGGAACAGCAGCTGCTGAAGGTCAGCAGAGGAAAACTCAACTGCATTTCACTTCTGGTAATCCCATTTTGGATATTGGAACTTGGCCATGGGGAATGAAAACATGATTGAAGTATTTCTTTATTCCAAGTCTGCCTGGCTGCTGAAGCAATGCCTTGGAGCGCTGGCCCACAAGTCCCACTTCTGGCAAATCCAACAATTGAAGGGACACAGCGCAATGACATTTTTCCACCAGTTCCTTGCTGGTGGTGCTGGAAATCCTTGTGTTCCCAGCCCTAGAAACCACCAGCATTTCCTAAAACATCCAAGTGAGTAAGCAACTGCACAGAGGCAGCTGACAGCGAGGGGGACTTCTCACAGGTCGGGGTTAAGACCACTCGTTAGAGGGAGACCTGTGGGAAGAGCTTCACCCATCATCAGCTACAGGCTTAATCACCAGGATCCTCTCCCAAGGTCACCCCCTCCCTGCTTAGAAGCTCAGGAGGCAGATGTATAAAAGAGCCACCAAGAAAATGTGCTTCCTCCTTTGCTGTTCCTCACACCTCTGATGTTGCTGTCACCCCTTATGCATCCACTTTTGAAATAAGTATTTCCATCGCTTATGAAATAACTCACGGCATTGACGGAGACGGGTGAGAGCAGCCCTCCAGGCCAGAACTGCTGGGCACAGGCACCTTCCAATATGCTGCCTGTAATGAATGCAGCGGGGGGAACACAACATTTTGTTTAATGAAAAATACCCTGCTTCAAGCTTCTGAAGGACTGTTATAAGCTGTAGCATGATGAAACTCAGGACATAAGCCTCTTTATATTTAATAATACATATTATAGTTTTTTTCCTGTGGAGAAACTTCAATGAACAACTTTCTTTGTGTCAATCTTTTGTTGTGAATATTGATTATTCATTGGCAATCTAAGCCCCAAAGATGTGACCAAATGATTTTACAAAAAGTTCAGATTTCTGCACCAAAGCAGACGTTTCCAAAAAGTTACAACCATTTTTCTGTAGAGTGATTGTTAGCAGAAAAGCAGCTCTGATGGTGAGTTTTTAATTAGCTCATACAAATGTGTATGCAAATGTATGTAACTGCATTTCAGTTGAAACTGCTTATCCCCTAAAACAAAAACACATCTACAATAGAAGCTACAGAAAAGCAGCAAGCAAAAGTATTCTGATCTTAGCACATAATAAAAGCAGATTAAGAAAGTCAATGTATCTCATCCTGCCACACCAGGTTTCGCAAACTGCCCAGAAAAAAGCCGCTCACAACAACAGACTCCAAGAGCTGTGACATCCAAGCCACGTCTGCTGAAGGGGCACCGTTCCCTGAGTTTACCATTAAACTGCTTTCCCAAAGAGAAGATACACCAGTTAATCTGACTCAGACGTGTATTTTTATAACTGACGCAACATGAAGGTATCGTCGTTTAAAACACGTATTTGCACTTCTTTAAAATATCAGATCACCTCCTGAATACTGGCTGTAATGCACGTCTGATTGGCTTTTATTCTCCAAATCGGAGGGGGGCTGGGAGGGGAGGTGAAGCCACCAGCAGGTGATTGAGATGCACACGAGACAGGAGGAAGGCAAAGAAAAAGAAGGAAGATCAATTAACGATCTGATCCCGGTGAGAAAACAAGTACAAATGTGGTCCCTAAAGTTAACACCGCTGGTTGCAGCGAGGAGCCTGATCAATAGATGTTAGCGATGGCGTGGGGAGGAATGCAGTGCTGTATGGCAGGAGCCCCGCGCTGGGTTACAGCGGACAGGGCAAAAGTCCCCAGATTACAATAAAGCAGCTTGAAGGTGACAGATTTCATTGTTGAAGGTGATAAAATTGCACGTGGCGCGCTGCAAAACAAGGGCTGGAGCTCTGTGCGCAGAAAGGGAGGCAGCACCCAGACGATGAGGTGGGAGGTTTCTCCTCCTCTCCTTGCCCTGGGAATCAGCAGAAAAACGCTCAAGTGCCCGAGGTGGGCAACAGGTCTCCTCTTGCCTGACACACGGCAGGTGGAGCTGCCACTTCTGAACGAAACCCCAGCATTTCCACCTGTGTGGTGCAAGTGCAACGGTGCTGCTGCCAAGTGGCGTTTCCCGTGGGTGGGCACCGCAGCACATGGCACACAGCAGGGAAAAGTAAGGGCTGTCGCCTATAGAGACAGTCCTGCAGCAGGCAGGAGCCTGCAGGACATGTGCCAGCATCAGCAAACCGGTCACGGCACCTCCTCCTGTTCGTGCTTCATGTAACTGGTGTCTCTCCATTCGCTAAGAAGATTGCTGATGAGGGTCACATCAGCACAGGACCATCATGAACAAGGTGTCCCAAAAGCTTCAGGCTTTGTTTTCCAAAATAGCCCCCGATGCTGTTACACAGGCAAAACATCCATCCAGCAAAAGTTTGACCTTCAGCGCCTTTAACTCATGCCCACTTTGCTGCAAACGCTTTGTGGAAGGGTTCAGCAGGGACAGCTATCGTCCCTTTTGGTGTAACAGAGGTTCAGCTTGGTCTGGACGCTGCCTCCAGTCAGGCTGCTTGAAATGCAGGAAAGATTCAGCAGCAGAGATGTGAAAGCAACAGGAAAATCAAAGCCTGAGACTAAACTAGCAATTAGACCAGCCTTTGGAATATATTTAAGTCAAATCAATCCATACAAGAATTTCAGTCACGGTGTGCTTGTGCCCACACTTCTCCCTCCCTCTCTTCTTCTCCTGCAACCCAGAGCTGAGATCCAGCATTACTGTCTGCTTCATCAGAATATGCAAGAAGTGTAGTGACAACGTGTCTCCTAAGATGCTTTATCAGTTTTGCAAAGTCCCAGTTCATCCTCCTCTTGTGGATCTATTTACATATTGATGTATTTATTCGACTCTCTCCACCAGGCATGCCCCATGAGATTAAACTATTTTATTTACAAAGACATTGGGGTTGCAGCTCCTAACAATTAAAGTCAGCCAAGATATAACTTTGCATGTGCTTTCAGATGGATGTGTGAACAGATAAATCGGCCTCGTCAGCAATTCAGGAGCAGCCGGGGGGGAGGACGGGTTAAACCCCATCTATATAAACCAGTCAATAGCTGCTGCAACTGGGAAAAATGAATTGGGGTGGTGGGAGGCACAAATATGCAGAAGGGAAAGATAATGAGCTGGCAGAAGGAGTGATGGATAAAACCTGGAGGAGGAACTTTGCCAACAGGGCTCACCTTAAAAGGTTGGTGCTTCGAAGTAGTTTCTGCTTCACAGGAACTTGGAGGCTCTTGGGAGTTGCCCCTGCTCCATCTCACCCATCAAAGTCACCTATTAAAAAAGAGCAAAGCTGTTCCTCACCAAGGGGTACGCTTGGAGGAAGAGGAGGATGGGAGGAGAAGAGAGAAATACCTTGTGAGATGAAAGTCAGAAAGGTGATTTAAGAGAGGCAAACTGCAAGCCGGCCGCTGACGTGACGCTCCAGGAAAGGTGCTGAAGCCCTTTCCACAGAGAGCTTTTCCCTGGGCGGTGGAACACCTCTTGTCCTTCTTCTCTCCATTAGCATCTGATCAGGCTGCATTTGCCAACGCTCTCTTCTCCGTACCCTTGCCCTTCTCATTCACGCTCGGTGGTATCTCTGAGGAGGAAACATTGCGGTGACTTTTGTACGCTGATGTCACTCGCAGTGTGCCAGGCTGTGGATGGGGGAGAAGCATCATCAGAGGGGAATGATATAGTGGGTTCTGCTTAAAGCCCCGCAATTCCAGCCCTGGTCCCCTGTAGCTATCATGCCTATGCCCTGGCACTTGCCCACCCTGTCGGCAGCGCCGCGGCACGGCTAGAACAGCTTTCATCCAAGCACTCTGCCCACAGGCATCAGCCACAGACACCTACAGGTGTACAGATCCGTAGCACGTGTTGCTGTTGGTTTCACTGCCTCCCACCAGATGAAGTATGTCCATCAGAGCACTTTGGGCTCCCTTAAACACAATAGCCGCAAAGTCACCTGCGTCTTTAGACCAGTATAAATCTGGTACGCTATTGCCTTTTCCTGACAGCAATCTCATCCAGTGCCAGCATTCTTCTTAGCATCTCTGACATTTCAAAATTCTATTTAGAGACCTGAATGGGAATTTAATTTTGAAGTTTCCTACTGAACACTGCTATATAAATATTCCGTACCACCTGCCTATGGGTCTATCATTGCATAGCAAGCCTGTGCCATTGCCTTTAACTAAACGGGCAGACGCAGCCCAAGGAAGGAGCACTCAGTAGTAGTCTAACCATCTTAAGAGTCGGCACTTGTGTCCCTATTAATTCTCACCCTGATCTTTTGCATACCGCTATCGCCAGACTAATTAATCACAAGTGCAAGCTCAAGCATTAATTGCAACAATGAATCATTTTTTTTGTCTGTGCCTGGCCATTTCTAGCCTATAGGAATGCAGCTACTCCCGTTACTTTTATAATTATTATAAATATAAAGCCAGCAACATGCACCACATTTTGTAGGCATTAAAAAAGACATGGTATTTGGCCCAGAGCATTAACAATCTGGTGCATATTCAGGGGAGTGATGAATGCATTGCACCGACAGTCTGAAAATGTGTTTCCTGAATCATTTTAACTCTGGGAACTTTATGACGGTGCTAGGTAAAGCACAGGTTTTAGGAATCCAGTATCTGCAGCTCTCCTGGTCAACGTGCTTCGGCAGGTCCTGGCCACTCATGGCTTGTCAGGACTTCCAAGGTGCACTGCAGTCTCCAGTTCATGCCACCCAGCCTGTGTATACAAGACGGGATGACTCTTGATTGCAGATGGTTGGGGGGAAAAAGCTCTGTAACCTCTTTGCCTCCAGGCTCAGACTCAGCTTGAGCGAGATCGACAGAAAACCTTGATGTCTGGATGAAAAGAAGGGATGCTGTGAACCTTCAACGGTGAGGCACAAGCTGGAGACTCCCAGTACAGCTGGAGCTGTCAGGCGGACACTCTTGGGTCTGACCCTGGTGAAGAAGCCAGGGGCTCCAGGGACTCACCGGACAGACAGTCAGTCTTTAAGACATGGGTCCTGTCTCGCCAGGGCAGGCAGAGGCGCAGGGTGGGCAGCACGGGGGAGCCCATGCCGCTGTAGCCTTCGCTGAAGGGAATTCGCAGCTATCTACCCTGGTGCAGGGTGAGCTAGTACCTCCTCCTGGCACGGGCACAGGGATGGAAACACGTCTGGATGTACGGCACGAGGGGTAAGAGCAACTGCTGACGATGCTGTTCTGAGAGATTAGATTATAAATGTATTAAATGACTAACGTGCATTATGCGTCCTTCCCTGGCCAAACCACCTGCATAGACAATGCGTGGCTATGATGTGGGGTTGACAGGTTCAGGCACATGGTTCAGGGCTCATTTTCAGTGTCAGACTGGCAGAATGCACTCCAGGCAGAGGCTTTTGATGCTGGGGAAGACAAAGCCAAAGCTATGAAAACAGAGCTTTTGGGGGGAAACAAAAGCTAAAATCTGAACAGCTATAAAAACATAATTTGTCATCCAAACTACAGTAAATATTTCCTTTCTTTGCTAGCACAGAGGCTGGGGAGAAGTGGCTGAAGGAGAGCTCAAGGTGAGCACCCGTTATTTACTGCTGCTGATGAATAAGCAAACCCCCACACTGTGTTTTCCTACAGGACAGCAAAAGCTCCGGACTGCTTAACAGTCTGCTTAGTTGTTATTTTTTCCCCTCCTGGGGTGCGTTTTACATGCTCTTGCAGTGAAACGCAGTACCACTATTAATTGTTCACAAACACATAAAACACATGGTATTCTCCTTCGCCACCACTGCAGTCCCACCAGATCAAATGGGGGAGAGCTGGAAAAGTCACCTACCAAGACAGAGGTTGGGAGAATAATGCAAAAAAGAACCAAAAGGATTTGTGTTGTTTTTAAAAAAAATAATAATGTACTTCTCTCAGTCGGTTTAAAAGCATGGGCTTGTTTGAAATTCCTCGGGAAGTAGGGAGCATTGAAGAGAATTGGCAGGCTCCGATCTGGCTGCTTTTCCTTATTATGAGAAAATACACTCTCGTCTCCTTGTCTAAGGGTATGAATTCTTCATCTCATATTGTGTTTGCACAGAAGCGTGAAATGTATCCTGAACATTGGTCTTCATCCACACTTCACAATGCGAGAACAACGAGGGCAGTGAGACATGCAATGAGAACGGGGACGCCACAAAAGTGGGGGAGCGGGTGGCCGCTTCTGTTCCAAGGCCTGGACTCTGGGCTGCATTCACCATATCCATGGCATTTAAAGGGAAAACCCGAGGCACGTATTTCCTCTGGGATGCTCGGGGGCCCGGGTTTGTGAGCTGTCGTCCCTGTGGGAAGCTCCCGCCTCCCTTTCCGTAAATGTTCCCCCTGCTGCCACTGAATTGCCAAATAATCTGGAGACCCGTGGGAAGGGAATTAAATGGTGGTTATCACGCTGCCATGTTCTGCTCACTTTATTTGTTTTAAATGACCATGAAAGCAAAGGGGGGAAAAAGAAAACACACAAGTGGAAACTTAATTGAGCTGCTGAAATGTCTTTAAAGGAGCATTATGGGCTGGATTATGATGCCTCAGCTCCCACTGGTGGCATTTGCTCACATCAGTGGGCATCTGATTAGGCAGTTCAGCCAGGACCCTTTCTCTAAATGATCCCTCACTGCGGATTTGGAGCTGAGGACAACCAAAGACACCCAGCTCTGGGGACCTGACAGGGCGCTTGAGAAGACTGCATGCTCCAAAAATGGCCAGGATGGGACCAGGCTGCAGGCCCCCCATATCGCTGAGGGCTACACGGCAGGGCTTGCTACTCCAAGGAGAGTAGCCAAGACCAAGAGGGCAGCTGGCCCAGCTGGGCTGAGGCACCAGGAGCACAAAGCTGTACCCCTTCTGCCCTGGCTGCCTTCCCCAGGAGTTCCGCTTCTGGGCAGGAGGAGGGGGGAACTTGCTCTGCTGTCTTCATGGGCACCAAAGTGCAAAGGCCCCTCCGGCACTAGGTGACAAAAACTGCTGAAGCCACAATGTGGCCTTGGTTAGATGTTGTCTTGGGGCAGAGGTTTGGGAAGAGCTCACAGAGGGGCCGCAGAGCCCCAGGAGGATATGTGGGCAGAAGAGCATGTAACAGAGCTGGGCAGCAGCTGGTCTGGGGGAGGAGAGCAGGCGGAGGGGCAAGAGTGCTGCAGGAACAGGAGGGAACATCCCATGGAGGTGGTCAGCAAAAGAAGACCAAAATGCAAGGAGAAGGCTCTAGCAGAGAAGAGGGAGGAACTGCCAAGACCAACTGGCTGGAGCTTGAATCTAGGAGGTAGGGAGCAAAGAAACCCCAAAATGTGGGAAGGCAGGTACCACAAATCACCACAAACCAAGCCACCCACACCTGAGGGAGAAGTCAGGGCTGGATCGTGTGGGAAAGGGGGCTCAAGAGATCCACTGTGGGAGCCCAGGGACCTGATGGGGAACCTGCTGGACCTGTTGGAGCAGCTGCACACAGGCTAATCTCCAAATAGAACAGAACTTGCCTCTGGCTTGTTACACCTGAATTTTATTATGAGTTCGATATGCACCGAAGTAAATAAAAATGTGTTCCTCTCTATTCAATCTTCTGCTAGATCTTAAAATCCTCTAACCTGCAGGAAACTATCAAAAACCATTCAGGAAGGATCTCTACATTTTCAAGCATAAGTTCTGAGTCCTGTGCAAATCCCAACAAAGGCATATGGGAGGAGGGAGAGCTGAGCTCCTCTGCCCTGCCATGTGTGTTCCTCTTACACTAGCCAGGCATTGCACGTGGTCCACAGCTCCTCTCTGAGCTATTTGTCAAATCTCTTCCCCATGCAGTGCCCTACCCCAGCCCTGGGAAAGGATGCAGCCCCTCACTATCAGTTCTATGGATCCAGGAACAGTTTTCAGGATGCCCTCCTTGTCTCCCACTCAGCTCCTCCTGCCCCTATTGTCCATGTTTTCACCGGCGCCTTCCAACCACAGAAGCCCCTATGACCCACATCCTACTTTGGCTGGCAAGACAATGAAAAGGGCTGTCAGGGACAGGAGGAGGGGCGGAGACCTTCCTCCACACCTCCTGCTCCACTGGGTCTCACTAGGTCAGCACTTTCTGGGAACTGCTGTATTACCAGATGTTGACTGGGCATCTGACAGGAGATGAATAAAGCCAATAAAGTTCTTATTTCTGGCTATAAAAATAATAATGAAAAGCAGACAGAGATGGGGGATAGGCTGCCCAAAGCTTTCCCGGGCTGCACCGAGCTGAATGTACAAGGGGCTCCCTTCAGTTGCCTTCCCTTCTTATTTTCTCCTGCCTGGATGCCATGAGCAATAGGCCTGAAATTAAGCAGTTGGACAATATTTGTGTACAGAAGTATTCCTCAAATCCTGTCAAAGGGACTCCCTTTTATTTATTTTGCATGACCTTTCCTGACTAGCAGTGCCAGTCATAACCCTCCTTCAGAGTCTGCTGTGCCGAGCCAAACCTGCCGTGAGTTCAGGACTCAAGACTCAGGGATCTGCAAACCAGAGCAGCTCAAACGTCTCCCTGAAGGCCAAGTCACCTTCTTTAAATAACGACTATTCTGCCTCTAGCTCTGCGAGGGAGAGCTCCCGTCACCACGTCAAAGGCTGCCCTGCTTCCTCGGACCTCCCTCCGCAGAGGTACAAATGTGCCTGTGCTTGCAGGCCCTGCGTAGCTGAAGACCAAGTCCTGAACAGCAACGATTTCATTTGGGCTCTGCTGTACCAGCCTGGGGATATGTGGCCGGGGTGCTCTGAGCAGTTCTGAGATTCTGAGATGCATTTCTGTCAAGCGATTTGCTACGCAGCTGCTGTCAGATGAGCCACCTTTGTCCCCACCTGCAACAGTGACACCGCTCCTCTCAGAAACTTCTGCAAAAGGCGCAGGTCCTACCTCACCAACACCTCCCGAAGCCTGGCAACAGCTACTCTGAGTTGGAATTTAGAGGGCGAAGGGGATACCTACAAACAATTTCCTGGGTTTACAACCCTCATAATCTGGGATCTAAATGAGCTCCTGGGCTGCATCCATTAGAGGTCCTGAACAACCCACAAAACTTGTGGGAGGGCAAAGGTATCTTTCAGCCACATTGGTGCCTTCCCCGCCCACAGCTGGTACGGAGTCTGAAACCCCCTTCGCTTCAGAGACAGCCTGGGCTCTGCAGAACGGGCCCTGCACTGCTGGGCACCTACCTGCGGGCACCTCAGCTGGCTCTGGGTAAGCCTGCAGATCCAGCCCACTCCATGCCAATTGGAGCAGCTCTGTTCCCCGCCAAGATCCAGTCTGGCAACTGAAAAGAAACATGCAAAATGTGTAATAACACTCTTTTTACAGAGTGGTCACCACTGCAAGGAGAACATCCAGCATGGCTGTCACCTCCTCTCCACAAAATTCGTTTCTTGGTCTTTTCATCAGGTAGAGGGAACTCTATTTTCCTATCAATATGTCCTGGCCTAATTAAAGCTGGGTCCAGTGTTTCTATTCTGTTTGTAGCCATAATAACTTTAACATCCCCAGAGTCAAACCCATCCAGTTGTTTCATGGCATGAAGCAAAGCTGCATTATTGTGGTGAGCTTCAACCCAGAAGCCAGCTCCTAGGCTTCTCATACCACCAACAAAAGTCCATCTGAGACAATAATGCCTTCAGCCCAGAAACTGCTGCAATCTGCATGGGAAAACCTGCTGCTGGACCTCTGAAGGCTAAAGAGTTAATTGCTGATCTTAAAACTAGCAAGTTGCCCAGATACCACAGGGCATGATCTGGTTACACTTGTGCAAACAATCTGGTACCAGGCACTGACGCACACACCTATGCATTTAACATTTCTATTTTCCCAAGCCTTAACCTCAGTTGCCGACATAATGAACAGAGAATATATGTTTAAGGTGGAAAGCATTCCTGGAAACTGGCTATTCTTCAAAGGCATATTTACTGGATGTTCCAATAGCCACAATTCAATAAATGTACGGCAATATTACACTGCATAAAAACATCTGGGATAAAAGAAGAGTGAAACTCCAATTACTGTTTTATTCAATATTTTTATCAACGATCTAAATGATGTTATATAAATCCTTGTTGTGGTGAAGTTTGCAGATGCCAACAAGATTGGCAGTAGGGAAACAACAAGCAGGACTGGACTATCAATACACGGCGATCTGAAATAACTGAGAGTTGGCTACACTCCAGTGAAACAGGATTTAAAAAGTCAAATGCAAGGTAAGACATCTGAAACCAGAAATGCAGGTTACACTTACAGGATGCTGCCTCGGAAAGGAGTTGCTTTGGAAAGGATTTAGAGGACATTATAGAGATCTGCCAAAGCCCTAAAGCCGCCATAAAGGGACTCCTCCAATCCCTCGGTGTTCAGAAAGGGCAGTCACAGACCCCAGCAAGAAGCGCTCCTTGTACGCAGCTCTGGTGACAATCTGTGGGAAAGCCATGTTCAGGCTATGCTCCTTCCTTCACGGAGAAAGAGAAAATCCAGAAGTCATTCTGGCAAAGCCAAAAATTGACCCTGGAGCTGGGAAAGAGAAGCTGTCCAGCATGCTTCTGAAGGAGCCCATGCCTGCCGGCTCATGGAAGAGGTGGCTGAGACAGGACCTGCTACTGCCACAGGCACTGATATGGGGGAAGGCAACCGTGAGAGGGGGCTTCGGGTACCATGATGCCTCTTCCAAGACAACTGCAGAAGCTGGCAATTAGAAACTTAACCTTGAAATGAAACACAGCAGAAACAGCAGTGAAGGCTGTTCAGTACCGGCAAAGCTTGCCAGAGAACTAGGTGGAATGATGAGATTAGCTGTTTTTCAGAAGGTGCTCTTTAACGCACCTTCTGGGAGAAATTATATAGGCAGTTAGACTAAACACGGCTGTTGTAATCCCTCAGTTACTAGACTGGAGTCTAGTTCTTGCAAAAACTGCTGGGAGCAGGCATTTCTCTGTATTTGATGGAACGGAGGAAGCACTGGAAAGGCTCGGGCGGCCTCAAAGACTTTTCCTAGCTGCCTCGAACTCTGCACTATGCTCGGGGGGATACTTCCACTGCTTAAGCTTTACATACTGTAAGTTATATGACTGCCTCTTCCCAAATTAAGCAAACACAGATTCCCTCCTGCCGAGCTGAAAATCTCAGTATCAGTTTCTCCAGTCCTCACCAAATCCTCACCAGTCTGGCTCTGGAGAAAATGCATAAAGAGCGCCTGTCTGCTCCTAGTTACAGCTGGGGAGCCATGCAGATATCAGTGAGGTTTCAGGGTGTAACAGAGCAGAAACCAGCTCAGCATGCTCATCTTCTCAAGCTAAGTCTGTCCTTCTGTTTCGATAGATTAGCTCTTCGCCTGCATTTCCCCTTGCACAGTGATGCCAGCCTGGCCACGGCAACAGTGAGCAGCGAACAGCGGGAGGCCCCGCTTCATCCAACACCAACTCCCAGATCTCTAACAGTGGCAGCTTTTGTTCTCCTGGTTCCTGTCTGATCTCTTCAGCCCTGTCTTACAGTGCTCTACATTCCTCCTTCAGGGCCTCCTCCTAAACTAACTCCATAAAACAGCATACTACTTTTCTATTTCAAATCCAGACCTGGCATCTGAGCAAAAATAAAAAGTGATCAATCATCACACTGACGTAGGAGGGTCTTTTTTCCATCTCTCCCTTGATTTTGCAAGCTGTACTGTCAGAAGTGAAAATTCATCTTCTGTTTGAATATGTAGGGAACAGATAGACTTGGGCAAGTGATACAAGCAGTGTATTTTCTAGATAAAAAAATGAATGCATTGCAGAGAATAAACTGATAAAGCTAATCTTACCTGTACATCTTCCTGCCAAACTAGGGCTGGAAATGCATGTCACAGCTAGCGGGTGAACTACACATCCCACCGCTCTCATCTGATGCTGTGCCTCACACAGCACACCATCACTTGGCTCCTAAATCCAAAGATGTCAGCGGGAGCCAGGCAACTTCTCCACTTGCAGACTGGATCTCGGGTGGAGTTTACCAGATGCCAGTTTTCTCGGTGGATTCAAAGTCTGTCCAGACAGTGCGATCCCTTCCCCCGGGGGCAACAGTGATGCTAATCACAAAACAAGCAACTTCCCGATGGCAAAGTATTGCTTCCCTGGAACAAAAGCACTTCAGAGTGAACACGTTACAAAAACAATCAAACAGGCTGTGCATGTTCAGATTAACTTTCATTAGCTGTTTCCAGGAATGAGAGGCCGGTCTGACCAGCTTCCTGCAGGCTCTTCTACAGCTGTATCGGCATTTGTTTTGGAGCAGGACAGCCCTTTTGCCATGACCCTCCTGACCTTCCCCACTTAGAACATTTAGGTCCACGTTGCAGAATTGAATTCCTTTTAGACAAAACTAAGTGACAAGATGAGCTCCAGAAACCCACACAACATGTCCCAGCCACTACTGAATGTTCCAAGCTATGGGGCCAGATCAGACCTATCCCAAGTCAATCTCTCAAAATGCATATAGCGGAGCAGCACCACAAGTTTCACTCTCCAGACCTGCGCCTACCATGTCTTGCTGCTTCCTAATGCTGGTGTAACCGCTAGGAAGCCTCTGCACCTGCTCCCTGCAAGGCCTCATGACACTTCCCGGACAGCCCTTTGCAGTGCACAGCCCCTTTGCAAGAATTAGCCAAAATTTTCCTCGGTTCCACTCTGTTCTGGTTTAGCCAAAGAAGAGTTCCTCTAGCAGGAGACGGAAGGTGGTACGCTCGGAGCTCGTCACTTACCCTGTTGTCTGGTGAATGCAGCCTTGAGAGTTCTCTTCCCTGGAAGCCTGGCTTGGCCCAGTGAACCCTAGGGCTTCTCTAACTCGGTGGCAGGCTCTGAATTAAAAAATAGCCAGGGCTGAGGTTCGTGTAGGGAACCATGTGTTCTCATGCTAGAGGCACTGAAGGAAACAGAAGGTCAGGTGAATTCCCATAAAGAAATTACCAGGATCATGAAGGATTAATAAATACTTCTGCATTTGATAAGTTATTGTAGTGTTAATTTCCTGCAACAGTTTTTTCTTAGCTGTTTTGTGTATGATCAAATTATTTGCGAATCACCTCTGGTACGTTACCTGACATGCTCAGATGACAGCTTGTTTAAGACATGTTCATTCCCTAGTTATTTTCCAATTAGCATGTAGCTGTGGTGTGATGAGTAATCTTGCACAGAGAGAGGGAATCTTAATTTGCCTGCCCTTAAAACAGGTTACTGTGATTTCTAATGAGTGTCAAACAATTGCAAATCCTAACCAACCAAAATAAAAGCTAACTGGCTAGTGTCAAATCTAATTTCACTAAACAATGGTATCATTAAATTCTCCTGCTATGGTTGATTTTCAACTGGCAGTAAGAATGAGTTATATCTGCTACACAGGGATTTCAGATTTCTTCTTTGGTTCTATCTTTGATTTATTTAACAGATTTATTTTGTGGTTTAACATTTTAATATTTTTGCCCTTCTGTTAATGATAACAGCTGTCTGAAGATTTGCAGTTCAGCTTCTCAATGGTGAAGAAATTAGGCGAGTGGCATCTGGGTATGCTGTAACTGGCCGCCTTTAAACAGCTATGCTAACTCTGAAATACGGGTGTTCGCTACCCCAGGAGATTGCTCCTGTTGCAGAAATCTCAATCCAAAAGCATCACTCTTCTCCCAGAAATGAACGCTGCTTCAGAAGCCGATTTAAATCAGAGACCAAAATAGAGGAAAAAACCACTCTCCTGTTATTTTCACTCTTCCCCTACTCAGAGTCTCATGTGACAAATCAGCCGCTAGTTATAGTACATCTTCCAAAGACTGAACATTTTTTTCACAGAGTGGCAGAAAGAGGAGCGAATGGAACACCGTCGCTGGGGTAGCACAGTCATCACATCACTCTTAAAAATTGGTAGAAAAGCTGCCGGGAAGCATCGCACGTTGCCTGCTGGACAGCTCAGCTGTCTGGCGCCCGAAGGGAGCGGGAAGAAGCCGGGGAAGCGCCTTTCTTGCCTGGACTGGCAAGATGTTGCCCAGACATTGTGTAATGAAGAATGCCTAAAACCAGGAACCCAGATGAACATGAAGTTCGGTAGCTCAGATGACAGGTATGATAAGAGCAGTCTTTACACAGCTAAATGGGGCTGGGATACAGCTCCACTTCAACATTGCTGTGTGCTGTGATGGGACAGGAGCCGTAAGCATGGCATCTGCTCCCAGCTAACTCTTCATTAACAAAGAGTGTGCGGACACTTCACAGTGTGTGGACACACAAGACCAGCAACACGTTGCTCCTAGCCAGTTCCCCCTCCCTCCACCGCAGGTAGTCAGGAACAGGTGAGTCCTGACTCAGAGACACAAATACAAGCTCTCTCAGATATAATTGCTACATCAGCTACACACAGAATATCTATTTTATATACTACAATAAAACATGGCCAAACAGAATATATAATACTTGATACACTATAACAAAACATGACCACCCCCAGTACTTTTTATCAAACACTGCTGTGCAAGCGTTTATGGTGAGAGTGTACTAAGGACTCAAAGAACTACAAAATAAAGGAAAAATACCTCCCTGTCATCCTGCTGGTGATTCCTCTCACCCCCCTACCTCCACCACACCTTACGGCACAAACCTCCCCATCTCCACTGAAAAGACTCCAGCTCGTACCTCCAGTTCTCGGCCGCAGGTGCCGTAACTGCCATGGAGCACCTTGGTCCGGTTGAGATCATAGTGCAGTTTCAAGTCTCCTTGTGGCAAGATTATACTGCCAAAAAAGCAATTTCTCTGCGAGTAAAGACCAGTAAGTCTTGCCTGATCCCTTTAGCTCTGCATCATCTACAAATGTAATGATCCTACATGCCGCGGTGTTGCATAAATCTTTAATAAAAGTATTAAAGAGCTCCGGCAGAGGATCTGCTCCTCAGTCACCTCTTCATTGACACTCACCCTTAGCTTCAAGCCATGACCCTGCCTTCTTGCCCGTATCTTACCCTTTTCAGTAATAGATTATTTTAACCTACATTTAGGGAGTTTGTACTATAATCCATCATGCAAAATTTTCTTAAAACCTTCTGGACAACCAGATAGATTTATGCTATCTAGACTGATAGTTATTAGCATAAGTGATCAAATGAGTCTGACATGATTTACCTGCAGTATATCCATGCTGATTCACTCCTATTACAGTAAATTCATTCTTTCTAAAAAAGCCAGCTGCAAACTAACTGTAAATGAAGATTTCATAGGAACAACGTTCATCTTGAATCTTTGCCTCCTGTTGGTACTTCTGCTGTGATGGAGTGCGCACGTTTTTGTGCCACTTTAAGAAGGGCCAGACTAAAAGAGAGCCAGAGGGTACAGGAACAAGTGTAGGCACAAAAGAATTAACTCTCCAGAGAGGGCTGCTGCAGTCAAGGACCCTCGACTCCTTTGACAGAGACACACAGCACAAGGAATTAAGCCTGGCACAAGACACTCAAAATAGGATTTCATCTGATCTGATTTTCTATGGAACCTGATGAAGCACCTTGGGTAAGACAGTAAGCGGAGCAAGAGCAGTAATGTCTGTCTTGGCAGCTTCCAGCCACAGACAGCATCACCACCTTCTACATGTAATAAATCTACTTTAAAAAAAATCAACTAAAAAAAGCTATTGCATGGCCAAACTATCCTCACCAAAGGAAGAATGTACTGACACGTAGACTAAATCCTTCCCACCGCAATCCAAATTCATTATTTCTCATCCTATCCCTGCCTGACAGGAGAGTCAGGTCCAGCGAAGCTGTTTTCGGAGACCAGGCAGAAAGACCTGTTGCTCTTCCCTCAGGGCAACTGGGAATTTTCTCTCAAACGGAAAGCTCCATTTCCCTCGCTCCACTGTCTGGTTGGGACCTGTACACTGGACAGACATTACAATCACGCTGAGAGATCTTTCTCCAGTGAAACAGGGCTTTGGGGGAATTTGCTAGCTTGGGGTTTGGGGCAGGAAAGATTGCCTTGCAAGAACGCAGCTGAAGTCCAGAGAACTAAAGTCCACTGATATATTCAGTCAAATTTCACTTTCTCTTTTTTTCTTGACCACCCTGCCCCAGCCCGTGGCTGTCAGCTCCCTGCCTCTGCCAGGTACCTCCTCTCCCAACCTGCAGAGAAGCCCAGCAGGCCTCCGCAGTTACTCTGGGTATGTAAAATTGCTTCTTATAGTTTCTTTACCCACCATGACGGCTTGTAGACAATAATGTCCTTCCATATAGGATTTGCCCACATCTGAATGCAGCTGGCAAACCTCCAGGAGCAGCCAAATCCTGCAAGGATTGCTGCTGCCATGCTGCACAGGTGCTGCACTGGGGGCCTGGGGTCCATCCCAGCTCTGCTACTGTCCTCTTGTGCCACCGTTAGGCATGTCACCTTCCCCTCGGGGCCAGCTTCCCCTCCCACCCCCAGTCTGACTTGTATGTTTAAACCCTGAACTCTTCAGAGACCAGCTCCTGTATTTCCCAGGGTCCACCGTGCAAAGCCAGCGAAATCTTCCCAACTCTTCTTGTTAAAGGAGAGAACTGTCTTTCATTTTCCTGTTGGCTAAATGTTCAGTAGAGGTTTTTCACACAGGATTTAAAGACTGCAGAGGACATGACTTGGGAACTCCCTGCATAACGCCTGTAAGTTAATTTTTGTCTAGGGAAGCGTTCTTGTATAGAAGGATGCTTACAAAGGTCCACTCCACAGGCAGGCTACTGGGTAATCTGCCTGTTACCAGCTGAATAATTAAATTACATTTTTAATTTCGACTGTGTTCTTCAACACAGCGAAGCTACGTGCAACATCCTGCTGAGGGCAAAGTGAGTCAAGTAGTTATTAAATGGTCACAGTTAAAAGGTAGAACAAAGGTCCAGTCATTAAAGCATGCACAGAAAACCAAGCCGTTTCCACTATACAGTAATCCTCTGGCAAGGCTTCCCTACCAGTTGGCGTGGTAAAATACTACAGCCAGAAATGATATTTTTTTTCCTCCTACATATATTCTCATTTGGTTTCTCGGGGAAAGAAGTTTTCAAGCTCTTTGGGGTTTGTCTATTGTGTTTAAAAAGAAATAAAGTTAACCGTGACAGTCAGCAAGGTGTTTCCTGCTGTGTTGGATCGGTCAATCAAGGGGATAAGATGTGTCCTTGGGGAAGAGCAGGTACCAGTGCGGATTCGTCCTGAGGCAGCCAGGGGCCTCGATTCAGCAAAACCCTCAAGTGTGTAACCAAAGCTGAAGCACATACTTAAGCATCATTTACTTCAAAAAGTTTTAAGCACATATTTAAAATTAAGCAGAGGCTTTGATAACTTGGGACCTCAGTCATATCTAAGGACCTCTAGGAAATAAAGAGGTACCGCCTATGTTCAAGGTATGCCTCCAAGCACAGGATACACATGTCACTCCATGTAAACCCCTTAATTAGCACATAATCTGTAGACTACCAGGAAATCTTAAGTCTCTTCTCGATCAGCAACATCAAAGCCATGACAGTGCTGCAGAAATCGTTCTCCTTGAATTACGTGTGATCATTCAAGCTAATCATGTACTGTATAATTAGTAAGAAAAATGAATAAAGTAACTTGCATTTAACAAATAGTACTGCCATTCTGATTGCAATTCAGTATTCAGTCACCATAGAAAGACATTCTAAGATCCTGCATTTTGAGATTTTTTTCCAGGGTTTTCAAACATAAAGTCTGACGTCCTTGCATAGATTTGAGGGTCAGCAGCAACAAGGTAGCTTATCAGGCAGACTGACCTCTGGAGCAGGTTCCTAGCTGGATTAAGCACAGCTGTGCACTACTGTGAATGGAGGAAAACAAGCAAAAAAATAATGGGGAAAATGATAGCCTTTCTCTCATTTGACAGAGATCTTGCTTTTCCCTCTTCTTTTTCCTTGCACATTTTCATAGTTTTGTAGACAGGTAATTACATGTCTGATGTAAAGACCAGCCTTCATAGTTCATGCTTCAGAGCTGACAGAATTTGGTTGCAGCTTTATCACAGTAATCACAGATTCAGTAGAAATGCATCTGGGATGCAGCTGGGCTGGAGGGGCAAGAAGAGCTCACTTGACCACCTCATCGAGGTTTTCAAATGGGAGACCTGGAATCAGATATGGAATTACCACCCTTACCTTTAGCTTCCTCTTCTAAGCATGGGAGAGAGACCTGAAGCAGAGCTGGGCTAAGCTCTCACAACACGACAGCGTTGCAAGGCCATCCCAGCTCGCTCTCAGGAGCGGGTTAGCACACCTGAGCAGAACTGCACCACCCAAGCCAGTCAATCTGTTCTCTCAGAAAGGCTAATTAAGTGGGGTGAACCTAGACGGTCCTAAACTTGAGCTGGTTTTCTACCAGCCAGCTCAGCATCTCAGCTCTGCAGTTCCTTGGCAGTTCCATTCCGACAGCAGCAATGGCAGAGCCAGCTCAATCTGCCCGTCCTCCCTGCCCAGGCACGCCCCTCATCTCCCAGAGAGCCCCACAGCTACATTCGCTTGGACTGAAAAACTTAAACCAGCTAATGGCTGGTAGCCATGTGGGCTAGTGAGCACATGTCATTTGTGGAGGACAGGAGCAAGAAACATCTCTCTGAATTCATGGCACTGTAGCCCAATCTTGCAGCTTCCTCTGAAGCACGGGGTGGACTCTGCTGGGGAGGAGAGGAGAGGACGCTGGTGTAGAAGGACTACATGGACATTTTTGTAAGGACATTGGCCCAGAGGCTCTGCTCCATTGTCACTAGTTGGTCTGGCGAGGTCAGACTGAGCGCTACACTGCCAAAGGCTGCCAAGATCAGGTGTAAATGAATAAATGAAACAACAAGAGAAATAAGCAGAAATGAAGTGAACAAACATTTGGTTTAACAGCAGTTTCCACTCACCTGGCACAGGATCTTGTTAAAACATCTTTATCTCGTCACCAGCACTGCTTGGCAACGGCATCACGCCATCCATAGGCCCGTAGGGCAAATCAACTTTTTTGTAAAATGTGAAGAAAAAAGAAAGAGTGGAAACAGCTTTGCTGGTTTTCTAGTGACAGAACGGCCAGTAGAGAAAGCTGATCTCCTGTGTACAGAACCCAGTGTTAAAGACTGGATAGGAAAACAGTCCTGAAATCACTGTCAAACGTTTCCCTGTCTAACACACGCTTGTTCCTGAGTTCTTCAGTCATTATTATTTCTACAGGGTTGTGCCTGAAAGCACCTCTTTCTGACACATACGCTCACAGAACCAGACACCTATCCAAAACCGCTCCTGAGAGCTCCAGCACTGGAGACACTCACTCACCAGCCCAGGAAATCCGCTCACACTATTACTATTCTTAACACCTTCCCGCAACTATACTGAACATCCCCTTGTTGTACGTTAAGTCCATTCTTGCCCTCCCATTACCTTGCGGATATGAATAACAGATCTGACCCTCGTTCTCTGCCAGAGCATGACCAGGTCTACCTCTCAGTTGTCTCTTGCCCAAACACTGCCAGTTCCTTCAGTCTGCTCCCCGGGCAAGCGTTCTCTAGATTTATGATCACTCTGGTCTGCTGCTCATCTCTCCTCGGCACGTGCACCTACTATCTTCCCACTGAGGCTTTGCTCGTGCTCACAAGCAGAAACAGTTTTACGTATCTTGCAGGTGCAATTTCTATTTCATAGAGGGGGTAAGACATGAAAAGATCTGGTCAATCAGAGATCTGGGAAAAAACCACAAGAGCCCTGCCTCTGCTCAAACCACAAGCCTAGACCCACTCAGAGAGTGACAGTCTAAAATACACTTTGGACAAGAAGATAAAATCAGGAGCATCACAACTAAATTGGGATGTCTGGTCACTTTAGCCATGTCACAACTGTGCTCTGCTGGTGCTATTGAACTCCCTTAAGCTGCCCTTTAGCAGCACGTCCCTTTCTAAAGCTGCCAGCGCCTTTGTTCTTCTCGAGAATAGCTGCCCGCTCATGCACACAGAGGCAGGGGAAGGTTGGACACTGTGTGTTGCATTGTACTGTCAGGCTAAATAGAAGCTGATGGGATAATAATTAATTGCAGTCTCCCTGTAATAAAAGACAAGACAAAGCAAGAGATATAAATAAAATCATCAAAGGAACTCACAGAATAGGAGCTGTGTCTGCATTTTGTGGGCAATTTACAAGCCAAAGGAAGGTTGGGAACCCAAGGACTGAAAAGCAATAAAAATCTATGGAGCCCTCACAAAACGGTGACAGCGTCTCACTGATCTGTCTTGTTACCAGGCAGAGGTATAAATTCCCTCAACACCTTTGTTGTTTAAGGAGCTGGAAAGGGAAGAAAAAAAAAAAGGCTTGAAGTGGGAGTGACCCCCAGCTCACTCAGACCCGCACAGCAGGATGGTGCCCTCGGAGAGAATAGAGGAGACAGAAGGCACCCAGCTCCGCTCCGAGGGCAACAGGCTGCCAGCAAGTGCCGCCAGCCTGAAAATATGGTCTGGAGAGCTCTGGGCAGCCGGGAACACTTTCATGGAGACGTTTTTAACTCTCTTTGTATCAGGAGGGCTCCTTTCCTTATGGCCCGCACAAAAGCAAACCCTGCCCTGACCTATAACTTGCCAAACCCCAGCTGCCTGTCCCTGCTCTCCGGCTGTTGTCATGACCGTCACCTTCCAGCTCAGGGGGAAGAAGCGGTGGCGAGGCAGAGCCGGAGCTGGAAGGGCCCCCGCGCCGCCCCAGCCCCCTGAGCAGCTGCGACCTGGAGACACTGGCGGGAGAACACAGGGGATCCTCCCCTGCTCCCTCCCCACGGGGCTATGAGAGAGGCAAATGGATATAAATGAGGGGGGATAGGAAGAGGGGGTGGGAAGCGACTCCTATTTAATGCCTAGTTTGCACTAAAGTCAGATAAACAGGTGCCTAAATACTCTCACAGCAACAGTCAGTTACACGGCACATCCCTCCGCGCGGCAGCCTGCCCAGCTCCGCGAGCATCTCATTCAACTCCCCTCAAGGGCAGAAGAGCTGAAAGAAAATTATCGGGTGCTCTCATGAAGAGAAACAGCCCTCAGACATCTGGGCCAAACTGCTGCTGGTACAGGCCTCTTCTCCTGGGAAATGAGCCATTATACATTCAGCTCATCTCCATATTGCCATTAATCCCACCACAGAGATACAGAGACTTCCCTCATTCATTCCCTAAGTGAATGGAGAGGCTAGGAAGAGAGGGAAAGCAATGAGGCACATTCCCTGCCTCTATGGTAAAAGTTTTTCTTGTTAAGTGGGTACACATCAGGGACAAGCTGGAAGCACAGATCCCAAATCCCAGCCCCAGTCTGGGCTTTGTTTTGTGGGGTTTTTTCTCACCCTCTCTTTTTAGAATTCTTCTTTCAGAATTTTCTTCTCTGGTTAAATGAAGCCAAGGTAAAGAAAGAGCAACTAATTAAAATGAACTGTGGCACAATATCCCCCCCAGAGGCAAACACAATCTTCTTCCCCGAAAGAACAAATAAGCCCTCAGCTAAACAATAACTTCCTTAATGTAGCCGGCAAAGTCTTTCTTCCACCTGTTACCTAAACAACGAAGAGAGCAACCAAGAGAAAAAAAGTCACCTCCCTTTCCCCACGCCTGCCTTGCCAGAACTTTCCATCTCTGCAGCAGCAGCGGTGCCAGCCAGGAAGGGGATCGCCTCCTCCCCACCTGCAGGGCTCTGCCTCGCGCGGGGCGATGTCCTCCAGCAGGAGCTGGGGACCTGGGGGTGGTCACCAGGGACAGGGGATCATTACAGATCACTCCCTGCCTTGTGTCTCCTTGCGGACCAGGCTGGTTGGGAAGAAGAGGTGACATGGCCCTAATTAGCCCTGCAGGCAGCGGAGCTGTTGCCAGCCCAGGAGCTCTGGTGTGCCAGGAGGGCTACAACCTCTGCCTGTGCTTCTGTGCAGGCCACAGAACCACTGCGGGGTTGGCTGGCTTTAGGGACCAAGTCTTGGATCTAAAAGGAGGAGCCTGGGCTGTCTGAGCTAAGGGTCAGCTACAGCTCACCCGTCTTCAGGCGATCAGCTCTCCCTGTGCTGCAGCCAGCAAGAGAGGAGAGCTGAGCACGTGCAGACTGAGAGCAGCTCTCCCGTCCCAGCAGTGGGGGTGAGCCAAGGATCTGGAGGCACGATGCTCAGAGCAAGCTCAGCAGTGCAGCATTCCCCAGCTGGCTCAAGAGAACTAAAAATGGATGAATGTCTCTACCACCAAAAAGGCCCGAGAAGACTCCCGTCACCCTGCAGGTAACCTGCACTTACTGCTTAAGTCCAGCGCATCCGAGACTGCAGAGCCAGAGCATAGCTAATGTGCTGCGTGGGGGAAAGACAGACAGTGAGTTAATGTATGCCCTTGACTTCAAGCAAGTTGAGAGCTGCTACAGAGAGTAGGAGAGATCTGGAAAACACCCAAATGTTTGTGGGGGCTGCTACCAGATCCTCCCTCTAGCTTGCAAGCAGCCCTGCGGGTAGGGAGAAGGGATGCAGGCTCCGAGCTGCTGCCGAGGGAAGGGTGTACTGCAGGGCAAACAAGCAGGAAAATCACAGCTCAGCTGAAGCTGCGCCAGCTCTGGCTGAGACTGCTTCTCACGCCTTGTCACCGTCCCACTCTGAGAGACCACCTTTGTACAGATCTGCCAGCTGGGGTACGCTTCCCATCACTCCCTAATCCAGTTCGGTCAGGATGAGTTGTCTTTTTCCATAGTCTGAACGTGTACAAACACTTTGCATCTGCCTCCTTGTCCCTCCATAGGAGGGATGGATGTATCAGGGTAATATGTGATCACCAGGCATGTGACTGGCGTTTCACATTTCACACCCACGGTCCCCACAGGTTTCAGAAGACAGCCACAGCCCAGCTCGCTCCTCACGAGCACTCCCAATCCAGACCTATGCCAAACATAACTTAGCCAAGGCCATTTTTAGAGGGATTCACCTTGTGCTCTTTAGGGCGGTCTTGTAGTGCCAGATGATACAACGGAGCCACAGGGCAAAGGCATCCTGGACCATAAAGTCACTGGAGGCTGCAGCTTGATGAGGAAGCCTGGGACAATCCTTACTTCCTCACCCCAGGAGCCCTCAAGGCTGAGTTCACTCTCTGATTCATGAAACATCAGGAATCTTGGAAGCAGTGAAGAGCATTTGGCCCAGGTCTCTGGTGCCTGATAGCCACCAAAATGATGTGCAGCCTGCTCTCTGCCCTAGGAGGGCACAGGCCTGCTCCGAGCAGCCCCACAGCTCTGACACCAGCCATTTGTAACAGCACTCGGCTAGGAACAGAGCCTCCTCACCCCACCGCTACAAGGTCCAGAAGCCTCTTCTGTCCAGTGCACCGTCCTGGTTGTGATCTCTGACCTGAAAAACAACACTCCTTCTAAGGTTAATGCCCTAATCCCGGGGCTCGCTCCCAAAAACCCCACTAACTCCATCCTTTCATGCCAGCTACAGTTGACTGGACAGACAGAAGTGCCCGCTGAGGCTGGGAGTGTCACGGGACAACTGTTGTGACCACAGGGCATGCATGGTGAAGCCGACTCCTGTGAAAGGTCAGATCCCTGACGTCATCATATTCAGAATAAAAAGATTGTGTCAGCAGGGCTTTCACACAAATCTGTTTTACTTTGTGCTGTACAGAACAGAAGCACGAACAGTTACTTACCTGAGCTGCAGGAAGAGACCTGACAGCAGAGGGACAGTAACCTTTAGTTGAAATGTAGTAACTTTAAAAAAACCAAAATTCTAAAGATGGAACAGATGCTCATCTATCATATCTTCAGCTGTAAGAGATCCCCTTCCTACTAGCAGCTTGGGTTTTTTTACCTGCATCCAGGCAACAGGGACCATGTTCACTGATACAGTCATTACTACACACACTGCTATGACCTGCTCGAGATAATTCCTGCTCACGGGCAGGGGAGAGGGAAAGCAACGGTATTTGGAACAGCTCCTGTTCAATTGTCCGGAAGGTGACTGAACGCTGTAGTGCTCAGATCCATACTGGTAGCCAGGCAGGAACAGGTCAGAGGTGACAGAGAGGATCATGCCATGTGAATATAGAAATTAAAGAGTAATATCTCACTGTGATCCCATGTAAAGCCCCTTGTGCAGTGTGAGCAGTAGGAACAGGTCCGAAGGGAAGCTGTCTGTGCTGTGCTGCCACCCACAGCAGCATCCAGAAAGGAGATGATTTGGTCCCAAGCTTAGAAACTACTCCAGCCTTCGCACAGGAGGAAGGGAAGGGTGCAGGCATCTCCTCTGCCCACCCTGAACATGGATCCCACACTACTGCTCCTTTGATCTCGGCTGCTGCCTTGCAGCCTCAGGTGGCTGAGCAGCCAGATGCAAGATAATTCCAGGACCTTGAACCTCCTGCGTTTATTGTATCTGAACCATCTTGCCTGCCATGCAATTTAGGAAATATGACAGAGATTCAACATGGGTGTGAGCACGCTCACACAGAACCAAAAGCAGTTCAAACTTTTTTATCAGTAAGCGATAACACCTGGACTTTGAGTATATATTCAGATTAGTTTAGTAATTAGTAGTCAATATCCTCAGTAATAGGACTTACGAAATGCAAGCAAGAGGCTCTTTTGATCTTCTGTCCTCATGCTCTTGGATCCTGGACTACATGGCACACGGAACCAAGCGACTACAGCCACAGTATGTGGCTGCTCCTGTCCCAGGAAGAATGCTGCAGTCCCGTCTTTGTGCTTTGCACTGCAAGATCTGCAGTCTTGTTAGAGGCTTGCTAGGTTATTTGGAAGGAGGCAGTTGGGTGAGACTCATGGATTTTGCATGAAAACAAAGGTCACATCAGAGATCCTGTTGGATACGACATACATACACACAGGGGCCCAGCCCACTCTGAAGGCTGGGCAGGTTCTTGAGCCTTCTGAGAAGTTGAAGAATACAAGAACTGGAGGCATTCAGACTGCTTGGAACAGCCGCGCCGCAGTGACAGGCTTGGGTTGGGCAGATGCTTCCAGCACGTGGTGCTCAAAGACACCAGTTCCCTGCTCCTCAGACTGCCACACACTTGTCTGCACCTGCAGACCCACCCAGGGAAAGAAGAGCCAGAGACAAAGCATACAGGAAGGCAGTGATGACCTAATCAAGCTGTACTGCTAATGTTAAGAGGAAAGAAATGCTGTACCCTGTAGTTTATTTCTGCTTTGCTTTACTGTATGCGCCCTAAGAGAAAAACCAGACATCAGCCACTCTCACTGCTGTAGGATTCTCAGAAAAGAAAACACTCCATCCAGCCGAGCTCCCAGCGGGCTGAGCTCCTGCAGACAAGTGTGGACTGGATCAGGACTGAGCAGGTGTATTAAAATCTCTCTCCACTGGAGTTTTTACAGCACCCGAGGAGCTGCAGGCCTTATATTAATGCTCCACTTGACTTTCCAAGCTTTCTCCTTCACTCTCGTCCTCTTGTGATTAATGCAGAGTTGAACGCCCCGTTCCTACAGCAGCATGCAGAAGGCAAAAAGCCATTTTCTTGAACTTTCCCTTTCAGGTAGATCAGATTTACCTGCTGCAACCACAAAGCAGCTCAGAGATAGCAACGGCATCCTAACAGGCTGTTCAAGGGCAGGATGGCAGAGAGCTGCTAAGTCCTGAGGGGACTTGTCAGCTTAAACTTTATCTGCTCGAGACCTGCAAGCCCTGAGCTAGTGCTTGCAGAGTGTCATGCTTGCACAACAGCTCCTGCACTTCTACAGTAGTTTCTCTGTTTTTCACAGGAGTTTTCTTCCTTCACAAAGGTTTTGTTTTACAGGCATCTTCTTTCTCGTGAAGTCTCCGCTGCAGCGTGTCTGTGGTGCTGCTGAGCTAATGTGTGAACACGACATGTCTTCCTGGCCGTGGTCCTGTGAACTGGTTAAGGAGAACAGCCACATGCTCTGAACCCAAGGGAGCTCCCATCCTCACAACCCTCCAGGGTGGCAGGGATGGACAAAACTCATCATACCAAGGCCTGGATGCTCCATAAACTTGGTGCATCATGGTGCAACCATGTAGCCACCTGAATCAGAGCTACATGGGAGGCACTGGACTGCCATCAAGGACTGTGGGAGCAGAGGTACTTGGTTCGCTCACTAAAAGATTGAAGTTGCACCGACTCTAGGGACCCTACTCCAGGGTCTAGGACAAACCTTTTCTCAGGGCTGAACATGAGGATGACGGCCAGGGGTTGGCCTGATGGCTGCTTGCACTCCGGGAGGCATGGCTCTGGCTCAGCAGGGCCGTTTTTCTCTGACTTGATCTTCATCCCTCAGCTATACTGAAAGGAAGTTTGTCCGAGACAAACACATACAGCACACAATGTCAGCTTCAGAGCAAGCTGCGAGGAAACAGATTGAGTTCTCTGTGCAAACCAAGACAAAACCATTCCTCGGTGGCTTCTCTTGTGGGACACTTCAAAGGCACCACGCATCCACAATGCTGCTGCTGCCCTGGGGAAGGAGTCGTTGAATACTCTCCATGAATGAGAAGTAAAAATTAAGCAGTTAGATTTGGCAAGTGCATCACAATAAAGATCCGTGAATGCTCAGCTTCTTATTGAACCTAAGGCGGGCTGTTAATTCGTTATTCACTTCCCAGCCTGGAAGGAAAAGCATGTTATACCCGAGGGCCAGAACTGATGAACAGAGCCATAAATCAAGCAGTTTACAAGACCAGCAATTAGGAAACAAGCCGACAGAAGGGAGAACTCTGTCAGTAATAAAGCAGACGCACCACAGGATCTGCTGTGTGCTCAAAGCAACTGGGGACACGCAGTCCTTCTCACACTCCATCTCTAATTCTTCCAGTCATTTGCTGCCTTTTCCCTCTCCCTTCTACTTCCCTTCATTTCCTCTAACCCCCCTCCAGTTTTTCCTCAGTTCTCTTCCCCCTCTCTTCCAAAAACCCTGTTCTTTCCAGAGAACGCAAGAACACACCTGCTGAGCAAATGGACTTACCAGCTGTTACCGAGGAGCAGAGGCCCGTGCTGGGCACCAGCAGCCACAGAACAACAGACACGCGCAGCCCTGCGAGTGCAGGGGGTGACGGGGGGAGCGGCGTCCTGCTCTCCAGCCGAAGGTCTCCAGCAGTACCTCAGCAGCCCCTTGGCAGGGGGACAGCCCTGTAGGTCCCAGGACGGTGTTGCTGGGGGAGTAAGTGGCAGTGGGCAGAGCTGTTCGAGTAAGGAAGGGCTGGGATGACTCTAACCACCTGTCTTCTGCCCTCATCATCTCCTCCGATCTCTTGGCCAGCACCAGTCAGATCCAGCTCCCTCGACTTTGACAGCAACTCCCAGCACCCTTCCAACACCTCCTGCTTGATTTCTAGTTCCCTCTCCTTAGTCATCACTGCGAATCCTGTCCTTGCCTTCCTTATTCACAATGATAGAATCACAGAATCATGATCTCCTGGAGTGGAGTCATCGGGTGGCCAAGCGGGTTTAGACACCCTTGCTGGTCCCAGTCCCATACGCAGCTCAGCACCACGTTGCCCTCATCCAGCCCCTGCAGGGAAGGGAGGCTGTGCCTGGGGCCAGCCCTACACTCATGCATTGCTGTTGCTGCAGAGCTCCGTGCAGCTCAGGACGCTGGCAAAGCCAGGCCTGAGCCGCTGTTCTCTGCACACTGTGCAGGCACACCCACATGAAATCTGAGTGCAGGACGTGGGTATTTAACCAGGCTCTCCCACTCTCTCACATATCCCTCCGGCTCAGCACACTACCACATCTCCAGGACATCACATACTTGGGAAATCACAGCCAGCAGTGATATATTTTGCCTACATTAGTCTTTGGCACCTGGTATGTGCATCAGTCTCCCTGCCACAAGAGGAGTATGGCTATTTATGAGCCTTATTTTTCCAAGGTAGGAGAGAGACCAGACACTCCTCCAGTCATCCCAAGACCGAATGGATCCAGCTATGCCAAGAATTAAGTGTGTGATATTCCAGTGCAGCCTGGAGGAATCTTTTGTAAAGTCCACTGTGTGGAAACACTCCCTATTATCACCTCTCAAACACCTTCACAGCAGGACAGCCCTGGGGTAAAGGCAAAAGAAACAAGATCAGTAGAGTTATGGAGCCCCACAGCACGTGTTCAGCCTCCGGCACTCCCGCACGTCTCAGCTCACTACGCCAACGCTTTCCATGAGGTGGGGTCTTCCAAAGTAACAAAACAACCTCAGCTGCCAAAGCCTTTTCCTTTCGACACTTATCCTCCCTAAAGCCAAGGGTGACTCTTGCACGACACTAGGCACAAGCACACCCTCTGGAAGAACTGTGAGCTGCCCCTTGTGCGGGCAGGCACGGGCAGAGGTGACCCAGCAAAGGTCCCACCAGCCCCCGCCTGGGGAGGGCAGGAGGAACGTGGGTGCCCCGGGGTTCCCAGGCCAAGGCCACATGTCACCGGCGACTACAGCCACTTCCCAGGCAGGCTGCTCTCCTCCACTCTGGCCCAAGGTGTGGGGCAGCAGGGTGAAGTCAGTTTGCCTTCAGCACATCAGAGGCAGGGCTGACAGTCACTTAAAGGAAGCAAAGTGCTGCCTTTGAATGAGCATTACTCTAATGCCCTCCCGGCTGCCTGCAGTTTTGATCTTGAATGGAGAGGCTAAAGATTTGTCTGGAAGAGTTGCTAGCCCACAACAGGGGGAAACATCTCCTCTAACCTTGAACACTGAGAGGCTAATAATCCGCCTCCCCCAGCGCCAGGGCAGGGAGGCTTTGATGAGCTCTTTGGCAAGTGCTGTAGGAAGAGGCTGCAACAGAAAGTTAACTAATTAGGTCGTTGCAGAGCAAAAGGAAATAAAGTAGAAATTTTTTCTCTGCAACACAGATTCCAGAGAAGGAGCGAACAGCCACATGGCTGGAGATGGGCTGCAGCAAACTCCACAAGGAGTTGGGGAGGGGAATAGGTTTCAAGGTCTTGAGAAAAGCAAATCCCAGACACCAGGCCATAGCAACAAAGAAAGCTCAGCAGTGGGGGACTCCCTGGGAGAAGACAGGAAACCCTCTTCAAAGGAAGGTTTTTCCCACCCAGATCTTGGCAAGCCGCTGTGAGCAGTTACATTTTCCTTATCCAAGTTCCCTTCCAGGCCAGCCAGCCACAGACTGCACAGCCAGCATGGCTGGACAGTTTCTGAATGACCGCGCCTCACCCCAGATGTGCTGTTTTGTTTGATGACAGGTGAGATCCCGACAGACTGCATGTGTGGCTTGCAAAAGTATGCCCTCAGGTATCCCAGTCCATCATCTTGCAGTCCCCTGGATTCACAGAGCCGTGCAAGGGGCACCCATGGCCAGCAGGCCCCCGTCAGAGAGCATCCATGGAACTATGCTGCTGTTCGCCACCTTGGAGCACTGAGCCCCGCAAAGATTTCATAGGCGGTCTTCTCCTACTGCACCATCAAAAGTTTCTTAGCTGTCCATGTTGTATAGTAAGGAAGAACATGAGAGAACCGCAGCTGCCTTGGGTTTATTTTTCCAGAAATGACACGGAAGTTTTCCATGGCATCAGGAGGGCTTTTGAGTGGTACTTGATGGAAATTCCAGCCGCTTGGCTCTGCCCCACTCTGCGAAGGTCAGAGCTCCACAATAAGCCATATGTTCAATCTTGGCTTCCCCTCACAATGCCAAGATGTGTCTGCAAGGAATAAAGCCAGAGGGAAAGTTAACTGATCACCACTGAAACGGAGCCTCTCCTTGGCTTTCACCCTAATTAACTATCAAGAGGCGGTGCCGGAAGGCCCCTGCATTGCCAATAAAGAATGTGGGGTTGGTAATTAATTAGTGGCCTATCGGGATCCCAGCACCTCTTGCCCACAGCCAAGCTCTATAGATTGATACAAAGGGGATTTAATGGAAACACAGCAGTTTCCCCATTATGGCCTTAAGCAAAATAGAAGTAGTTTTTGAAGGAACCTCATTTACAGTCCTCTCACATGACTGATGCTTGGCACCTCACCCTGCAGGTACAGGATTACATTGGAGAGAAACCTGTCTGCAGAATACAGGAATAAGACAGAGAGCCCCTTAAGTAATTTGGTGAGATATTTATGTTCACCATCCTCCATGCATAAGAGAACAGCAAGAGGAGAAGGATGACAGAGAAAGGCCTTGCACATCGGTGTACAGCTGACAGCACTCCTGGAGACTCGGACCTGGCAACTCATACCTCTGCCTAGAAAATGAGACAGCCCCACTAAAACAGAAGGTGCCACGTGCCAAGCATCAAGATGGCCTGTTTGGAGAGGGCAGGAAGGGGCTGGGATTGAGCAGGGCACAGGCATCTGGCCAGCGGCTCAGCTAGGATCTAGTCTGAAACCCCTCCAAGAAGCAGCCAGGGCTCCCAAATCATCTCTGATGTAACTGGCTTGAGTAACTAACCAGCGCAGTTATGTCAGTTAATCTTCCTGGTAATCCTAGATTTGCCATGGACCCCATGTAATCTCAGCCAGGTAACTTTGCTTTTGTACGTCATTCTATCTTTCCATCCCAGCAGCTGCTCTCCCTTTCAGACAGGGCTAGCAGAGGGCAATGGAAATTTTCTCCTGTCAATGGGAATTAGATTTGGTTACTTTAGTTGTGTAATTCTAGCTTTCTGGCTAATAGACAGTTTTGCTGGGCTGGTAACCATGAAGCCAAATACCACAATTCTTTCCTGCAGAAGGAAGCTGGAGATGAAAGGTGTCTGAGAGCTGGAACAGAGACAGCAAGCAAAAAATCAGGTGGTTCTTTTCACTGCTCATATAGGGAGCAGTGATAATAGGTGACATCTAAGCACTAAGTTGTCAGGCCCAGGGGAAAGAGGAAGGTCAAAAAGGGCATTAGGAAATCACATCAAGGCAGTCCGAGATATCCTTAAAAGATGCTCAGAAGACAAGACAAGGAACAGCTGCCAGAGGTCAAGGGATGATCTCTGTGGCCTGATATGGAATAAGACTTCTCTAAGGGTACTGAGCATCTGGCACCATATATGAATACCCACTCTGCCCACATCCCACACTGTCACAGCAGCACGGACAAAGCGGTCACCCTGCTGAGAACAAGGTATTCCTGGGTATGAGAGCCTGAGATATCACAGTATCTCACTGGCAGCAGTGGGACAGGCCAGAACATCCCTGCACACCAGGAGAAAGGAGCTAGAGCAAGGGCTGACATACAAAGAGGAAGCCACCTGGACTTAAGTTCTCCCTATGAAGGGAAAAGATGCCCCATACACAGCCAAAAGGTGCCAGAATCACATAAACAATTTCCCTGGACCACAGTTTTATTCCCTTATCCTAAAAATTTGAACAGGCCGCTTGCAGGTTGTCACGTCCTGGTCTTCCTCCAACTCTAGCCACTGTTCCTGCAGGCTTCAGCCCTCTGTGTCAACTATGTTTATCCTATACACCAAATATAACGACATTAAGCCTGTTCCTTTCATCCACCAAATGCTACGCCTTCTTCGCTGCGCTCACCCTCCAAGAAGTTCTACAGACCAGATCTTCCCTCTTGGACTCCCAGGCCTGGGTGAGCAAGACGGTCTGATCAAAAGCTTGACTTAGCAGCCAGGGATGCTGCTGCTCCTTCTGCGCAGCCCACTTCATTGCAATCCCTGAATGAAACCCCCTCACAGATGTTGCTGTACATCTTCCGCCCAAACTTGCAGTTGCCTTGACTTCCCAACAAGTTCTCTGGCTCATTAACCTTTCATTTTGCTTCTCTTCATCTCCTCTGTTCCAGCTGGAGCCTTTCCAGCTCCCTCTCCTGGCTTGATTTTCCTCTCCCTTGTCGTCTTGCTCGAAGAGGAGGTCTGCCATGCTTGCTCTTATATGTCTATTGGCAAGTTATAGCATCTTCCTGACACCACCAACTTCATGTTGGCCGCTCTCCCAGGTGGCCTCCATACTGGGAGCTATTGTAACCTCTCCTTTCAGATTCCTGTGATATTCCTTGTCCAAACAATCTCATCTTGAAAGGATCAGGATTTTCCTCTCCAAGAGACATCATTTTCACTGCTCTCAGTAGGCCCTCATTTTTCCACATAAAGCTGTCAGTTCCATGAAAATGTCAGCTTAATGCTCAGAAACCATCAAGAAACAGATCAAGTGGTATGAATCATTTGGAAAGAAAAAAAGAACAGAACAGAAAAATCTATGAATCATCCACACCTTGGATACTGCGTGCACTTGTGGTCCCTTCATCTCAAAAGGGGATATCAGAACTGAAACAGATTCTGAAAAGAGCACAACAGATGGTCAAAGACACAGAGCATAATTAAAAGCACAATTACTGAAGCACAATGAAGTAGGCTCAGACTCGTTAGTGTGCAAGAGAAAAGGCTTGCGGGGAAAAAGTAGGGGTGTGAAGTCATTATCGGTCTGAAGGGGGATTGGCGCTTCACCTCCTCTTCCAAAACAAGAGCTCAGGGCCACTGATGAAGCTGGGAAGAGGTAGACCAGCCCCACACAGCCTACCGTCCTTAAGACCAGGGAGACCATCCTCTCTCTCTCTCTGCTCTTGAAGCTGGTCTTTGCTTCAAGTGTCTCAGGAACAGAGGAACAACCAGATTCATCTCTGCAATTCCCACTATTCCATTACTCTCAGACAAATATCCTCTCTTTTCTCTTTCATATTAGGAAAAAAGCCCATCCCAATGTTCTCAGAAGCAAGTTGATTATACTAGTGCTGAAGGCCCTTCCTTGCCTTTCCCCATCTGTCATCTTTCATTCATTATGAAGGCATCAGCCCCCATCTTCTATCAGCTCATAGCACCAGTCCACCCACCAGATTTTCAAGGAAGCACTGTCGTGCTTTTCTTTATTCATGCTTCTAGAAAGGAAAAACACCCACAAAGCTCCCTACTTGTCTTCTTCAAAATCTTCTTTCACTGTGATTCCTACAGCAAGTTTGACAGTGCAGCACCAATACCACAGTCAGAATCACTTCACTCTCCTCTGTTGACCTCCACCAGTTTCGCTCTTTGGTAAGGAGCTCTTTGGGGCAAGCCTCCGCCTTCCAGCTTGTACAGTTCCATACCACAAAGCTTTGTTTTGCAGCTCTCATGCTGAGAGTCTGCCACAGGAGCTCCCCCAGCTGCATCACTGGTTCAGTACCCTCCTCTTTTGCTCCATTTCTTCCTCTGAAGGACCATGAGAGGGACATTCAGGCCCCTCACTATACAGGTCCCACTCTCTTCCTAGACTGGTTGAGCTGAAGCATAAAGGCCCAGAGTTTTTGCCCTACTGCTCCAGAACTTCCACATTCCAGCCTTCAGCCCTGCAGGGGTGACCCACAGGAGCCAGCTTTCATCCCCAAGCCAAGGAGACACCAGCCCAAAATCTGTTTCAGAACATGACTCCGCTTCTATTCACCAGTGTAAAACATAGGCAAACACACCACCAAAGCAACTCTGCTACCCAACCAGGGTCACTACTTTCTAAGTCTCCTTCCCTTCACTGTCCTGCCCCAGGCTCTGCAGCTACAGCAGAAGTCCCTGGTTGGCTCCCATAGTCTCCTCTTCCTTCCACCGCCTGGGCCAGGGGATCCAACGGGCCAGGCTGGCCCCAAGTCCTCTGTGCCAGTAACAGAACAGCCACCCTGGGTACACACTGCAGTGTCCTGCCTGTACTTGCAAAAGTCCACGAAGAGGCTGGAGGAGCTTTAAGAGCACAGGGGAAATCCAGCAGGTATTAAGCTAGTGACAAACGTGCTTTGCAAGCAGAGAAAAGGCAAAGATTTTGGAAAAGATTTCACACTCAGCTACTGAGCACTCAGCTCCAGGAAAACCCAGGGACAGGGAGCCAGAGTGGCAGAAGAATCGCTGTCCTCGAAGACAGATGAAAGCTGACTGGGTGATGTCCTGACCGACTGGACCTCACTGTGAAACCAGCTGTGCTTTGAGCAGGGACCTGGACTGAAGACTCCCTGAGGCTCCTTTCACCCAACATTACCCTCTGGCTGTAGGATTATACATCCTGAAACAGCAGGCGGACTCTCACGTGCATAGCTTACAGCAGGGCTCTTCTGACCAGGCATGGAGCACACCATGGAGCTCAGCTCTCCTCGGCTCACTGGCACAATGTACCCATGCAAAAGAAGTACTTGGCTCAGTCCCTAAGCCGGTTGCCCTTTAGATACAGGAGAACAGCTCCTGTCTTGACCGCATTCCCACAGTCTTGTCAATAAGCCAGGAGAGGGTGCCCCTGGAAAAACAATCTAAAGGAAAACTGAAGTGCTGGAGTGAAATGCTGATTGATTTGCATTTGAATTTTAGTAAAAAAGCACTTACATCAATGTTTGGCTCTAAAACAACCCTTCCAGGTCTGAAAGTAGTTCATTAAGAGCCTTGCTAAAGCACAGTTCTTGGCAGTGGGTGGCGTCTGTGGGAGAAACACCAGTTCTCATTGACAAATACTGAGAGGATGAGAAATATCCCTCCTTTACACACAGAGACACCTCAGGATTGGCATCCTGTAAGAAGGGATTTTACATCCTCATCTGGAGATCATCATGGAAAACAAGGGTTTCAGAAAGCCTCTTTATAACCCAGAACATCAGAGTAAGTAAATGTGTAGCATCTCAGACATTTTGCTGAAGAGATGAGGTGTCACAGGCTTTTGATGAGATTCCAATTAATTCCACTACACATAGAAATCTGGCTTTAACTCTTTTTGTGCTCTCAGCTTTAAGACCTTTTACTTCCAAGCAGACTGTTATGAAGACTTTCCACCAAATGGCTAAATGCAGCAGTTGACTGTACTCATTTTGGCCAAGACTTTCCTTGGCCCTTTCTCCCTTGCTGCCAAGCTTGGTTCTCCCTGACAGTGCAGCACGAGGAGAGAGAGGACTAAGCTGCAAGGATATGGGTTGAAGTGTCACAATTTGAGTCCAAGACAGTTTGCCTCACCCAGGGCACCAACTGTCGCAGTGCAAGCAAACTAGCAAGCTGCAACAAGGCTTTACCATGAGTCAGATTCTACTATCCATGCTGTTTCTCCGCACTCCAGAGGCCAGACCACACTACTCCTTGTCTCTGCTTCATCCAGAGCCGCTTCATCCAGGACCTCTCTCTCCCACACTCCTCAGAGCTATTTAACCACTTCGCGGGGACGAGCTACAGCTGCACATCATCCATGTCAATTAACCCACTGCCTTCATTCCTCTACATTGAAGAATGTTGGGTTTTGTTAATGGCAAATGTTTTCAGGGACCTCTTCTGAATGGAGATCACTTGAATTTGCTTGGAGCTTTCTAGCCCCACACCTTCAGTGTGGTGGAGGATAGTTCTGCCAGCGGGGAACTCAGTCCTGAAGTCCTTGTTCAGGGTTATGTACTTCAGGACTGGCAGGAAAGTAGGGAGGAGCAGAGAGACACAATGGGAAACATCAGACAGTTCCCTTGGAATAATCCCTTCCATGGAGAGGAGTTCAAGCAGCTGTAGGCTCTTCCCGATTATACCTTCCAGATCCCCAGGATCAGTCAGAAAGGAGCTGAGTTGTTATTTCCACAGCCTGACTTTGGAAACTACACGCGTTAACACTTGCACAGAGAAGGGTTCAGCACTGGACATACCCTTGTTTTCCACATACGTAATAAATAGGTGGCACTTGCAGTCCAGAGAACCGCCCCCCCTGCACTGTCCAGCAGCTGGCTAGTATCTTTTTAAATAATCAGGGAGTCCTCTAACAATACTGTCTGCATTCTGTGTTCCTGAAAGCAGCCTGCTAGAAGTGCTTATGTGCTATTAGACCCTGTGTGATGATTATAGATGATCAAGATAATTATTTTGGGTCCTGATTGCCTCTGCTTTCTTCATTCTCAATCTCGGTGTTATCACTATGATATGGGCAGAAACAGTGTGAAAATACAGACTTCCTCCTGAAGGAAGAGCAAACCTTCAGGGAAACGAAACACCCGAGGCACAGAGCTGCAGCTGTGACAGACTCCTGCCTCTTGAAACATGAAGTCTTTAAGATGCACCTGAACACTCAGCAAAACCAAGGTCAGAGAGCGATGGGAAGCGGGCTGCATTATCCAGCTGTAAAACCAGCAGACAGGAAAGCATTAGTGACAAACCAGTGCGACTGACTTCCGCTCATAGCAGTGCTGTCATGCAGATATCACAGAACTCAAGATTTTAGGAAGCTGAATAAAATCAAGTCTTCTAAAGCAGCAAAATGGGCCATGAGACCTGCCAGTACCGTGTGTGAAGCTGGGGGTGGGGGAACCCTTCCCCACACCAGCCAGGAGTTGACTGCCTTCCAATTAAAAGGAGCAGCAGATGCCTCAGGTTGGGATCCAGTGCACAGAACTCTTGACCTTTGTTTTAAAATACTTACTAATCCATCATCGAAACAAGTGCAGTTGCTTCCCAGCCATGCGAATAAACAGACAACACTAACCCCTATGGGGATGGTGTTATTGTCCGTCATAGAAGATGAGTAAGGCCACTGAAGCTCTCCAGCCTCACCCAGTCTTTCCCTTTACTTTGGCCACAGTAAGGTCTTTTCCTCCTCCCTATCTTCATTCTTGGTATCTCCAGTCAAGAGTTCACTCCCATAACCACCCTCACTTCCCTCTGCTGCCTGCTCGCTGCCTGCTCACTGCCTGTCTCTCCTCCCCACAATGCTGGGTTCTCTCCCATTATGCAATCCTTGCACAATCTCAGTACTGGGGGCTGTGCTGGCTGGGAGAACAAGCAATCCAGTCCCACAAATACGACATGAGACTCTCACGTTGGACTCCCACTGGGACTGAACGCACCAGCAGCACTGTGCAGGGAGGCTCTGGATCTGCACAGCCAGACCGGGGTTCTCGGAGACCCTCCGAGCAGCCACGCTCAAACGTGGGCCCATGGAGCGGGTGAGAGACAGCAAGCATGTGCTGTGACACCTAGTAGGGACCTGCACAGGAGAAATAACTGATGGAAGGCCCACTCCCTGTCTTCTGTCACCTTCTTTCTACTGTCATATCATCCTGTTTGTAGCCTTGGGCTGTGAACTCCCTTTTACATGATCACTATACATCCTGAGAGAGACGGAACTGGCAGGGTCTGGACAGCCTGCACAGCACCATAAACTTTCCTGCCAGGTCCGGAGGAAGGGGGGTACTGAGAGAAGGCTGAGAGGCAGAAGGCACAGTGGGGCTGGCAGAGCTGAGGGTCACCGTGCAGCCCTGCTTCCCTCCCCACTAACCCCATCACGACCTGGCTCCTCAAAGACAGCCACTGCCTGGGATGGAGCAATCTAGAAAACAACCAGTTCTTTAAGATTTATTATTAAATAAATACATCAATCCAGCTATCACGAGGCCCTGAAGCCAAAGTGGCCAAGCAAAGGATAGGAGAAGCCAGAAAAGCTTCAGTGAGAACAGGTAACAAGAGACGTGTTTACCACAGAGGAGAGACAAGGCTTCTAATACAAGCAGGCTGCAGCACCACAAACATTCCCTATGGCCTGGTATGGCTGTGCAGAGATATTTACACGTACAGGCAGGGAGACGCCGATCCCTGGCTGGTGAACAATCAACTTTTATTCTCTCTAGACCAGCAAGCCAAGATTTTAGCAAACACGCAACCCCAAAAATGTGCCTGCGGATTGGGAAGAGCAGAGCCTGTGCTCTCCCTGCCAAACAACAAAGCCGTTCTCCTGTGGGTGGTTTCATGGTGAGGTTTCTGTGGGGAGGAAGTGTTGCTAGTGGTCAAGGCAGAGAACAGGGGTTCAGGAGACCTGGATCCCATCCCTGGCTCCAGGAATCAGGAAAGCTCTGATTGCGGCGAATGTGCACACTTGCAGGGGACTCTAGCACTCTGTTCATCTCTCCTTGTTCAGGTGCAAATTGTTCCCCTGAGGAACAGCACAGAGACACAGACTTCTCCTCCATCTGATAACACTTCCTGACCTTGCAGGGTTATTGCTGCGTTTGTGTGATTGATGCCTGAAAGGCTGTCAGAGCTCTTCAGATGAAAATCTCTCTGGAAGGTATTGGAAGGCATGCACATGCAGGTGCAGACACGTGAGAGAGACATGCAACGCACACACGCTCTGCTTCCCTCCATGCTTGCAAACCTCCACCCAGACTTGCTGGTTCCGCTACTCATGCATTTAAATATTTACAAGATGGGTCTGCAGAAAACCTGTGTTTTAAAGCAAAGCAGCCAACACCATAGCTTAACTGATGCCCTTACAAGCACCCAACCCACTGCTCTGGTTGCCCAGGCTGAGCCCCACAGATCTGCATTTTACTCACAAAATCAGGCCAATGTGAAGCCAGACCGAAAGCCCATGGCAGATACAGCCCAGCCCTGCTCATTTCTGGCGGGCTGGCACCAGTGACCTCCCCTGGCCCTTTGCATTGTTCTCTCTTCGTTTCATCCTAGATGTCATTAACTTGCTGTTTACCCCCTCTTTCAGCTCATTAATGAAGACACTAAAGAAGATTGGACCTAACCCTGATCCCTGTGGCATGCCATTAGATAAACACCTCCTTGAAAAGTTCCCAGCAACCTCTTGTGTATGAAGGACTGTTGTCTTGAGATGTGCATAGCTATTAGAGCTAATGACTTCACCTGTCACAGTTCATTTGCAGTGAACCCCATGGGGAGAACCCACCAACTGCACCAACAGTTTTTAAAGAAAGAAAAAAAAAGAAAGAAGGAAGGAATGTCAGAATGTCACACTGTCACAGGATGGCTCTCTGTTTAGCGGGCATGCTGGGGTTTTCTGTTTACAATGTTTTATCCAACTTTTTTTTGGTTTTACTTCCTGCCCTGAATTGATCTGGATGCTGTTAACTTTCCTCAATCTTCTCTTACCTTGTTGGCTGTATTTCAGAAATAGGTGGCATCAGTCAATCACACTGGACCAGTTTAAAATGTTGTAAGATACTTCCCTCAAGTGGAGGGAATAAAAATCACTCAACTGTGTGTCACAGGCTCTGTAGTGTACCTCAGGTAGCAGGAAGATAATGAGAAATGGACATCTACATGAGGTAGAATCTACCAACCTGCTGAAAGGTGTTAGGAGCATAGAAAAATCACCAGTGATACCGCAAAATAAACTTTCCCACTCTACAAATGTCAGGGCACACAAGCCACCCTTTGATTCAGATACCAAAGGCGCACATGCTCCAACAGCTTGTCGCGTTACTACATGGACAGCTAATGTATATCCATGACCAGGTTTGAATGCAAGCTGAGACGAATGGCAGGTGTTCCTACATGGTATTTCAGCAGAAATGGAAGAGGCTGCTCAGAAGCAGCTTGAGGGATGAAATGCCCGAGTCCTGTAGAACAAGGCTTTCATGCCTGCAGCAGAGCTGCAAGGCATAGACAAGAATGGAGAGAACCAGATATAGATTGCAGTGTGTTGGTAGAGCTGGTGTGGGTGGTATCTGTACTCACCTTGAGGCTGATGTTTGATCTTGTGATCACTGTTTTCCTCAAAGCAGGCAATGAAACATGAACAAAGAATTTCAATTTCACTGTAGTTTTAACTGTTATGGAGACAGCTGCTCAGCTCCAATCTCTTTCGTATACACTGAACAGGAGAACATCTCATCTCCTGCAAATGAAAAGAGATAAGAGGGGCTTAGCACAAGGCAGGATTTGTCTCTGTAACTGTTCAGTCCAACAAAGGGACACACAAACCGTTCATTACTGAAAATGCCATCAAGGCAGATGCCTGCAATTACTTCTGTTAAATATTATCTTTCATGAAGTGTAAAATATATAATTAATAAACTTGCCCCCTCATTTTAGTTAAGTTTCACTGCAAAGACCTTATTACTGAAATAAATCTTTCTAGCAGTGAATGTCAACAGAAGAGAGGAAGGTGCACGCCTCTCTGTGTGTGACAATTTCCTTATGGGAAACTGAATTATTAGGGAGGAATAATCACCTCTCTTCATGGCTAAGACTGTAGAGACACCCCACTCTGAGACCAGTTGTTTAAGCTCGTGCCTCTTGGAAGCAGGCAAGAAGAATCTGCTTTGGCTGGCAAAGATGACTTGATCTGAAAGCAGTCACCAGACACATGCAAGCTCTTCTTTCACTGGCAAGTCTGGAGAAACGAAAAATAAATTTCATTTTTTGATTCACAGTCCCTTAAAGTTCATTCTGACTATAAAGCTGCTCAGAAAGACCTCAGTGGTTAGGCTGATTCTTTTATAAGCCCCGTGTTCATCCACCTCACAATACTGTGCTAGAGCTGCTTGATTTGCTTTCCATGTACATCAGAACTGTTTTGATTTGGGGACGTTTGGTGATGGCTGTTAAAACCACACCGATTAGAAAAGCTTAAAAAATGTTGCTGAAATTTGACTCCAAGCATAAAATTCCCCTTAGACTTTGTCTCCACTTGTGATCGTTACCTCAAGTCAGTTGATTGCCAGTTCAACCAGGGGTAATTAAAATATTTCCAAAGGCTGTTCTGGGCAACACTTTTTGCCTTGCTGCAGGCTACAAATGTTCGTGGTTTGCCCTAGGCTGATGTTGATTCCTGTCTAAGTTGGCACCGGCAGCAACGCATGCCAAACAAGGAGGAACGCCTGCTCCATCACGGCTCGCCCCGCCTGGGGAAGGTGGCAGAGGGACTGAGAGAGACCAGTGGCAGAAGGAAGGAGCGAACAAGCACACGCTGGATAGACAGTGATACAGCTTCTCAGTATAGAGAAGACATAAAGAACCACACAGGAGGAGAAGAGGACTGTATGTATTTTACAGAAACCCTATGACTTCACTGCTTTTCAAGATGTCTGGATGACCCCCAGCAGAGCCAACAGGTTGCAGAGACGCTCAGCTGCAGATTGCCAGTTTCAGTACAGAGCAGCTTAGCAGAGAAGGAGAAGGGTTCTCATCTTAACTGGCGTACAGAGCTTTTTGCAATGTGATGAGCTCGGGGAGGGAGAGGGTGTCATTTCCTGGCCATCCCCTACCAATTTGTCACCCCGTTTTGCAGCTGTCAGCAGACTGAAAGGGAGGGCAAGGGCTCTGTGGGTCGTGTGTGCTGGAAATGCACAACCCATGACGTGGAGCAGGTCCTATCTCAAAAAGCTATGTTAGATAACCTTACCCTGCTACTGCCCTGAATCTAAAGAAAGGGGTCCTTTCTCCACATCATTTTAACTACCACTTAAGAATGTTAAAACAGCCAACCAATTTGATTACACAAAAATTTTAGAGTCAGCAAACTATCTAGTTAAATGATGTGAACAGAAATGTTACTTCAACAGCAACTGAAACCTTCTTATGTTTCTTACCATCTAAAGACAATAATCCCATACCAAGAAGAAAAGAAAAGGGCTGAGGATACTGTCCTTGCAGAAGAAATCGTACGAATATTTTAGCTATCACCCACAATGCACCCTATATGCAGCTACATAACTAGCACGGGCTGCAAGTGACTGCAGAAGTGAGTTTAGAATGGAAGCTCTGAAATCACATTATACAACTGTTTGCCCTGGTTTTGCTCTAGGGGAGAAGCTCGTACATCAGCCCATTTCCACCGGAGTGCCTCTCTACATAAACTTGCTGTACAAAAGTATAATTTTACTGTTCTGTACAAAAGCATAACAATACCTTACTGTGTGACACACACACTTCTACTCCTCAGTAGTAGAGAACCCCTTTGTGCACGTGCTGACTGCTGACTACCGACTACCAGGCGTTACTCCATTCCTCAGGATCCCTGCTGGGTCAGACCAGGAACACTGGAGAGCAAAGATGGAAAAGTTAAGCAACTTAACTCTCTGGCTCTTGGGCTGCAGAAGGGGGAGGGAGCAAGGAGGCAAAGCATCTGGCTTCCCTGCTTCTCTAACAGCCTGGTGGGAAGGCTGCTGTCAATTCCGCCTTCTGCCTTGTTGGAAGAAAGCAGAAGTGACAAGAGGCCCTCCAGGCAGGCAGCCAGGAACCAGAAATTCAATTGAGCTACCTCCTGAAACTGGACTTTTTGGGAGACCCTTTCCCTGAAATTATATTGACTTTAAAAAAAAAAAAAAAAAATTATTGCGGTTCGGGGCCAATTCATCACCCTTGCTCTCCTGGCCCTCCTTTCCTCCAAGAAAGCATGATTTGCACAAAAGGATTTCCATTTTCTGGACTGCTCCACAACCAGCCTCACCCGTAATAAATACACAGACACATAAATATGCACACACACGCATGCACAGATACAAACATTGTTATTTATAGATATAGGCATTGCCATAGACAGATAAATACATGGGTGTGTTTCCTTGCTATATAACATGCACGGAGGGAAGTGATACGGCAGCTGAATTTACTCTACATTTGCAGATTAGGAAACAGAGTGTGGGACATACGGTCTATCTCTAGGGCTTAGACCAACTGGTTATTGGCTGGTGCTGTTGTTCCTCTAACAAGCCCCTGGATATATCACTGTGGCTGTAGAGAAATGCAGCTGAAAGAGCCTTTCACTGTCAGCAGCAATCTGTCACTTCATGTATCTTACCCTGCCTCTTACAGCACAAAAGCTTCTGAGCTGCAAGTCAGTGTTAACAGAAAGGTCATTTTGCAGGTAGGCTGTGGTATTTTTCTTTATTTCTGGGAATGTGTGGCCAGCTTGAGGCACCGTCTGGATGCTGCAGCACAAATTTCAGCTTCACATATGCCTAGCCTTAATTTAAACGAGGGAGCATTTCCATTACAAATCCCATTTTCTCCCATGGATTTATACCTTAGCTATTTGGCTTTACTTTGGGGTGGACCTTCACTGAATACATTCACAGGCAGGAAGAAACTATTTCTCTTGTGCAACATCTAAACCCAGCTCAGCCTCTTTTGGTTGTAAGCCGGTGAAGGAAATTACGTATGCACACAAATACTCACAAGCACATACAAAAAGCTTACATAAACATATGCCTGCAGAAAGACCTGTTACCAAAAAAAAGACAAGCCAATGCAAATAAGCTCAATTTTAGGAGTGAATTAATTTGACTGACTTTATTATTCTAAATTATTAACAAGTTCCAGCAACCTTAGAATGCAATAACCACACTAGGGCTTTCATCTAGGTTAACTGGAAACAGATAACTTATTCTGATATGATAATGATATCAGTACAAATCTGTGACAGCAAACTTGGGAGGCAGAAACCTGACACACAAGGAGCCCCCCTCTTTGCAGCGGCGTGTTAATAACTCCTGTGAGATTCTCCTCCCCTGAAATATTCCAGTGCAATGAATCACCCTCCGACAACGCCAGAACCCCCCTATTTTCACGAATGCCAGCTGAAACCTGACCTCCACAGCACTCTAATCTGTTTATGACTTGGTCTGCCTTAGTAAGCCCTTTTTGGGTTTTTTTTTTAACTCTTTATTGATTCTACATTGATGTAGTCCAATAAAGCACATTGACAGAATCAATTTACATGGCTAGTGCCTCTGGTTCCAGGAGAGCCTCCATGGCATATATGACGAGAGGTTAAGCACCTTGCAAGTAACATACAGGTTACCCAGTTATCCCACGCTTACCAGTTCCACTCGATCCATCTCCATGACTGAGATTAGGAACAATCTCCTCTTTCTCCTGCTCACGAGCAGAAATAGGAGTGATCCTCTCTACATATCACTTCCTAATGCCACATAGAAAAGTCGGGAAATGTGAGAAGGATTTTCCCAGTCTTAAGAGGAAAAAGCTGCAAGTGGCCACCAAAAGGAGACAAACATAACCCCACTTCTGATGGCACAGAAACCAATCTTGTGGCATCAGAGCTGGCACAGTGGGCACTGGTACCGGCAGGGCTCGAGCACCTGGAAATGGTAAGATGTCCCTATTCACATCTGCTGCACAGGCGTGGCAACAGAAAACCATTCCAGTGCCACAACACTCTAGAGTAGGAATACTATGGATGTATCCTATCAGCTGGAGATGTCGCTGACATCCTCACGATATGCTGTATTCCTTGTTCATTTCTTCATTTCACACCAGACCTTCCCCCTGGGACTGGGGAAACACTGACTAAGGACGTCAATCAGGGAAGGTGTTCAGTAAACGCCATAGTGCTCGGTGACTCTTAAGTGCAACATAATAGTTTTCTTGCTGCTTGGTAAGAAGGCACGGCAACAGGGCAGAGGACAGCTGAGAGCTGCAGGGACTGGAAAACTGAACTCAGTTTAGCCGCAGAGCACTTTAATGTTCCTGTTGCATCTTTCATCTAAGTACTGCAAATCCCCCCCACTAAGCAACAGCCCAGGTGGCCACAAATACTGAAACGCTAACTGCCTGAGCGGCATGCAGGTATTAGAGAGAGCATGCAGATAGGCATAGCGGGAGAGCAGCTGAAAGCAAAGCAGAGTGTCCTTCCAGGGAGGCAATGCCACCTGCTCACAGCACTGGGAGCTGGCCTTGCTGCCGGACGGCTCTGGAGGCGTTTGAGACCTGCTGGATTCTCATTCATTCGAAGCTTCCTGCAGTTACGACGTGCTGGTAGAGTTTCACTCTTCACCAGCTGGAGCCCCAAGCTGGGGACTCTCTCCAGAGAAGGAGCTCAGGGAGGAAGATGAGGGTTAGTTCAGAGAGGTAGCAGCCACTGCTGCACGTCACGAGTGATACAGCAGAGACGGCCATCGGGCACCTCCTGTGCTAATGGGAGTCTTGTGTGGTGAAACTGCAGCTCATCACTTATCGAAGAGTATAAAAGAAAACATGAGCTTTAAATCTACCTGGATGTGCTGCCTCTGCGCAGGCAAGGCACAACGGCTCAGCCTGGCTCCTTGCAAGGCTCCCAGGGAGTCCCTGCTGCAAGAAGCGGGGTGGCAGGGGGCAAGGAACATTTAACTGCCATTAGGCCATGGGCACCTAACTTCTGGTTCTTCGTTTATAAGAAGAGCTGAAAAGCCCCCTGTGTCCTCACAGAGAACCTTGCACAGTGCCAAAAGGCAGAGGATTTCCTCCCCCATTCGCTCCACACGAGCTCTACGGGTAGGTGTCTCCGCACAGGGATGATGGGCAGGCGGATGGATGGCTGGAAGTGTGGCAGACAGGTTGGAGCACAGGTGGGCAGCTTGCTGAGTGCTCTAGGAATGGGGGCTGCTGGAATTGGGGAGCATTAGATGTACTGCAAAAGTCCTGGGTGATACACGATGGACACAAGAGTCTGCACTGCCTCAGATCTCACAACAGTGAAGGCTCAACCTGTGACCCCCCAGCACGTGCCTCACTCAGTATCTACCAGAGCTCCCATATGGCAGTTGCTGAGTGATCTGGACCACTGGGGCCTGTCAGGACAAACACACCAGGCTTCCTGGCATTTCACCCAGGAGTTATGAAGCTGTCATTTGCTCAGGCTGTCTCCGAACAGTGCCAGCATGCCTTGGTACACTGCCTGCTTTTCACCTGATTGTCATTTTTGGATGCTATTACCGAGAGGCATTTTTGGAGCTTCAGGACCTGCTGGGGAAGAGTGAGGCCAAATTCCCAGCCTTTCCACCTCCCCACTTCTCCCCTGCTTTCTCTTTTCTGGAAAGTTTTCCCATGCTAAGTATAGTTCCTAACAGGTGCATGACCAGAGGGGACTGTCAGGGACGCAGCTGTCCCTGCAGAGGCCTGGATCCATCTCCATCTGTCTCACTGGAGTTATCCATGCTGTCTAGCTGAGCTCTTCGGACAAGGGATGGGGGAGCATCAGAGACGCAGACAGCGAGGAGATACATGTACACACACACACACACAGAGGGAGGATGATTATTCCGGGGAATGCCACAGACAAAGCATCTGACATCAAACTAATGCATCCTTTGAGGCTTTAAAGAGCCCTTGCCACACACAGGCATGCTGCCAGCTAACTCATCTCCCTTTCTTGCCATGATAACAGCCTGATGCCAAGGTCAGGCTTTAAATGAAAGCTGACTGCTTTGTAATCCCCTGTGCCTCATTTGAGGATGCCACAAGACTGGTAAGAATCAGCAGCAGAAAATATTTGACCAGGACCAACTCCAGTGCAATGAATGAAGTGTTTCCCTTGCCCAGCCAGCTGCCAGTCCTGGCTTCCACCCTCTCAGCCCCACACCAAAGCCCTTCCAGCCTGGGGAACCAGGGCTGGGCGTGCAGGTGATACGAAGAAAGCGACACAGGTAGCTGAGATCCCTGTAACACACCTCAGAGCGTGCATGTATATGAAGCAGTCACAGATCACTGACCTTCAGATGCACAATTGTGACAAGGTGTCCCAACTCAGAGCTGCGGGGCCCAGGTGCTGGGGTAACCTTCTTGGAGACCAGGTTGTCTCATCACTGTGTAGAGGATATGAAAATATGAGAAACAGAGATAAGTGGCAACCCTGCTCACAAACAAAAGTGCTTCCTACCCCTAAAGTGTCCCAGCATAATTGCAGGTCAATATGACATGAGGAGATAATCCTTTTGCAACACACCACTGCTCCTTGCCACTGCATGTTGCAGCAGGACCAGCTGACCTGTTCTGCAGATCTGGGTCCTGGGATGTGTGCTGCTTTAACAAGCTGGCTTAGCTTAATAGGAGGGTGATGAAAACCATACGCAGGGAATAAGATGGTACCTTGACATCAGCACCACCATTGCTGAAAGAACTAAGAACGAGGTTTCATCATTCGCAGTGTGCCACTGCAGGCTGTGCTCCACGCTGCGCTTCGGCCACAAAGTCCAAGGTCTGAACCGAGGGAACCCGAAGCCCAACTAACTGCTGAAGGGCAGCATCTTAAGCTGCAGGAAACTGAGCTGCACCAGCCCTCAAAAGTCTGCCTGGGGCTCAGCGAAGTGGTGGGATGGTCTGGGTGAGACAGATGCATATAAACATTTGGCAGAGGGAAAATCTATTCCCCTCCTTTAATTCCCTTGTTAAAATGAAACCACACTGCTGCTAGCAAGCCTCTGCCCAGTCACACCCTCCCAAAGGAAGAACCGTGATCCCGGGGTCTGGGGCGCTGCAGCCTGGGAGGGGACTGCACTCGCCTGCAGCTACAGGGACAAGCTCTGAAGCCAGGCAGGTGCCACAAGTCAGTGCGCCCAAACAACACTGCCACCCGCACTGCCCAGACATCCCTTTCCTCCTAAGGGGCAGGGCTGAGTGCACACAACAGCGATGTTTGGGGCCTCTCTGCTCCCAACACACACATTTTACCAAGGCACTACTCTAACACCTTCAGACGTGGACACCAGCAGGAGTTTCATCGGTAGGAAGAGCCAGATCAAGTCCAGATTCACTAACACCAACACTGATTACAGGAATGGCATCACCTTAACCTTTTTCTTCAACTGCCTTCCCTTCTTATGTCTCAATTCCTGTTCCCTCTTCCAGGTTTCAAGGCTATGTATGGATACTTTCCTTCACTCCTTTTACAACAACCCTTTTCAGAAAGAAGAGCTGACTGAAGCTCTTTGGGTCTCGAAAGACTATTCCATCACACCGGTGCTGACGGGGCTGGGGCTGCCAGACTGAGTTATCACAGGTCCTGCCCTCCCCTGCCACTAATACCTACTCACCAAGGGAGCACTGGTGCAGCCCAAGCAGAGAAGGTCAACCCCAAGCTGCAGAAATCTCCCACAATTAGGGAAGATGCATCAAAGGGAAGGAAAAAATATATATCCCAGGCAACTGTCCTTTCTAGACATCTCTGTAAAGTCATAATCAAGCTCAGACAGCCCCAGGGAGGGAATGAGTTACAGGGAGTCACAAACTTTCATGATCAGCTCACCTTGCATCAAGGAGACTCCAGCCACGCATCATCCCCAGCCCTGAGCCCAGTGTCTCACAACACCCGTGTCACACAATCTGGCATCTCTTTTTGTCCCAGTTCAATCCCTCCCTGCCCAGCAGAGGGTCACGCTCCTGTCCTGTCAGCAGGACCTATGAGGCTGTGCAAGCGGTGAATTTGATTCACAGTGAGCTGGGACTACACCTACTGAGGAAAGGAGGCATATCCCATCATTCAAGTGATAGTAAAAATACAGTAAGAGTTCTCACACACTAGCATCACTCACTCCAATTCAGAAGTGCTGAGCTATTCAAGAAGGATGCTGCTGTGGGAGGAATATCATCAGGATGCTGATTCACTAGCTCTAAAGTGTATCTGTGCCCAGGAAAAAGGGACATCTCTTACCAGCTCTGGTCAGTCCTGGGTGTCATGCAGCTGTTGGGCCAAGAAAATACGTGGCTAACACTTGTAACCCATTTTTCTACCACAGCCTGGTAGCCTAAAGCCTAGAGTAAACCAAGACAGAAGCAACGCTCAGCAAAGTCATCTGCACTTGAGCAGCACAGCTGGAACATCTGCAGCATTATGCAATCCCCTGCCTGGCCAGACATAGGATCGTGAAAGGGTTTTTCTGTCCTTCCATGTCTCCACCCAGCTGAAAAAGAGCTGAAAACCACAAGACAGTAGAGAGGTAAAATTCTCTTTGCTTTTAATCCCAGATTAAGCCTGCCTCAAGCTCCAGGGCTCCTGCCAGCACCCCAGCAACGAGCACCTTCACACCCTGAGCACGCTGGTGTCAAACAGGACATGGTCACCAAACACGGGACCTGGGCTCTGCCCCGGCCCAGGGCCATCCAGCGCCACCAACCCAATGCCAGATCTAAGCCGACTTGGTCAAACTTCGCACCTGTACTTTACAGTACGAACAACAATCCAGCGACATGTGATACACTCCATGGGATTAGAGTTGGTGAATTAAGAATCTATAAAGATATCATCCAGAGAGGAAGCCCCGAACTGCCCTCATCCTGGACTTTACTGTGAAGCTTTCAGAAACAGGGGGGTGTTCTTCAGTCCCCCACTCCTGGGGCCCTGTGTCTGCATGCAAAATTCCACGTTTATTATTGCAAAAATGGCACTCTTGGCTCTCACAGCTGAAAAGTCTGAGAATGCAGCTCAAGGATTAAACCCCTCCTCCCCAGACCTATGGTAAATTAAAGCCAGATTTGTAAACTATAATGATTTTAAGCCAATTTTGTGACCATCGCAGGCAGTTCTGGAGGTGTGGGGCAGAATAAAGGGAGCTGAGCCACGAGGACTGGGATGGCTCCCTCTGATGTGGAGATTTCTGGAGGCAGGAGAGTTGGCAGAGAGGAGGCACAGGAAACAAAAGCGGACATTTGAGAGATATTTACAAACAGAATTTTGAGCCAAAATTTCCTCTCAGTCACGCCTGCACATCTCTGTAAACCTATCTGGCCTCTGCACTGCGGTTTGAGGACAATTTGACCTGGAATCTGAACAATACGGTTAAGCATTAGATCAGCAGAAAAATGATTGCAGATACTTATTATTGCTTGCTACTGGAGAGTTATTGTTACTACAGAACGTTTGTTTCCCTGAGCCACATTGTGTAAGTGTCGGTGCCTTTGCCAGATTTAATGGTCCAATTATCACAGGCTGTGTCACCTCCTCCCCGTTCTACATGATGAGACCTGCTCTCCTGCCTTCATTCCCCTCTCCTGTTTTGCTAGCAGGCAAACACACCTTTGCCGCTCCTTCATGGGTAGTCTTCTTTTTAATTTCTCCCATGCTCAGGGCTGGTGGGGGCTGGGGGAAGCCAGACAAGTAGAAGAGGCAGTCTCTGCACTGGGTATCTCACCCTAAAGATGGCCAGCTGGGAGTGGGTCTTCTTCCCTGGGTGAAAATCTGAGTTTTTACCTACTTGGTGAAAATCTAACCAGAAGTTCCCATTAGAGCTGAAGTCATGTCAAGCTCTCCTCCTAAACATTGCAGTAAGCCACTATCCTGGTCTCCAAGTGCTCCAGCCCCTGTCATACACTGCCTGCTCAGCTCCCCAGCAGGCTTCACCCAGCATTAACAGCAAATGTTTTGCCAGGGATGTCCAGGGAAAAAAGGACTTGGCAGGGCACTGCCAGACAAGGAAGTGCTTCCATCACCTGAAGTAGCTGTAAGGAGGTTATACCTGGCCATAGACCAACCAGTCTCCTATTAGCCCCACAACACCTCTCTAAGGGATATCCTGCAAATCTTCCGGAGGTGAAGAAACTTACCTTTGGTACTGTAGCTGCTTGTAGAGTAACACCTGGGCCAAAAACCAATACAGACATGGGAACGGTTGATGCTGCTCCTCCCCACCATGGTCACTCTACAGCAGGGCCATGGGGAGAGCTAATATTAAATAAAGAGCACAAGAAGGGGCAGAGACTGGCTGGGATGGTGGGGAAGGGGCTAAGCTCCTCTTCTGCTCTCCTAAGAGCAGACTGCAGCAGGTCATCCAGGACCTATCCTGAACACCACACTTGAGAACATCAGCTCCTTGCCAGGATATCGAAAGAGCCATATAACAAACAGCACTAGAGAGTTTCACAACAGGATCAGACATTTATGTGAATAAGAACAGCATCCGCAGCAACACTAGCTCAAATGAAAATTATAACAGCTATTGATTCTCCTGCTTCAGGGTATAAGCTGCCTGCCAGCTGGGGTCAGGGGGAAATTTCCCCCCATAGGGTAGTATTGCACAATTATGGGCATTATGGGGTTTTTATGCCTTCCTTTAAGGCATCCGGCCTTGGCTTCTGGTGGAGACAGGATACTGGGCTGGAAGGACTATCGGTCTGTTCAGCTCAAACAGTTTTTATGTCCTAATACAAAATTAATGGTTCTCTCACTGAGACTCCACACAGCAAAGCTGCCTGCTCTGTGCGTTGCAACTGGCAGAACAAAAGTGGGGCTGAAAACTCATTTCCTCCCAATGCTCCTTGATGTAACACAACCCTCAGACCCTGCCCAGGCCCACTGACTCACACTAGCTGCAGTCACCCCACACTCTCTGGGGATCAACACGTTGGTGCCAGACCCTGACAGGCACAGCATGCTGCAGTCCTGAGCTCCTACGCTCAAGAGATCCCTCAGCCTTCTACCTCCTACGCTAGGGATACCAGATCCACAAATCTCTGCAGCATCAGGTATAATGCAGGTGGGTGGCAGGCACCTGTGTCCTTTAAACCAAGCCTTCCAACTGTACCACCTCTTCAACGGCCTCTCTTGCTGATGAAAGGGCTGTCTGTCAGATTAGGCAGGCAGTGGAAGCAGAAACAGCTGTCTTAAAAACTGCATTTCAGGATCCACATGGAGGTCCCTTCTGCTTGTATGGAACACCTCATTCATCATTCAGATAGCCAGACAGAGCCACTCATCTTCATTTGACGACACCTTTTATCTACAAACACCTAGATTAAGACTCACAACCAGCCTGTGAACAGGTCAGGATCTTTTTACCAAGCCAAGGGCACACTTTTCTGGTTCACATGCAGCACGGGCTGGAGACTAGAAGAACTGCTTGCTCCGATTATGACTTTTACAGCAGGACTTTTTTGAAAAGTCACTGTGCCCCCAGTGACACGAGCAAGCAGGTTTTGTTGAGCTGATTATTTTGGTGTTGAAATGGAAGCCGAGTTCTGCAACTGCAGTGCATGCGGTTGACTTGTGGCTTGCCCTAAGGGAGCCAACGGCACTGCTGGGAATCCTCACCCAGGAGTCCTGACTCAGGCGTTCTGCAAAACCACAGGGCCTGCTGTTTCTATGCTCATCTTTGTGCTCCTGTATCTCTGCTGGGGCCAGCACAGTGCTGGAAATGGCAGGATTTGAACTGCTTTTGCAAAGCCATAAAGAGATCTTGCTGTCGTCGCGTGCTGGGGCGTGCTCCCATTCTCTGCACGGCAATGCACACAGCCCTTTCCTACATCCCCTGCCCACCTTGGCTCACCAGCTGGCCGGGTGAGCGCCAGCCTGTTGGGCAGGTCCCAGGCTCGCCATGCCATCCGTGCCCCGCCAGCCTGCCCACACAGACTGGCTGGCCAGCCACCAAACTCGCTGCTCGAGTTAAACAGCTTTGGTGGCTGCATGTGGTCCTCGGGGCTGCGGTCTGACACGGGACACCTCTACCCACTGGTCAGATTGGGCCGGAGTCAGTCAATGTGCACAAGAACGACTGGAGGAGAGCTGGGACTGACAGGCATCCTCACCATAGATGCTGGGTTGCCTTAAAGGATGGCATAAACATCCTGTAAAGTGAATAATCGCTCAATACTACTTTATGGGGTAGCTTTCACCCTGAGCCCAGCTGGCAAACAACTTACTTATTTCACTGGGAAAAAAGACTAAAAAATTAGGACCTGACTCTGAAACAGATAATTTCTCTTGGTACTACTTAGACCTGAGTGACAAAATGACTGCACAGAACAATAAGCTAGGGATCCGGAGCCAAAGCCAGAGCCCCTGTGCCCATCCTGTGACTCTAAACACTGTGGCAGCCTCTGCTTTGCTCTAATCTAATCACAGCACTGTGCTAAACTCTTCCTTCACCCCTGCCGGCTCCATCTATCTAGGGCAATAACATCCTTATTCATATAGGGATGTTGACCAAATCATAAAAAAGACGTAATGACACTGTCTCAGCTGACATGCTGATCGATGCTTTTCATGCAAAATTATGCTTTCTGTGACTAATAAATATTGATCTTTTTTGTTGCTGTGTAGCACTGCAATAAAAAGTGGCTTAAGTATCTGCCAGCACTGAGCATCCTGTATCGCTTTCCAGCTCCCAGCTCCCCTGCAGCTACCCTGCAGCGCCCCTTTGCATGTCTTACTGTGCTTACATCTGTCTGAGCCCATCCCACCCTGATGCCAGGGCACCTTGTGTGACCCCAGGGAGGGCACAGCATCTCTGTGAACATCCACCTCCCTTTATTTTTCTGTCCTTTGAATGGTACTTATGTTACAGCGGTTCATAGGAAGAAGTAGAAATGAAATGGAATTGGAGTGAGTGCTGGTTAGGGGGAGCAGGGTCACATCCTGGGCACATTTAGGATAATAAACAGGAGAAACTGGGCCAAGTGCAGAGCAAATGGAAACATTTACAACTACTTGGCAGGGGAATCGTGTAAGTGCTAATGGGCATGGTCAGACTGCTTGAAACTCCTTAAATCAAAGCTATGGAGCTTGGTAGCAAGTGCCTGGTGACAAGCTTTGCAGGACACAAGGCATCCATTCAGCCCTACTGAAAGGCTGGGGTCGATGTGGCAGCAGTCCTGCTCTATTTGCTCCTCTGCTGGAGAGGGCTCACGCAGTGCTCTGCATTTCACACCCCCATGGCTCCCCCACCTCCCTCAGCACCGCACCAAAGTGCAAAGCCGCAGTGGCTCAGGCCTGCTCCCATACGCAGAAGGGATCACAGAGTGATGTGATGGTACCTCTTGGGTTGGGTTCCCACGTTCTTACAGGGCTCTGGGACCCTGTTTTCTCCAGGTCTCACTCCATTGCCTCTTCTCCTTCCATCTCCCCGCCACCCCCACAGGAAGAAGAGCAAGTCCGTGTCTCCCAGGAGCCCAGAGAAGGGAGCTGCACAGGAGAACATGAAGTGTGAACTCAGATACGGGACTGCAAATAGATTGATGATGACAGGCAGAGGCCTGGGTTCAGTCATTCCTGTCTAGCAGTCACACAATGATTGAAATTGTTCACTACGCATATTTTGGGAGTAGACTGCTTTTCTTTGCTAAGGGACCAGAATCGTACCCATCGTGAGCAAAGGAATTAAATTGCAACAGTGAACCAGAAAGCAGGAAGAGCCAAAGGTCTCCAGCGCTCTGTACAATCTCAGAAATTCCCATAGGTGCTGCACACATATATACACACATACACACTGACTGCAGCAGATGATCCTGCTCATCGCTCTGCTTTCTACCATTGATCTGCTATGATTCCCCTGCTCTGGGGCAGCTGCTGTAATGCATCCTGTCCCTTTTCTCTCTGAAGGCTGCTCAGTCAGACAGGGACCTGCCCTGCCTTTGGTGACCTGTGTCAGTGTCCGAATGGCACTCAGAGTGACCCAAGACTCGGGATCGTGCCCCACTCCCCATCCTTCACCACAAAACTTGCTTTCACCAGCAGCTTTAATGTGTCCTATTTCTCCCTTCCCCATGCAGACAGCCAAGTGCTGAGAAGGCATTTAAGGCTAAAAACATACAAATTAAAAGACACTGCCTCCAGACTATGGAGCTTAAATTATGATGGCATCTCCCCCAGATTGTGCACAGGTTCACTGAAGAGCTCCCCAGTCCTGAGACCCTCCCCTTCCCCACCCCCTCCTGGGAAAATTGGAGAGGCAAAGGGCTGCTGTTCCAGCAGATTTGCAGAAGTGGGAGTTGAAGAATCAATGAGGCTCTGAAAGCCAGTGGGGAAAGTCATTCTGCACCTTCCTGACACCAGGAATAAATGATTCAGCGGGAAAGAAAAAAAAATACAACAACCCTCAAATGAGGCTGGAATTACCCACTGGAGAGATATTTCATCTTGAGGAATTGTGTTTGCTGCAGCGTTCATCTCACTGAGCCACAGCATGGCTTTAATATCCAGCAAAAGGTCAAACCTAAATGGGAATTGTTACAGCTTGCCGGAGCCCCCGACGCCAGCCCGCCTGCACACACAGGATGAGCTCCCAGCCCCTCACGTGGGGCAGCCTGGGAGTGGGAACCGAACCCGCTTGGAAACACTCCGTGCACAAAACAGCACCCAAGGTACTCACAGGTCTTCCAGTGGCTCCACATTCATCAGCCCTTCCCACCCTGCGAAGTATTATCATGCCCAGTTTACTAACAATCATCCTCCCTATTAAATAAACAGCACTTGCCATCTCACAAGCCTGCTCCCAACCCTACCTCTGTAACCTCTCGTCACGCCAAAGTCGCAGGGTCTGGAGACAAAACCTGCAGGGCTCAGTGCACAGGCGCTGCTCCGGTCACAAGACGGGCCCCCTCGCCGATGTCCCTGCAGCACAAGGATTGGCAGAGTTAGCTCTCGGAGGCAAGGCAGGCAGCATCGCTGGGACCAAGGCGCACTAGCATCACACAACTGGGGGCACTGCTTTGACACCAAGGCAGCATTTTTCAGCACTGCACTTCAGCCTCACTTGGCCTTAGTCTGCAAACCTCTGCTCACCCTCTCTGTGGTTCGAGGGATGGGGGCCTTCTGCCACAGCAGCACTGCCTGCCTTGGGTACCCAGGCAGCAGGGCCTCCTTTGTGGTGGAAGGCGCCAGGATCCCCAGAGGCTCTGCCATCCTCCTTCTGCCTCCTCTCTCTATCCATATGTAAAAAAGGAAAATGAACACTAGGAGTGTGGTTGGACACCCTTCCCCTTCCCACCAGTCTGTACAGGGTGCTCTGGCGTGGCCTGTCTCACCCCCACAGCAGAAGGAGCAATCAGCAGTGAGTCTGTGATATTGCCGAGCTCAGGCAGCATCACAGAGCTACCAACTGGCCACAGCAAACCCAGCTGCCCTCCCTTCCAAAAGAAGACAATCAAAATATCGGCTGAGTCCGTGCAGCACCCAGGGAGGTAGAGGACGTGCCCAGAAGCCTGAAGACCTGCTTGCAGGGCTTTACCATAAGGCCTGAGCCTTGCTGCTAAGGGCACACTGCTGCTTCAGGGGCCAAATCCAGCAGAACGGGGCTTTCGTCTCCCAGGGGGAATGGCAGGAACACAAGACACAGCAGGAATCAGTCCCTCCGCCGAAGCAGAGGCCTGAAACAGGGAGCGGAGCTGAGCTGGACTGCAGAAGAGTACCTCCCTCCCCAGGGGTTCCCACACACGGTTCATTCAGCCCACATCAAAACACAGGAGCACAGCCCAACAATGTCCTGCGCTCGCTCCCTTCGGAAGAGGTACTGGGTGCAAGACAAACAGACCTGCCTGCTTGGGAGTCTTGAGCAGGGTGAATTTGGGGTGAATGTTGGGAGCTTCCAGATGTTTCCATTCAAGGGATCTGACTGAGCAAGGCACCTGTTTATTGTAAAGGGAGGTGGGATTTCAAGGCACTTGAGGACTGCAAGGGGCAGCTGTCAGCTCCTCATTTGGAAACACCAGTGCTTGCAATACCTTTTCTGAGCAGAACCGCAGAGACTTTCTGCCAGAGCCCTGGTCCTGACCTGCAGCCCCAGCAGCCGGCTCTGCCCCTTGCTCCTGACCTGTCCCTTCCCCTGCTCACCTCCCACACCGCCGATGCTGCCAGCTCTGAGGAACCCCAGCCTGCTCAGACTTCCTACTTAAGGAAGATGTTTTTATGAGGATCACATTGAACATTTGGGTCTGCTTGGGCATATTTGAATCTTCAATGTGTACAAGTCCAGGGTAGTCCTCAGGGGCTGTGGGAGCACTCTCCTCACGCCCATCTACTTCATGGCCTCCATGGCCATATTGTTCTTCCCACTTCTGCTTTTGTATTGCCACTGTTTCCCTCCATCCACAGATCTTCTCAGCCTCTCCTCGGTAATTTGTACACTTCTTCCATCCCTTGGAAGGACTCAGCCCTGCCCTCTGGGAGTTTGGCATACCCATCCCTGACTGCAGCAGAATTCCAGGAGTTAATCAGGCAGACAGGAGATGGAGGGAAGGCAGAGATTCCCAGAGAGCTTCCTGACTCCTCTTCACCATCACAAAGGTGAGAGTCCAAGAGAAGAAAGGAGTGAACTGAGCCCTTCCTATAACATCCACTATCCTCCCACGAGGGAACGACTGCAGGTCAGTGAGCTGAGCTGAGCTGAGCAGAGCAGGATTTTACCTAAAGCAGAGCTGAAAATCTGCTTGAGCTTTGGGGTTTATAGCAAAACTGGTCCTAGGCTACAGGCAAACTCCAGACTCTGCAATGAAACCAAAAGATTTGAGAACTAGCAACTCTCCTGATAGTCCTGTGCCTTCCAGCTTCCATCTCAGTCCTCCATCATGACCTGAAGCCCTCCTGCTTTCCTGTTCAGAACGATATTAAACTCAGCCAATGCACCTCCATCCTGCCCAGTAATTCCAGCTGCCCTTTCAGCCCTTCCTGATGAACAAGCTGCCATCCATGATGGGCAACATGCTGGTTTCTGTTCTGATGTGGACAAACATCCACTGGGGAATCACCTGAAACTACCACTCTCACTTTCACTTGTGACTTAAGCCAGATTTCACTATGTACAGAAAGATTAAATTTTGCTAATGTTAACACAAGATAATTTTTTGTTCAAATATTTACAGTTAAAGCTCACCAGAAAGTCAACAGGATTCTGCAGGACAGCGCTCAACTATGCACATCCCCCAGAGGAAAACAGGGGTTTTATGTGGTATTTAAAACATCCAGAGACATCCAAAATTCAGCCCTTCCGATTGTTCCTGGGCCAGGCTGGGTCCGTGCCACACATCCATGCCTCTGAGGGAAGCAGGAAGAACTTGCTGGCCTTTTCCTCCTAATAATGGTGAACATATGGACATGGTCAGAGTGGGTCACCAGCACCTCACACAGTCGCGCTAACAGAGGAGGTGGAGACCATCTCTGAATCGCAACCAGCAGCCACATACTTTGGAAGCCAGTGCTGTGGAAAATGGGGTCAGGTTGCTTCTCCCATGTTTGGCTTTGTCGAGCTGTTTGTGTCTCCTGGATGCAAGACTTCCCTGGCAACGAACCGGAGGTGTCATTTGGAGATCTTGTCCTTTCTATTCAGGATGTTTAAATTCAAGACTCAAACTTGTGGTTGGCAGGGAACGGGGGCAAACAAACAGCCAGATGATCTGCTGTCAGCTCCTGACAGCCCAGCACAGGGCAGCCAGGCCAGCCTGCAGCAGCTACCCCTCCTGTCGGTGGGGAATGTTTGAGTACAGAGGTAGCGGCTTAAGCGCCCATCAAAGATTTACGCTGCTCAGGCTTTTAAGCACAACAGAAAATACAAAAACCACAACAGCTCTCCTGTTTGAACACCCACCTCACAGTTACATGGCAGAAGCAATGTTTCACCAGCAGAAGGATGCCTGAACTCACCCATAGCTGCACTAGACATCTGGGGGTTTGAGGAATGTCCCCCACTTACCCAGCAGCTCCTGACTACTTCTAAAAATTTCTTTGTTGCTCCCCCTACCCCTAGACCCTCCTTTTGGCACGTCAACCTTTATTTCAAGCTCCCCTCATCCCCTCCTGTGACCGTTCATGCCTCTAGTGTGCACGTCTGAGGTTTAATGGTTTTCTGCGAGTTATGTACAGCTCAAGTTTGACAAAGCTTCTGTGGCAGATGCAGAAGCTCAGGTAGAAATCACCCTTTCCCTTCTCTGCTCCTTTACAAAGGTCAAGAGGAGGTGGAGGGAAGCTGACCTCCCACTGACGAGTGCAGGCTGAACCCCTGTGTCAGGAGCTCTGAAGGGAGAACAAACATCTTCAGATGTTACTCCCACGGGACAAAGGCTGAGTTGATTTAACAGCCTCCTTTCCCTGAGTGGACAATCAGCTTCCCCAGGGAGTCAACGACATTCTGAGACTTTTCAAATAGGCAGTGCTTTTCTGAAATGAAGCTCCTATCTTTGAAGATTTCTCATCTATCTCCCAGTGCCCTGGGCACTGCGTAAGCAAGCTTTCTGTTCCCATCCACCCTGCTCTTTCACGCAACCGTGTCCTGCAAAGGGCTCAGCAGCAGCTGCATCCCGTGCCAACTTTCCCCTCTGCTGCATGCAGAAACGTTCCCATGCAGCTGCAGTGGGTGGGGGTGTGACCCTGGTGTGATCCCTAAATCCACCAGGCAATGCAGGAGTGTACACAACTCCTTCCTCTTGCTTGTCACCATCTTCCCCTCTAACAAGGCAAGCTGCAGACCTACAGCTGGAAGGTCAGTGTTCCCCCTGTGCTGCTGAACAAGGAAACACTGAGGTGGGAATGCAGACAATATCCTAAACAAATCTGCTGTTTACAAAGTCCCCTGTAAACTGTTTACATTGCTGGGGACAAACCATGGAGAAACAGCAGCTGGAGCATGTTCTTCCCAGTGCTGCTGTGGGAGTGGAGCTGACGCGTGTCTGGAAAGGGTGCAAACATACAAGAGAAAAGAAGAGGCAGCAAAATCCCAGCACCACCCACTCCCCCAGCCTGCCAGGACCTCCCTCAGCATTGCCTCCTTGAGCATGCTCCAAGGGAGGTGGGATGACCCTAGGGTGCAAACCAGCATAGCCAAGTCAGCTGCAGCAGGGACGGCCAACCTCAGGCTCCAGAGCAGTGCCTGGGGTGGTGAGCTGGCCAGGGGCTGCTGGGTGAGCTGAGTCCCTGCTGCTGGAGGAAGCAGACCTGAAGGAGCCAGTCCTGAACCTCCCCTGGAGCCCCTTGGCTCTCCGATGCATGTGAAGTGTCTTGTGACTCTCATCCCATGAAGACGCAGTGTGTGGCTCACTGAGGCCAACCTCCTGCTACATTATATACATGTATTAAGAGTGGTTAAAAATGGGGCCTCAGAAATACCAGCAAGAACATTTTGAAGTCCTGGCATAAAATAAAAGCCTCAGTGTGCCTCTAATCTGCCCTGCTTCCTGTCCATGGAAACCTCTTTGAAGTGCCTGTGCACACGGCAATGCGTCAGTACAGCCGAGCGAGCCCGGCTGAAACACCCGTGACCCCAGCCACCGCATCCCCAGGACAGCCGTGGGCTGCTGATACAGCATGACTGCCCAAGCCAGCCTGGGGGCCGAACGCAGGGCATGAAAGGCTTCGGTGGAAGAGACAGAAGGGTCAAAAGTAAAACACACCCTTCATCAGCCCCCTTCACGCTCGCAGACCCGCTCACAGTAGAAAGGGTTCGTTACGTTACTTGAATGGCTGAGCAGGACGTGAGAAAATACAGCCTCCACTCAAGGGAGGTGATAAGTGCTCTGAGCCCAGAAATAGTATCAGAGAGGGGTACATGGGGGTGGGCACCCAGCTGGAACAGCAAGGGCAGTGAAAACATACTCCCTACACACGATATGGCAACACTGACCCAGTAGCTGGAAAGGAATACAGGTACAACAATTTAAAAACAAGAAAGCAAGCAAACTCACCCATTTGGTGTTGAAGGGCAGGCAGAGAGGCAAGGAAACCACACTGCTCCATCAGCAAGGGGTAAGTGATGTGCATCCACATTTACTCTCAACCATATCACCTGAGGCAGTCCCCTCTCAAGAGCCACTGCTGCTTTCGCTCTCCACCTGGTCAGTCTTCCAGGGCCCAGCTGTGTCCCCTTCCTGACCAGGGAGAGGATGGAGGGGTTTCCCAACAGAGCCAAACATCCCAGCCGGCAGGACTGTCAGAGGCATCTGGAGGACTTCTCAAAGACTGAACTAAAAGAAAAAAAAACGGGGAAAAAAGCCCCAAACATTCTCAGGCCAACCCATAACAAAAGATTGTCAGGTTCTTTTGCTGAAGCAAAAAAACCCAAATCTGAAAACATTTTTCAGAGCCAACCACATAGACTGGCCAACCCAAAAGGAAATTCATTTGGTTTTGGTTTCAGAAGCTTTTGTGCAGTTGAAAAAATGTCAGCCAGCTAAATTTCCGAATGGAATGGCTCTTCAAAATGAAAAATGAAAAGTTCAGCAATTTTTGTTTAAAAAAAGTCAGAAATGACTGAAGCTCTAATCCCATACAAGTGCTGGGTACTTTTCCCTAGATGAAACGACTTGCTGAATTTGACCAGAATTTTGCAAATACTGTTGCTCGACCCTGTGTGGCTCAGTTCCAGTGACAAAGCACCTTCAAATTCAAGTCCTTTCAGAGGAGCAGGGACCCACAGGGAAGCCCCAGCGCTCCCTAAGCCTTGAGAAACCCACTGTGGCAGTAGACAGGCACAGTTTGAAATAGGTGCTAGCACCTTTCAGCTTCCTTCTGGTGACCCAGCTTGCAGCAATGCCCAGCCGCGTCTCTCCTGCCAGTGCTGTCTCACCTCTGCACCCATTATTTCACTGCGAGATGGGCTGTAAAGCCAGTGGAGCTTCTGGTTTTGAGTGTTCAGGCTATGATTTATCATAAGCCTTTAAAAATTGGAAAGTGAAGCAACTGGCCTTTCCAAAAAGCATTTATGCTCCCCCCTTGCACCCATATGGGCTTGTTATGTTAAGGCTGCTCATAAAACCTGCTTGGGCCAGCCTGACACTTAACCTTGGTTTCTGAAACGATGCTGAACACAGTTTGTCTTTGTCTGTGCTTGGAGCGAGGCTGTGTTAGCACCAGTTCTGCAGCTCTCAGCGCTGACAACCATTGTCCAAAATGAGTCTTTCCTTCAGTATGCAGCGGGGCTCTGATGGATGTAAAACAACAGCCCCAACCACTCACGTTTGTTTGCAAAGGCTTTCTAAAAGGAACTCCAGATGCCAGCCCAAATGTCTCATGCATTTTCCACTTCAATTATAATTGTTGGTGCTGCGGATCGCTTCTCTTCATCCAATCAGCTGCAGGTCCTGCCCTAGAATCAGCTGCCTTTCAGAGCACAGGCAGGGGGAAGAGATTCCTTTATGCAACACCTCTGGTGTGATCATCTTGCCCAAAAGATCCCACAGGCAAAGGCAGAGAGACAGCAAATTCATCTACCACAAATTCACTTATGCCTGATGTGACAAGCCGATCAGAAAGCATGTGTGTCCTGTTCATGGCAAAGGTCTCTCTTAAGTCAGTTAAGCATCTCTTCCCTTCCTCTTCCCAGGGTTTTTATTACTACAAACCATTAAAACACTGCCAAGATGGCCATGAATTAAAACACACATTTTCTCAGCATGAAGCTCCAGTCCCATATGTTTGGCAATGCCCCAAAGTCATCCACTGTAACACTTTCGCAGACATCTACCTAGACCTGCCCCATACTCTCTCAGCATCCTCCCACGCCTTTGAGGTGCATTCCCATCCCTGCCTGTCGATCAAGAGGGCACCGACACAGAAATGCCTTGACAAGATGAGCAGGAGATTCCAGCTAGGATGGCTGGGACACGGTCTGTCCCGCTGAGAGCTGTGGGGATGCTGCCCTAGGGGAAAAGGCTTCTAAGCACAGCTGAGAGGTGGCAGTGGCATAGATCGCTGTCTGTTTATCTGGGTGGGAATCGGTGCCCTCTGCGGCTTGCCCAAGGTCAAGGAGGAGAGGGAGCCTGCCCTCCACCCCTGCATCTCCTCACCGAGTGGTCTGTCTAGACAATCCTCCCCACTGGGCAGCTGGGGATGCCGAGGGCCCTTCCATGCATGGAAGTATTCAGGAATTCCTCTTGCAATTAATTCTCCGTCATCCCCAAAATAGCATTCCTGTGCAAAGGAGCTTAGAAAGCGGAGTGCCACAGAGCAGCAATTAAGGGGCAAAGACAGACTACAAAGGGAGGCATTGCAGGTCACACCTGCGCTGCATCAGAGCTGCTCTGCGAGAAAGCCCTTACCAAGCTCCAGAGGGAACAGCAGCTCCTAAGTCAAACCCAAGTAATAAGACAATCTTGTAGGGGGAAAGATTAATCATTATTGGCAGCCAAGAATGTGCAAGTCTAACAAAAGCCAAAGGTTTTTTTATTACAGTCCAACTGCAGCTGGGAAGACAACGTTAGCTAAGAATCATTAAACCTATTGCAAGAATAAATTTTCTTTGAATCAAACCATAAAATGGGAGTAAAATCCTCTTAAGCCAGTGACAGCTCCTAATGGAACAGACATTATTATTTTTTTGCAAACCAAAAAAAAAATTAATAAAATTGCTTTAGATTATTAAGTGAATAGATTAGGCTCCAAAATGGAAAATATTTACTCAAGCAAAACCTGCTTAATTTAATACCTGCCTCAATTAATTTTTAAGTTTGGGATTATAATTGAACAGAATAATGACATTTTCTGCCTGTACAAATAGGGATTTGTGAACCCTATTTGCCTAGAATTCAGGCAGGAGAAGAAGTACCTAGGAAAGCTTTACCTTGCTAACCCCCAGGTAACATCAGTGCTGCTGCACATGCCAGTAATGAGTTTGGCAGCTTACACAAGCCTGGAAGATAGAAGGTGATGCCAAGGTCCCTTCTCACAGCTGGTCATTAAATTTCCTGAAACATCTGACCCGGAGGTCACTACCGATATTATAAAATACGAAAAATATTACAGAAAAATCGAAGTTACTTCCTTTGTGAATGTGGAGGCAGAACACCAAGTTAAATGCAAGATGAACTTGCGCTTCAGTTCTTCAGCATGCAGGGGATATCTGCTGGCAGAGTGGGCTTTGATCCATCTGCCAGACCTGGGATGGATGAAGAGAGTTCAGCAGCTCCCTGCAAAGGTCTGTGAGTTTGCTCCTGAATAAAGACCTCAGCTGGACACTCTGGTTCCAAAGCTGAAGCACAGGTAATCACTCCTTTTACAGACCAACGCAGCTGGCTGGAGCTCTCAGTCTGAGAGCTGCTGACAGCAATTTTATTTAGTTACTGCTTTTAGGGCAAGCTCGGTGCACTTCTCCCTCAGTGCTTTCCCCTCTCTGCCAGGGAGCGGGAGAGGTGGGAAGGGGGCGGAACACCGAGCTCCAGCATTTGCACTGGCTCTGTACACCCAGGTGGGAAAATAAACCTGAACAACCACTTCTCTGGGGCTGGCGGTGCAAGGAGAGAGCTGCATCCTGTGGTCAGGAAGCTTTCTGCACAGCTGGACACTTTCTCCTCTAAGTCCTCCACTCTTGAGAGGTGCATCATCTTCTAATTTTAACCTACAAGCCATTACTTCTGTTAGACCCAATTCCCCAGACCTCACAGCGGTTCTGCCCACTAGGAGCTTGGTGGGGTATCTGGTGGTCACACAGTACTCCTAAAGCAAATCTTGTATATTCTGAGAGAAAGAACTTCCAAGCAAAAGCATGTAAACATGCTTGTCCTTCACAAAGCTCGTCATCCTCTGCAGGTCAGGGTACATCAAACTTTTCTGAACAAGACTTTGGACAATCTGTCTTCTTCAGCCTTCCTTGGCTGCTCTCCCTTCCCCCTCTGCAGAGGGTATGTTTAGATGCTCACACCTTTCAGGCCTCTAAAAAGTTACTTGGTCTAGACACAGGCTCTGCACAGTGCATTTGATCCCACTGAAAATTCTGTCTCTACAGAAGTCATCCACTGCCCAAAGGCTGTAAATCACTGCTGTTGCACTGTCTTCCTCCTCGCTTATCCTTTTTCTAAAACAAGCCTCCCCAAAGCCAAACTAACATATGCACAAAACATATTGAAATGTTTAGTAACTGCTATCCACAACCACTGTTAACCCCATCACTTGCACAACGTGTGGTTTTCCTATAGACAAGGGCTCCCAGTTCCTCGCCCCACTGGCATTGCTCAAAAGCAGGGCACGTGTCACCAGTAGGGTTTGCCCTGGGAAGAAGAACATGGCCGTTGGCTTGCAGCTGGCAGCCAACTCTGGTTGTCCTGGTGTCGGAAGCACACACTGCACAATAAGAACGCAGAAGAGAAAGATTTGATTAAAAAGCTTCCTTCCTGGAAGCAATTCTGATCCTGGCTTGACCAGCTCATACTCAGCCCCGAGAGTGTACACTTCAGCGTATGTATAAAGTCTTTTGGGGAGGAAGATGAGAAAGTATAAGGGTTTTATTAGACCTAGACCTTGCCGGCATATCAGAGCTCTGTTGCTTGTGTTTTCAAGACAGGTACCTTATTAACAAGTGCCAATGGGTGCAGCAGGCTCCTGCAGGCTCTCCACCAGTGTTACTGGTGCAGGTCTGCTTGTATGTTGTGCAGAAGGGTCAGTGGGGACAAAAACGGGAAAGAGAGAAGTGAATTCAATATTTAAATCTTCCTTACTTTCAAGTGAAAATGTGGAAGGTCAGATGACAGCAACAGAGAAGGTGAGGAGAACTTTAGACCCAAACGGCACTTATATCCAGGTAAGAAATAGGAAGTCTGCAGCAACAGCAGAATCACAGAGTCCATCAGAAATAGCCGTTAATCACGAGTCGGGAGCAAGAAAGTCCAGAGCTTGTCAGGAAACAACATGTCACTAGGATTATGGACAAATCTTACAAGGCAGCTGTAATTCTGAAGGCCTGAGGAGTCAAATTGTGATCAAAGAGCCATGCAGGCACAAGAGGAAACAGCATGGAAACCAGAATCCTTCTCCCACAGGCAAACAGAGGTGAATTACAGCACAACAGACCCTTCCCAAACCACCCCCTAGGTCCCAAAAGCAATTGATAGAGGACTGCACACGTGATGCTGACTGACAAGCCTGCAAGATTGTCTGTGGGAAAGGAACAAGAGGGGTAATTTTATTGTCATGTACCACAGGGGGGTGTAAGTAAAATCACAGCATGAGAAAATGACAGTGTATCTGTCTTAGGTCATTTACATGCCCAGATAATCTGTGGGAGGAGAGCCAAAGTTGCTACATTTGACAGAGGCAACACAACAGCAATGTGCCTGGGAAACGGAAGCTTACACAGAAGATTTGCAAGCCCTAAAACCAATCTTGTGTTCACTGCTCCCAGAAACCAAAATGACCAGACTTAATAATTTAGGCTTCCAAACAGTTATGCTTTCCTCCCTCATTATAGGCTGTGTAACGGTCTCATCTTGCTGAGCACGCTGCAAGAATGCCACAGTGGGACAGTCCCACGCTCAGAAGTGTACGTACATCCCAAGGACGCACTTAGAGCCCACAAAGACACCATAAGCAGGCGAAGGAACACTAACAGGCATAAAGGCAGATGCTGGGTAGCAGTTTCAGGCTTCAAGTACATAGCTGTTAGGAGGCAGTGTAGCACAGTGGCTTTTAGGAGGGACCTGGACGAGCGAGAAAATGCTTTGTTAGTGTTTACAGGTTGCTCCTCCGCTGCAGAGGGAGTAACGTGGGAGAAGCATGCAGTGGCATGTTGGAACTGGCATGGCTGGCAGACAGACAGCCCTTAGCATCTCTGTAGTGGAAAGTTTTTATGAGATGGTTAGATGAGGCAGGGCCAGAAAAATAAGCTGTGTGTGGAAGACACACACATTTTACAGCTCACATGAGGGAGGCGATTACAAGACTGGTGAGACACGCTCTGCAGAACCCTTTAACATTGCACTGTCAGAGGCTCCCAGTGAAAATCCCGATGATAAGGGCGTGTGGTACTCTGTGCAGAACTGATAAGTGTGGGAGAAATCTGATTGCACAGAAAACCTGGGCATCCCAAAGGGATTTCAGCTGGGTAGACAGGGAGGAAGAGTTGGATCTTAGAGATACGCTTCAGGAAGAACCAGCTAGTTTTCAGCAGGGCCCAGACATGGGCATTTAGAGAGAGGTCAAGACAAAGAGGACCAAAGGGTTGAGCAGATGGTAAGAAACAGACATCCAGAAAGGTAGCAGGGAAGAACAACCATAAGAAGATTTAAAACTCCACTTTGATTGTGTTGAGTTGAAGTCAGTAGGTGGGTGTCCACAAAGTGCTGTCAGACAGACTGCAAATTAATTTGGTCAGTGCAGGACAGGCTAGGAGGAAAACGATTGCTCTGTGAGTCATCAGCAGGAGATTATATATGCAAAATTTGTAAATAAGGTCACCCAGAGAGGGAATGCAGAGGAGGAAAAGAGGAGGGCTGGGCAAATGGCCAAGGATGGAGCAGGTGAAGTAGCTGGCAGTACTTGAAGACTGTCAAGCAGGACAGGCGCAGCCTTAGATACATCACTGTGGGGGCAACCCTGTCCTACTCTGCGAGCAGAGGGGAATAACCATACCTCCACCAGCTGATCTGTTCCTTGGGGGCAAATGTGTCATACCAGCTACCGATAAGAAAACTAGAAAGGGCTCGGGAAGCTACTGGGTTCCAGTTCTCTGAAGGTGAATCTCTGCCTCAGTTTCCCTGGAGCTGCCTGCAAGTGCGGGCCAAGAACTGGCTCTTGCAGCAGCAGAGACTTCACCTGGAGGGTTTCCCCGTGGACAAGAGAAACCTTCCAGCAGTTAGGGGCTGTCTTTTTATTTGAGTGTTTGGCAGCTATCTTGCAAGAAGGGGCAGTGAAGCCCCAACAGAGACAGCTACAAGGTCACCACCAAACCCAAAGAGAGGGCAAAACACCTTGCTGGTAGCTGTAGATTGGAAAAGGCAACCACACAGCTGTAGCTGGCAGAGAGTTGTGCTGGGAAACTAAGCCTACCCAACATTAGTCAGCTGCTACCCAGGCACTGGAAGAGACAGAGCTCATGTCTGTGATGTGCAGGGGCAGGAGCAGTGGGATCCTGAAAGTCACAATTGACCCTAGATTACTCAGCCAGCTGGCCAGACGCTGCGTTTTGAAATTGGCCATTTACCTGAGAGCACTGGCTGGAAAGCATAAGGCAGCATGCAGAGAATGTCCACGTTAACTTGTCACTGGCAATGGCCTCTCATTTATCAGGAAGGGATTCATGCAATTTACAGGGGGATGTGGGGTTTTCGCAGGTGTTAGGCAGTCACCCAGAGAGCTCAAGACAACAAAAAGATTCTGAAAGAAAGAGGATCCATTTCTCACCACAGAGAGGCTCTGCAAGTCCAGCAAGCCCCAGGCAGAGTGACGGGAAAGGGGGGTTGGAAATGGACCAGTGAGACAATAGTCACAAGAACAAAAGGGCTGTATTAAGAGGACCTATTCTGGCTCTTAAACCAGGTTTAAGCAACTTTGCTGCCGCCTAATCTGAGGATAATAATGAGTCGTATGTTTTACAATCTGGAAATGCCTGGCCAAGTCAATGGAGAAGAGCGTGAGACACTTATTCCTCAAGTAACTGGTCTAGACATTATTCTGTTTCTGTCTGTGTGTGCATGACAAAGGCAAACAGCTTTTAGGTTTAAGGTACACAAACCCTGATGGAAGCAAGATATTACACGGTCCTGATTCATAAATGAACCATGCCAAAAGTGATTGTCTCCCCCCCAGCCTTGCAAGCCAGTAAATGTAAACTTCTCAGAAAGTGTCCCTTGCTGACTGACAGGTACTCTGCAGTGGTGTGACAGGGTGAGCAGCATTAACATCTCTTTTTGGCACAAAACCCATAGGCAAAGTTAAGTGAGCTAGTTCCAAGGGGTGAGTAGCAGAGGATATCTGAAAGCCAGGCTCCAAGAAATGCAGAATTACAGTCAGAACAAGTTGGCCTGGTCTCTCCAGACTGTCTGCTTACCTGTCCAGCAATTCAGAGATTTTTTTACACAATTTACAAAGAGAATCGAGTATGCAAAGTACAGCTTTGTCCAAATTTCTGCTACAAGACTTCATCAGATCACTCCAGACTCTGAGACCACTGTCTCTGCACAGTAATAGCCATTATCCCCAGGCTTTATGTGTGTTTATGTTACCCTTCCATTTTCCCTTCAGATATGACAAGCAATTCTTAGAAAATATGTTATAAACTCTCATGCTCTGGAGTTCTGTCACCTTTGATTGTACTCATTTGAGGCCAAGGATGTAGTTTCAAAGTAAATCAATACACAACACTTAAAAAGGTCCTACAGACACAAGCTGGGTGCAATACCACAGCCCTTCTTTCTCCCCAGTTACTTCTGCTTTGCTTCTCCAGCCCGGATCACTATTTTAGACAGGATGAGCGCAAATCAATCAAATAAATGGGTGAAATCCAAACAGTAAAACACTTCCCAAAGCCCCCAGTGCTGCTTTACAGTATGGGAGTATGGGCTAGGGTCTGCCTTGCAGTTGGAAGGGCACCTCCAGTGTTCAGAAGTCCCTGTAGTCACCAAACCAGCATGACTGCTTGCCACCGTGCTGATCTGGGCTGGTGTGAGGGTCTCTCACAGCACATCAAGAGGGATACACTTCCTTGCCAGTCTGCTGTACCCATAGGTGGGCTGCAGCCAGAGTCTCCTGACTTCTACAGATGGTCCTGGAAACACCTGAGGCAACATCTCATCCCTAGTGAGGGACTGGAATGGCAAATCTGGAAAGCCTGGATTCAGCAAGGGGCCAGAGGTATCCCACTCTTACTGAAGACATTTAGAGGCCCTCAGCCTTGCTCTCACATGGAGGGTAACACATCCAAGTAGAGCATATCTAGAGAAGATTTACTTGGGAACCCCAGGGGAATACTTACTCCCCCTTAATCCTCATTTACACTGCTTGTGGTTCCTCGTACTCTCCACAGCTCCAGCCATACAGCACAGGATCTGCTCCTTGGTAGCCTTCCAAGAAGCTAACAAGGTTGTACCTCAAGCAGCTCCTCCAAGCTGAATCATAATAGACCCCATCAGTGCAGTATGGACTGCTGGCTAAACACTTCATCAAGGAACAGCTGAGAGGTGGGTTATTCATCATGTGGAGCTGTCCTGCTCTCCAGGATCAATGCGGCACACGGGGCGAGGGTAAACTCCTGGAGAAACCCCTGACAGAGAGCCTACTTGAATGCACTTGCAGAAAGATTTACAGAGCAAATTAACTCCACTGGCTGAATTATTTGGATTAGGGTTTTTTAATTTCAAAATCTCCAAAGGCTGTGACCCTGAGGCAGCAATGCTGACAACTCAGCCAGAGAGGCGGGCTGCTGCCTGCACACTATGGGAATACCCCCTTCACTCTGCCACCTAACAACTGTTGCGTTTCTTTTAACCTAGCTGTGTTTTCAACTGAGATCTCCATTACCTGTTCCAGTGTGCTGACAGTGGTATTGGTGTGTCTGTCTGGAGTTTCCTTGGGCTGACTCAAGACATCTGCTTGCTGTTCCCAGTTCTGCTGCTTTCTCTCGCTGTAAAAGAAAACAAATTATTCAGGCTGGAAGTGATCTCTTATTTTGGTTGTCTGCATGTTTTGGTCTCTGTTCAGTGCCTCTGTGCTCTGCTTCCAAATCCAGCATTCTCTGTGCAGAGCCTGATCAGGGGACTTTACACCTGCAAAACATACAACCTATATGCTCTTCACAAGCAGTGACACAGCACAGCTCTGGCTGAGATAGCTTTGAAAGAGCCTCCCGCACAACATACTGGCACAGTGAAGCTCCTCCTAGGGAGATGCAGGACAAGCAGGCCCCATGTCTCCAGCTGCCTTTGAGACTGCGGCACAGACGTTCAGCACAAATACTTTCAGTGAACAAGAGGCTCTAAGCAACATTTTCTTGTGATTCAGAGAGAGATCCTACAGACTCTGCTTCTCTTTTTAGTGTGGTCTGTCCTCACTCCTCAGCATCTCTGTGCCGGCTCCCTGCACATGCATTCACAGAGCCATTACTCCTTGCATGTAAGACAGGATGCCGTGTTTGGTATCTCAGAAAAGCTTTGAGGTATCACATCCTGGAAGGAAGGTTTCTCTGAGCTGAACTGAGTGACACAATTGCCAGAGGCCATACCCATGACATTCCTGGTGTTCAGATCCTCCCCTGCTTAGCACCAGGCAACTGAACCACACATAACACTGCAGTGTCTCAGTCTCTCTCTATGCCTCCAGTGCAGGGTTCTCTGCCTCTCATTCAGGCAAAACTCAAATTCAAAAAGGCCAAATTCTTCCCAGTTTCCATCCAAAGGAGCACCTTGTCCCTGCACACCTGGGCAGAGCAAGGGAAACCCATCATACCCTGCCCAGGTTTGCTGAGCCCAGTTATCTGGCCCCAGTGCCACACTTCCCGCCAGAGCCTGTTTTCCTGCTGTTCCAGGGACCATCTTCTGCTCTGGGTGCCTACAGCACTGAGCACCTTTAGGGGTGCTCAACCATAGGGTAATTAAGTAACACAAGTCATCACTCACATTATTTGCAACTTGAATGCAACTCTTATCAAGTCAGTGTTGGAGATGCACTCGTTCAGGGCACAGCTACAGTGCCTGGGGCTTGAGACCTCTGCACGCTCACTCTCTCCGGCTGTTAAGAGAGTCAGGTGGTGTCATTCCTAGAAGGTGAATAAATTATTACTGCAAATTACTCTGATGAAGTGGCTTTTATTAGAAAGCCAGACACAAAGGGAGCTTGCTGATTGGCTAACAGTGATGTCATACCCAGCACAGCACTCAAATGCAGAGATACAAATTTTCTCGTCTGTATTTTGTGTATAATTTTCATTTTCTACTGGCAATAAAGACTCACCAGCAGAGCCTTTCACCCCGTGAGTGTGGTGGGGGGTCTGTACTTCTCAAATGGCTGCTGAAAGCAAAGCAGCCTTTGTTCCTCTGTCTCGCAATGAACCTAAGGCTAACAGTTTTCACCCACAAAGGCACTGTGTTTTATTGCTCTATTACAAACCCCACCACTCAATTTTCTTAGGTGGGTAGCAGAGAAATTGGCATTTTTTGGCTTGCATGTACCTACAATCATTCTGATCACAGAGATTTTGCTGTTTACAAGCTGAAGCTTAAAGCGCAAATAAAGTAACAGCCTGGGTATCATTCTGATCCTCAGCAAAAGACAAGAACAGGGTTTTGGAAACAGCCAGGCAGCAAAATCCAAATGAATTATTTATTCTGCAAGTTTCACATCTTGGTTTTTCCTTCCTGGAAACCCACTATGAAATTCACAGTGAGCTCTGTCAGTGAGGCAGACTCAGCGACCTCAGAGAGAGCACACTGCGCACTGCCATTTCTCTTCCCTAACTGAATGTCCCATCAAACTTACAACATCTGCCCAGCAAATGTTCCAGCCTTAATCATTTCTGGATGCAAACAGGCATGCTGGTACAGCTCAAATAGTAGAACCCTGTGTGGACAGCAAGCATGAAAGCACCACTTGCCTCACTGAACTGGAATGAACTTTCACATTCAAGCAGCTCTGCGGAGCATGCCTCTCCAGGCTGCGGTCAGCTCTGCAGCTCTCCCAGGCAACGCTACTGCGGTTCTGGGCTCCAGCCCCTGCCGAATACGGACATGGGCAGAGTGGAAGGTTTTACATACCTGCTGCTTCCTCCCTCCGTTATGTACCACTGAGGTGTAAATTTTGCCAGGAAGGCCAAGAGTAACATTTCCAGCACTGGGAACAAGCTCTTGCTTGTGCTGTACAAACACTGCGCTCTCCTCTAACACACGCAGCACAAATCCTGAGCTGACCTACGCAGCTTGCCTATTCCCTGTTGATTATGGCTCTAAAGTCCTTTGTCCTACAAGGGCAGAAAACAAAACACATCTATCATTTGAATGATGTCCTGGAAACTCCAGACAGCTGCACTGATGAAACTGGACACTGTGGACTGCTGGAGAGCTCAAGCATAGTTAGATCTGCGTTTGCAGTCCTGGGGTCAAGACTCTCTGCAACATCATCAGCTCCACTTTATTCCAGGTGGCTTGAAGTTGGAAATCATTGTCTCTTATCACCCAAAGATTTGCTGAGCAGCCTGCCCTTTGTGGATAACAGCCGCTGCCCTCAGACTCCTAGGCGCTGGATCTGAGGCTTTTGAGGTCCTGAGGGTGAAGGTGCAAGAACAGACATCCAGAAAAGAGAGAGCCTGACTGTGAATCAGAGTTAAAAAAGAATATGGAGGCAGAAATCCTAGGAGAGGATGCTGTCTGGCTGAGACACATGGTCAGCATCAGCAAAAACGGTATGGGCTCTCAGGTTTAAGACATGGAACAGATTCAAGTCACTTCTTTTAGATCTGACCTCCTTTCCTGTTTGAGGAAGGAGCGAAGAGGAGAGGGAGCCATGAATCTTGGATCCAGTCCCTGCTTTGCTGATGCCTGCCTTGGCCTAACATCCCTCTTTGCTTTTACCAGTCCACGTGTAGAACGGAGGCTTATTAAAAGCATCAGAAGAATCTCAAGCAAAACAATTTTATTGTTTTTAAGAGCTTTGTTATAGCAGCTCTGGAGTTCTGGCTTCGGACCACCACAGACCAGAGGCAGGAAGCTCAGGAAAGCCTTTGGATATTGAATTACTGTTCAGAACCATATCGCATTCCAAAATTGCAACCACTGGCCAAAAAAAGAAGCCTGCATAGAACAAAACACACCCATGCAGACAGTGCAGACAACAAAATGATCACACTGAGCCTAACTCTGCTTCTTCCCTTCCTCACACAGAGTAATACCCTTGCTCTCCTCTTTGATTTCAGCAGCGTTATTTCCCCCTGCAAAGCAGCCAGGCTCTAGAGGACAACACAGTCCCACTTGCCTTACAACAGGAGTCCCTGTATCGCTTGGCTTTTTAATGAAGTTGGGGTTTGATGTATCAGCCAGTCCCTCCCTTTCACTTGAGGACAGTATTAGAATCACGTCTGGATTATAATACCCAGTAAGCTGTTCTGGGGTGATATGAATCAAAGCCCTGAAAGCAGGATTCTGTTTAATTAATCGTGGCTGACAGATGAAGGTATTGATCGTAGATTGAGAGGTTCAGGATTGGCCTGGGGGATAATTATTGCAGGGCACACTGTGTTAGGGTGATATTTTTTAATTTCTAGCTATGTGGGAGGGAAGCAGGGAGGAAATAAGTGAATAATTGCAGCTAATTAGAACTTGTGTGTGCATCCCAAATTAATTTGTTTGAATAATCAACCACCAACAACAGTCTTATCCAAAAGAAAAAGGAAACAACTGCCCAGAGAGATCTAGAATGCTCCCATAAATTCTTCAGTGCCATGTCTGGGACAAATGTTTTACAGAACCCAGGCCCTAAATACAGAAGGGGAAACGGACAAGATTACTGAGTGAAAACACTTGCTTTTGCCCAAGATGTATGATAAATAGCAGAGGCTAGGCGAAGCTGAAGGATGGCAGGGAGCGCAGGATAGCGGATGATGCTCTTGCCTTAACCTTCCTGCTAGCCGCCTGCAGCACGCTGCTTCCCTCCCGCCAGCCTCCCGGCAGCCTGCCCACCACCACCTTCACAGGTGGGACATAAACCCACCAAAGGGGAGATACGGGGTGCCTGCAGGGGGATCAGGCATGCAACTGCTGTCGCTGCAGGGATAATAAAAGGTATCTAGGCTAGCAGAGAGGGCAGATGGAGGCAAAGCTGCAGCTAGCAATCTGTGTGCACACACCGACCAACCCACTGCTCCCTGTCCACAGGATCCCCATAATCTCCCAAGGCAGACCTGCTGTTACAAACACTCTCATCACTAACGCAGCAGGGGCAGCTAAGAAGAGAGAGTGAATGATCTAGCAGGGGGTTAATAAAAGGACTGACGCAGAACAAAAAAGCCTGTCAGTCGCCGTAAGATGTGCTCTCCACCCTTCCACCCCCCAGGAAATTAAAAACTGTAGCCTGTGGTGTACACTGTTTTCTCAGCAGGACTGGATGGGGCAACGGGATGTGGAAGGTTAGGATGGGAAAGGGGAACTTGGGAGTCCAATGTTTGTCCCAGCTGTTGTTTCTGAAGTGATATATCAAGCGCTGTTATTTTAAAGAACCACATTACCTGGTCTCTCCAAACCCGACAAGACCAAGCCACACTTCTGTGTGCTGTTGCCAGCAGCTCCTCCTGGAGAGAGTCCACTAGATCCGGCCAGGCTGCTCTGCCTGACACCACAGAAACCATGCTAGTATGTTTCCATGGAAATGGGAAGAGAACAAATGCCTGTGACTTGATACACCTTTTCTGATGTAGATTTGGACCATTTCTAACATCCCTTCCTACTGACAGCCTTCAGGACCAGGTATTTTGCGGGCACAACCAAAACAGAACAAGAAGGGAAAAAAAATATCTGATTGCATGAAACAAAACCCACCATCTTTTCTGGTGAGCAGTAGCTGAACTTGAAAGCACATCAATCCGCCAAAAACATCCTTCAAGGCAAAGAGACCTCCACACTAAATGTGACCTGGTAATGCGCAGGCTCCTGGTTTCTCACATGGGGACAGTGACGATCTGTTCCCTCCCCTCTTCGCGCTCTTTCATGTAAAGTTTCCAGCACTGTTTTTCCCCCTCCAAAGGAATGCCAGCTCTGCGCTCGGAGGTGAATCCCCCGCTGCCTGTTTCCTGCCCGTTACTGTCTGCCTTGCCGGCGCAGGGGCTGCGGGCTGGCCGGCAGGAGCGCCAGGCTGCGCAGCGCGGACCCGCAGCGCCCTCTCCTGCGGGCCCGCTCCGCCACCNNNGGCAGCCGCACGGCTGTCTGGAAAGCGCTATGGCCGCCACCGCCAGCCCCGCGGCTTTCGGGGTGCTGCCCTGCCCGCCACCGGGTGCCGGCCTCTGCCAGGTAGCGGGCGGCCAGGCATGGCCCAGCGTGCAGAGCTGGCGCTCCACACGGGCCGATCCCGCCAGCACCCGAAATAGCGGTGACTTCTACGCGCCTTGGGCCAAGGCCAGCAGCATTTTGGCAAGCAGAGGCAGAAATCACTGCCCGCCTACGCTTTCTATCAATTGCTGGGCACTACAGATAAAGGCAAGCTCTGCTCACGGGGGCTTTGCTGGGGGCATCCACCAGAGGAGCGTGGCGTAAAGCAGTTATCCCTCTCTTGGACACTGGTCCCTGCTCGTCACCTAAGGTCTGAACTGCATCTCACAGCCTGCCAAGCCACCAGAATAACTCACCGGTCTGCTCTGGCACCATCATCGTGGAGGATTTATAAAGCCTCTGTCAGCAGCGGGACCCTGCCTGATGCTGCCCCGGGCACCGCTCCGGCATCTCGGTGCCCACACAGCAGCCCAGCCCAGCCCACCCTGGGACCTCACCCCTCAACCCACCGGCGCAGCAGTATAACACACTTTAGGAGAAGAAATAGGAGAGATCTTTTGCGAAGCCAAAGGCAAAGCAATGACAAGTTTTGTCTCTGTAGGGAGTTTGCTTGGTTTGCTTGGGATTATTATCATTTTAAAGGACAAGTTACTGCTCCTAGTGCTGGGAGCCAAGGATATGAATAAAAGAGCTTCATGAATACAGATATGCTGCATAGACAGAATAAATAAAGCTCATCTACAGTTGTCATTTTACTTTCCAAGTGGGTGAAAACAAGGTGTCCCATCCCCAGGAGATCCAGAAAGGGCTCCAGCCCCTTCATTGGACACAAAGAGGAGGCTGAATATTAAATACTGCCTGAGATGCCAGGCCTGGCTGAGTGCTTCCATGCTGTCAGGACAGCGATGTGTTGAAGTTAGCCTTCCTCCATAGGGAACACCATTCTCAGAAAGTTAAGGTTTCCTGGCTGCCATGAAAACACTTGAAAAGTGGCAACAGTTCTGCCCTTCCTCAGTGCAAGGGACTGAAGGAGGTGCCAGCATCAGAGCCAAAGCCGGCTACACCCACAGGACATTCAGCACCATACTATGGCTGCTGGAATAAAGTCAGCAAAAGAAATTACAAATGAAATAAAAGGGGTTTTGACTGACCAGAACATTTCATTTGGCACAAAAAAAAATGAGAAGCCCAGAGGTCCCTATGCACAAGAAGCAGCAGCACTGTGCTGTGTCCCAGCCCTGCTCTCCCCAGCATGGGCACTCGCAGCATCTGGCCAGATGTGCTGTCAGGCCCTACCCTGGCTCATGCACCAGCACCTGCTGCTAAAAAATGGGGTTTTTTTGTAATATTCCTTCCTGCCACATTCATCTCTGACACCAAAAATAAACACCACATCTCTTACACCGTGTTATATATTCTTACAGATCTGTGCTGTGGCACTCCCAGCACAGCCAAGCCACCCCCTGTGCCACCAGCCTTGTTTTGCACACCACCTGAACTCAGCTGGTTTGGCACCGAAGGGATTTTCTCCAGGCTTGGGAAGATCATTCCTTCCTTCCCTGCTGTTGTGAAAACACTGGTGCGTGCTGTGTGGGAGGCTAGATGTGGGTGAGCGCAAGCCAGTCTTGTAATGACAGGAGGTTGGCTTACGTGGGGTTGTAATGGGGCTGAGAGCCTGTTCCACGCTCTACAGCAGGCTGGTAGGCTACGCTCCTCCTGCGTGCTGCTGAGCAAGCCCCAGGAGCCTGCGTATTTCACTGTCCTCCAAGTCTCATTCGTCTTACACTTGCAGTGAGTGTATGTATTCGTGGTTTCAGTGAAATATATGACTCTCCACTGCTAGGCTGCATGAGCAAGAATTTATCTGCTCAACAGATTCTGCCAGCTTCCAAGTGCATGATTTATCCACAAAAAACAGTCTAACTGACAGGATCTCCTGGTGGTAGTTCCAGGTGGCCTTTTGTGTGCCAGTGATAGGAGGTTTAGGATTTAGGTTTAGGAAGAACCAGTGGTTCTTCCACCACTGCTGGCTGTGGTAACACTGAAAGCATCGGCTTCAGGGCATACAGATACCAAATGGTAAGTAAATTCCCCTTTTGGTGCTCTAGGTTGAGGATCAGGTTAAGTCCATATTGCCTAAAGGAGACACAGGCAAGGTCCACATGCCCCTAACTCTATCACTGAAGACACAGTCATGCACTGTGACACCAAACGTTGTGCCAGGCTGCCATGCCCACCTGTGACAGTCCCAAAGACCCCTATATCCACTTTGTCTCCCGCAGCTGTGTTTAAGAGAGCAGTGATCATCCCAGCTGCCGGAGTGGCACTACCATGGCAATAACTTCAGGAGTGATGGTGACGCTGTCCTGACAGCTCTCCTGGCTGAACCATCACTAGTGTCCCCACCTACTCAGTCACTTTGGTCTGGATAGGCTCCAAAACTGCCTCTTCCACTGCCGCCCACAGCTCCCCTCCCAAGCACAGACCGGCTGTTATTCCATCAAAGAAGTGAATCCCAGTAACATGAGGACACTTGTGGCCACAGCTTTTCAGGTACTCCAGTTTACAGTTTATGCCTCCAGGGTGACACGGAAACACATGAAAAACAAAACACACAGAGCTGACAAAAGGAATCTTAAAAAAGTATTTTCTGCTTTAGGTAGCTGCAGGGATTAACAGATCCATATTCACTGGGCTTAGGTCAGTCTTGTCTGATACACAGGTCCGTTTCCTTGCTTTGTCCTTCTGACTCTCTCCCTTTCCCAAAAACACCTCATCAGAGGTGCCGTGCAACTCCCAGGTCAGTCTTTCCAAGGGGCTGCACTATCTTATTTGTTTAAGTATCTGTAGGCAGTAAGTGGGACTTCTCTGGTGCCCCTCAGTCTTGACAGAGTAGCAAATATTCGCAATTGTAAATCTGTCTTCCACTTCCACAGATTCCTCCTAACTGCACCCAAAGTGGGCACACAGTTTGGCTGATGCTCTCTTTTTTCTGCATTTCCTTTTACTCAGAATAAAGATCTCATTTTACTGTTGCCTTGCTGTATTTATGATCTGCAAGGCTGCTCAGGGTCCCAACTGTGTACACTTGTGTCCTTTCCTTGTCAGATAGATATAAGCTGCAGCATGGCATTTCAGCAAAATAAGCCAAAGGCATTTGGGGTGCACTAACAGTGGCATTTTACAACTGCTCCTTGGGGACTCGATCTCCTTCTTAGAAGACTTTCTGTCCCTGAAATACAGTTTGAACGTTTCATGAGATCACAATTGCTAAACATTCCTGTGCTATTTAGAGGTATCTTTGTTCTGTTGATAGTGGTGACATGAACAGGAAAGCCACTGCTCTCCTGCCACTGCATTTACTGGCAGCAGATGACACCGTCACCTCTCAGTATTGCTGTACTAGTGCACTGAGGGATAAGACCTGCTGTGAGCCAGGTGCATCACATTGATGTAAATGCCTCCCTAACAATTGTCTCTTTGGTAGGGCTAACTAAAGGTTTGCAAATACTTGAAAGGTTTGGAAGGAGTCTGGATTTCACACATCCTATCGGTCTCCGAACTAGCTTATTATCTATCAGCAGGTAGGCAGCACACACCTTTCTGGGGTCTGGTCAAGTCCCAGCCTCAGGAAGGCAGAAGGTCTCTGCCACAGGCTATTACAGCAAACTAGAATTTCATTTTAAATTTATTCCCGTAGCTCTTATTAGCAGACTAATGAGTTTGTGATTATGATCTGCTGCAGCTTCTGTCTTGAAGACGTCTCTGCACCTGTCTGCAGAATGTCACCAGGTACAACACCAACTCCTGCACATCCTATTAATGTGGCCTGCTGCACTGCTGATATACTGAATAATCTGAATGGGAAATCCTTCCCTTGGGGTGAAGGGTAGCATCACTCTTCTCATTTTACAAAAAGGTCAAGGGGAAAATTCCTGAAGGACGCTGCTGGCCTGGGAAATGAACCTAAATCCCTGCTCAGAGGGATCAAAGTTTTGCTCCTGTCCATAGCATCTGCCAAACAGGACATGTAGCACCAAGCAGCCCTGTCTGAAGCAGGGCAGAACCTAGTCCTGCCTCTCCCTTGGTTCTTACCTGTGACCAGTGAACAGCACGGGGCGCACAACTGTTACTTGCTGCCCCGCCAGGCAAAAGTTCCATTTCGGTTGAAACATTGAAGGCTGGTGAGAATCTGACAGTCTGCAGTTAAGCCGCACTAGAGTGCCAGCTGGGAAGTGGGTGGAAATGAATCTTTTGTCAAATAGTTAAACTCCATTTTCTCCAAATTAATTAATTCACAAAGAACATATCCCTTCATGGATTTCAGAGTTGAAAACAAAGCCAGTCTTGCCTCCCCCTACATTATCTGTCCATCATACCACAAAGAACAGAGGAGCTCAGTCAGTTGTTACTCATGTGATCAAATCACAGTTGAAAAAAGAAAAGCCCCTGCCTTGGCTTTCAATTTACCTGAGGTTCTGAACTGCCCCACATCTATTTTTCTACAGTTACACCCAAACATCTGGTTCTGCCTTTTAGTTGGAGCTGCTGTACAGGGCCATGACCCCAGCCTTCAGGGAGCAGCCAGCAGACCCACCACAGGCTCACTTGCCTGGCAGCCAAGGCACAACCCAGTTCTATTTTCAGACCGAATTTACCTCAGTTTGTATTAAATGCCAGGTGTCTGTTTGATATCTCTGCCGCAGTGGCAACTCTCAGATCACAATTGGTTTCCCATGGACAAGATCCAAGGAGTGACGGATGGCTGGACGTGTGCCCAGCTGAAAGCTCAAGAGCCTAACAGTGAGAAGCATCTCAGCACCTGTGTCTCCAGCTGAACTCGACGGAGACAGTAATGTGCACTGCCACTGAAAACCCAGCTGTCCTCGGGCTCCTGCTCCTCATCTGGTAGCAGAGCCTGTCAGGCTCATCTACTTTGATAATCTCCAAGTCTGGTCATCAGGTGCTTAGTGCATAACTGTGCCCTTTCCCAGCTGAGTGCCCTGTGCAGCTGCCCAGACCTGTCTTTCTCACCTTCGGCTGCCAGCTAAGTGCTAAATCAGTAGCAGTCTCCAAAGAGTTATCAGCTCCTTTCCTGTAAGGGAGCTCTGTTCGGGAAGAGTTTCCCCACATACCTCCTCCCTATTTGGCATCTCGGGACTTCAGCGCAAATAAAAGCCGCGCTCAGTAACACCTCTCCCCTTCAGAGCAGGACATAAGACAGTCATGGCACATCAGACGACAGACCCACGGAGCCCATTATCTCACCTCTGACAGCAGGTAATAGCATGGTGCCTGGGAAAGGCAGAGCAAGCCATCGTTCACCGGTCACCGTCTAGACACAGAGGATTCATAGTCCTCTGTGGCACTGCTCTAGAACATCTCCGCTCAGGGCTGAAGGGTTCCTGTTTATTCAACCTCTCCTTGTACAGAAGCTACTCCAGATCAACAATCATCCTTGTTACTCTTCCCTGGACATTTTTTATACTGTGTAGTTTTGAGGTTGATAGGCAACCAAAATTGTCCCTGTAAGCCTGTGTTTGGCTAAAGTGAGTGTTCTGTCAAAGAGGGTTTAGCAGCTGACTACCTCAGGAGCAAGTCACTGAAAAGTCTAAGCGTTTCCTTCAGAGATGAATGACCTCCTCTAGACAGCAGATGGAGTGGTCACTCGTCACTGAGGTCATCTTCTGCATGTGTGATGTTTCAGTTAGAGGCAAAAAGGGTAAGAATAAAGTGACATGGTGATCTGTCTTGGTCACTACTGAGAAGGGAAATTTCACAGCAGTCATTTCTGAAATCCAGAAAGCAACAGAAGTAGAAAAGGATCAGTCTGCTTTCTTCTATACATTTGTAAAGATGAAGGAGAAAGAGTCTTTCTCAGTATGTCCACCACGGAGCGGCTTTTGGTGCCTTCTCTCTTCTCTTCAGACCATTTGCCTACTGAACCGCATCTTCCAGAGTACTGGAATCGGCATTGTGGGCCATCATCGCTATGGGCAGAAAAGCCGTCTCTGCAAGAGGGACACGCTTTGCTCTAAGGCAGCGAGAACAACAACCCAATCACCCAAATTAGCCTGAAGATACTGCAGGAAAGCATTCAATCCTGCAGCATTAACAAAGCGTAATCTCTGAGCTCATAGAATGAAGATGGCATAAATCATAAGCAGACTTTCAAAAGGAGCCTGATTGTCTCTGGAGCCTGATCTGGTTGGTCACCCATATGACCACAAAGCAATTTCCCTGGGAATCTACCTGGTTTTCAGTTCAATCTCTTTCAGTTAGCTGCCTCTCCTTGTCACGCACATTGCCTAGCCCAGAGGCAATGCATCCTCACAAGATGTACAGGTGCCACAAAACTACAAACAAAAAAGGAATTTCACGCTCACAGAGCCTCAGCAATATCTATACACTCACTTAAGTAAAAACAGACCTCAAATAATATTTATAACAGGGTAGATTGTGTTCTGGATTTCTGTGATTTCCAGTGTTTACAGTTTTGTTTCCAGAGCGTAAGAAATTTTCTTTGAAGTCCCATTCAAGCCCTTCCCCATACAGTCAGTTTCACCACCACCTCCCTTCTGCACCTCCTCTTTGTTTTATAAAACATTTTCTGGGTGTTCTGACTGTGCATCACTTTTCTCAGCCATGATTCCTCTAAAGAAGTTTCTACTTCTCCACTCATTCCTCTTTGTGAAAGAGGTTAGAGACCTCTTCTGCCAAACAAGACAAATCTGGTTCCATGTGCAGCCACAATTACTACCACTAGCTTTATTTTATACCAAACACTCCAGGTCTTATGCCTCCTGTCATTCACACAGGAGGAAAATACCAGGGACAACTTCGTCAAAGCAAGTTCTGTGGCTAAAATCTACAGGACACAGCTTTGCTAGGCACTGCTACTTATGAGTTGTGTTGGTTAACACATGACATGGTGATGTATGTGAGTAGTTTACAATACAAACTATGAAATACACAAATAGTTTTGGCAGTCTCACCAGTGAAATTCTGAAACAACTGCCTCTCAGCAGACCAATACACAAATGTATTGCAAAATCTGATTTGAGGCTTCAGTTAGCATGTTAAAATATGCCTAGCTTACAATATTGCATAAGGCACATCCTATCAGTCAGCAGATCAGCCATCCGTGAGAAAGCAGAACCGCACACCTGATTGAACTCCTGTTCTTTGAGTTGCAGCATAGTCTGCGCTCGCCTTGCTGGAAGGTGCTAAGGAAGAGACGAGACCGGGCTCAGGAGGGTGGAGTAAAGGTGGCCCCGGGGCTGTTCTATTAAGCAGACTCTGCGCAGTGAGGGCCCACCCAGGGACACGCTGTAAGGCAGGATTTACGAGGATGAGCAGCGTGTAGTTGATGTAACCATCACCTTAAGTTGTCCCCACCCAACGTAATTCTGCCACAGTTGCGTGCATGAGTGGAATGGCAAAATGGCAGCTGAGCCAGCAGAGAGACCTGCTCCCCACAAAGACACATGCTGTGCCCAGGATCCAGACTGTGGCTCTACCAGACACACATGCCATACACACTGAATAAGAAACAGGGGGGGGGGGGGGACGGCTATTTTCATACAACAATGCCAGCAAGAGTGTATTCTTGCTGGTAAAACTGTGCGGTGCTCAGCCAGAGATTATGCCTTTTCCCTCCCTCATGCTGGCAGAAATCTGACCTAAGGCTATCCTGCCCATTGGCAAAGCACCCTCCTCAGGCCTCCTGTACAGCGCTGCAAGCAGACCGACCTAAAGGACAGCAAATACGTTCACCTCTCCATTCTAGTCTCTCCAGACCTCCCTAAATCTTCCATAGCCTTCTGCCACAGCAAGGGCTTCAATTACAGCATAAAGGGCTGCGAATCAAAGGCTTCTCAGAGATGCAGCTTCTAGGAGTTTTCTTGAACAGTAATAGAAATAAATGTCGTGCTTCCGACATGTAATTTTGCTGATGGGGTTGTACTATGCCAGTTTGTTAGTTTGAGGTATATGATGAGGTAGCGATGACATTTTAGCAACACCCTTTGTATCACAGTAGTGAGGTCAGATTCAAAAGACACCAAACATTTCAAGGCACATTCACTACCAATGACACCAGCACTGCTGTTAATGCTGAAATGATGTTAATAGAAATTATAATCTATATAATACAGAATCCAAAGTATGCATTATGAGATACAATCCACATAACACTTACCAATGAGTATGCAAATCGGATGGATTTAGGGGACTAAAGAATATTTCAAGAGTTATATTTTCAGAGTTCCTTTCCAAAGATAAGATTGGGCATCTGTCATTCATCTTCTATATTGCCAAAGAAGTTGAGAATACAGGAAAGCACTTAAACCATTGCTCTGGCCATATGCACTGCCTGTATAAGATATATACCCATCCTTTCTTCTGGAGAGTATACAATGCCACCTGTAATACATCTAATAACTCTCAGGTGACTGTCTACAGGGCCAAACTTGAGAGATAAACAGGGGTTTAGCCAGCCTGCTCTCCAGCTCACAGTACCTGAAAGTGTTGCAGTTAGTGCAGCTGTACTTGGAATCTCACAGGGGCTAGAATGGAAATGCAGTCAAGACAACTTCATACCAAAGTTTTCTTACTGATGATACTTTTCTATTTTTTCTTCTTCCCCCAACATTTTTAGTTCTTGTGCCTCTGTTGATTTGAACCATTTGCTCCAAAAACAAGGTGATTGTTCCTGAGCTCAAGCAGTCACTGCCACGAACTCTAATTGCTGAGGGAGTTCCCAGCACATGAGGTGGTTAACGCTTGCTCCAGTTCCTGTGTATTCTGCTGGAAGCCAGGCTGAGCACCACAGGGTGTGAGCAATCAGCACTGCAAAATCCAGCAATTTGGCTCAAATTGAAAGAAATGCATAATTTTGGATCTGGATGTTCCCAGCTCCAGCCCTGGTGTCTCAGCCAAGATGGAAGCCGTTCCACCCCCCACTACTGAGTTCTCAAAAAAATGGAAGATGGCAAGGCCTCTGAGCAAGGCAGATTTATAATCATGAGATGGGGTGGGATGGAAAAGAGAATCTCTGCACAGAAGCACTCACTTCTGCAACAGCAAATCTCTCTGATGTGGTGGTTCAGATTCTGCAGAATATTCAAACAACTGGCATCCGACAGCTTCATACCAGGCATTTCTTCCAAACTCCAATTCTGGGTACAGACTATGCTGATACTAATTAAGTAATTTAAACTGGGACTTGCATCTTTCCAGTGAGATTCTACTTTTGAAGCACCACACTACCAAGGAGTGTTTTGCAACTGCCAAGACATGAAAGCGTGTTTGTTATTAACACATCACTATATAATTAGGGGACTTAGCAGGGGGCTGGGTATTCACATGTTCTTTTTCCTCTGTTGCTGACAGTGCTAGATGAAAGTCTCTAGGTATCCCATTAGGTGACAAGTGAAAATGAGTTCTGCAGCCAAAACTAAGCAATTTGGCACAATTTAGTAGAGAGCTGGCATTTTCTGCTCAAAAAGGGCCCAGAATTGGAACAGCACGAGGTGTTACAGATCAAGATTGAGATGCGCTGGCCAAGCTGCGCGGGTGTCTTATGGAGCCGAGCTGCAGTGGGTGCTGAAGTCCAGGATTGAGATATGTTGGCAGAGCTCGGATGGGGAATGTTGCCCGGTTTCTGAGAACAACACAGAGCCTGTATTTTAATTAGAGTTCCTCTGCTCATCTGCATGGCTCAGCACAAACTCTCATCTTCTGAATTTTCCAAGCCTTTATTAGGATCCATGCAAAAAGCCTACCTTCCACTTTTTCCTACTCCTCCCCCGGTGAGGTCAGACCAGCAGTGACCACTCATGCCCATGTATTCTGCTGTTGGTTCTCATTAGATGTCTCGGGTCAAGCAGCAGAAACATATGCACTAATTTCATGTATATGGACTGATATATGGTTCCCACTGTAAAGAGTTTCCAACAGGTCAAACAAGGCCTGTAATCAAAGACAGGAGGCTGTGGGATTTCAGGGAGGGAGGCTGATAGCAGAGAAGGCATGATGACACGCAGGTGACTGAGCTGGACACACAAAACCTGAAAAACTGACTTCATGAAGCCTGGGGAACACAGAGAGAAGAAGCAATACAATGGAAGTGTTGGATAGGCCAGGAGGTAACAGGATTGCAAGCATCTGCAATGCAAATCCTGCCTGGAGTACTGCCTAATGTTTATTAGCTATAGCTAAAGATTCGATCCCAGGCATTACAGATAGGCATGAGCGATCCCAGCAACAATAAAGGAATTCATAGTTTGTGAAAAACTCCTCCCCTTTCCGCATTGTGCACAGGCCTACAGTTTAAGCTGGCCAAAGTAGGTCAAAGGGAATGAGTTCATTTGAATATGTAAATTCAACTTAACAAGGAGTAAAGACAACTGCTTCAAGCTTGTGAGTTCAGACTCAGAAAAATGGGTCTTCATAGCTCTTTCGGGAACTGGAAGCTTAGCTTTGGCTTTCACCCCTCTCTGCCATTCATTTCTTCCCCTTGCCCATCTTCATCTCCTTTCCTCTTGCTTCCAACCCAATAAGCATCTGGCAACACTGCCCCCCACCCCCCCCCATTTCTGAGCCTGTGGTCAGAAAAGCAAACTCAGTAAGGTCATTAAAAAGCTCACACAGAAAGGTTTGTCAGCTCTGAGTGGTCGCTGAGAGCATGTGCCATGTGTGCAACTCTCCATAGCTAATTTTCAAACAAGCAAGAAAATGCATCTTTTGTCTGCCTCCTGCAGGCAAAGTCTTTTTTTCCCCCTTTTTTCTTTTTTTTTTTTTCTTTGCTAAAGGGAACAAGTTCCGTTTCAAATAACCAAAGACTGATTAAAACCACTGTCCCTCTACCACCACCCCCAGTCACAAGCAGCTCATACCATGAAACAGTGTCAAGAAAAGGATTTCTTATACAAAGGACTTCACATAACCAGGGAGAAGAAACAAAGGAAAAATGTTAACATTAACTTTTTATTTAACTCTTTCTTTCCTAAACCCACTAACTCTTATCTTTCTCTTCCTATGCTTTTAATAAAAGTATTCCTGTGAAAACTTTTTACATCAGTGTGTCATATTTTTGAAATTACAAACACACTGAACCAGAAGTAATCAGCTTGCTATTTCCATAATTAAACAGGTATTTAATTAATATCTTTTACTCAGCCTGAGTCAACTCCTATGAACACAGCAGTCCTGCATCCCTCCCCGTTACCTCTAACTAAAATTTGTGGGGCGCTGGGTGGCTCAAGGGAGGGAGATAAGGAGCTGAATTTCAGTTAACCGCTGACAGTTTCACCTCTAATTGGGCTGTTTGAGGCAAATCTGGATCTGCATTGGCTTAAAACAAATGTCAGCCAAGAAATTGTTGTTTAGCTCTTTTGACTGAACAGGTTCTCTGAGGGAACTTCTTTTCTTTTTCTAAACCTTCTATTTTTGTGGGGGGAGGAACAAAGACCATAAAACAAATTTTTCAGTTACCTTTGTAGTCTCATTCAAGTCCACTGACAAAACTGTCCATGGAGATTGAACACCAGCAGTTTACAGAGGCCAAGCAGCGGTGTTTTCTCCTGCGCAGCTTCAATTTTGATGACGTGGAAACTGTACCTGTTCTGGGAGTAAAAAAAGACAACTTCAGTCTCCAGGGCAACAACACAGAACACTGCATTAGCATCAGATGAAAAACTAATCACCCCAAAATGGAATCACGGCTTAATTCCCCAAAGTGTTGCAGTATTAGATAGGTTACCTGCTTACAGCCTAACCCTCTGATGACACAGTACTAATAATGGGGTCCCCGAGCTGTGACAACCCTATGGGTTGTGGCTGCCTTATGGGCATGTCTAATTATGATGTTCTGTGACAAGGCTATAAATACACGTGCTCCCACAGGTGAAGACCTGATTGTAGTGAGCAGCGAGGGGTTCTGGCAGGTATTTGCTCTGTCCTCACACAGCGTAGCACTGTCTGCTCGAACTGGAGGGCTGTTTATAACTGTGAGAGCCTCACAGGCCCATACTCTGGGGAGTTTGAGAGTACAGAAGCAAGCGAGATTTCATTTCACATATAGATCAAACGTTAGCAGGAAAAGTGCCAAAGGGAAAAAAGAGTAAATTTGTTCAAATGAAAAAGCCTACTGACAAAACCCAAAGACCACCTGAGCAAAGGCAAAAGGGGATTACATATTAACACACCGACTCTGGTGGGCAGAACATAGGCCTGAAAGGAGATGAAGATAATCACTCTTTTACAGGGCACTTAAGCAGGTAGTTATTTGAGGAGAAAGAACTCTGAAGGCTTTCTTGAAGAATAGGGAAGGTGGCTAGGCCTCTAGTTTGTTTTCAGGATTCTGTTCTTAAAGATCATTACATTATCATAATGCCTTAGGCTCATAAAACCAGCCAGTGCCCCTGCACACCATGGGCTACCAAGTGAAGAGGCTTTTTCTTGCTCTCTCCTTCAATCCCTAGCAATTCCGGCCCCTGTCGCCTGCCTGTCCTGCCCACCCTTGGTCTTCACTTGCTCCAAAGAGCAACCTCACCGAAAAAAAAGAGGAAGTCCTTTTTGGTAAGGACTAGTAAGAAAGGCAACCTGCTGAGCAGCCAAATGACTTGAGGGCCAGTCATGAATTCAGGCTAAGGCTGCTGTAGATGAGCTGTTGACTGAAAACCAATCCCTGCATTACAACAAGAAAAACAATAAACAAGAAAATGCCTCTGCTATCCCATCTCTGTTACTGTTTGTTTTGTCAGTCAAAGGAGACGACAATCACTCACAACACGGAACTGAATAAGAAAATTATCAGCTGCCTCAGCCAACGCACCACGGCACACAGTTGTCAAACTCCTGCAAATTTTGTCACAAGTTTCAGAGCTAACGTTTCTATGATTTCTAAGGACGCCCAGAAAAACTCCCTTTCATTAAAAAGGGAAACCTCCCTTTTATCTTGCTGCACCACCTCTGATGGGATGAAACAGACAACAAAGGGCGCTCTCGCACTGCTCCCGGCACGGCTGCCTCGGGAGGAGCATGGGCAGAGACCTGATGAAGTGAACTTACCCCTGCAGAAGGCACAAAAGAGGCCGAGAGCTGTGCTACGGAGGAAGAATATACGCTAGGGCCAGAAACTAGCTGCAGGTCAGTGACTGGTGTGCCGGCCAGCGGCTGTTTGGACAGAGGCCACTGGTGTGCCGCAGGGCAGTGCGGGGGGACGGCAGTGCGGGCGGACAGCAATGCGGGGGGACAGCAG
>JAVJGI010000063.1:1097369-1155663 GCA_035590275.1 Ibycter americanus | reverse complement strand
CTCGCCGCGGGCGGGGGACGGCTCCGGAGCATCACACCGAGCCGCAACGCTGGGTTTAAGCCGGACCGTCGGCCTTGCCGTTACGTACAGCGCGGGACCGGGCCGCGGCCGGGTAACGCCTTCGCGCAGGACAGCGGCCGTCAGGCCTGCAGGGAGCTGCCCCACCGGGCCGGCGCGGCCTTGCTCCGGCGCTGCAGTTGCTGCAGACTTCGCCGTCAGTATCGACAAAAGAGCCTTCCCGGTGACTCGCCAAGGCCCCTCTCCTGCCACGCCCTCACGGGGAAAGAGCCAGTGCCACCGCTGCGCGCCTTGCTTTCTGCTTCAGTATCAAGCAGCCGAATACGCACCCAGTCCGCACGGCACACCCGGTCCGCACGGCACACCCGGTCCGCACGGCACACCCAGTCCATACGGCACACCCAGTCCGCACGGCACACCCAGTCCATACGGCACACCCGGTCCGTACGGCACACCCGGTCCATACGGCACACCCAGTCCGCACGGCACAGCAAACGCGTGGGGCCTCGGCCGGCCGCAGTCGTCAGTAGCATATCCCTGCTGTTAGGGGAGCTTATGAAAAGCATGAAGTGTGTTAGCAGAGGAATGGCAGGGAGGGAGAAGGCAGCTGGAAGACGATTAGAGGTGTCTCACTTCAAAGACCCGCAGCTTGCTTTATGTCCCCTCACATCTTTAATGATTCATTAAAATATAAAATCGCTGACCTTTTGCTGCAGTGAGTTGAGGGCTAAAATGCTGCTTGGGCTTATTATTTCTTTTGGTTTTCTTTGCTGTGCGAGGGGATTTTTCTCTCGGTGTATGGGATGACGCGTGATGCAGAGGATTTCTGAGCTGGTTACCTCGTGTACTGAGACGCTTCCAGGTTTTTAATGTCCTTTATTTTGTACGATGCAGCCTTCATGTGTTGCAGCCCAAATCATGCAGGAAAGGTCACTGACAAGGAGGAATGCTAAATGGCTGTGCGTTTCACGCTGACATGTAAGCAGGCATTGGCATGCAGGTAGACCCAGTGTAAGTTAGAAGACCATACAAAAGTTTTATGGATCATTTGGATCCCTGTCAGGGAAGCGTGAGGCTAAGGAACAGAGATTGCACTTGACAGCAGTTCCAGAAGATGCTTTAGTAATTGCTGATATCATTTCGGTAAATATTTGGTATGTATTGCTCTCTCTCTGAAACCAAGGACTAGAAACAAGGGCAAGTGTTCATAAACTTTCTTCCTGGGGGCCTGGTCCCAGCCCAGAAAGTTTCCTGCTCTCTAGTCTGAATTAGACTGTGTGTAAATTGATGCAATTGATAAGAAATGAGGACTGGAAGATTTGGACTGCAGGTTAGACTAAAGTCTCAATCTGCTGAAATGGCTTTTACCACTTCCTAACTATTGCAGGATTTTTCTCCTGTTCCCACTATTTGAGAGAACGTGGTGTGCTATTTCTGGAAATTTGGGATGATCCTTTCGAAATTGCAGTTTTCAAATATTTCAACGGACAAATTGCTGTCTTGACTTCTTATAAACAGAACCAGCCTGTGTGTGGGGTGTTTGTGCGTGTGGTTTTCGTTATTGTTAGGAGCAGTTGAAAGTCAAGAGGCTGATCTAGTAGACTTCAAAACTTTCAGTTTTGCTTTTAACCATTCTGAGTTGCAGGTACATTTCAAACCCAAAATACGTATTTTTGTAAAAGCCTTGTTATTTTAATATTTAAAATTGCCTTTTTTTTTTTTTTTTTTTTTTTGAGCAAGCCTAAGGCAGCAAATGATGTACAACATATACTGCAACATACACAGCTACCTTCGGACCACACAGCTTACTCTTTCTTGTCTTAATTCAGCAGAACATTAGAAATCCCTCTCTCCTCTGCAGTGCTGGAGCACAATAAAAGCATGTCAAAAGGAGAACACTTCAGTAGAGAATTTCAGGAAATTCATATGCCTTTGTGGTTTTTTTCATTCGGTTGATTGTTTTCCCCCTTAGCAAGAGGACTTGCAAACAGCAAACACCACTGGCTGGGAAGTGATCTCATTGTACTCTTGCAAGTGCCGTAAGGTACGTGTGGTTTTCCCAGTATGCATTTTCCTTCTCTCTTCCAGCGTCAACGCCTGTGTAGACGTGGTTTTGTCTGGTGTGAAGCTGTTAGAGGCGCTCGGTCTTGAACCTGGGGATGGAAAAAATCATGCCGTCCTGAACTCCAGACAGGACCTGAAAGAAGCATTTGCTTACTTCATGGAAAAAGGGGCAGCTGCTGAGCGCTTCTTCAGCGACACCGAGTCTTTCCATCACATTGCACGAACAGCCTCCGAGTACCCAGGTGCACAGGTATGGCTTCCACCTGAATATAAGCTCTGAGAAGCATGTTTCTTATTTTCTGTGTCACTAGTGACTTTCGTTCTCTCTCTGGTGAGAGTGCAAATTATTTAGGAAAGAAACTCATGGTATAGTTTGAGAGTGGTAATGACTTTCATAGAATCGTAGAACTGTAGAATGGTTTCGGTTGGAAGGGACCTTAAAGATCATCTAGTTCCACCCCCCTGCCTCTCTTTCTGGGCTGCAGGTGCACATTGCTGGGCCACGCTGACCTTTTCCACCAATACCCCCAAGCCCTTCTCCTCAGGGCTGCTCCCAATGCATTCTCTGCCCAGCCTGTATCCATGTTTGGGATTGTCCTGACCTACGTGCAAGACCTTGCACTTGGCCTGTTGAGCCTCACGAGGTTCACAGGGGCCCACCTCTCCAGCCTGTCAAGGTCCCTCTGGATGGTACCTCGTCCACGGAGCTCTGCACCTGCTGCAAATAGGAGGGTTTTAAATGGTCTGTCCCCGGCTTACTTTCCCCAAACTGAAATGTCAGTGTAAGGTGCCTCTGTAGGAATACTGTTACACGGGAGCCAGATGGGGCCAATGCTGTAAAAGCAGCTTTAACATCTTGTAATGAGGCAGGAAGTGAGGAAATGGATACAAGCATTAAGAGTTGTAAACACTCCAATCAGCTTCAGCTGCATAAGGCAGGATTGAAATTCTCTGTAAGAGTGATTAAAATAACTAAGTATTTGTTCTGAAGCCTCCCTTTCCATAAGCAAAGTTTCGTTGCTCTAATTTATACTGGGTCTTCTGAATGTAGCTTGATACCTTGCTTGGCAGTTAGCTGATTTCTACAAACCGCTTAATGCTGCCTTCTGGGCAGTTTGCCAGCTGCTTCTGAAAATGAGGAAGAGCTTTAGATGCCATTTATTGGTCCAGACTCTCCTATATTGACTTGTTTCTCACCATGTTTCCTACGTTGGCTTTCTGGAATCACCTGATTATTAGCTGCATCATTCTATAGCCTGTTTTCTGTCACCTCTGAGTGCCTGGGATCCTCATGACAATCTATATTCGTTGGTTTTGATGCTCACATCAGAGTTTTCTTACTTGAAAGTTTGACCCTTCTTACCTGAAGGAACTTTCACAGTCCCATTCATTTCACGTGGGCACAGGTAGCAGGTTCAACCTTGATTTCAAAGTGGAACAAAGTATTGCAGTTTTTAAATGATTGCTTGTCAGCCTGGCTAAAAAAACACAAGTTACCAACTGCCGCAGAGAAGTTGCACAGAAGTAAGAGCTGTTTATGTTAGGAATGAATTTATTGTTATAGGGGCTGTTACCTGAAGGCGAATATTTAGATTAAAAAAAGTCAGAGAACACTCAACTTGTTGAGATCTCCCGGAGAATTGTAAAATTGTTTTGCTTTCAGCCCCAATAAGCTTTATTAACTTCCGTAATGCTAGACCCTTTTCTAAAAAGTGAAATCTTCAGCCTATCCTGAGGACTAAGCACGTGTAAAGCTATCAGAGCAAGGGAATGCCCACACCTGCCTCTATTTGTTTTACAGCTTTACGTAGGAGGAAATGCTGCTCTCATTGGTCAGAAGCTTGCAACAAATCCAGATCTGAAGGTACATGTTCCAAAAATTTCATGCTATTCGCTTGTCTTTAATGAGGCTCACATTACTCCCCTGTAGATTTTGGGGATCTTGCAGTTATTTCTTAGGTTATGGTGGACCATATGGCTGGCCTTACAAGTTTAAAAGCATAGCTGTTTTTTTTTAAATTGAATTATTATTTTTTTAAAATCAGTTGTCTAGGTGATGCTTAAATGCACTGAAATGGTGGCAAGGGATGTGGCAGTGAAACCTTGATTGGTTTTTCTTGTTTTTTAGATCCTTCTTTGTGGCCCAGTTGGTCCTAAACTCCATGAACTACTTGATGACAATGTGATTGTGCCACCTGAATCCATGCAGGAAAGAGATGAATTCCATCTTATCTTGGAGTATCAAGCAGGTACCTTGCCAAAGGCTGAATGTTAGATGGGAATCCTAAACATCACTAAGATATTCCTGGCTTTAAAGTTGTGGTTTGAATCGGTTAATTCCAGAAGGACTGTGTAAATTACCAGTATTGACAGCTGTTGCTGGGCTAATCTGGTAATTCCCTGTGCTTCAGGGAGCTGTGGTAAGTGATGAACAGACATTTAAAAGTCTTCTGAAACTTCTTCCCTTTGTAATACAGTTACTGTAGATACTGACTCATGCTGCTGCCTTGACATCCCATTGGTTCTGTATTCCTGTACGCTATCTCACCTATAGAAACCCAATGGACTTCTCATTTTGTTGTGACACCTAAGCAGACCTGATGGGTGTAATTCTAAAACTGTATGAACACTAAAATAGTCCAGTAATGTTCCCTGAAAACAGAAAGGTATCATTTAACCACATGCAGATGAAATTTAGAGTAGCCCTAATGTAGTGGCTAAAACAAATCTGCATGTGTTTTCTTGCTGTTCTCAACCTGAGTCATTTCACTGGTCCTGTCTCAAAATACAGCATCAGAAAGAGTTGCATTGGTGTGACAGAAGGGGGAGTATTTGGCGAGGAGGGAAGGCAAGAATCACCTTAATTAAACTTCTTCAGCAAAACTAATGTGGAGCAGCACCCAGAGCATCCACTTTGATGCACTCCTGGCTGAAACGAGGCTACTATAACTGACAAGTACTGCAACACAGTAGCCAGTGGAAATTGTACTTAGATCTTAGTCCTCTTGCTCCTGGAAGCATCCTGATTAGAGGATACATTAGTATATGACGTCTCCTTTTCTCAGCATTTTTGTTCTCAGGTGAGAACTGCTCTCCTGATGCAACTCTGGGGATCTTTGTCCTAGACAGAACTTTGTCAGGAGACCTTTCTTAAGAGAAGGCAGCACTGATGGCTGTTGTTGCTGTTGTAGTGGCTTTTCCACAAATACTGGTGATACTTTCCATAGTATAACCAGTATACAGTCTGGGAGAGACAACTGAAGTATGCAGGCTGGTTCCAAGGTGGAGATTCTGCCTATAATAGCCTCTCAAGAGCTTTCTGTTCAAGCTGCCCTTTGTATATTTATTCCCTTACACTTCTTTCTCTCCAGTTATTGTAACTGGCACAAGGAACTGCCTGCTGCCTGAACGACGATGCCTGGGCAGATGGGGAGAGCTGGCAGAGGGCTGGACAGTTGGACTGTGGCTTTTGTAATTTGTATCATCTCTAGGCTGGCTGTCATTACCCTGTTTTCTCACGGCTCAGTATCCCAGAGATGGAGCCTGTTTAATTTGTGATCCTACCCAGAAATAAAGCAGTTTACACATACAGCACTGATGCAGCTCTATGCTGCAGATCATTTCTGGGAGCTGTGCAGTCAGGAACAGTAAGAGCCATGAGAGTTTTCAGGGTGTATCTTCAAGCATAGCAGGTGGTGGCTGCCAGAAGGGGAAGGTCTCCCCTCTCTTGGCATTTCCTGCACACTCCAAATGCTTGGTTTGAGCTGGCTGTGACACTCACCTAACTGCATGCTAAACTAATGCAACCGATTAAAACATCGCAAAGCTTGCAAAACCAACCAAATGGGTATTGAATTTTCCTTCTGATCAGACAAGCACCTAAATGAGGCCCAGGGAGTGAATGAAGAGAATGAATGAGAAAAACAGCAGGATTTCTCATATGGCTGGCAGTAGCTGTTAATTGGGCATATCCACATTGTGAAATCGTGCCTTTGGATTCCAGCAGGATATCCCAAAACAAACTCCAGATACGTGGTTTGCTTTGCTTCTCTTCTGAGTTGACTCGCTTCTCTTTGTTTCACCCCAGGTGAAGAGTGGGGACAAGTGAGAGCACCCAACGCCAATCGCTTCATCTTCTCCCATGACCTATCAAACGGCGCCTTAAATATGCTGGAAGTGTTTGTGTCCAGCTTGGATGAATTTCAGCCAGATCTTGTCGTACTTTCAGGACTTCACATGATGGAAGGGCAGAGCAAGGAGATGCGACAGAGACGACTTATGGAGGTAAGATACTTGAATACCAGTGTCTCCTTAATTTCCATTCCAACAAATGCTTCACGGCAAAGTCTTGGTTTCCCAGGTCTGAATTTGTGAGTAGGCCACGTCTTCAGATCTCCCACAAATCTTTTCAGTATTTCATGCTGAAAGAAGGATGTGAACTGTAGGAATAGCAAAAGTCTAAACCTGTAACACTGATGTTTCTTAGATTCGGTGGGTTGTCTAGGGGGAAAAAAGGTAAGGTCTGGTTGTCTGGCTGGTGTGCGTTGACACAGTTACTGGAGCTTATCTAGTGGCTGAATTGCACTTTTTCTATCCCAGATACTAAGAGGCTATAATCAAGACTTGCATTCTTTAAGCAGCATTTTTGTTAGATAATCCAAGAGGCAGCTTTCTCATCTGAGCTGAAAGGAGCTAGGCCCAGTTCTCTTTGTATTTACAGATCATTGCCTGTCTTACAGCTGGGTGCCCTTCCTGGTGCAATACACTAGGGCTTTTTTTTTTTTCTTTTTTCTTTCTCTCTGTTCTAGGATCAGCTGTTCCACAGCTGCTTCAGATTTGTGAGGTTTCTGAATTAGTCCATTAGCAAAGTGCCAACCTGGGTGCAGATTAGGGTTAGATACATTTTCCTACTCTGGCATCCTGAAAACTAGAAGTGGGTTTTATTTCTTCCCCTTAGCAGATACCTCATTTGGAATTGTGTTTAAATCCATACACAGGAAGATTAAAAGATGCGTATCTCTGAGTCAAAATCCCTTTGTTTTTTCTGTTTCTTACTGAATATATGGGGGTTTTATTTTCCTGTGCCCTTGTAGGCTGTGGCCTCCATCTCCGACATCCCTACTGACATTCCCATACACCTGGAGTTGGCCAGTATGACTGATCAAGATTTTATGAGCAACATTATGCATCAGGTAATGAGAATGAAAGGACGTGCTCTTTTTATCAGTTTCCTTCAGTATCGCGATGCACAGACTGGTATATGAATATAGAAATGAAAATTTTAAATTAGGGCTTTCCATTTGAAGATAAATGGAGAACAAGGGTTTAATATCTGCTGTTGCATTCTGAATGCTTCCATTTCCTCTACTGAGCTTACCAGAGTATCCCCTGTGCAGCAGAGGAGAACAGTAATGACTTGTGGCTTAGCAGAGGACAGATTTGTTTTCCTTAGCTCAGAGAGAGTATTCCTTGTAGAAAGGTCTCTTTGGGAGGTTTCATTTAGGAGGTATCTTACAGTGCCCTTGGCCAATCATCAAATCATTTTCAGCAAGGAGTAAGGAATTTTTGCAGATCTGAGTTTGTTCAGGAACTATATGCAGTAAAAGTACCGTGCAACGTAGCTGGGCTCTGTTATAAAGATTTTTTTTGCAGCCGTGGGAGAAAAGTGATCCAGGAGAATACTCAAAACTCCACAGATACAAGTAACTTTGGCTGGTTTAGATTTAGCAGGCTTGCGGATTTCTAGAAAAAAACAGGATTTGAATTTGAGCTGAGTTTACACTTTAAAAAAGACCTTGATTTCTTTGCGGAATTTCTTTCCTGCAGATCCTGATGGTTCCTTGTTTAGCTTGACACAGCTCTAATCTCAGTGTTATGAGTGTTTCATGTGGATTGGATGTTTTGTTACTCTTTACTGTCAAAGTGTGTGTCTAGAAGTTTGACAAAATGAGCATGCACCCTTGGTGTGAAGTGTTTTCTTGGCTAAGTAATTCTTGCAGACTTGCAGAATGGGGAGGCTCATGCAGTGACTTTGGCCTGCATTTCTCCAGGAATCAGAGTGCTCCCTTCTGTGGAGCACACTGGCGACAGAGCCAGTAACACGGTATTGTAAAAACAATACCCTGAATGAGGAAGACCAAAGCCTGGTCCTCTCTCTGAAGGAAAAACGGTTGTTTCTGTGTTTCTGTTAGCAGGTCTTTCCCCTGGTGAACTCCATTGGGCTGAATGAACAGGAGCTGCTGTTCCTCACGCAGTCTGCCTCTGGTCCCCACGCCTCCCTCGCTTCCTGGAGCGGAGTTCCCGATGTGGGTGTAGTCAGCGACATCCTCTTCTGGATCCTGAAGGAGCACGGGAAGACCGCGGAGCGGGCCTCTGATCTCACGCGGATCCACTTCCACACCCTGGCTTATCATATCCTTGTCACAGTGGATGGCTATTGGGGCAACCAGGTTGCGGCTGTGGCTGCTGGAGCTAGAGCAGCAGGGACTCAGGCCTGCGCCACTGAAACCATTGACACCAGCAAAGTCTTTCTTAAAGCTCCTTTGGAGTTTGTGACCTCCCAGATAGAGGCACCTTCCAAAATCTCTTTGAATCCAGATGAGCCAGTGGTGCATTGGCACAGAGAAGGCATCTCATTCCATTTCACTCCTGTTCTGGTGTGTAAAGATCCTGTGCGGACCGTGGGACTTGGGGATGCTATTTCAGCCGAAGGACTGCTATATTCAGAAGTATATCCTCAATAGAAAACTAAGACCCTCCTTTTTCTCCAATACTGTGTGGTGTCTGAGGAACCACGGGTTAGGATTTCAGCCAGTGGTGGTATAGGAACAGAATCAGGGTGTGGTGTGTTTTCTGGATATAACTGAAAAAGAGCCAAAGAATAATTCCAGGTATACACTGTCAGATACATTCCAGTCACTCGGCAGTGGCTCGAACGCTTCACATCTAAGTGCAGGCATTTTGGTATTTAATGTGAAAACTGGCTTTTCTTTGTCTTAAGCATGCAGGGAGGGAAATTAATATCAAAATCCCTGTTTGGTGTAGGTTTGCTGTTTGTAACTCTAAATGGGTCTTGTCTGTTAGTGCCGGAAAGTGCAGCAGCCAGGAAAATTTCCTGCGTGTGGATCCCAGGGAGAGCTCAGCAGTGCTCGGCCCTGTCTTGCCTCTGATAAACTAAAAATAAAAGGCGCTTGCATTATCTCCTCACAGCATATTGCTATGTGGCAAGAGCAAATCTTCCACTTTCTGGGTGTGATGGTGAAATCTTTTACTGATGAAATTACCTCTCAGCCTCGGTATCCCCAGCATTGGAGGGAGCCAGAGTCCCAAAATGTGATGCACACTGTACCTACTCCTTAAATGCACAGAGAAAACCCGACTCAAGGCTGCCTAAATTATTTTGGGTATCTGTTGTCTCTGTGACTAAAGGTATTCAACTGAGCCCTAGCAGCCTATGCTTAGTTTCTTGGGAAACTAGAAGTGAAGATAATCAGGGTTTATATTTGGGGAGACAGCTTTATTTCCTTGCCAGGTAAACACAAAATGTTACCTGTGTCTGCTGTACACTAAATACCAAGAGTTCCAGCCAGGGGGCTCACAGCTGGTGTTCTTTGCTAACAGTGGGTGCTTATATCTGGTATTTTACAGAAAAGCTGTTGAGTGCTGGAGACTAATTTTTTTGTTTATTTGAGAATGGTTGTGCAATTTTCTTCAGTTTCCCTGCCCTCCATTCAGAAGGGTTGGTGTGTTAGGGAAGATCCCTCTGGAGGCTCAAAGGCTGAAACAGCGTTTTCCAGGTAAGACTGGAGTGAGAAGGGCTTTTTTAGGGTTTGATGTTGGGGATTTTTTCTTCGACTTGGTCACTGATGGTTTGCTCTGGACAGCCTTTGAAATTAAAAAAGTAGAACCATGTGTCCTTGTGAAATACTTTGCTTATATTTTTTTCCTCTTCATAGTCGCATGCTATGGATTGCATAGCACCAGCATATTTTTTTTGTCTCTTTCCAGCGTGGTTTTGTCTCTGTCCGCTTCCAAGAATTTCAGGTGTATTTGCATAGCCATCATATGCATTTTTTTTCAGTATAAGTGGATGAAATGCAATCAGCATGTCTATGCAAGGCTGCGCTGTACCAGAATTTGTAGGAGGTCACTTTAGGTCAGTCTTTGCATCTGGATGGAGGGGAGGAGAGTCGGTATCCCTTAGGGTGGAGTGATCCCTTCCAGTAACGCTGTCATATTGCTGTCAGTGATGTTCTCCTGTTGGAAAATGCCATTGTGAATGCTCCGTAAGGATAAAAATTGACAGCTGTTGTTACTCGTACTGACTTAGCACACAATGCTGTCTGTCAATGTATATTTAACTTCTGCTTTCCCTCTGAGCAAAGTCTTCTATGTTGTGCCAGAGGAGAAATACAGTCAGTGCTATGTTTTCCTACAGCTTTCCCATCCTGATCTTCTGTTGAGTGTCAGCGTTTTATCTTGATGCGGGATCTTAAGACTGGAAGTATTTCTATCTAGATTATTTTTTTATTATTATAATTATTGATAAACTGTAGCATGGGACTTGGAGTTCTGCTTTAGTCTTCCTACAGAAAAAAATAAATAAAATATTCTTCTTTCAGCAGTCTAAAAGGTCTGAGGCTATTAGCAAGGTTATTTTGCAATCTTTGATCGTAGCCTTCTGGCACACCACCCCTAGGACCACCAAAGGCCACGCATCCTGCCAGCTGGAGAACTAATCCTTTGCTTACGCTAGGTCCCACTTCCCTGACAGTGGGCCAAGCTGTGTGGATTCTCAAGTTGGAAACAAAACAAAACAAAATACACACAAGCTGTCACCAGCAACAGTCCTGCTGCTGTATTTCACTTCTCTCTTCCAAAAACATTTGCAGGGATGTGAGAGGCTGATTAGACTGGCATTGCCTTATGGCCATTTCAGATCACATAACTGCATCAACAGACCCTGTCCAAGGGTAAGCTATGCTTGTATTTAATAGGGGTGTTACAGGCCTAAATTACCTTTTTTTCCTTCTTTTTTTTTTTTAAAACTACTTTGAATAAATAACTGCTGTAAACAAGTATAAAAAAGGGGGTTTGCTTAGAATTCATCTGGGCCTAAAAGCTAAAATAATAATAATAATAATAGTTGTTGTTGTTGTTATTATTTCCTCATTCCTGCTGCTCCTATTCTTTCCCACCAGGTAGTATTTCTTTGGCCTGTTGTTGGTGTGCTGCAAATTCCCCGCGCCACGAGTCACTTCTCAAATGGCAGTAGCTCGTGATGGCTAGACTGCTGCTCTATCTATATATCTGCTTTGATCAGGCATATAGAGCTCGCCTGGTCACCAAATTCACTTACCAAGGATAATGCTTAACAAGTGTGACCTGTTAATCAGATATGCTGTTGGTATCCCTGATTAAGTTTGGAAACAATCTATATGATAATAAAACTGAATTGAATGGCAGCACCCAGCAGCCCGTCCTTCACTTCATGTTTCACATGCTGTGAACACAACGTGCTTAACTTCCCTCTGCCTTCCTGACTTAATTACAATAAGGGCTGCAGAGTCTCTTGAAATCCTTCTGGACATGTAGGCTGTCCCACACCTCTGCACAGCTACAATTGCGACAACAAACTGCTTGGTCTTTCACAGACCTGGCTGAGCAATGGAAATGGAAATAGCTAGGCGGATTTTTTGGGTCTGTATAGAGGAAAAAAATACTGAAATGTGTATTGCTTGTGGGTGTTGGGTTTTGGTTGGTTTGGGGTTTTTTTTGTAAAATACAGAAGTCCTTGGTAGGTGTGAGATTTCTAAACAAACTTATCTAATGGATTATAAAAATCCCGATCTCTCATCACCATGAAGAAACAGAAAAGTTGCAAAAATACCAAAGCTTCAAAACCAGGCTTGAAATGATCTCTGTGCTCCCCTGATTCTCTCTACAAATTCTGTTTGCTCTCATCTGTTACTCATACCTTGAAATCCACAGTGATGGATGACTCAAACCTCAGCTAGCCTTGTACCCCTGAACAGAAGAGGTTCCACTGGAATTGTTTATTCTGACATAGTTTGCTGAAGATGCAATAGGTGAGCTCACTGTCGTGACACTAAGCTAGTGGCTCTCTAGGTGACGGAACTTGTGTACATTGATATTTCTACTTCTGTGTGCCTGTAGCCAGTGCAGCCACGTTGGGTTTGGTTTTCTGTCTTACCCTTGTTCAAAAACGAGCAATGCTTCATCTCTTTTCTGTGTATGTTGCTTACCGAAGGTCAAGTGGCAGATTATTTGAGATGTATGAACCACAGGAGGCTGGCAGACTTCAAAAGGACATGCTGCTTCTCTGCTGTGCCCATGGCAATGTGCGATTGCTACCTGGCTACGGAAGAGCCTACCCCAAAATCCAACTCTTTCCAGTTTAAAAGGCTCTTTGCTTCCCGCCCCACCCCCCACCCCCACCCCCTTCTCCAGGGGAGTTTCACAGCATTGCTAAGGAATTACTTGATTTTCCTTTGGTTATCTCCTGTTGTGGTATGTGAGATCTAGTTAAGTTTGCTCTTTTCTCATGAATTTCTTTTTACAGAACTGGTGCTGAAATTGTCTTCCATAGCCTTTATGCATTGCCTCTAACAAAGACCTCATCAGCTGCTTTGAGCCGTGTTAGACGTTGCTTTAGAGTCCGACTCCACTTCTCAGCTACTGGAATCCAAAGCTTGGATGGCAGCAGAGCACTAGGTCCGTTTCCACAACCTCATGGAAAACTGTCAGCAGTGTGTATGTATTTGCCATCAGTTATCTTCTGCCCAAGTATTTTAAGACTAGTCAGCCTAAGGTAGGGGTTACTTTTTGTAGCCACCTCTGTAGTACACCTCCCAGTGACTAACAGAAATAAAAAAAATAGATTTTTAAACTGTGACATCCACTGATGCTACTTGCGGTTGGCTTTTTATTCTGTAATGAGGTACTGAATTATCAGGAATCATGTACCACAGGGTGACCTTTCCAGCCATGTCCTGAGAAAAAACTTAAAGTCAATACTGAGACAGTTTTTGCAAGATTGGTGCAAGGCAACATAACTCTTTCCAGGAAAGTTACCCTAAAAGTTGTTTAACTTCTGTGCTGTTGGGCTCTTTTTTGGAGCTTGCAGCTTAGGTGAACACTGATGCTGTTGTCAACGAGTGAGCAACTAAACTGTCTCCGCATTGATCGACTGCGTTGATATCTGGCACCGGCTGCTGATACACGTGCTTGGAGCAATCTGTTCTGAAGCAGCGCTGTCACGTACTTCTGTCACACAGTGTGCTGCATTGCTATTTCTGGTGTAAGGAAATGCATCAAGTTTTTGAGTACATTCGGAAGAAAAGTAGAAAAATAGAGGAAAATACTGAATTTATATTTTTATGGCTTTAGTTGGATTGTTCTTATGTCCTGTATTAAATCAGTATTTGAATGTGAATGTTTGTTTCAAGCCATATTAATAGTGCTCTTCTTTAGTGCAGTTAGTTTTTTGGTAAAAGCATACAGTTAAGTTTTAAACCTGTGACCATACCAAAGTGGTAGTCTCATGTTTTTTAAAAAAACGACTTTACATCTATAGACTCATTTGTTAAAAGCAGCTAGAACAGACACCACACAGACTGCCTCATGTTCTTCAAGCACTAATGAGGATACTAGAGAGAGAAATGAGAATATTAAAAGTTGTCTTTTCTCTTTGTTTCTAAAGTTGGAGTGATAAGGGGCAGAGGAAACCTAGTCACGACGTGTTCTTTTGCATAGCATATCCCTTGTCCTGCTCTCATCACTCCTGTCTGCTTTCTGCTTCAGCAGTTCTGGGTCTGATTAAACTCTTCAGTAAAACTTGATCTTAGAGCCAGAAATGATGGCTCTCCTGTCTATTCAGAGATGTCAGATGAAGTTCTCTTCCACAGCAGATGGAGCAGTTCCTTGCATAACATCTCAGGTGGATCCTCAGTGCCAACCAGGCTGAATTCTCAGGGAGTTATTGGTCCAGACTCTAGTGGGAGGATGTCCTCAGCAAAGGAAACAAATGCACATTGGAAATAGCATGCATGGCCATTACCTTCTGTGCCGGAAGCCTGGAAAGACGTCTGTTCCAAACAGCTCGCTGTCGCTTTGAAAACTGAGCCCGATATCAGCCTTTGCTGAGAAGATCTCACAGCAGCTGAAGAATACAAATGCTAGCAGCCAAGGGGGAATGATCTCATTAAAATGCAAGTGGGGGAAACAAAAAAAATACCTGGAAAGCCTCCCCTGTGAATTTCTCAGGAAAGCTGCTCCTTAGTCAGTGCAGCCTGGGTAAAACCGCGTTCAAATCTCACCTGTGCTTGTGCAGTCGGTTTGAGAGTGGTAACACTTTCTTTGTATCAGAACTGTGTTTGTTATATAAAACAGTCTTGGCAGATGAACTAGTTGTTATAATACGTGCTCTTTTTGTAGTGCGTTTATGTGTTGAGCTTATTATTTTAGTAAAGTTTGGTTTTCTTCATTCAGCACCAAGGCTTATCTGTCTCCGTAGAAGATGCTTTGCCAACTGCAACCCACTTCCCAGCGGGAAAGTCTAAATTTTCAACATCTTACACCAGAACAGGATGTTGAGGAGGACCCGAGGTCCACCTTGCTCAGTGCTGCCTGTCAGTGACCACAACTGGGCGAACAAGATCACATACAGAGGCAGAGCAAGTGTACACCAATACTGCCTGTGTCATAAATCAGCATCTCGGGGACCTCAGAACCAGATTTGTCTGGGTTGAATACATGTTGCTGGATGGATAGCTCATTACTTTTGGCTGAAACAAGGTCTTACTGCCCAGGCATTGCTGTTTGAGTGTCTTCTAATTTCTTTCCTGTGAGGAAGTCAAGGTGCAGTCTACCTTGTGAGCTGTATGATTTAACCTGGTTAATGACAGACATTTTTTCTAAAAAAAGGAGGGGAAAAAAGTCTGAAGCACATGGTTTCTGCTTCCTTAGAAATTAAGCTCATAATTCTTTTCCATCTTAAAATTTCAATTATGGGGGGGGGGGGAGGAGAAGGTAAGAATTATAGCTGATGCCAGAAACAAGCTTAGGAATATAAGGTGTGATTTCCAAAATCCCTAACTGACTTAGTACAGTCCTGCTGAAGAATCCCTTGCTTAATTCCAGTTGAAAGAACAGTCCAGCCTCATTCTCATCACTAGATAGCATTAAAAAAGGTCTCCATAAAGACACTATGCATTTACTGTATGCAAATGCCATCATCACAATACCCAGGAGGAGGAGAGGGGACAAGACAAGGAACTGCAGTTCTACTTATTATCTAACTGTAATTACGTATTTAAAATGCTTCCTTAGCCATGAAGCTCCCTTCTGCTCTGTTCAAATCCAGAAAGTAACAAGGTGCTACAGCTTTTTTTCACAGAAGGAGAATTGGTTAGTCGTCTGCATAAGCTTTTCACCAAAATACATATTTATTTTAAATACCTTTACAGTACCTTCACATGTAGTATACCCTATGTACGAACATGTAAGGTTTACCCTATCAAAGCATCCTAACAGCCAAGAAGGTGTAATAGGTTGCAGCAGTGGGACCGGGTGAGAGAAGAGAGATCTTTGTTCCTTGTGTCTCTGGTGGGCTTGAGAACAGCGGTGGGGCGGGGCCTGCTCCCATCTGCTGAATACAGCAAATGAGTTCGATGCAGTCTTTATTACAACAAGCAGAAGGCAGGGTAAAGCAGCTAGTAAAATCAAAACAGAGGGTCATAAGCAGAAGGAGGGAAAATCTTCCTGTATCAGCAATGCCGCTGCTCACCTACCTGTAACCACACTGTTCTGGTCACTGTTCCTTGTACTGGAGCTTCCATGGCTTGAAAGCCCTTGTGGTTGTGGTAAGGCTAAAAGACTACAGCAATCAATTGCTATCTTGAACTGAAGTTTTGGGGGTGAGGTAAAGAGTTCCCATACGCTGCCTACCCTTGCTCTGCAATCTCAACCTCTTCGCAGGCACTGTTACGCTGCAGTAACTTTCAGTGTAAAGTTTCATGTGAATAAAAATTGCTGCACTGTACCCGATTTACACTGCTTCTTGTATGGTTTGTTTCAGTTGGCCAGTGTTCCACAAAAGATCCTGTTTTTTTCAACTCCTAGCACAAGGGAAACCTTACAGGAGTGCTACCCTGAAGCTGTACCAATACAAAACCCATTAGTAAAGGACAGCCAGAAAAAAAAAGCCACATTTGAGATAAGCAGGCAGTTTTAGCAATCAAAACAGAGAGGAAAGCAAAGGGTTCCTACTCTTTTAGTGTTCTCCAGGGAGCAGGATAGCACTTCAGTTCCTGGTTGCGCTCTAAAGATGCATTAATGTCATCCTGGATAATGGCAGCTACCGACAAAGCACAACTGAAGGCTGTTAATGTATCCAGAGCCTTGGTCATGCTGCTTCTACCTTGTTGCTCCAGGGACGTTTCCATTACTAACTTTCCTCTGTTGGACTTGTTAATTATGGAGTGATACAATGCAACAGTGCAGAACTAAACGCAGGAGATAAATTTTAAAAAGCTGGGTGGCGTAACCAGCAAACACACAGAACCCTGAAGCTCCAGTTTTGTTGGGGAAGTGCTGCACATGCTGTTCGGAAAACTCAGATCGAAAGTCTCACAGCGATGATAGCTTTGTGTACTTCCCAGCACAGAGGGGAAGATGAGAAAAACTATAGTTAACCCAGTTACTGTTTCTTTATATAAGGTATGGTGATCCCCCCCTTTAGTTCCCGAAAGCAGTTGTTTTGAGGGCCCATATCAAGCTCTGGATAAATCCCAGAGGCAACAAACTGATAGTAGCAGAGAAAAGGAAGACTAAGATTTTGCTGTTCAAGGATAGAAACATTTTCAAAGCATCTCTAGTATCACATGGGCATTCAAATTCCTTGTTCTGCTCACCAGCAGGCTGCTTTGCTGCCTTGCAGCTCGCATAAATGATTTCTCCTAAAATGCAGCTGTAAGGAGGGTGTAACTAAATTATTCAGAGCATGGCTGCTGTCATACTAAAACAATTTAAATTTAGTGTTGAAGCTGACCATATCGTCTTTTCCGAAAAGGCTTGCTCTTTTTTTTCCCTGCAAACCAATCTTTCCCGCTATACTGAGCAATACAGATTCTCAAGGAAGATCTCCAGTCACATGAGCAGAGGTTCACTGAGGCTTATTCACTCCATCTCTCAGCAAACAATCAAGAATTTGGTGGACTTCTTTGCTGCTGCAGCTAGCCTGCTTCCAGAACAGCCAGCCTCTGAGCACTTGTCTTACTGTGGGCCAGCTTTGCAACTTTCTTAGCAACCACACAGAAGGTTACGCTTAAAAATAGATTGGATTCAGGAAATACACAGAATGATCCTGGGATCAGAAGGTAAGCAATCCTAATGAAGCCGGCTCCGTTGGCTGGCCAACACACATGCTGTCAGCCAAGTGCGGCAGGTCTGCTTCAGCGTCCATCCTCCACTGGGCTGCGTGTTAACAGAGTGATCACCCCCCAGCAAACCAGCTCCCCTTTGCTATGCAGCTCCCCTGCCTTTCATGGCTGCCACCACTAAGGAAAGCCTGAGCTTTAAAGCGCCTCTCACGCCCCGTAACCACGACATTGCCGGGGCCGGGAATGCCAGCTCACAGCTGTTTCAGCTTCCTTTCTTCAGCCTTCACAAAGCATTTACAAAGACTTGCCCTTGTGAAACGGGGAGTGACAAGCCCGTTTCACAGTAAGCCAGGCTGTGCTGGTCCTGAGCCCGGCTTACCGCCTGCACTTGCCCTGGTGAGGTGCGCTGCCTTCACCCCCTCTCCCAGCGTATTACCACTGACCCAGCATATGACCACTACAGCCTGTGGAGGGCTTCCTCAGCCACTTACAAGTTCAGCCACTGGAAGGGGTTCTTTGGGGTGCAGCATGCTGAGTCACTACTGCTAGCTTTTCTAAGCATACTGGAGGACTGACACCCAGACACTGAAGACTGCCAACTCCGTGGAGAGATGGATCTCCGTTCTCCAGTCTCTCGCAGTCAGCTGTGACCACACTAACAGTAGCTACGCAGAAACCTCTTCTGATTGCTGCAACGACTCCTTGTGACAAGGTAGCGACGACATCTAAAATCATTAACAGAAAACAGCTGCATTTAGACTAACTGACAGTGGGGTGAAGCCACTGTGGGTCCGGCGAGAGGGCAAGTCCCTTTCCCCACAAGTCAGCAGGCAGCTCTGGAGTTGCTCCTGCACCTGCCTGTCCCGACTGAAGTCTGGCCTAGTCCGCTGCCTGCCGGCTCTTGCGCTTTTCTTTCTTCTGTTCCTCATCGCCTGTTGGTGCCGAGGTCTCCTCAGGGCTCGTTTCTGAGCCTGGTTCTGGTTCCAGAGGCAGCGAGGGAGGCTTTGCAGGTGGAGGTGGTGCTCCAGCACCTGTGGAGAGAACACCGTTATTGTTACTATACGACTATCTGTGTTTTGTCTATTCTTTTTGCCCTTCCAGGCTGCAGAGATAGGCAGAACAATCACAGCTTTTAATTACTCTCAGATTTCTTCTGTCCAGCATTAGCTTATCAATAACATTCAGCTCTTTTGTGCGATATCCAGCCAGGGACCTTACAGTACCCCGAGTTCTGCCGAAGGGAAGCTAAAGTACAGTATCTCATTCAGCCGGCCTGCTTTGAGAAGTCTGTACAAACTTAGGAATTAACTCGTGCTTTAGAAGGGAAAACAGTTCTACTGAAGCTGGTTTATACTCAAGCTGGAGCCAAAACCACAGTGTTGTTTTCAGTTCACAGTTTTAGCAAACTCAGGGAGAGTTTCCAGGTAGGTAAAGTAGCTGCTCACAGAATAGAATCAAAACAGGACACTTTCACGCTGAAGTTGTTTCTACACTTAGATTTAGGCTGACAACTGCTGTTATGAACCAGCTCCCTTCTCTGATATGGATAATAAAGTCCTTCAGGTAAGCCCTAAACTCCTGTTACATTTTATTTTTCAGCTTTTCTGGCTAAGTCTTCCCTGCATGGAAACTTTATTCCATGCATGAAAAATGGAACAGGTCCTTAGGGGTGCCAGCGAAGGAGGCCTGGATTACACAACCTCTCTCCTGGTTCAGCCCACAGGCAACAAAACTAAGAGTGACAGAAAGTCACAATGATGAACAACATCTCCAGCACATTCCTCCACAGAAGCCAAGGGGTGAGCGGAGGTCAGGCTATGAAAGGTGGCTCAGGAGACGCTCCTACTGAGCCCCAGCAAGAAGCAAGCACATACAAGTAATTGGCGTAAGCCTTCTAAGGCTGATGCTATCTCCTGAGCAACCTTCAGTCCACCGGCCCGCACTAAAAGCTAATCCAGAAACATTTGCAAGGCAGGAACCCGGCTGGACAGCTTCAAAGCAATCCAGTTGCAGTTAATTTTGTAACAGAAATGATATAATAAAGCGCTTCAGAAAGTTGCCCATCATTTTCCTTCTCTCCAGCAGCCTGTCTGTGCATGTCAGCTCCTGGGTTCTTCCAAAGGAAGACAAGATGTCCAGTTTCTGAAACCACCCCTTTTCCAGAGCGAGGTCTCAATTGCATGCTAATGGAGTCTTGCCCGTTGTGGCTCAGACAGGAAGGGAAACTCTGCTGGCTTTCCACACCTCTGCAAAAGCACAATAGTATAATGCACCACAGACAACATCTTCCCTACACACTCTCTTAACTCAGAAATATGAGAAAGTTATTACCAAATATTGACATCACTACCGTGTAAGCAAGTCAATACATTCCTAAACACATGCTGTAACTCTGTACTCAAAGGCAGGCATATTTGCCTTCTCCCCTGCTACAGCTGTACTTTAAAGAGAAGCAAAAGAGAATCACCTGGGGGAAGCTGCATGGATTTCCCATACCCTGCAGCTGAGGACATGGCTTGACCCAGGGCCTGGTTAGAGCCCAAAGGCTGCTGAGTGCCGGAGGATTTCCCTGACAGAGCAGCTCTCTGCTTGGATTTAGACTCTTTAGAAGGCTTAGTCCAGACCAGGCTCTCCCCCACCTGCAGGGCAGCTCCCATCTTCTGGGCAACCTCCACCATCTTCTCAAGAAGCAAAAAGAGAAGACCATTGTAAACAGGAACACTTCAGACAACAATAAAGTCAACGACACCAAAAAAAAAAAAACAAACGAGAGCTGTGCAGAGCTGGCTACTGCCTTGGTGCTCAAGGGAAACATCACCGCTAATTCATTCCCTTAATTAAGAGGGAATCTTGTCTTGCTGTGTATTGATTGAAGAACTGGGCTTCAAACAGCAGAAATGAAGCAAGCAGCTCTCAGCAGGTGACTGCTCTACTCGGAAAATCTCGTAAGCAGAATTTATTCCTAATAATTGGAATCCAAAATAAAATTTCCTCCTCGTCTGTGCCAGTCTCAGCACAGCTACTTAGTTCCTGCTGACAACTGTTAGGCACATACCTCAGGGTCAAAGTCAAGAGTACTGCTCTCTTTCACTGCATTGACCTTCTTCTCCATCTCCTGGTACTGGCAGAGGGCTCCCTTCTTGTCACCCTGGTTATACAGCAGAATTGCATAGTTCAGGTTGACAAGGGGGTTGCACCTGCAGCAAACACACAGGATGTATCACATTCACTGTGGGAACACTTATCCTGACTTGAATAATGCTAAGAGGTGCCCAAGCAGCAAAGCTGGAGACATCTTACTGTCTGGCACAGACAAGCCATGGGGTACTCTGACCCCGAAGCAGATGAGAGGCTGCACAGCCAGAGTCCTTTGGGGACACGGTAAGAGTCCCACATGCTTGGTGAGAAACCCAGTGCCTGGGCTCAGCAAAGTATCCATGTCAATGACAATATCAATGACCCTGCTGGCTGCCTCACCCCCTCCAAGGCTCTTCTCTGCAACAGCCAATTCTTCACACTTGGGGACTCTCAGGACCATCTTCAGTCAGTGCCTGGTCTGCCAGCCCCTTGCCCTGGGGCAGGTAGCGCAGTGCCAGGGCCTTCCATCACACTGTGAAAGCCAACCTCTGCTCTGATTTATCTCAGGCTCTCACAGCTCTCTCAGCTCGTAGAGGAGTGGCTTGTCATGAGGCAGGGCAGTGGAACACACTCCTGCTTATTGACAGTCTTTTACAACCCAACATGCTACAGAACATGCTGTTTACACTTCATTTTCCTCACCATTCACCCAATAAAAGCATACATAACCGTACGTACTGTTACACAGAAACTGTAGGTGACATCTATTAATGAAGGACTGAACAGGAGACCAGCACTGCAGATAATACTGTTATCCTGCATAGTCCTGCCTCCCTTCCTGCTTCAGAACAGCACATGAAGATTTCAGAAAGGCAAAACTGCTCCGTATATTCTCATTTTCCAAAGTATCCATTTTCTTCACTATGATACATTAACCCCAGACATCAGCTCTTCTTCAGGCATAGCCAGGAGTGGGAGCAAGCTAAAGTGGAAGGAAAGAGTGAGCTGACTCCCTTGGCTCTGTAATTAAGTGAAGCTGTCAAACCACTGATCCTTCCTTAATTGCCTGACAAGCCCCACTCAACAAACACTCTGACCATTCTTTATCAGTCTGAATTTCACCCTTATTTTGGAGAAGCAAAATGCATGCATAGTATCTAACAAAGGAATGAAATGCAAGAGGGTCACCAGCCCCAGCATGGGAGCTCATGCAAATGCTCGACTCATCCAGGCTGCAGGATGAGACCTGGAAGAGCAGAAGTCGCATTTGGCCAGAACAGGGGACATGCTGTCGGGGGGTGCATGGAAGAGCACTGTCTAACCACAGCCCCCTGCAGAGGAGCTGCATCCATGTGTCACTGCACACAGGTCAGCGAGAGATGCTTTGTAGTTCGCTCAATAAATGTGAGTGAGGGACTGGTGCCCTCTCCTGGAGTGTGGCAGGGATAACTGGAGCCATCCAAGAACTCCAGTGCCCGTGCCTGGGGGACCAAGACAGAGAGACCATCCCCTGTGAAAGGTGCAGAAAGGAAGGCTTCTGCTAGCACTGTCCAATAAATAGAAAGTGTCACCTGCAGGCCATGACTATCCATCCTTGGTAAGTTACATGACAGCGCTGCAAGACAGACTATTAGAAGAAATCTGATAGCATTTATAACCATTGGTTTTCCTTTAACTGTAAAACTGGAACACTGATCCCACCACACAAAAAACCAACAAACAACTCTCCTCACTGTCTTTGCCAAAGCAAAGGAAGTAAGGTCTGAAAAAATAAATAATCAAAACCCCATCTATTCACCTCCCCAAAAAGAAGCCAAAAAAGAAAATACAAAAAGCCAAACCTACACAACAAAACACTGAAGAGATCAGACAGATCTGGGAACAGACAGTTCTAAAATTAATCGAACCGTAAGAAGCTAATTTGCCTTCAAGAGCTGAGAAGCAATATGACAGAAAAAAATCAATATCTAAATAACCACTGAACGAAGAGACAGCTACGAGCTAGAACCAGTACTAAGAAGAAACACCTTTTTTTAATGATTTTTCCAAGATGCTTTCCATTCCAGACCCCAGCATGACACCCAGGCCAAATGTCACAGCGCTGCTACAGAAGTATTTATGGCAATGGAAACAAACACGGCTATCTGCATCCTAGCCAAACAGTTCATAATATGCCAGCAAAGAAAGCCTGTGGGGATGTGGATTCAGCCACACAATAACTGTCTAAGATATACAGCATGTCAGCTGAACAAGCCTAACAAAGTCTGGATATTCCTCCCAGCAGTCCCTTGCAGTTGGCATTCAGTTTTGCTTTGATGAGGTTTTATTTTCCCAGTAAGACTATAAAGCTCTAGCATCACAGTAGTGCCAAACACTTAGGCAAAGTTGTAGACCTGACTTTCTATTTCTTCTCTTTGACCAAAGCACACAAACTCATGTCTAAGCAGTCTAAGCAATCTCCCGTCCTGCCCTGCTAGGCATGGAAGGCTGACTAGGGAAGCCAGGCAAAGGAGTCTGGACTTAGTGATGTTGGAAGGAATGACTGCAAAACACTCTCTTTAACCATAGTCTGCACAGGTGCAGCTCCTCTAAGGAGGCTGCACAGACCTACTGACATTTGAAACAGATGTGGAAGTAGTATTTAAGCTTGCCTTGTAATTCTGTTGATGCATAAGTATGAAGAACTTCAGTACCAGATGTGTGCTGGCTGTGCAGGGCTGATTCAAGAGCCCTGGCACGCACACAAGCCATGTAACTCCCAGTAAGCATCTGAGAGCGTTTACAGCACCTCTTCGCAAAGAGAACTGCACTACAGTGTCAAACGCTAGGTTTTGAAACCTGCTGCCCTTTATAATGGGCTTAGGAACTTCCAGAATTCCTAAAATTAAGCCTGGCCAGTGCCGCTAGATTAGAGGACAGAGGAAAAGGGACCGGCATCTTCTCTTGCCACCTTGTGGTGGCCACTGCAGACGAGAGAGTCCTTTTGCCGCAGCTCTGTCACCAGCTCACAGACCCCTAGGGCAGGAGCACCGTGCTGGTTGTTGTAAGTACGCAAATATTCACAGTAAACTGGGGAGAGAGTTAAAACTATTAATTATAAAACTATTAATAAATTTGAGACAAATTTGGTTTTCTGTCTGAAATGATGAAATACTGTAAGGCTCATCTTAATGTTTCTGAAAGCAAGGACTCTGATTTTAAGAGCTAGATTGCAAACAGACATTGTTAACAAAATGGAGGAAAGGGCTACACTGCTGCCCTTTGATATGACTTATACTAACTTCTTGCTCACATTCTCCCAGCTAAAATCTTCCCTCCACCCATTTCAGAACAGGCTTTACCCCAAGCATCTCATTGCTCTGCACAGTGCTCAGACTTCGGGTTACAAAATATTCTGGGATGACTGGTTTTCTTCTATTGAATCTGCTCCACTGTATATAAATACTCACTGAAAGGAGGGCTGGAATCTAAAGTCATCACCACTGACTCACTAGCTAAAAGCAAAATAAAAATCAGCTTTGGGTTCGTCTGAAACAACATTTCCCTGTCATTTTTCAGAACTGACTTGAATTTAAAATAAAAAAAACAACAAAAAAACCACAAAAAACAAATGGTGATTTTAAAACTGTCACTTGTACAGCTGCAGGAATGAAAACATTTCCCTACTGCAAAGCACTTAGGGTCAAAGTAGACTGAGGGACAAAGCATGCAAAGGAAACCAAGTGCAGGGAGGCAAAGGAACACTATCGAACAACTGACAGATATGATTAAGACTTACTTGTCCAGTGCCACAGCTTGCTCATAGGAACGTTTTGCATTCTCAGTGTCTTCAAGGTTTGTCAGAGCAACTGTACCAAAGCAAAATGTGTGCACACAAGTTGATGCTTCACAAGGACTTCATTTCTAGGGCAATTTTGAATGTCGTTACATGGTAAAATAAATAGGTGCTAGTAGGGTTGTCTGGACTGCTGCCAGGCTTAACCCTACTAATGTTAATTTTGACAAACATTTATCTTGCTTGACCCCAAAAATGTCCAGTGCTGGAAATCTACACCCACTCCTTAGGCAATCCAAACCCAAACTCCTACATGTAGGAAGTCTTTCCTAACATTTAATCTTGATCTGACTGCAATTTAACCTTCCTATTCACCAGAGAGAGAGAGAACAGACTCTTCAGACTTTCTATCTGTTAGCGAACTACTGGGGAACAGCTTCTTAGTATAGCCTTTATCCAATATCTGTTTACTTCAGCCCAAACTTTCTGTTTCTGCAGAGTGTTGCATACCTGCAAGGAGCATATACAGCTCTCCCATCTTGGGCTGGAAGTTGATGGCTGCGCTGAGGAAGTGGAAAGCAGACGCGTACTGCTGCATCGTCAGGTGGACTAACCCCAGATTGTACAAAATCTTCCAGTCAAAGGGAGCCAAGTAGTTTGCCCTCTTCAGGCAACTGATAGCCTTCAAAAAAGGAATAAATGTGCTGTAACACTGCCCGCCCAGAGCAGACCTCCTGTCTCTGCTGCAAGAGGAATCTTGCTCTTGCATGAAGTTAGCTACAGATGAAAAAAGAAAGGAACCCAGATACTTACGGCTACGTATTTCTTCTTCCCAAAAAAACACATCCCAATGTTGTTCCACAGCGGGGGGCTTTCAGGCACCGTGCTGGCTACCACCCTGTATTTGGAGAGGGCAACATCAAAATCTCCATGGGCCTGCATCATGCTGCCAGCTGCCAAAGTAGCCTTTGAGAGAAGACAAGAGTGACCAACTGAGGAACTGTGTTTTCCCAAATACAGCAAGAAGACAATAGGACAAATTGAATAAACTAAAGCCATCTCAAGAGCAACCAGCTTTTTCAGGTGTTTTCTTCTAGAGGCTGCCAAGACCAACAGCGGGGAGCAGATGGGGACTCTAGAATCTCCCAGAACATAGCAGAAGACAGGGTAAAGAAGGGACTCGAGTCTGCTTCCTCCTGCACTATCTTGGTCATAACTGTCTCGGAAATACTGCAACGTGACAAGTACTTAGGGTATATTCTGGGGTGTCAGTAGTATCTCCTAGAGTCTGAATCTCTGAGAAGGTCTATGCACCAACAGACTCTTTTTACCAACAAGCACAGACAGAAACAGTTCTGGTGCAAGTTTAGTGGAAAGTAACACATACTCAAGCAAGACACATGCAGCAAAGCCAGCCTAGTTTGCACTGACTGGTTGATACTGCAAATTAATGGAAATATGCACAGGGGAAAAAACCAAGTGATTGCAACACACTGTAATTAAACCACACTAGTTAAGTCCTTTATAATATTTCACAGTGACAAATAAAATTTGTAAGTGTAAAGGTGTTTTCACAACATTCGGCTTGCACTCGTCTATCATTTGTCAACCTCACATTTCAATACTCCACGTCTTTAACGTTACACAGAAGGAAGAAAGAAGCAGAGCGAAATGAAGCAACATGCCTAAAAAGGGAAACAGTTTCACAATCAGGAACGAAACCTAGATGCTAAGCTTGGCTTTCCAGACTAGTGCCAAGGAAAAGTCACATTTGTATACAACAACAGCTGGAACCACAGGCAGGGTTATTAGCAGATGGGAGAATAATATAATACAATATCATTTGTATCTGTGCTCTGTGCCTAGGAGTCATAGGGACCCGGGCACAGCTCTTGGGATTTTTGAAACAATGTCTACAAGACTTTCCTTCCAAAGTAAATTCCACCTGGTTTTCGCGCAACTTCAGATTATAAACCAAAGGGATAAATTTAACATCCCATGTTCTGCCTCCTCCTCTTTCCCTACCTCCACACACATCCAACTCCCTACCCAGGGAAACGTCCCAGAAATGTATTTTGGAGAAAGCTTTCTGGGCATGATCCTTTACAGCCTCTCCAGGCTAAGACCCTGCACATAGATGGCAAAGCTCTGATACTGGAATTAGCTTTAAGACGTGTCTCATCATCATTCAGCTCCTCATGATACCTTGTAGTTGCCTGGGTCATAAGTAAGCGCGTTTCCAAGGTGTTCAAAAGCCTTCTGGTAATCCCCAAGCTAGGAAAAGAAGTAAATAAGCATCAGAAATTCAGGAATAAGGAAGGTTAAGAAGGAGAACACATGCTTTTGGGGCACTACAATTTCTAGTTCAGTTAAAACAAATATTCAGAAAAGCGAATTTTACAGTGCTCCCATTACACACACATGTTCTTGTTTGGTAATTTACAAAACAGATTCTAAAAATTTATTTTGCTGGGCTGGATTCACTGTTCTGTCCAAAACAGAGGTTTCCATATAGGTTGTGCTCTGACTTTTCCATACAGGAGCAAGCTCTGGGTTGATAGTCCTCTGCTCCTTCCTCTCTTCCAGAAAAGAGGCTACAGGTTGTGACTTTGCACATCCTCGATTCCCCCACCACAACTTCCTTACTCCCCAGGGCACTCTTTCCACATCAGAAAGTCTTCTCTTGTCTTCTAATGGACTGCAAGTGTTAGTGGGCATGACTCTGTCCATATATATGCATATGACTACTTAGAATCACTTTAATCCTATCGTTTTCAATCGAGTTATGCCAGAATTGTACCAGTCCAAACGGTAAAAATCTGGATACTGGTGTCCTTTTTTGGTCACAAAAATAGATGAGAAGCCCATCCGTCCCTCCAGCAATTATACTGATGCATCAGAGTCCAGCATCTTCTGCAATTAATAGCAAGTGGGAAAGCTGTAGATGCATCTTTAAAACTCCTGAAGGTGGGTATGTATCCAGAGCCATGATAAACTGAACAAATGAACCACAGCGCAGAGACCTGGGGGCTAAATTCACAGAGCAAATATTATACTCATGGTACTTCTATCTTACAGATCCCCCTTCCCACATCATACTCCCTTCTAAATCCACACACATCCACTTAAGACATCCAAGGCTCCTATTGAATTTCCCTATCTCTAGAGCAAGGCAATTTTTTTCCAGACCTACATTTTATTCTTGAGCATCTAAAGGATTAGGGAAATGCTTAAGGATCTTTCCAAATCAGCACTTGGTGCAAGTTTTCTAGCCCATCAATCCCTTCAGGCACTACTGTCTGTTCTTCTTTGCTTGTTCACTCTTTGGGAAGCTTACTTTTGGAACAATCAGACAGTGCTTCCCATATATTTTACAGACCCAAGTGATAAGCCTGCCTTTGTTATTTAAATAAAGTCAGATTTTCTTCTGTGGTGCATTAACACTAACAATTTCATGGCTGCTTTTGTAGGAGAATAACTTGCTAGACCCCTGCTCCAGAAACAAGGTAATGAGTAGTCGTGTTTTGTTATACTTAGAGGATTTATAACAGAATTAGGGTGGTTGCCAAACAGAACTCCTGCTCTGGCTCAGGTCCAGGAAATCAACTTGCTTTTAGCACCAAAAGGAAAAAAGAAGATACAGAAAAGCGAGCTCTGTCCTGTTAAATGCAGTCTTTAGAGAAATGTGTGCAAGTCATGGGAAGGTGGATAGAAATTAACGCTACAAAAAAAAAAAACTTGGTAATTTTGAAAATAATTAAGTTCACATAATGGCTAACAGTCTTCAGTACCTGCAAGTAAAGTAACCCCAGTGTTGTAAGGAGGTCTGTGTTTTCTGGAGAAAACCTGTAATACAAAAGCCAGAGAGCTGCGTTGCTTCTTAGCCCTTCTAGAACAATGTATAAACAGAACATGGAATTATGATGCTACATTATACTAGTATCACTCCAGGAAATTAACTGCTATTATTAAACACAAATATTAGATCAACCATCATCATGGAGACTTCCTTTGAACAATATTACACCTAAGCTTTCAACATGTCTTCTAGATAAAAATGGGAAGTCAACACAGCTCTGAAATAGATCTGGATGCATAATAAGATAATGTAGTTTTGTTAAGCTTCAAAGCGAGTCTGCATCAGTGACCTGGAAATACAAAACGGGGTTTTCCATCGTCTCCCATAAACCACCCTGTTAAATCCATTCCAAGCCTCTTGGGCCATGTAGGACAGGCAATCCTCAGCATTTCTGATGTATCCTACACACACTCATCATAAGACTTTTAATTCACCCTATAAAAAGATTACAAAACCTGGTTTCGCAGACCAGCTGTGAGCTGCTCACCACAGCTTTGTGCTACACTGCAGCCCACAGGCCAGAGTGCTCAGACAGTATCCCTGGCCATACACACCGCTCCATTCAGCACAGACAAGCTTGAAAAAAATATGTCCCAAGGGCTTTCAATTACTGTATGCAACTCCCAGTCCTTCACTGCTAGTATGAGCTTCACACAGCAATATTGTGAATCCTTCTAAAAGCATCTCCATTTCCAGTAGCTTTTGAAGACATAAATAGGATGAAAACAACAACAAAAAAGAAAAAAGCAGAAAGAGACACTGTATTTGCGGCCTCACTCACCTTAACAGAAGTAAGTTTTCAATTCTCTGCTATCAAGACTTAAGAAATCTAATATGCACACTCACACTGGCACCTTTAAACCTCAACCAGAACAAAACTGCTTGTGCCTGATAGTATATAAACACAGAGCTGGTAACAGCAGGCAAAATGTAATAGGCAGATGAGAACAACAACAACAAAAAAAAAAAAACAGGAGTGAGGAAGAAGGGAGGGCAGGGGAGCACCACGATAAGATATATAAACCTGGTAAGATGCTTAGCAAGGATTATTTACGTAATAAACATTCTAGATTAGTCCAAATGTCTACCCAACCCAATATACTGTCAGACAGCAGCCAAAAGCAGACGTGGAAGGAAACAGTATGTGGAAAAAGCCAGTACAAAATGTAGATCCTCCAGTGGCTTCTGACATGCTCCTGCTTTTCTTTACTGTTTGCCTCCATTACAAAACTAGATTTTAAAAGCACTGGTAAATCAGATGCTCAGGAATGCCCTAAAAGATGATAAATCGGTACTGAGAAACAGTGATGGGGTGGGAGAAACTCACTGCACAAATCCATCTCTAGTCTGCCTACTCACACACTTTCACACACAAATCACTCCAAGTGAAAACAGTGTGTGAAACCCAGCAACTGATTTTTTGACAGACCATCAGGGTTAGAGAGACACACGGGGTTAGATCTTTTTGGTAGATAAACCTTTGGGATTTATGAAGTCAGTTTTGGATTGGTTTGCTCTCAGGCATCTCTGTCCATTTGTTTTTCCACTTTTTTTTTGGCAGACCTTCAAACAGCTACCTTCTTTCCTGACACATTGTCAGCAGGAGGAGGACTACAGCTGAGAGCAGAGACAGCTGAAGAGCTTGAAAGTGCCAGCTTTGCACAGAGACACTATAATTACCATTAGCTTTTTAATCATGTCCTCAATTCAGATCTGGGACACCAATCAAATTACTCCTGGCATAGGATGGGACATGGGCAGATAGAAAAAAGGATATATTCTTACTCTACGGCTTTCTTATAGACTTCAATGGCTTTATCCGTCTCCCCCTCCAATAGGTGGATTTTCCCCAGCATCATGTAAGTCAGATCATGTCTGTTGAGCTCCAAGGCACTGTTTAGCTGGTCTCGTGCCTAAACACACAACCACAGAGAATTAAAAAAAAAAGTGATTACAGAGACCTCAGTGAAGCAATAGCCCAGAAGCAATCCGCAGCAGCTAGCAAAAGAAAACAGCTAACATCCCCTGAGCTCGGAGAGCCCTGCTAGCAAAACCCAGCCCAGCTAATTGTTGAAACAAGTTCTGCATCAGGAGCCGTGCACTTTTAGGGACAGAAAAAGGCAGTGTGGTGTGCTTCAAACCAAGCCAAGAGGCAATGACCTCCCAAGAAGGAGAGGAGCATGGGCCTGTTCCTGTATTTTAATTGATTTGGTTTGAGGGAAGCTCCAGATTTGTTAGGTTAACAGGTACATTGCAGTTTATTCTTCACTAAAATGCTTATTCCAGCAATGAGCATGGATTGCCAAGTAAACAAGAGGAGTGAATCAGCTCTCATCAGGCACACGCCGATCTCCAACAGGAGACACTTTGAAGCATGTCTTCCTCTTACCTCCTCAGGCCTAGCCAGCAGGACAGCAAAGTACATTTGCTGTCTCTGAAAACATGATATATTAGATAAAGAAATGCTGATATGGTAATGGAATTCTGCAACACGGGATATTTGTTACCAGCAGCTACTGAAGAGACAGTCATCCCCGAAGGCTTCATTATATTTCAGATGTCCTCATGGAAGTACTGCTGCCCAGGGTGACCAGTACCTCTCAGACAAGGAAGGTGTGAGTGCAGACAACAAATCCCAAGTATGACCCTATACTCCAGAGCTTCTCGCTTTACAGCAATGCCTCAAACAGAGAATGCAGCAGGGGTTTGCTGCCAGGGCCACAGTTCTGTACCAGAAAGAGCAGCAGGGCGCAGTGGGGCCAAATCGGGAACAAAAGGTTTCTAAATGCTGGTTTTTTCCCTTACAAAGTAATCCCACAGGATCAGAGACAGCTCAGTGCTCACCACAAGCACCTTGAGAGGTGTTAAGTGAGAAGCTGGGAATGGTGTGCTCAGACCTGGAAACAAAACTCCATTTCAAGCTTCCAATAACTTCTTTATTAGCTACTAGCTAACAAAGTTAGTGCTGCCCACACTACTATGCTCTTTTGTGGCTTTCCCCCCAGGCTTGGTGCAAAAGGAGCTTCAGACACAGGAACAAATCCTTTCCATGGAGGGAAAAGGGTGCCTGCTGCACCTCCAGCAACCCCATAATTCTTCTCTCTGAATCCTGCCAGACCCAAGGGGCATGTAGTTTCCTTCACAAACTTTCTGCATGAGGTGCAGCAGTTTGAGCTGTATGCTGGGGCAATGGTCTGGGTCTTTACTATCATACTTCTCTTTCTTCAAGAAGATGGAACTGGCATGCTCTGCGGATTGCTACTCCTCACAAAACCAGCAGTGTTTACGGTTCTGGCTTTAAAAGGCTCAGTAACAGAAGCAGCTCTTGTTGGAGCACAGTTGGGTTTCTGTCTAGTTTGAGGCAGCTCTTTGAGGTTTCTCAAACATTCCCTCTCAAACCAGAAACACTCTGAAAAATCCTAGTTCAGAAAAAGCCTCCTGACCTGCAACAAGGTTAACTTCCATTTCACTCTTACCCAACTTCACTAACTTGCAGATGATTCAAAGTACTTCAACATGCAAATGAAAACAGACACAGCTCACAAAGTTTTGCTTCCACAAACAAATGCTGAAGAAAAAAACTTCCCTGATACCGATCACTGCAAATGATCCACTTCAAACTACCAAAGAAAGTTAAATTTCTGGGAGTGCTGCTTCCTGTTTGTCAGGTAGATAAGGAGAGCATTTGCATTACCTTGTTGAAGTGTTTCAGGTACATGTAGCACACACCCAGGTTGTGGCTGATCTCCTGTACGGGGGGAGGGGGGGGGCGGGGAACAAACCACAAACAAAACCAAATCAGCATGAGATATGAAATACATACTACATAATCTGCCAGTGATAACAGTCATAACTGACCCAGATGGGGAGACCCCTGTGCCTGCCCACACCCTTCTTGCTTTGTAGATCAAGTAAACCTATAAATTCAAGTTACTTCCTACAGAGCTTAAATGTGGTTGTACGCAAGACTACAGGCCACCGAGACAAAAAACACAGAAATGACAATGGTCTCTTCAGAGAACCAGGAGCACAGACTAGTTTCTTCACTGAGATGTGACTCAGTTCCCAGGGAGATCTCTGATGCTAGATAAACTGCCCTTATGGGTGGCTCTCAATCTAGCTGCACAGTCATTAGGATATGCACAATGCTGCACGAAGTCTGAAGATGTGCCTGATTTCCCGTAACAGCAGTTGAGCACCAGAAGGGCTGATATCCCTCTGGCATCTTAAGCAATTTTGCAACAGAGCAGGAAGATCACTTAGGGATCCTAAACACTCTGGTGACACTGCAGGGAACAATCATGCCTCTAATCCATCACCAACAGTTTAAGAGACAGGCTACTTGCCACCTTCCCCACCCTGGCACATCCTGGGGAGCCAAAAAGCAAGGTCCACTAGTTCCTCATTTCTATTCTGGTAAGCATTTCACTACTTCATCAGTTTAGACAGCCTTGACCTTTAAAAGGAAACTCTCTTATTTCCCCATTAACCCTCTTAGAATGATATTCTTCTCCACACAGTCTCACCAACTGTGTAGAACAGTAATGAATCAGTAACTCCTGGTTACTGCAGGTTGCAGAATGAGACAGCACAAGGGAAGACGACAGGCTGGCTCTACTTCCAGTGCTGAGCCAGGTATGGGAAACAACTAATCAAAATATCCACTGAAGCCCGTCTGCTGTGGTTGTAAATAAGGTTACAGGCATGCCAAGCTCATATTGCAAGTAACTTGGTTAGCTAAAGGAATGCAGACTTGAAAGAAGACCCACAATATAAAAGGTTTCTGAGTTGTCTGGCACAGGGCAAGTTGAATAATACCAAACATACCCTTGTATCAAGCTAAAGTCAGTGAGTGCCTGATGTCTTAGGGAATGAGATCACGTGTAGCAAGCCTATCTTAGAAATAACACTTCCATAGGCAAAACAGTCACCTGCAGAAGGCTGTCCACAACTAACTGCAAGCTAAGTCCTCTCTCCTCTCACCCACTGTCACACATTTCCCTTTGCAATGCTTTTCCTTCACTTTTCATCTTCTTATATAGAAGAGCCAATGTAAATATTGCTCCTGTAGCTATCAGCCCACGTTTTGCCAAAACAGGTAATACCTGGTAGGTAACAAGTAACCCTCTCACCTAGTTTGAGGGTAGTATATTTCAATGGTGTTTTGCATTACAAAAAGTTTCCCAATTACTCCAGAAAGTTTTAATGATAACTGAGGGTTTCCGAACAGGGAGTGCTTCCCATACTTTCCTTAATGTGTGTGTGTGTGTGTGTGCGTGCGTGTGTGTGTGTGTGTGTGTGTGTGTGTATATATATATATATATGGCTATGCCACTACTGATGCTTTGCAAAGCTCAAACATGTTGCTCGACTCTCTGTGCCCCAAGACAAGGTGTGGGATTTTGCAGGTAGAAATGATGCCTTGCTCCTGCGATCCAAACCAAACACTGCAGAGGCTCATCTGTGCTTGGGAGCCTGTGCTAAAAGACAATGCCTCTCAGCCCTGCAGCTCCTCGTCTGCTCAGACTGCAGGCAGCATGAGCTCACCTCTGCCTGGAACAAGTCTGCAGCTGTCTTCATAAAACTGTAGAAACATCTGCATTCTACAATAATCTGCAATTCACTGAAACACTTACCCAGTCCTTTTCATCGAGTTTAGCTGCTTCGTTGTACACTTCAATGGCTGCCTTGTGCTTCCCCAAAAGAAACCTACGAAAGCATTTGAATTTTTATTTTTTCCTGCTCTGAAACCCTGCTGTGCAACCACTATCACCTTTGCCAGTGAGAAATGACACTATTTGCTAGTTCTCCAGAGACCTGCGTGAGAAGCCCTGAGAAGTTTACAATCTCAGCAACATTACAGTTTGAGCACTGCTCCCTTTCAGGGCCAAGGTCATCAATCCTGCAAGATGCTGAGGCTCTCTCTGACATTACTGGAGATGCAAGGAAGGTATTCACAGGCTCTGCAGTCTGCCTTTGTCTCAAAGGAAAAAGGTGATCTAACGGGACATTCAGAGACAGAAAGGGGTCTGTAGGGCAAATTTACACAGCTCAGGTCAGCAGCCTTGGCTCTGGACCTAGAAATCAGTGTGTTACCTCTTGCTTAAAGCACAAAGAAAAAGAAAATACAATAGCAGCCAGGCAGATAACACAGATTTTGCTTTTCAGGGTAGCCCACACTTCTGGGAGCCAATTCAAATGTTGATAAGGAGGAAGCATGTTTGGAATTAAGCAGCCTGGGATTTCACTTGATGTCTGGGAGAAAAACAAAACATGGAAGGTCCTGGGTGGCACATCAAAAAGAAACAATAAACCACCACTCACAGAGATCGTGCCACCTGCTTGAGGTTGTCAGTGCTTCGAGGGTTCAGAATGGAACATGTCTGAAAAAGTTCAAGAGATTCTTGAATTTTCCCCTCCAAGCGAAATATCAAAGCTGTAAGACAATATATACGAGGCAAATTAGTCCATTTCTGCAGGAAACATGTGCCCCTCTGACAGCAGGGAAAGAGGAGGGAGTACAGATATATTATAACAACACTCATTTGGTCTTTCTCCCTCCTGCAGCAACCTCGGGCAGAAGTCGTGCCTGAGGACAGAATGACAACACATGCAAAGGACTCGTGGATGCCTGGAAAAATTTCTGTTTTTCAGAATAAAGGCAGCTCTAAACCCTAGCCAATTGCTCGTTAAGATGCAGTCTGGATTTTTCTCCTCCCCAGCTTCTACAAGCTGCAGTATGCCCTTGGCCAACAAATCTCAGCTGTGCCTCACCACAGAGCTTTGAATTGCAATGCCAAGTGTTGAGGCACATTTTTTAGGGGACAGAGGCCAGGGAGAGGAATACCATCCTTAAAGCAAACAATGATCACCTGAGGCAGGTAGCTCTAAAAGAAAACATGCATCTGTAATACAGTCAAACACACAACCCAAGCACACACCAACAGTCCATAGCCCAAGGAGGAATCGATGACAAACCTATCGATATGGAGAACACAGAAAATCTAATCTGCCCATCTTATGTGAAAGCCCCAAACTTCAAAACTAGACCTAGCAAGCAGAAAAAAAAGGCAAATATTTTTTACATATGAGTTTAATGTTTTCATCACCATCCTGAACCCTTATTGTTCACTGTATCTCAAATCAGAAGTAACTTGCTTTAGCAAAATTAAAACTTCCTGCGACACACCTTGAACGTAGACTGCATATTCGCACAGCCCTTGAGACTCCTGGAGCTGCTCTTTGATGACAGCCTGAAATGACAAATTGCAATGAGTACAGATCAAACACAGTCTCCCTCACTGAAAAGCCCATTAGCTGGTTCACCGTTACCCCATTACTAAACTGCAGCATGGCAGCTTTCAGAAGATATAAACCCTTCAAATATTTTAATAAAGGCAATCCCTATGAAAGAAAATTTACTTCTGACTGACCAAATACCTCCTGCAACCTTGATTTGGAGAATTTTTCGTATGTGCTACATATAGCTGTGCTGTATCTGTGCTTATTGCAAAATGCCCTAAAATAACATGAATTTAAACATCATGCAACGTGTTGATGGACACAGTTCTTCCTCATGTGATGGCAACAGTGGTATCACACAGGACATGAGAACTACAATTTTGTTCAATCAGAATTTGTGCTTGGAAAAGTCAGTATTAATACAGAATTTGTAGCTAGTTGCTGCAATATACTATATTAAAATGCTATCAGAGTTGTAAACTTTCATCATTTAACAAAGTTAGTAAGAGAGATCTGGTGTCAGTTACAGAAACCACAACCTCAAGTATAACAAAGGCACTGGGCTGTGGCTGGGACAGCTACAAAAGTGCAAGCTCGTCACCATGTGTGAAGAGCATTGTGCCAGGAATACTGTAGCCCTTTTACTATTTCTCTGTTCATTCCTATTACCAAAGATAATTAGATATTACCTGGGGAAAATGCCACAAGGAATCTCTGAAAGCATCCTCTGCTGATAAGGGTATCTACTCTAGGCCATTTGTGAAGAAATAAATTGAATTGGAGCAACTGCAGCTGAGTCAATGAAAGCCAAATGAACAAATGAGAGGTATATGGGGAAAGGAAAGGGGGAAAAACCTGATGAAAATGTAAATTCTTCCTGGCTGCATTCATGTAGCTGATACTTTGGGGCACAGGTGCAGTTTGGCTATATTCCACAGTCACACACGACCTGAAATTACACAGCTGGTCAAAAAGAGTGACCTTTGGGAGGACAAGCACTCTGGCTATGAACCAAGAGCATTGTTTCTGCTCTGAGACTCCTCTTTTGCTCAGAAGTGGAAGAGACAAAGGAGGGAAAGGAAAATTTCTGGGCTGGCAATAACCTGGTGCTCATCTGGCACTCCTGTCAAGTGTATGAACAGTACCAGCATCCCCTGCCTCTGAGATGAATGTAAGTGAAGGACCTGAAAACAAGGAGGAAAACTGAACCTCAAATACAGCACATAGAAGGAAAGCAGAGTGAAGGCAAGAAGGGTTATTGTTGAGAATCCTCACTCCTAAAGAAAAAAACTGACGAGAGGAAAGAAAAGGAAGAATAAGTCTAGGCTGCTCTTCCCCTCATCTGTTATCTCCTAATATATCTATATTATAGTCTTTACCAAGTACATTATTACAGGACATTCAGTTTGGACATAACCAAGCATCTCCTGAATACAGATATTTTATATTGCTCCATCTACATAAAACCAGTTTCTCAGAGCAAGAGAGGGCAATAGAGAGCTATCTTTTAGAGAGATCTGATTAATTCTATAAGCCCTAAAAAATCCCATAGCAAAAGGCCTTGAGCTGAGAAATATGATCTGTAATCCCAGCTTTTCCTCCCAAGTTTATTTAACTTGCTGACATACCAGAGACCAACCAGCACGAGTGATTTTAAAAGCATCTGGTAATTTTAAATATGCCTTCCTCACACAAAACAGAAGCAGAAGACTTCTCTTGTGAAAAACGGTTGGGGGCAGGGCTGGAATTGATGCTGCAACCAGAAAACACAGTTTGTTTTGCATGCGAAGAGCGAGAGCTGAGTGATGATCACTGCCTAGCAGGGCCTGTCCCTCCTCTCCCCCCACTCCTCTCTGCCTGTGTGATTGCAGGGGATGCTTCAGCCGCAGGCTCTGGGGGATGTTTGCCTTGCATCTTGCTGGGTAGAAGGAGAGGCGAATCACACAGCCAGTGTTATTAATCTCTCGCTGTAATGAGCGGCAAAATTTGTCAAAAGCATGGCGACACCAAAATAGAGACAGGTGTGGCACTGTAAGGGTTAAAGTCAATTTAATGCCTTCACTTTGGGCAGCTAACATTGGTAAACATTAAAAATATGGGAGCTTTTAAAACTGTGTTAGAGAGGAAGCATTTCAAAGCACTAAGTGGGACAGAGGGTCTAGCAAGATTCAGACCAAAATTAATAGCATCACAGGTCACTTGTTTCTTAGCTGAGTCTTAAAAGAAAATTAATAGACTTTAACAAATGCCTAAACTATACTGAAATCAGGGAGTTAACAGCAATTTAAGCCATCGGGGATACTGTCACTACCTCTTTTGGTTTTGAAGGTATTAGCCTCAAATAGCATGTTTGGGAACATCTGTGCTTATCATGCATAAGGGCAAGCACCCAGGGCACCCAGGTTAGATCCGAAACCCCACGCAACAGCAGCAGAGAGACAGAGACTACCAGAGGGCAGCTCAGCCCACCTAAGATCTGAATCGCCTTTTGGATGTGCCTACCGCTCCTCAGTGACTGAGGAAGCATCCTGGCACGCTGAGGTTCCTATCTTCTTTGGGACAAATCCAGGCCTCTGGGCACACAGCCATCACGTCTGGGTGAAAGGATGGAAGATCATTTAACCTGCTATCGTCTGGTGCCAAACTCCTCCAACTTCACTGCAAAAACCCTGCTTTGTGAGCTCTGAGAAAAGGCTTTGCTGCCTTTTACTTTGACAGCTACTGCAAAGCTGGCCTGCGAAGCAAGAGAGTATTAGCTGTCTTCTCCTGACTGTTTTCCCAATATTTTGCTTGCTTCCGTGACTGATGAAGATGTGGAGAAGTCAATGTTGCCATTATATCATCCACTTGGTTTTCTCTCTTTTCCTGAGCCATACATCTTTTCTGCACTCTGTGATTCTACACCACATCACCAAAACAGTAATCATACGCAATTAGAGATCAGAAAAATGCAGCCAGACCAACAGAAAAGGGAAACAATTTTCTGTTTAGATCACTAGTCCAACTTTTGTTTATATCTACTTAAACCAAGATCTGAGAGGAAATCACTTTGCTGATGATACAACCCTTTGGCTCCATTAATTAACCGCTACATGAATTTCCTCCAGCCTGCCACTTTCCTAAGCATCCCTGGGAGTTCTCCAGCAGAGAAAGACAAGCCCTGACCAACCCTAGTGTTTCAGAAGCAAAAAATTATTTTCAAATCTTCTTTGCACATGACAGAAACAGAAAGGCAAGTCTTACTTCCCTCCTCCCGCCCACTGGCACCTCATCTTCAACAGCTCGTGTTCATTTTATCAGAAAACACAGCATTTAATAATAGATTTGCCATTTCCTTAGTCTACTTACTGTTACAATCCCAAACAAACAACCACTTCCAAGCTACCCACCAAACCCAGGAGAAATTAAAGGGCGCAATGTATCATGTGTAAAATGAAATAATTTTGATCGAGGGTAACCAAGACTATATTTTTATTTTTTTTGAGACCGGTAGCAATGTTTTACTCAGTTGAAGTGGTTTTTCATAGTGTCTCTGTAGTACCATTGAGAGACCTGCACTATGGAACTGTGTTATTATCGGTTTGGAAGAGCCTATCCATCACTTGGAACAAGAGAGGTTTGCACTTCTTTCCATTTTTCCACTCCCAAAGACATACTGAGCTCACAGATTGCTCCAGAGAATTGCACATATGGATCCTGAAGGTAGCCAAGGATTTGAGAATATTAAAGTTATTTTACTTGTATTTTCTCTTGGTCCCCTTATTTCGAAAGAAGGTGGTTTGAAAACTGGGAAGAAAACTATCATTTCATAACGTCCGTAAAATACTTCCTAATGCAAAGTGCCAAAAGCAGCTCTTACCTTACACTCATCGTAGTCTCTGCGAACATACAGCAGGTAGATCAGCCAGTTTTTCCTCTCTATGATGGGTAACTCTGGTGCTGTAAATTTAAAATATTAACAGAACACAGGAAATCAGACTGATCAGCAGAGAACCTGGGCACAGCGCGAGAGGCATTCTGAACCACCCGATCTGCAAGCACAATGCAACTAATTCAAGAACTGCAATTGCACTGGGTGGTGCAGTTAATCACTTGCCTTGAAGCCTGAAGCGTGGACATAAAAGCAGTGTCCGGTTTTATTTTAATTCTCAAACTGATGAACAAAATGCATTGTTCAAGACAGACACTAAGTAAGACCTCTCAGCAGAAAACTACCACCTCAAAAGACTTGAGGCATCAGCTTATTCTTGTGCAGTTACTGGAGCAAACAGCTCCAAACACCAACTACGTGCACATTTTAATTAAACACTAATGCTGCTTTGGTGGAATTGGTTCTTCCAAAAGTGCAAGCAGCAGCTTGGAGGAAATGAGTTGGATTCACATTTAGGAACTAGGGCAGAAGAATCAAAGGTCTTTAAAATAAACTTCTGGGAGTAAATGAGAAGGAAATGGGCAATACACACAAAAGGAGATTTTGGAGATGTTGCAGGTCTGAAGGTGTGAATAATTTAAAGAGGTCAAGTTTAGTTCTTTGAAACTGTGAAGGGACTATGAAACATCACAGGTCTGAGACACTGTGAAGCTACTGGCAGAAAATCGTATTTGATGCAGTGGAGGAGAAAGACTTGTGCTCCAGCATTTCAATCGTAAGGAGCTTGCAGCAGTAATTATGGCAAATCACGAATGGATGTTGCTTAGTGATATTCATGTTGGGTTTAAAAGTTTAACACACTGCTGTGCATTTCATTAAGGCTTGAAATGTATTGCTTGTTACTCGTTTCTACAGTTCAGATGCGGGTAGCTGAGAGGTAACCATAGCAACTGGCAAAAAAGCTATATGTTTGCAAGTCAATATTATGACAGAAGTGCAGAAGCAAAGCAAGGCGAGGACTGTCGCAGCAGCCAGGGCAGTAGTGAGGGTGATCCAGCACCAGGCCACCTTCTCCCAGCCCCGTGGAGCATGGCACGGACCCACACCGCCAACAGAGATGCAGGCTCAGCTTCCAGCAACCCAGAGCAGAAGGTACTTGAAGTGGTCTGCAGTCCCCTCTGCCAGCTGGCGGCCCGGGTCATGGTCAGATGTAAGAAAGAAGAAACTCTGCAGCTGGAAGGACTGAATCATGCCAGGAGACGTTATTGGTGTAAAGTGTTATTCTCTTTTAGAAACACTGAGCTTTAATCATGCGAGGACTGCACCTGCAGCTAGTAGCAAACACATCTCACCACCATACCAGCCTCTCCCCCACAATTCACACCAAGACTAGTATCACTGAGAGCATTTAAAAACAACCAGAATTTCTTCAGCTGTTCAAGTTAGGAAAAAATTTTGTAAAGCTCTTCTGGTTTTATTGTTGGGTTTTTTCCTGAAATTCCAGAATATCCAGTCAGATTTATAGTAGAGATGAGATTTAAGCATGCACGCCCGCAATTTAAGGTCAAATACCTTACAAAGAAGGTTCATCTACCCTAAAAACAAATAGAAAAATCACAGTCCAAACAAAAAAGAAATCCAAACAAACTAAGCTTACAGAAATGCACAGATCAGGGATCCAAATGTTCTCAATTTCTGCTCTGCTGTGTAATAACTGGATCTTTCTAAGTGAGGCATTTCAACATGTGTGTTCCCAGATCAGATTAATTGATTTCTGATGACTTTATGTTTTCCATTCATCCTTCCTACAGTGAAACCATGAAGGGAAGAGTTAAGAGACTGCCTAAATAGCTACAAATTGATTGAAAAAAACCCCACTTTTTCATAAACAGTATGGAGGGGTGCTGTTCTGAAGCCCGTTGAGGGGTTACCTGATTTATTAACAGATTTGTAATGACTTCCTTGTGTAAGTTATTATGAGGGCCAGAGTTTGACAGAACTTTCTTTTCTAAGAAATACAGCACTGGGGGATGCTAGAAATGCACTGCAGAAAGCAGCTGGACTCACATGCTCTTCCTGCAGTGTCTCCCGGTGCCACTATCTGATGCAAAATACCAAGCCAGACACCTCTGATACACCTGGGCACTTTTGTCAGTATGTATTTAAGAGCAGGCATTGCAAACTCTGTTTAACAATGAAGATTTCAGTTACAGTCAAAATTAAAGTGTACTCCGCCATTTTGTGCCTACTAATACAGCTTAAAATTACAAAATCCTGCATCAATACACAATAAAAACCATCTTAAATAGGGATTAATCAAAAGACTCTCCAGACATACCCCACCTGGTATCCAACCATCTGTAGTGCACGCCTTACTGGGTGGTTAAAAAGAAACAGACAGCACCATTAAATGTTAAAATATACAAAAAAGCTAGGTGGCTGGGGTGTTTGCCAGCTGAGATGGGAAAGACTAAATTATGTTAGACTCCACACAAATGTTTTGGGCTAAACTAAGAGGCCAATACATCAGCAAGCGGATGGAAGATCAGTTGTTTAATTCCTGAAGGAAAGAGCTTTTTCATACTTTTAAGACCAGAGGGACATTATACTCCACTCCCACGCTACAGAAACACCTGCTGAGAACAGGGTTGGGAAGGAAGAAATGCTGAACGTCAGAGTGAGAGCTGAGCAGAGTATCAAGCTGCAAAAGAAAAGGGTAAAATAGACACCGCCTGCCTTCTGGGTCCAAGACCGTAAAAACCCAGAGAAGTTACCTAAAAGAGCTGGGCTAGAGAGAAAACAGAAATCAAAAACACATCGTGAGACACAGAAGTGAACGGCATTCACATCTGCAGAAATAAAACAGTTTTGCTTCCCCCAGCAATACACTGAGCTAAGGATAACTATGTGGAATTGGGAAAACACATGGAGCCTTTATGCTCCTAAAACTCATTTGGAAATACCAACAACCCTGACTGAAGGGACATTACTCTCTTTTTTTCTTTTCTTCTTCCCCAAGACAAGCACATTGAAAAAAAAGAGGTAAACAATTCTGATGTCTTCCAATAAAGATGCCTAGATTAATTCATAGATATAAGTGAATCTTACATTCGAATACAAAAGAAACACAAAGTTTCACAGAAGAAAGCTGATGCATTCCCTGAGTCTATTCCAGAAAGTAAATGTGAACAGATTGACCTCTTCTCTGAAGAAATCAAACATAAACACCATGAACTGAATCTGGTGTGTATCCCACAGGGGACTGAGAAGAGAAGAAGGACACAGAAATTGTGAGAAAATTAATAAATTTGACACAGGAACATGTCTGATCCCCAAAAAGGGCTGTGGGAAGTAAAGGATTATTACCAGCCTCTATATTCAAATGCAGAAAGCAGTAATGCAAATTATTTATACACCTCTGCAGAGCCACAACCATCTTAATCTGCATTTCTGTTTTTCCATGAAAGCAGTGATACACCTACTTCTGGTGCGTTTATCTCCTTGAGGTTTGCTCCTCCCGCCTGCTGTTAAGGGCTGTCCTGGTGAACAGGGTCACTGCATTTTTCTGAAGAAAAGGGAAATATAAATTCCCAGCTATTTGGGACTCTAGCTCCAGAGAAAGGGCACAAAACATTCTGTGCCTTTCTGAAAGGATGTGAATCAATCATCACTGGTCCTAATATCCCAAGTAATATCTAAAAAAATCACCACACACAGCTGATGTGTGTCGCTCAGCTCTTGCTGCATCAGCCTGAACAGTGATGTATGGCTGGATTCAGCCACAGGGGCTACTACGAGGGGCAAAAGAACAGAAAGAAGCACTGGCGGCACGCCTCAGCCTTCTTAAGTACAAGAATGATTGGGAACAGTGGAGGCTCCATATGGCATATAATGGTTTGCAATCTCACACTAATTAGAGCTGGGAACACATACTGCTGCAACCGGTCGCTCAGAAGGTTTCTGCACAAGGAAAGGCCACTGAATTTGGCCTCACCAGGAGGAGCTGAGCACATTCATCAAGTTTCTCAAGCTGTCTACGTTGCTATTTTCCACCTTCTTCAATATATGGACCTTCAGAAGTTTCTCATATGTAACTGCTGCGGATCATATGAAGACACGCTTTTCTTTGTCACCTTTCACAGAGCCCTCGCAAATAATCCAGGCGCTGTAGGGATGCTGGGACTACAGGTTAGAAAACAGTAGTTTATTCCATTCTAGCAGAGAAAAAAGAAAAAAATCAATCTGCTGAAGGGCCAGTTCAAGAAAACACAATTATCCAGAAACTTGGTATCTACAGAGAAAAGAGTTAATAACTTGCATAATTATCTTTTGGCCTCTCTTTTCTGTGATTACAAAAGTCTAGTCTCATTAAGCAACTGCAACAGGGAGCTAGGCACCAAATATATGATTAAATACCTCAGCCAAGAGACATGCCAGTTTCTTTGAAGTGTGTTTTGATTGAAATGAAAAGGGAATCCTTCTGATCCCCCACTTTCTCGGTGGCCAGTGATTGATTACACAACCCGCTTCCAGCAATGTGATTTTTCTTTCTGACAATGCTCCTTTAAGGAAGCCACTGGAGCGGAAACCTCAACAGAATCTGAGTAAGATCATCAGGTTTGTATCTGTGCTGCACTATCATCACTCTTCGCTTTATTCAGCCTCTTAAAGATTTTCTCAAAGGACTGAAAAAAAAAAAATAATCAGAGTTATTCCCTTTTGTGTAAACCTTCCTAGGAAATTATTTTGTGCTTGCATCTTCATATTGGGTAATTGTAGCTTAGATATAAACTATCAAACAGTGGGTTTCACATTTAATAAAAGGGTTTTGAAATTGCTGTAAAAAGAGAGAAGGGGAAAAAAGCCCCAGAAGGCTCCTAGCAGATTTCACAGGGGGAAATGATTGCTAAAGCACCAGCCATATTCTTAAAAGAAATTGCCAGGTGCAAAGAGACCACTTTTGTTGTGGGCACAGCCAAAGTAAAGTGGATTTCAACATAACTGCACAACTATAGCCATCAGGCAGCCTTTCACCTTATTTTCTCCAGCATGCAAACTGTCAGCTGCCTGGAAAACTCTAGCACCTTTCCTGTGAAAAGCGCAGATCTGCTATGGCTCTCTGAGAAGGAGCTCGAGAACACATTTTAGTCTCATCAGAAAAAAACAACCAACCAAAAAAAAAAACCCCAACAGATCAGAACCCAGCCCTTCATCCACTCTGGCTTATAAGAAGGAGTCTGAGCCCTAGTTCAGTCCCCATCCCTCCAGCTTTGCAACCCAACCTGTAGCAAACTGAGGAAGAGCAGCAAGAAGAGCCTGAAGGAAAAGAGGAGAAGCAAAAGACTCAAGACACAAAGAAGAACCTGTTATCAGACCAAAATCCATAATACTCTAAACCACATATAACATACAGCACAAGGAGAGGACAGAAAATCTTGAGAAAAGTAATTAAATGAAAGTACTTTTAATTTCTCTCATTCTGCAGTAGCCTCACAAGCCATAGTCTGGATCCACTGTGGTAGGTACCACGTACATGACTAAGATTATCTAAAACGCCTAATTTGGATCCTGACTCACCTGTCCATTTCCAAATTTTAATTTAAAATTGCATGTTGTAAAATAGCATTCAAGCACATGGGTATTTTCAAAATTAATAAACACAGAGGCAAGGACTCAAGTCTCTGTCACACCATTTTGCTATTAAGAGAGCTGCACCAAAGAAGAATTTGGTGAAGTGCACCTGCTCGGAAGAAATCCAAGTGAGAAGCTTTGCTGCGGCGAAGCCACGAGGGAGCCAGGTTATCATCTCCCATCACTGGGCAAGGCTCACTCTAACGCACAGAAGCAGAACTGATCTTTTCAATTTGAGATCCATTTTCCATTTTAAAGTAATTCCAGTCATCGGCTTAACAGCAAACGCACAACAGCCTAAAGACAATTCACTTGCCACTGCAGGAGAGCGTCCAAATCTGAGAAGGTCTTTCAGGACCAACATCCACCCCACCCCTCAATTCCCAAATCAGCCTCCTGGACACATTTCCTGACATTGCCAGGGTTACAATTATTCCCACTTGCAGAGCTTGGGTAAGGTTTCCTGTCGGGCATAGCTGTGGTTACCGTCCAAAATGAAGCTTGGTGCTCTCACAGCCGTGTTAAATAAACACTAATAGGGAGGGAAAGGCGAAGATGAAACCAGCTGTGCATATCTCCTTTTTGCCTTGAGCTTCACAAGCTGCCAGTGCGAGGAATTATGCTACCATTTGTAAAACCAGTGACAAAGAAGTAATAAGTAACATCTAAACAAAAAGAATATCAAAATAATAAGGCACAAACTCAAATAGCTGCTACAAAACAACGTACCACTGCCAGGGAATTGCGCTTTCCAAAATAAGGTATGAATAACAGACAGAAAGCATTTCTAAGCTCTAATATCAAGGTTTTTACATTTAAAAATAACAGACTGCCTTGATATCAGAGGAGCATCCTACAATTTCCTAGCTAGGCTGGTGCACAGACAAATCTAACAAGAAAACCTCTTTCTTACTCAGACACTCAAAGGCTTTTATTGAGACTATAGCAATAGGAAATACACTATAGCTTTGAAAGAGAACTAGTAGAGGAACGCTGGTCTTCGTATGCCCAGATCCACCCTTGGAGTTTGAAAATGGAGGCATAATGTATTCAAAACTCAGTAATAATGAAGAATAACTCCAAAAACCACCACCCAGAGGAGGATGTGTATGCTATATTTCACTTATCATGTGAGAATACAGGTGTTTGTGTACACAAATACCTGTAAAATGGATATAAACCACAGAAAAAAAGGAGAGCGCCTTCTGCTGTAGCCATTCTCTCTGTTTAATCCCCTTCCCCTGTTTTCCCTTTTGCAAATTGCTGCTGGAACACCTCTAAATCAAACAATAAACCCGTATGGTTCCTCTTTATTTACAGTCAGCTGGGGTTAATAAAACTCATCATACACAACTCTGGTGCTGGCAAGAAAGCCATAATTCATAGCTGTGATCTTACTATCGTGTATTAATAGCTTCACAATACGCAGAGAAAACTGGAAGGAGGCTGAAAAACAGCAGCAGGTTTAAACAAAAAAGCCACATTTCTGACTCTGCACCTCCCCCTGCAGGAAAACCAGCCAAAGCTGTATGGAAGAGCAGAGAATTGTATCTTAAAGCTGATTTTATACACTAGGGTGAAGGAAAAAAAGGGACATTTTCCATTGTTAGTTTACACTGCATAAGTCTTAAAGAGTTGCTAGCTCAGAGTTCAGTGGTTTTTCTGATTAAAGACATTTAAAGTTTGAGTTACCCCAAATAAAAATATTTTTATTTACAGGGCAAATATCTACGCTGATTACTCAGTATAAACGTCTCCTAGCATGTGCTGCTCTAGTTTAACTATAAGGCAAAGCAGGGCAATTTGTAAATAAGTACACACTTGTGACGCCCCTGGACCTCCCAACACCACAGCGAGGTTCCCAGCGGCAGAACCACTCTGGTTACTGGGAAATCTCCGTTAGCAGTACAAGGCTGGTGAGGTACCACTCTGCAATCCTGACTACATTTGATGAGAGAGGGGGAATTACACACATTAGTACATTAGTCTGATCATTCCTACATAAAATTTGACTCAAGCTTAATATTACTTGATTCAAGTGTAAAAATCTGAATCACACAAATAACATTGCGGTGCAATTTAGTAACAAATGAGTAATTTAGAAAGGGATTTGAAAAAGTATGATATGATTTGCTTAAAAAAATCAAATCTGAAAGTCTGTTTCCTCCGCACGAGCCCATTTTGACCATCAGCGCTAACTGCTGAGAAACACGCTCTGAACAGAAGAAAAACAAGGATCTGAAAGAGCTTTTGCTATTTTTGCTTTTAAACGCAAGCTGATCTAGAAAAAAATAGGCTGATTCGCGCAACAGTTCTCAAGTCCCTGAGGATGCAGACACTACGCTTGGAGACACTCAAGGATCCAACCCCCGGCATAGCACCCCAACTGTTATCTTCTCTGTTTAAACAATTTTTTTCCTGCTTGATGCCTTATGCTCTTACAGGCAAGAAGGAGACTGAGCTCCCTCCACGTGTCTATTTGCCAGTGCTGCTCCTAAATAAGGGAGGCAGACTGCACCATCGCAGAGGGCTCCTGAATTACATGGCTCATAAATAGCACAGGAGGTCTGAGATATTAACTGGTGACTACTCACTGTCTCCTCCCACAGCAAAGCAGGGATGGAAGACATTTCCCCTGCAAATGAAGCAACACTGGCCGCAGGCATTCCCAAAATAACCTGTGTAACCAGCTTCTCATTAATTCCAGTATCAGGAGCACAGTAGTTTTGGGATTTCCAGTTTAATCCTTCCTTCGGCTTAAATTCTTATGCGTAATCTTTTTCTGTCTCCAACGTGAGGTATTTTACACAGAAATTGAAACTAAAATCATTATAAGGCATTTGTAAGGAAAAGCTTTCCTCTTCAAAAGCAAAATAAAATTCTAACAGGGAGAGGGCCACAATCCAGCCCTGACAGTCTTTGAAACTTCCCACCCAAGAGGGAGTAACACCTAGAACCGGCCCTCGTTTCATCCACTGCCAAAGAAGAATATTACATTAGAAGCATATTATATTAGAAGAACATATGTATGTATATGTATAAAATACAGAAGCTGGTCTTGCAAACAGTTCAGCATTCCCTACTACAAGACCCTATTTTTTGAATGCACAAACTTCTTCCAGACTTGTTGCCTCAGGATGAAGTCTTCCAGGTCGGATGTCTGTCCCAGGATGAGTATTTGCCTGTGCAGCCTTCACTCTTCCCTACCGCACAAATGTCTTAAGGATAAAATCTTTAATTACACAAGCATATCTACAATTACAGGAACACACCAGTGTTTTCACCAGGTGCCCTGCCTCCTTCTAATGATGATGAATATAAAAATGAATCAAGGTCAGACAGTGAATGAAGTTGTTGAGAAATATGAATAAAACAGTGACTGAATCTCAGGGCTTGTGCGGTGTCTGTTATGGAGCTTAAAATGTCTGTGGCAAAGGGGACGGACTCTGGAAGGAGTGAGTGAACAGTCTCTTCATTAAGATGCTGTAAAGCTGCTCATGAGACAAGAAACCTCACTCCGGTTTCTGTTACAAAGCTAGAAAAATCATGTAACCAGGCTTCCCGAAGGCAACCGCTGCATGCCCATCCATCGTTTTTGGCTGTACAGCTTGAAAGGCGCAACAGCCAGTATCTCCCAGCCAGCGCTCACTCAAGCAAGCAGGATGGGCAGCTGCCGTGCTCCGACCATGGAAGTGTTGCAGCATACGTGCTCAGTAACTCTGAAAAAGCAAGATCCTGAGCACTGCAGAACCCAAAATGTCTTCTTGACAAGCAAGCACTGCCTCTTAAAGAGACTTTACTGTATAATGGACAGTTTGACTACGACACAGAAGAACCTTGCAGCATCAGGGAATTTATCTATGGGATTTGATAGCTGAAGATAAACACGACAACTGGATATACACCGAATAATGGACGTACCTTTTCTTTAAAAAGCGCTCAGTGAGCTGTTCCTTTTTCAGTGAGTCCCATCATTCCTGTGCCACATATGATGTTGGAGAGCTGGGCTAAAGCCAACGTGTAATTACGTCACTAAGGACTCAAAGACTTGAATTCAAGTTGCACAGACAACATTAATTCTTTAGACATTCTTGAGTAGGATGCACCTCCTTTAACTTAAGTGTCTGAAAATTAAGACATCTAAGTTATTTGCCTTGGGCCATCATTAAGGTAAAGGAGAGGAATACGCATCCTTGGGGAGTGATTCACTGCAACCCAAGGCAGTGGTTGGGAAAGGTCAGAGAAATGGCATCAGATGAGCTTTCCACTGACTAAATACGGAGCACAGGTGATCTGCTGAGACTTGTTCTACGTCAGAGACACGTCAATTCAGAAAGATGAATTCCACCCTTTCTGAAATTGTTACTTACTATTTTTATAAAATTATTTTTGAATTCACAGTAGGAGATGCCATTTTATCTGTAAGCAGAATGCCAACAGACAAACGTGAAGCTGACTGCTTTAAAACAAAAAAGAAGTTTGCCTAGCATCAAGGACTTTCAAAGGAACTTCAAAAAAATAAATTTACCAATTAAAATGTGATCTTAAAGTAATACGTTGCAATCGTACAGTTAGATCCTCTAACACTGAGCTATTGTACTTCACCCTCCTCCCGATCCTCATCCAGCGTAATATATCTCTTAATTATCAAATTATCAAAGATTATGCTCATTTTCTACAAGAGGTGGCACTTTTATGCAGGTTTCATTGCCTAATTAAGTTTGCAACAGGCTTAAGAAGCAGATACAGATTTTCCTCTTTACAGAGAGGAAATGAAGTTGACAGCTGCCAAAATACGTAAAGCTAGAACTGAAACTATGAATCTTCTGATGTAAAAGTTAGCACTAAAATTTTACAGTGATACCAGTCTTGACAGAAAAACACACCTGCTATGCTGTCTGCAAAGGATTCCCTGTTCCTATAATCACGGATATTACTATACACACACAAGAGGGCAGAGCTGTGCTAGCATGCTCAAACTTAAATATCACCAGTTCTTTGTGGTGCAGGGATTACTGGGCTGTTATTCTGGGAAGAAGAGGATGAACAGATGTATATTACACAAGTGAATTACCAAAAAATGATAATTCTTTTTTTTTAATCTCACTACTCAAAATTAACAGCTGTATCGGATCCTGAACAAAACACACACAGCACTACTACCCACCTATCGCAGAGACATGAAAATACCAAATTCTCTTGTACAAAACAACGACGTAATTACCAGCTAATCTATGTTATTTAGAAACCATTTTCTTCCTGCAAGGTTGTAGGTTCAAATGGGCCAGAAGACCTTGGCTTGCACATGGCCAAATGGAAACAAACTGGTATGTACAGATACGGGAACTGCATTTGCTCCCCCACAACCACTAACATTTCCACTAACGTCTTTTCTTTTTGACACACTCAGAAGTATTAATTAATTTAACTCAAGGGGGTTGTTTTTATCTGGATTTCTCAGGCAGCTTCACTCTTACAAGTTCAAAGGCAGCTTTGAAGCTGGCTCAAAGAATGGATTTATATTGATTTAAGAAAATGTATCAGGAATTCAAAAATGATCAGCTTTGCAAGTGCACAGAATCGACTCCTTGGGGCACTAAAAGGTTCCTGCTCTTCAGAGTGTTCAAGCCATTAAAATACTTACAGGATCCCTTAGAAAATCTGCAGGAGCAGGAGGGATCCCCACTGGTTTATCTGTGTGAGCAGGAGCTGCCCGGAGAGTGAGATGCATTTGCGCAGGACAGATCATCAAAAGCCACTTATCTACTTCAGCATAATCTGAAAGTTATTTATTATCTAACAGTCACATTTTGAAATTGCTTATCGTCATGAGCACTTCCTAACCACAGTCAATACCAGATAAACCCAGCTTTACTGCGCATTAAATCAGCACGTGCAATTATTTTTTATTAGAACCCACTGACTACACCCTTGGCTTCAAAGATGAGCACCCACATGAAAAGGACAGCACTAGCAGTATTTGAGCTAAATACCGACACGGGACTTATCTGGACAAGAATAACACACACTACTTGAGAGTATTTCAAAATTCAATTAAACAAAAGAAACTACCCTGGTAAGATGCAAAATACCGTGTTGTTGTCATCTATCCAAACCTGAGGTTTCTGTGTGGTAAAAGTGTGGTAACTCTGAGCCACAAAGAACACCGCCCTCATTACCACAGAGTTTAAGAACAGGATACAACCACAGCTTTAAAACACACATTTACATTATGCATTTCCCTATTTCTATAATTTAATTTATCTGCAATAGCCAAATCTAATCAAACATTGCTATTACTTACAAAGGGACCGAGCACTTGTGTGTTTATCGCTGATAAACCTACTTCATCAGCTGTTTTAATCTTGGGTCAGTAATTCACTTTGTCTCTGAAACGGAGAATGTAATAAAAGTGGAGAGAACTTAATTTCCTCCTTTTCAATGACCCACAATGGCCTTACAAGACATTTTTGCTAGTTATGCTCATAATTATAGGAGACAGAAGTGGAACTCACCTGAAAAAAAATAAGATGAAGACTCACAAGCCTTGAAACATCCAGACACCTGGTTTACTTTAGAGAAGTGCTCTATGTGAAGCATTGAGCGTGTTAAAATGCACAACAGGCAGGCTTGACCACTGGGTACGTTAAAATTTCTCCCTATAAAGTTTCTCCTATATGTCTTGCCTGCAACCTTCAGTACTATCTTTAGCAGCACTCAAACAGGCCAAGTAGTGCATTGCAATATATCCATTTATATGATATTTTTCACTTAACGTCTCCAAATGCTTTGTTAACTGAAAGCCTGCAGCATCCAAAAACTGTCATCGAATATTAGACCAATCTTGTGATTGATAAATGGAATGAAACAAAAGTCAAAGAAAGTGCTTTGCCAAAGGTCACAGTTAATCCAAGGCAGAATTCCTTGCTTCAAACCCTAGAAAAAACATACCTACAAAGCATCCAAAAAACATCCCAATGCCCAGGACTAGGGAGAACATTTAACCCCTGCCAGTACTTTTACAATTCACAAGGAGAAGATTTTTGCTTTGAAAATTATCTACCTGACCCTTCCTTGGGTAAACAGAGGTATTTGGCAACAATCCAGAATCTTTCTTCCTCACAGTCTAATGGATTTCTAGCCCAAGTTCTTCCCAGTGACGCAAGTGAAACCTACTTTATTTTGCTTCAGTGTATTTATTATAGTATATACATATTTAGAATTCTACCCTGTTATTAAAAAGCCATCACTGTATCTCAGAAAATCTGACATCAATATTTGTGTAGAAATCCAAACGCATTTAAAATTGTTCCATTAACCTCTGAACTGTTATTAGACTAACAAAAGCCCAGAACTTCCTTTCTAAGTATTTTTAACATAAAAAAGGGAGATAAATTCCAGTTATATTCCATAAAAATCAACAAAAATTCTTCTCTGCTACAGTACTATCATGTACAAAATTACTTGATTTACCTGTATGGCAAAAGGGAAGTGGAAAGATGGGAGGCAGCCTATCTCAATTCAAAACCAGTAAAGCATTTAGGAAAATATCTGATTAATTTAAAATGCAGCAGGGAGATTAAAACTCCATCTCAGCAGGCTGGTATTAACTCTACATTGCTTCAAGGAACAGAGCTCCCTTTATTCTACCACCAATTGCTTGGGGACAAAATATCAACATGGCAAGAGTTATGGATCTTGTTGAAGCAACAAAGGGAATTGATTTTCAAAGCAGCTCTCCCCACAGGGAGTAAAGGACAAAATAATGAATGGTTTTAGCTACTAACGTGTCAGCTGCTGAGTAATGATTGTCACCAAGTGCAGCTACAAGATACTCCAAGGGGTTTGCTCTGCACCGGTCCCTTTAACTTAGATTGCTAGATGTAGAGACTTCTAACCTGATCGCTGCGTACAATGCCTTTCCCCACCACCACCACATCTGCTCCAGACCCTTTACACACTTGTTGAATGCTCATCATCTTCCCTTTCAGCTGACTTGCCTGCAAGGCAGGCTCTTTTAAATCCCAACCTTCTGGGCTTTCACAACCTAAAAGCCACATGATGGATGAGCCCTGACAGCAGCTAATTCAAGAGCAAATTCTGCCTCTTAACTTGCAGTTATTGTTTAAGAGCCATTAAATCAGGTTGCTAAATGCTGGTTCTAGGTTTCCATTTTTTCTTGTCTCACAGACAAGATCAAAGGAGCATCCACGGGAGGAAAGCAACGCAACAGTGAGGGGAAGCCGTTCGACTCGCAGGTTGCACAGTTCAACAGTATTCAACGCATTCTCATCTGCATCACAGGTCAGACTGAAAACACAGTCTTCTGGTGTTCCTTCTGGTTAAGCAATGACACTCACGTGTATTTTGTCATTCAAATAATTTTTTGCAAATTTGAGATCACATTTTCAGAAACCTAAGTTTAATACCTTACTCCTACCCAGTACAAACACAGGCAAGCTGTTACAATCTGAATTCAGGCACTGCAATGATTAAAGTTAGGACTTCAGCGATGACTTGGTCACACTCTACTACATTTGTGTACAACAACATTGTTTAGTTACTGCAATACATGCTTTATTCGGGCACACCAAACTGTTCACAGGAGACCATATTATACCACATGGTCTCTGTATTTCTCAGACCTGCTTGCGTTAATGTTGGTTTCAGTATCCTCTTGTATCCTACTTGAAAATACAATGCAAATATAAAAATGCAAATTACGGCAACAGAAAGTTACCATTCGGTGTTTAAAAATGTCAGTTTAAAATCAGTTTAAAATCAGTTTAGCAGCACTCTTCTATTCAGACAGAATTGATGTAGATTTGCCTGGCTCCTTAAAGTTCATCATAATTCTCCTCAGCCAAACTGAAGTAGGACGAGATACTTCATTAAGATGTCCTATGAAAATTCTATTTAAAAAAAAAAACACCCTGTCATGGGAAAAAGATGCTATTCTTTCCTGCCAAACTCCACAACAGCATATACTGTATCACCTTCATTCTCTCCCCTCCTCTCTTATGTACCCCCAGCATCACACCCACACACAAAGGACACTGTTATATCACTCCCTGTTACAAATCTTTATGCTGCCCTCATTTCCTAGAGATTAACAATCAGGCAGCTCAAATCAGCTTTTGCCCACTGCACTAAAGCGAACACAGTCAAATATTAAATGGTAAAGCACAAAGGCTTCCAAGGCATTTTATTTCAGAATGACCCAAGGTGTGCCAGGTACTGGAGATGCCTCAGTTTACCTTAAGAGACAAAAACCAGAATTGCAGGTGTCAAAGGCTAGATTATTTTTTTCTTCACCATAGTTAATAGGGTCATATCAGTATAAAAGGGAGATCCAGAGCCACGAATAACTGGATTTCATTTACTACTTTCTCCCCTCTGGCATGCAGCTGGGCACACACCAATGCCAAACGAAGGAGATGGGTGGAACATCGGCTGGTGATGGAAACTGACCAATGCTTTCGCACAGCCTTTGCCCAGCCTCCAACTTGCAGCCTTAAAACCTGAAGGAGCGTTGGTGGCCCTTTTTGAAGACGTGTCCAGCTCTGTTTCAGGGCTGTTAGTGCAAAATGCTGAGTATGGCAGCCACAAACAAGCAGTCCTTTATCAAACAGCAGGCGAGATCTGGAGAAGCAGTCCCATTAAGAAAGTTGCAACTGCCACAGTTCATTCTCCCAAACAATCAATATTAAAATGTACACACTTAAAAGCAGGAAGGCACTTGTCAGACAGTTTAACAAGCAAGCCAACAGAGGTACAACGGCTCTATCCAGCACACCTCCACAGCTTGTTTGTAAGGCTGATGGCCCCATCTTTCTTTTTCAGCTATTCCATTCACTCATGAATTATGCAGAGTTGATTTAATAGACCTCAGCCTGCCAGGAAAGAGCGCTGGAGTGATAGTCCATCTCTTGGCATACACCATCAGCCTGATCCCTCTACAGATGTTTTATTTAGAGAACTGCAAGTATACACTGTACTGTAAAACCGGATAGAAGACACAGCCTCCCAACCCACATGGTCAGTGCAAATATCATAGATAGGACTTGCACGATAAGGCAGAACAAGGTAGGGGTTACTGAGAATGAGGAAATCAGAGTCACAATCTTTATAGAACAGGATGGAGAGAAACCATCTCGCTAAGGAGTGGATCAGTGCCTCTGCAGAAGCCATGCTAATTGGTTCAAACTAACAGCAATTCTTTCTCTAAAAGAGTTGACAGTCAAGACAAAAGTAAATTTTGGTTTTATTTTTACTTGCATGTAGGCTTGAAGCAGTCGGAATCTTTTCCTCTCAGCTCTGAGCACCATATAAAAGAGGCTTGGGCTTGTGCCAGCCAACAGCTGTAGGTCTACTGAAACTTCAAGCACTGTCTCCAGAACAGCCACATTCTGCTCATGCGCTGGAATTCTGCTGCCAGGAATTGGAACTACATGATGTTAGCTTGACCTCCCCAAAACAAAAGCAAAGTGGCTTTTCCAGCCTCCCAGGGTCGACGTGCAAAATGAAGAACTTAATTTTTAGGCAGAAACTACAATGTAGTACTCAGCTGCCAAACAAGCTCCTTTTTAATGCCAGCATTATCACCGAGGCAGTCTCCATCACAAGGAATTTAGAAATATGAAGATTTCCTCCTGAAGTGCGCTCTGACAGGCACATCACACATTCAGGGTAGAAATGGCCAAAGTACAGTGCTCCCTAACTGAGCTTCCCTGAATTAAAAGGTAAGGGAAAAGGAGGACTGCTTTTGACTGACACTATAAGTATATTGGGGTTCTAGCAACACTGCAGAGTTCACTCTTAATTCTAATCTGAATTGAACAGGCTTTCTGGACACTTGAGAAAGAAAAATCCACAAAAAAAACCCAACCAAAACTCACCTTAGGTAGGCGCAAAAGTCCCTACACGGAACAGACCTGTACTAGGAATGTGAGCACAGCTCAGTGCCACAGAGAAGGAAACGCGCATCGCGTGTGCTGGGAGAAGTCACATTGAAAGAGTGAGGGAAGAGGGGAAAGGAGAGGCTGCAATATCAAATTGTGCTGCAGGCTTTACTGGACCCCTGACAAAACATCAGGCTTTAGTCAAACGTTTTGAACTGATAACTAAAATTGTTCCTGTTCCAGTTAAGATTCAACCAAGATTTCAAAACAACAGCTTGGGCTGAGTTAATTAACTCTCGCTTTTAGTACGAAAAAAACCCAAAACAAACAAGCAATAATTAAAACCAGTTACAACCTGACTGGTTTGATCTCACTTGCACACCTCTTTTACTTCCAGACTTACAAAATACAACATGAAAAATCAACGCAACACAATGTTAGTTTCCCAAGATCATTTCTACAGCAAGACATTATTCTGAAGAACCTAAAATGAACAAATTCCTGTTATTATTTAAGGAGATAAATGAATATCAAACTCATTAGCAGCCCAACAAGTATATACACAATAAAGTCAAGTCTCTCAGATTATAAGCAAACACGATACAGGCTGTAGGTACTGTCAGCCAGCAACAGCACCGAGCTAGTGATCATACAGATCCTAGAAAAAAATACTTGTACTCGGCAGCTTACAGTCTAGACAGTGTCGTCTTTTCCCAGTGGACATTCATTTCTTACTAGACAGCTGCACACGCTATAAAAGAAATCTTAAAGTCAACATGCCCGAGAAACACAATCATATCTTCAAACAAACCTTTTTTAGGATGGGGTTTTGGAGGTTCTGTAGCTGCTGGCAATGAAGAAACCTGAAAAGACAGAAAAGAGGAGTATTAGATATACCAGGCAAGGTTTCTTGAAGATCTATTCTAGAAAATAATTGGAAAGGACAACTGGCAAATCCCAAAATGGTGTAAAAATAGCATCACTCTGCCCTGCCAAGCGCTGCTCTTCCCTAACCATAGCTAGGCAGAGATTTCTGTTTTCCATGCAGATTAAACAAACCCGCTCTTCTTACAGTACATTCCTGTTCCTCCATAGGTTCACTGCTATTTATTAGGGTTCCAGAAAGCAATCATTACCTTGTAAATAACCAAAACTCAAGCACTTAAAATGCTAATTAGAGATCACACCGGAAATTTTATTACAACACATCTATATATAAAACATTTATAAAGTTATTTAGAACAAAGTCATTCCTGGTGAACCATCAGAGTCTGCAGGCACACATCGCACAGCTGGCAACCTGAACCTGCAAATATTGCCCAGAGCTCACGGACAAACAAGTACACAGTCTGTGGAAAATAAATGCATTTTATACTTTTTTCTTACTTTGCATAAAAAAATCAAACCTTCACAGAAGAGAAACATGATTACACAGAGAAGCATTTTTATTTTTTACTTCCAGTTTCTTGGGGAAGAGACATTCCTCACTCCTCTTCCCCAGACACCACCAGGCTTTTACAGAACTGTGCTGCCTCCCCTCTCCTTAACAAACTACTTTTTAAAGCGGAGGTTCAGTCTACCCTTGTTCCTTGTAAGGTTTTGCGAACATTTTCTGGTTCTACTCTTTTTTTATTGGAGACGGGGAGGATCAGAGATCCCGAGTACAGTATCCGAGACATGGAAATAACCCAGATTTATAAAAGAAAAGCTTTTACCAGCTTTGTTTCTTAATAATTTCTAACATTTTACTCATTATTGTGAAAAGTTTATTACCTGCTATTGTAAAAAGCTGAGATGGTATTTTCACAGAATTACCCAACTCCAAGCACTTGCTCCTCAGCAGGAACCAGCACAAAGCCCCCAATTATTATTTTTTTAATATTTACAACGTTTTTTTCCAATCTGCACACATCACTCCAATTCTAAGCCCTACCGCCCAGCACTGCCAAGACTCTCCTGCAGTTTCTCACGCCTCCCCCTCACCTGAGGAACTTTCCACACGCCCTTTTATCCGGATCATTTCCAAACACACCGAACCCGGGCCCGGCACAGGCCCCTGCGGGGCTTCACTAACGACCACCCTCTGCCACAAAAAAATTGAGTACTTATTCCTTCTTTCTGCTCCTCACCTTTTAATCAGGTATTTATTCGTGAGAGGGTTTTTTTTTTACCGTATTCCAAGACCATTTATTTTCCTTCAGAGCATGTGGCAATAGGAAACCCGTGAGGGGGTCACGGCCCGCCGGGCGGGGGGGGATGGGCAGGCCTGAGGGGGCACCGAACCGCGGGGGAGAGCGGTGGGTGAGGGGCGCTGAGAAAGGCTTCCGTGTCACTAATTACCCCAGTAAAACTCAGCACGAGCCTCAATCTCTATTACATTTTCAACACCAAGTGCACAAAGGTTAAAAACTCGCTATCGAAAGCCCCTCCCGCCGCCGCCCCCGCCTCCCCAAG
>JAVJGI010000063.1:1060186-1096485 GCA_035590275.1 Ibycter americanus | reverse complement strand
GGGCCCTGCCCGCAGCGACGCCCGGCACCAGGCAGGCTCCGTCCGGCGGCCGCTGGCCCAGCCCACCGCGCTCCACACGGGCGCACGGCTTCCAGCAGCACTTTGACAGACGGATGGGGAACTTGTGAGCCCAGGGGGAAGGGCAAGTAGCCGCTGGCCGCAGACAGAGACCGGCCAGAGGCAGCGCCGGTGGCCACGCAGCCCGCTCCGTCCCGCCCCGGCAAAGCGGCCGTGGTGCCCGCAGGCTGACGTTTGGCTCCCAGGGGCAAACGGGGCACCGCGGGTGGAACCGGAGGGGGAAGCAGGTACAGAGAGACCAGGCTGCATTGCTGGAAGTGTCGCCGTCCATCAGTGAGGGAGCTCAAGTGACCCAGGTGCCAGCTGGAAACAGCATTTTGTATTACAGACCTGCCTCCAGTAATTCGCCCCTCGGCAAACTGATTCCCCCTCGAAGCTGGCAGATGGGAAGAAAGGTTTGAGGACACTAGCCTGGCGAAAAATACCACAGAAGGAATTCCTATACAGGAGTAAATTTAATAAAACCACCACCAATTGTTTACTTTAACATAGCTCGTTACAGAAATCATAAAAATGGACTCAGTAGCTAACTTATTAGTTCTTTCCCCTTTTAATTGAAAAATACCCCACTGATTTCAACTTCTACTGCACTAGATGGAGTGTTAAATATTTGCCAGGACAGTATGCCCAGTAATCGAGCCCAAAACAAACACAAAGACAATTCCATCATCTTTCCTTTTCAATGTTATGACTCATTATAATGTAAGTGAAACTTAAACAGCAAGGAACGGTCCATTTGACAGATGAAGGGGAGCAGGGGGGAGAGGAGAGGAGATCCACAGCCGAAATCTTTCCGCAAGTCTTCTGAGAAGTGGTGCAAAATACCCCTCCTTTTCCTGCCTCAGCATTAAAAGTAAAACTACACACGCACCTCCTCTGGGTTCAGAGCACGTGTCCTGCGTGCATGGATGGGAACAGCAGAGTTGGATTTGGGCAGCTATCAATCTGGGGTAAAAACAAAAAAAAAAAACCAAAGCATCCTGAATCAGTGTGCATCGGTCACCAACACAATGCACACAGGGTTACCGAGAGTCAGGAGCTGCGCACAAGGGGACAGGTCCGTCGCCAGCAATGGATACACACACAAAACCATGGAGGCTGTGGACATAAAGGAACTGCAGGAAGAGGAGGAACTCAACTTCTCTGTTAAAAGCCTTCAAAAAAAAAAAAAAAAAAAAAAAAAAAAGAAAAATATATGTTCACTACACCAGCACACGCTTCCCCCACCCCATCCCAGGGAAAAACAAAACAAAACAAAATAATCAAACTGAAAGAAAATGCACAGCAAATAGACATAATCTTGAAGATTTTTAAAGAATAAATATTTTTTTGTAATTAAACATTATGCAAACACGTGCCACGCTTGCTCTTTGTCCATGCATATGCGCTATATACAACTTTGAAAAATACTGTGTTGTCCTCTTTTTGTTTTAAAAGTCATATACAAAGGTGGTTTTTTTTCCTTGCTGTGTACCCCCCCCTCCTCCCCTCCCCAAGAATCATCTTTACAATGAGCCAATCAACATTCATCCCTGTACTTGGGTGGCAGAGAGGAGGAGGGGGGTGGGAGAGCCATCCCCCCTTACCAAAGTACATCAAAATGGCTGGTTTGGACATGAAAAGCAGTGTCAAGAAACTGGTTTAAATTCCATCTGTACTACACACAGGAAAAGAAAGATAGAAAAGAAAAAGGAGTCGGCTTGGAGAATGAAGCTACGTTACAAGTTAAAGTTGGAGGGTTTTTTTTTTAGTGCGTCTGTCACACTCTTATTGGCCACCTAGAATACTGTTGTACAATGGTTTATCTACCTTTTTTTTATTACAATATAATTTACTTAAATTTTCTGTTAACAAAACAGAATCCCGGTACTACAGACCAGCGGTGTAACAGGCATAGCGCCTTGTGTGTGTTTTATTTGAATCGCATGAGCACTCTAGATGGTAAAGGTTTCAGAGTTCATTTTATGCGGGGCCAGTCTCAGTCCTCAATGTACTCCCACAGGTCCTTCTCGTAGCCTTCATGCACATGCTGCAACAAAACCCTTCGTCGACTCTCGCAGTATCTGCAGCAAAGAGGAATGGCACAGAGAAGGCAGGTTAGGAACCACGGCCCACTCCCAGCATCGTGTAATGCAAACCTACATTAAGCCTCACTTCCGAAAGAGGAGATCCCCTGAGAAGGAACTTAGTATTTGTAGCCCATTAACAGCACTAATTAAGACTTCAGCTACTCCAGTCACTCAATTCCAGGTCCCTGGCTGAAAAAAAAAAAACCAGCATGCAAATTTAAGTTTCCCATGAAAAAGTATCCCCAAGCCCCTACAGCTAGGAAATACTGAACAAGGAAGAAGCAGTGGCCACAATGTGCAGAAGCCAGAGCATGGGTTAGCAGTGACACCCAAAATGGGACGAAGCTCCCCTTAAACGTGGGCTGGTGCCTACTCTGAGCCGTATCAGGACAACAAAAAGCCAGGAGCTGGCTGGGCAGAACCTCTGGAGGGAGCGCTGACCCACTTTTATTCCCCTCCAAAATCCCAGTGGAGATGGAAGCGGTCAAGCTGGCTACAAAAAGGGTTACTGGTCCGGCTTGGAGTGCAAGTTTTACCTCGCACCACGACTCCTGGGTCTCAGAGGGGCACTACGCCTGGCAGAATCTTCCCACCTATGCTCATTTAAACAGACAAAGCTGCAAATGTAACTGATCCCAGAGTTAGGTACAGTCCTACCAGGATCAATGATACTGAGGAAAAGTGATATCATAGGAACATATCAAAAGATGCCATGTTCATTTCGGGTGCATTAGCCAACTAAAAAGATAAAAAGCAGAGAAACATTTAAAGTATTCAGGTTCCAAAAGCAAATTATAAGCAAGCAGCAGGCATTCTGGACTAAACCCCTTTCAGTGGTGATGCCAAAGTCTACATCATCTTTAGGCATGCAGAGGACAAAACAAGTCTTAATAACAGCTCCCACAGCCCCAGGCACAGCTGTGTCCAGGATTCGGCAGTGCTCAGCCCCCACTGATGTGCTGTAATGTGAGAAACTGGCACCCAGGAGCCAACCACCAAGTTACCAGTTCCTGCTGGGAATTGTGTGGTACAGTTTCTGGGCACACGCATCAGTCAGGACAGCGTCCGAGGGGCTCCTGCAGCTGGGAACCCGGCTTGTTCAGCAGCGGCCGAGTATCTCTGCTCACTAAAGTGAGGTGCACAGGAGAAGTCTCCCAGCAGGTGACCCCAGCAGAAAGCTATCCTTGATTGCAATGTATGCTAACACGTAGGCAGAGATTCCTCATCTTAACCCGCAGCCCTTGTAAGATACTGAATGGTAGCAGCATCAGATCAACAGACTTATCTGAATAAAACTGTTCTGGTTCTTCTCATTGCTATCAGCTGTTGCAACAGAAATCATCATACGCAAAGTCATTCATTTTCTGAAGCATGTGATAGCAAACATGCACAGTTTCTGCTTTCCCAACTTCAGTTATTTTGCTGCTGGTGGTGGGGGTTTAATCCTGTTTTCCAGAAATGTCTTTGCAAGCTAAGAGATTGAAACAGCTGAAACCAAATTAGCTAAGAGGTCAGTTCATGCAATTTCCCAGAGCTCTTTAAACCCACCTCAATAACATCTTTGGTCCCAGTCTTGCATCAGTACACCGTAACCAGTACACAAAGAGCACCATGCAAGACATAATTAAGACATGACTGAACTAGTTAATTAGGGACCTGCACGGGCTTGACAGATGCATGCTTTCTTCCCAGAAACATGAAGGCAGGTTTGGGATACTATATTCTCAGGCAATTCAGGCTGTATTAGGTTTTAATTTCTTCTGGATAGTTGTTACCATCCCTAGAAGGGCATCCAGTTTCAGAAGACTTAAGTGAACAAGCAGCTTGACCCAAGATACCCGTCAAGGCCACCATTAAGTTGGCAAGTTACAAAATGCCTCAAAAGTGAAGGTGTGGTAAGTCTTGTCCAGCTCCAGCCATGCTACCAGACCAGCAGAATGGGCCACAGGCCCACCAAAGCTTAACAGCTAACTCCACTCCCCAGAGCCCCTTAGTCACTACAGCTCACCCTACTTTGGCTTTTTTTCCTTTTCCCCTAAGCTAGGCATAACAAATTCAGTGACTTTGGCAAAATGCCTCAAAAACGCAAGCCATAATCCTGTGACTCATCTGCATCTACAGCTTTGTATTTTTCCACTGTGCAGAAGTGATTCCCCCGGGACTGTGAAAACCATTAGCATTTGTGTCACCTGGACCCCGGCTCTTCTGATCTCCTCTCTAGCTGGGCAGGTTGCTCTTTCCCTCTTCTTTAAACACAGCTTTTCTACACTCACTTCTTGCACAAATGGGCCCAACAGAAAAATAAAAAGAGCTCATTGCTCCTTTATGGCAACTCATCCTAAGCCAATGCTGTCAGCTTGGAACAACAAAGTCACTCTTTGTTCCTTGGCCCTCACCATGCAGGTCCCATCTTGGGCCTGGCCATTCCCTCATGCTCCTTCTCTGCTGAACAGCAGGTGTACGAAAAGCCATTGCTTTTAGTCACAAGATTTTTTCATTACGGGACTGAATCTTCTAGCTACTGCTCAGCAGAGCAGATGCAAGGCAGAGCTGGGAGCCTCTCCCTGCAGGCTGTCACCTCCCCCAAGGGCTGGTCCCAGCAGGGGCACAACACCACACAGCCAGCATCTGCACAAGGGCCTCACCAGCAGTAATTTCAGGAGCTGGTGTGGGACACCGCTGCTCTGTTCTCAGATGCCCAGGGACCAGCTGATGATCATAATGCAGAGCAGAAGGCCAACAGCAAACAGCTTCCCAGGGATGTGACTGGTGAAAAACTGTAGCTTGGCAAGTACACATGCCACCACCTGACACAACAGGACAGCAATACAGGTACTCGGGCAGCTTTGACAGAGAACTATTAAAAAACAAACCTGTACTTGTCCTGTACTTTCTGCTTTATGTCTTGCAGCGAATCTTGGGATATATCTCGCTCAAGGTACCCAGAAAGCACCTCTGTGGCATTCTCTAAGTCTGCTTGGTTATTCTGCAAAGACAGAAAATAGGAAAAAAAAGAAAAAGGAGTATTTTGGGGGGGAAGGAAAGGAAGAGATTTCTTTCTTCAATCCAACTGAAATCAGTACTGAAATAAAAAGCAGGATTAGATATGCACTGTATAACACTAGTAACCTGCTCTGAGCATTGAGACTGAAAAAGCTGAAATATCTTCATTTGATCAGAAGAGAATCTGCATTGGCAAAGCCTCTGTTGACCCCTGGTACACACACAGAGCGGCATCGGAGCACAACCTTCGCTACTGCTCAGTCATTCTGTGCACCCCTTGCTGAGCGCACAGTGCAGAAGCAGCCTGCTTAGGTTCTGCACAAAGACCAGCAAAGGACTATTCTAAACTATAAAGAGTCAATGCAACTTCACTTGTGAAGCAGATTGGGCCTCCACCTGTAGACCTTCAAGGGCAATTGTAATGGTAGCGCCCTTGGAAAAAGTCAACACTGGGGAAAGTCAAAATGCCAGATTTAAGCTTTAATGCCTTCTTTGCCAGTTCAGGACAGAACCTCACTCTTGTTTCAGGTGGCAGCATCTTGTACTCTACTCCCTCCTCCAGCAGACAACGCTACATGATGCCCAGCAGGGCCTCTGACTTTTGTCCAACAGAATATTAAGCCAGACTCACTTCGGTAAAGCTGGGGACAAGAGCTTCTCCAAGCATTAAATCTCTATTTCGCTTAGCTTTGTAACCTGAACTCCTGACAACCATGTTTTCTCCTACCTCAAAGATAATGGACTGATTATTCTTTTTGAGGTAGAAGGCAAAGACGTAAGTGTACATGAGGGTGGCACGACACTGGCAGAGGACGTCAACTGCTTTCTTCAGGAACTGCACCTCGATCCATGACATGTTGTGCTGCTGCATCTCCTCCATTTTCTGCTTCACCTGAGCATACAGCTTGTGCTCAAAGCGCAGGCTCTGCATGTGGTTCATATAGCGGTTGCAGTAGAACAGGTACCTCTGCAGGGCTGCTCTGGATCGCTGTGTTAATTCCCATTAGGGAAAAAGAAAACAAATAGTTAAAACAAAGTAATGGCTGCAAGAGAAGTAAACCCCTCAACAAAGCTCTTCCTGACCCTGAGAACAAGCTTCCTTTCCAAAGGTGTTTCCTTTCCTCTCACACTGGTCAGACTTAGACGGTGCTGCTTTGTGCGGCACTGTTAACCCTGACATCGTGTGGGGATGAGGCCAGACCCGCAGCAGCTCACCCTCATGCAGGGGACTTCCTAGCACTGCTGTGACATCCTCACTCCCAGCCCTGAAAGTAATTAGAATCCCATTGCTAAAGCCTAATCAGTTTTGAATTTCAGCCTCACAGTTCAAGCTACAAGGCTTAAATGCTTCCAGTGTCATGACAGACAGTGAGAAGCAGATTTTCTTTTTTTATTATTTTGGCTAATAAGGAATTCTAATTAAACAATTACTTTGCTTGTGTTAAGAGGGCAAGCTTAGGTTGCCTAGGCCACATTGATTACAGAGCAAGGGAAAGATGCCATGTGCTAAGTAATACAAGAGAACCAAGATGACTCAATGCATAGCCATCAATCTTATTTAATTCTCACTGACAGATCAGCTGGGGAAAAAAAAAAAGAGACACAACAGCATGGGCATGGTTAAACTTCTATGTTGTGGATGTACAAAGGCAGCACACTATCAGCCAAAGTCATCCCTACCTGCAGGAGGAGGGGCTGCAGGAAATACTTTGGGTCTTGGCTATAACTGTACTTTGACAGAGATGCAGGAAATGGATTTCTGCAACCTGTGGCACACAACATGCAATCCCTCCCCACTAAAAAGGGTTTTGGCTCTATCCATATTCACTAAACAGTTTAATGTAGCTGCTACTTCACCCGCAATTTCTTCTATGTCAAGCCTCTGAATGTAGTTATTGGAATGACAGCAGTCTATTTATATTCAAAACATCTGCTGTGTTTAAACACCTCAGGATTCACATTAAGAATTTTGTGGTAAAGAGCATTTTATGAAGGATGTGAGGACTGTCATCTCAGAACCATGGCATTATGATGACTCCATGTTAAGAGCTGCTATAAAACAGGCAAGGCAGCGTGACAGATAACTGCGTTAACATGTTCTTTAAACTGGGTTAAAGTGGCTTTGAACAGGTTTTTTTTTCTTCCCTAGCACGAAGCAAGAGTCCAAAGTTGCGGGGGAACTTCATTGTCTTTTGGATTCATGCCCAAATCCAGGAAATTCTTCAGAGCCAATTTACATGTTCACAGCATACCACAGGGCTGGTGATCGTCCTTATCACCAAAGGTTATGGACTCACCTCCTGTGCATCCCTTGCTGCCTTTGCATCATCCTCATTGTAACGATTACAGTTGTACCTGTAACAGGGACACAGATTCCACAGATTTCAGTCCAAATCAATACCGTTTGCATCACGGCTTCCTCATCTTCCAGCAAGACACACTCCTGAACTCACCAGGCAGATCCATGTGGCTCCCAGGGGCCCAGACACACCCAGCAGAACTCCGCTTTGCAGTTCTGGTTCCGACAGACCATGTGGTTGCAGCCCCCGTCCTTCTCAATGGTGACATGGCATTTTGGGCATTCCTGTTCACAGGACAGAGAGCACCGTTAGCAGGGAAAGCACAGAACCCACAGTCTTGTGAAGTTAGAGGGGCTCCCATGGCAGTAAGAGATAGCACGTCAAGTGAAATGCATGATTTACTTCTTCCCTTTGATCATCGAGATCCACTTTGGAGTCAGGCCTTAAAATATTCCCAAACTCCGAGCAGCTAGACAGCAAAAAACCCTAAGGAATAACACATTTTTATCTATGCTACTATTATAGTGGTACACTGGCTGGGTAATTTCATGATCTCCTCCAAAATCACAGCAGTAGTGATGGTCTGTAACAGCCATGGGGAAGGCATCTGGCTTTCCCCACCATCAAGTGTTTGGTCCACTTCAGCACTCAAACTGAAAAAGCCTAACAGTAAGCTGATATCATGCTGTTATCAAACCAAGACACCTGCAATTGTAAAATGTCATCCAAAAAGTATCTGAAAACGTGCAGCAAGAATCTAGCATGCTTCAAAGCAGCTTCTGTCAACTAAAAAGACACTTCTCCTCCTGGGGCATTTCCACATTTCCCATCAGGTCCCTTTTTTCCCCTTCATGTGACACCTCACTGAACTTTTCTACAAAAGCCCACATGGGGCTTCCCTTTCAGGTGTGAGGCCTTTGACAAATACAAGGATATCAGAGCAGCACTGCACAGGGAAATCTTTGGGGAATAGGTTGGTTTTTTATAACACCAATATCATTCCCATACATCAGCAGGATATGACATCTTCCTAAAATGATATTCAACTCATGTAGAGTATAAAAGATTATTTCTGTTATATGACAATGAGTACACAAAGCCGAGGCTGCAAGAATATACTAAGCTGCCTCTACAAGCAAAGGAAGCCAGCCCAACTCTCTTCTGCCACTTGTTCCTTCCCTGTGGTACTTCTCTTGTGCCAGGACACAAGGTGGCTGCACAAGAGCTGGGCCAAGGAACACATCAGGTTAAAATCAAGCAGCAAGTACAGAGGAACAAAACCCACAAAATAAACCCAAACACATTTTAGCCGGGATCAGTTCCTTGGTCCAGCTTATTACACAACCACACCAGCGTTTATGAAGATTTTGCAGAAGCCAGTTTTATCTACAAGGCAGTAACAAAGATATCCAAACAAGTAATCCACTCTCACGTAAAATTCACTGCAGCTTTTGGGTCAGAGGCAGATAAAATCCCCTCCCCAGTTCGGAGCACCTCTTTGCTGTTTGCTAACCAGAGCAACCACTTCCTACTCTGGCATTCAGATAAACTCTCAAAGGAAGAAACCAACATGTTCAATCAGTCTATAACTGCTACTTTTATATAGGACATAATCCAATACATTCTTGTACACCCACTCCAAGCGCCCCAACTACTACTCCACTTTCACACAAGTTTGCCTATTTGTATTGTAAGAGACGGGAGAATTTGTACACCAAGCAGTACTCGGAAGATAGCTCAGGAGGTGCAAAGGACCATTGTGGTCTCCAGATGTCAGACATGGCCCTCCCCACTGCAGGGAGGGAGGTCTGCAGTAAAGCAAAGCAGGTTACAAAGGAAGAGAGGCAAGGGGGAAGTCATAAGGGACTGCAACTTCTCTTGGCCAATATAACGAAGTGCTTTCAGCTAGTTTTGCTTCCTGGTGACTGCAACTTTGCAGACCTGAGCACTGATGAAAAATAAGGCTCATTACAGCCGCTTGCCCTTACTTTGTGGTTATCCTTGCTTTGAGCTGGGGGGCCGAGCAAGATGACATTCCCTTCCAACCTAAATCATTTCATTATTCTGATCTCCCAAGCAATGGCAGTGCACTCCGCTTGAGTACTGCCATCATTTCTTCCTCCTGGAAGTGCTGCTTTGGTCCTACTGCCTGATCCTGAAGAGGAAGGGTTAAGGACTGGGCAAAAACAGGCAACACCCCACACAACCAGCAAGGTTTTCCTGAGCCATTCCTTTGAAAGGAGAAGCTATTACAGCACTTGTTTGGAGAGCACTGACCTCCTGTTCAGCCAAGAGGGACAGGTTCCCATCCCATCAACAGGTCACAACCAGGGCTTTGCCTGAGTAAGAGGACAAAGCTCAGTTTCTAGCCAGAAAACCATGTTTGTCGTGTAAATAAAAAGATTCTCCAGATTTGGGGAACTACTCCAGTAGTTTCATGAGTGTGTCTTTCCACAGTCACATCTCCCCTCCCATCCTTGTGCTCTGTTAGTACGCTGCATGCTAGCTGGCTGCTTTTTTGTTTTCATTCAAGTGTTTTTGGGCTGGTTGTTACTCAGATGGGCTTAACCAGCAAGCAAGCCCCTAAGGGGATTTTTCCACATCTCCTTTCCTGCCCATCACCTGTGTTTGTCCTACAAACAGAGTAACTGTACTACAGAGAGTAAATGAAGCACAGTAGCTCCCTTGATGTCCCTCTGAGGGGGACAGCATCAAGATGTCCTCTTGGGCTGTCCATAGGATGGATACTCAGCCAGGTAAGCTTGTTCCCAATTAGTCAGTCAATGCAGTTCTGTGAACTTCAGAGTCAAAAAGTCTCCTTTCAGCACCACACCCAGCACAGTATCTACTTTCCTTTTCCAGGCAGCCCTCCACCCTATTCCAATCCTGCACCAACACATCAGGACCCAAATTCAGGTTTATCCCATCAATATCCTTCACAACTGTGAAGATCCCAGCTCAATTTGCTCATCAATCAGCCAGAGTGCACTTTGCTAATATATACAGTGGCACTGCATCCCTGTCACATCATGACACAGCTCCCCTGTCACTCAAACACTGACCCTGGGGCACGCAGCAATGAATGGTTTTTCAAGAGAAGATGGTGGTCATAGAGCTGTGCAATTTCTTCCAAACACATCTCGTCTGAGGAGATGCCGACACCTGCATGCAACAGTGGAAGACACAGCTAATCCAAACAGCTGCAGCAATCACTCCTGCTTAGGAAAAGCCCACAACCAAAAGACAGAAACAGTTCCCAGATGACCTGCCAAGCTGGAGAGGCACAGTGGAGCACATCCACACCACAGGGATGTGGGGCCACCCTCATCTGCAGCCAGGCTCAATTACAAGCACTGAAATTCTGCTCCCCTGTCTTTGAGGAGACCACCAAGCTCTTAGTGTCTCAATACCGCGCAGTGCTTAGGGCTTCTGGCCCTGTGATGCAAACTAGAACAAAAAGACCCTAATTACAGCCCTTTTATTACAGGGAATGCCATCCTTTTCAAGCCTTATATTCCTGTAAAAGCAAAGCACAAAAGAGATCACACAGTAAGCTGTACAGATCCATGAAGTTACGTATTAGAGCAGAAGGTGAATATTACTAAAAATTAAGGAAAAGTCATGAGAAGAACATATTGAAGAAACGCTGAACACTAGCAGAAAGAAAAAAGCAGCAACTACTCAAGCCACCAACGCAATGAGTGGGAGAGATTTATAGATTAAAGAGGATAGGGAAGGAAGATCTTACTGAGAATTACAGCTACGCAACAACATAATAGCCAGCAAATCAAATTACTAAACCGGTAGATTATTCTGCACGTTATCTGTCATGCCACAATGCAGAAGTGACCTCCTTAACACTGTTTCACTCTGAACAATTTGGTGTTGTGCTTACATGCTGTGCTTTGAAACAAAAGCCTGGGCAACCTGGCAAAGGAGAACAATTCCTATTTTGTCCTAAAAGGCTGCATGTACATAAAACACCATGAACCTCTGCTGCTGTTTTATGAATGGGAAGCTAAATGAAAACTTATTTCATGTTTCAGGGCAGGTAAAAGATCAGTACTCTCCAGAACTGGAGGCAACTGGTGTACATCAGCCTCCCAGCTACATTCACAGTGAAGTCCTCACCTACAACCCATGTGATTTAAAAAAAAAAAAAAAAAGGAATCCTCAAACACCACAGGGATTTTTTTAATGCATTTCAACAAAATCAAAAAATGCTGAACTTAACCATGGTTAGCACAAAATAATGCTCCATGACAACACCTATAGTTATTGAGTAAAGCAGGGTATTTTAAACACTTGTTCATCTGAGAGGAAAAGATGGCACTCTGACATCTCAGGAAAGATGCTGTTCACAGCTCTGGCACGAAACTGCGCTAGTGAGAAAAGAAAGAGCAAAGTTTGATGCTAGTGCCCGGGGAGGATCTAGCGGGCTGCCAGAATTTCCACACATTAGAACAAACGTAGGACTTCCAGAACATACAAAGGGAGCACATGTTCAGACATTAAAAAGTGACCTGAAAAGGAGCAGAATTGGTTTTGTGCCATTTTATCTCACTTAAGAGGAGAAAAATGACCAATAGCTTTTTTGGAGGAAGAAAATCTGCTGGCTTTATACATCAGACATTCAAGCCCTGTCTAGCCCAAAAGATAATAAGATGGTGACATGCCAGGAGCCAAGAGCGGTAAGGCAGGGGCATTTTTAGTATCAGATGAACAACTTTCATTAACACCAATTTAACTTAAAAAAACCCAAAACACACCAAAACGAAACAAACCAAAGAAAAAAAAAAAACAACCAGCCAAAAAACCCCCCCAAACAGTGTCTTGGGTGAAGACCTGCACCATTAGCATCTTTGTTCTTCTTCCTTTAGCATTCTAAGATGCAGAAAGATTAACATCACTGAAACTCAAGTTTGAAACAGGTTTCCCTTCCTCCTTTTAGGCTTCTTTCAGACAGTCTTGATACACCTTAAGAGCCTAAAATAATTGCAGAAATCCAAGTTTTCTGTATTTCTTATTCCTTTGAATGTCCACTTAATAGAAGCAATGGATCTAGGTGGGGTTTTTTACACCCAAAGCCACACAAACCAGATACCTGAAACCTGCCTAGTTTAATTCAAGAAAGGAACTACTTAAGCAAGTTTGTACAACAAACTGAAAAAGAAATGTGCAAAACCTCGAACTGTTCAACCCTTTTCTGCAAGAAGACTGAGAATTAAAGGCTTGATAAAGAACTTGTATTGGCTTATCTCAAATTTAAATTAATTTAGTTAAGCTGAACTCATATGTGAAAGTAGCTTATTTTAAGCAAAAGGCCATCTACTCCAGCACTCTGCTGCAATGGCTGTATCTTTTGTATAAGTAGAAGAATTTAATGCAGATCTAAGTGCAAATGAATGAATGTAAAATAAATTAAGAAGTTATATGGGACACCACAGAACTCACTACTCAAATCTCCTCATTTTTCCTTCAGACCATTCTACATAATTCATCCCAAAAAAATGCATCACATCAGTTTGCGAACAGAAACCAATTCAGCTGGGTTTCACTTTTCTATTCTCTCATACAGCAATTGCCTAATTTTCCTTTCCTATTCTGTCTCCCAGGGCAAGCTGGAAGAAATGTATCTTACTCTCTTGTCGCAAAGGACTGCCCAGATTTCAAGCCCGTATTTCAGGAGGACTGGTATTTTTCTCTTATACCTTCATCTTGGTAAGATGGGAAGTTTTCCTCCCTGAATGGAGACCACATGGGACACGACTGCAGCTCAGCATCATGCTTGGAGGGCTCAAGAAAGCACTTTTCAAAAGCTAGAAACAGCAATGGAGACCACAGTAGCAACTGAATTACCTGCAGAGTTTTTCCCACTGAAAACAGGGATTTTTGCATCTGATGGTACCTGATCCGATTCCCTTCTAGGTTCTTCAAAATGAAGAAATTCAACACAGAATTTGGGCTCTGACTTGCAGTCACTGAAGCAAACAGCTGTGAAGGCACAAGACATCCCTCGCCAAACACGACTGCCCTGTTTTCCTGCTAGAAATAGTACAGAGACAGAGTAAGGACAGACGTATGTGCACTCCAACCTGTGCCATTCCTATCCCAGTGTATCGCTACAGCCTCATGCTACAGCAGGAAAGGATTTTACTTGGTTCCTCTCTGAACAGCAACAGGACTGTGTCAGTCAGACAGGCACTTGGGTTTCGCTGTGCCTTTGGCCAAGGGCCAGAGCAGGCAATTCAGGCAAGAGGAGGTGGTGGCTGGCAGCCTCACGGCTCTGGGCCGATCCAGTTCTCCGGAGGCTGCGAAGCTCTGATTGCACATGTTCCAGCAGCCAGCACTGCTCGCGCTTCATGATTACGGTAGTGTGAGATTACCGCCTTCCACATCTTGCTGCCCACAAGAAGGCAGAGATCATTACGAGGGGTGGGTTACGTTTCCTGCCAACTTTCCCCTCAATTGAATCCAGCATCAGTTCGGAGAGAGAAGAATTGAGACATTGTTCTTCAGTTAATTCAATTGATATGGATACCATAAGACTCCAGGACAGTTGGCTTGCTCAGATGTCTGGTGTGATTACTCTGATGTTATTTTTCATCCTGTTGCTGCTGGACAGCCTGGGCTCCAAAGTATTTTCTTGCTGTAGAAGTGTCTTGTATGGTACTAGAGGAAGTAGCTCAGACAGTGATGTTAAGGACAACAGCTCTTCTGCTGCTGACACAAAACTACAGGAACAGATAAGCTGGGCTGATGCCAGCATGGCTTGACCATACTCATTTCCCCTCTTCACTGTCCTCTGGATGGGTGTTTACACACACACACAAAAATCTTCTTACTCTGGCCATTCAATACTGTTTCCGACAGTTTAAGCTATGCTTTAAAAACTAGTCCAACCACTAGCATGTCTCCTATCTGACAAAGTCTAGATCCTGGTTAAAACCCAGGAAGGATTACCATCTTGACAATAATTCTATGCTTAAGTCTTTTTGCAAGCAAGCAGCAGAAACTGTTATCTTCCTGTCTGAAAAAGAGACAAGTAGCTTCCTAATGCCAGTAGCCAGCGTTAATGGCACATTATTCATGTTTGGTCTACATGACACATAGATGTACACCATTTCAGCCTTTTTAAGGGGCACAGAATCCAGTAAGAGAAAGTTTAACAATTGAACCTAACAAAACCCAACAAGGAGAGCTTAGATCCTGGTCTTCAGCAGCACATGCCAAGGTAAAAGATGGGGAGATCTAAGGCCATGACCAAGATCATACTCCTGAGGGGCAGTAGCAGCTCCTCACCTGGCTCCCAAGGGCTCTGTCACAGGCAAAACAGGGCTGTGACTATTCCGACATCTCAAATATTTGATACCCAAGGCTAAAAAGTGCTTTGCATGAGCTTACACTCAGCCCTTTTCAAGTTATTCAGTTACTCTTCCTCAGGTTTAACACAAGCAATATCTGACGACCAAGCAAACGTTGAACAAATTTGGTTCAGTTCTTGAGCCACAATATGTCTTTGAACACCCGCCTCAGAAAAAGCCAAGTTCACTTTATTGAGCAAGGTTCAGCCTCCAAGCAGAGACCACACAAGTCTCAGCCCACGAAACAGAAAGCAGCAGCCGAGGCTGCACAATTTCAGCCTGATTTTAACTGCGTGTTTCAGCCTGAAGGGTGTTTCTGCTTTCACCATAATGCAACATTCCAGTTCAATGAAAAACACACAGCCAGCCCCAGAAAGAAGCAGCCGCTGCTGCAAACAATACCATTAACCAGTTACACAACAGAGCTAAGAAAACAAAGCAGCCATTTCCTCACACCCTTCCCACCTTCTTCCACCCTCCTGGCTCAGCAGTCATGAGACCCAGGCCTGCTCCTACCCCTGCCCCCTCCATGGCATCTGCTGCTTTTTTTTCCCCACCACCACCATGCCAACCTTTGTCTTAATTCCTCCCAAACAAATGCAGAAGTTTCAGGCAAAGTTGGGCTAGCTAGAATGAAGACTTTTACATAACAAAATCTTAACAGCTGTTCTGCCAGTCTCTATCTGGAATCCTGCCCAGCGGAAATGAACAACTCCTTGAGAGGCCAACCCAGAGGATTTAAAGGCAGATGTAAATTATCACAGCCAAATCAAGCCACGGGTGGTGCTAACATGTTTCACACCCTTGGAGTGAGGCACAGATTTGCTTAGGGAAGCCACCAGTGCCAGACAGGAGTCCAAAGACTTAAAACTTGAGCTTCCTTTGGGTCTCCAATTAACTCTTCCCTACAAGAGCAAACTTCACTTAACCTGAAGAACTTCACCTGATTCAAGGCAGTAACACTTACTTGCTCTTCAAACAATACTACTTCAGTGTACTGTGGATTTTAAGGTTTGCTCTTAACTAGTGACATGCAACAAAACAAATAATCCTAGTACAGAGGAATTAGGTTGTCCCTTCTTTTCATCTGATAAGTCTATATAAAATATGAGAGAAACCCTCACCTTTGTGTTTGCTGCAATCCAATTAGAAGTTTCACTGTCATCATCACACTTCTTAATCCATTTCTTTAACCACTGTTAGAAAAATGAAGAAAGAGTTATATTTAAATAGAGGAACTGTAAATGTTCCCAAGACAGCTGCTTACATTAAGGTAAGGTACACACAACCACATGGGAATACGGGGGTGCTGGCGCTGGAAAGCAGCGCACACAGCAACTAATTTAGTTACAGACATTTCCTGCAGCACCATCCTGATCCAGCAAGCACAATCACTCAGCCCAAACGCTTCAGCAATGAGTTTGCAGTTCTTAAGTTCAATCAACACAAACTTCACATGGGACTAAAATAACGACATTGTACACAGTGATCTGCCAGAACTGCAGTCAGAGCCTCTGTGATGCCTAGATTTACATCAAGCCAAGTTTTTCCTGAGGCTTGCAATGCTCACCTTATGCTTCTTTTTGGTTTGGGTGTGGAGTGGGTTTTTTTGGGGGGGGGGGGGGGGGGGGGGTGTTGAGTTGGGTTGTTTTTTTTTAAAACCTTACTGAGTTTATCAAACGAATGCAAGTAACAAACCCAAAAGACTGCTTGCACCTGTTAGATAATAAGCTGACCACATCTAGCCTGGAAAGCCCGGCTAAACCTTCGGTAACATCTTCCTCTCCTCTCCCCAGGAAAGTTATTTCTCACATTTGTCACTAGGAACACAGCCTGCTCTGTCCCCAAGGCATGAAACATGGCTGTCCATGAGCACTGCAAAGCCACAGGATCCCAGGCTTGATTACAGCTTTCAACAGCTCCATGAAGGGTTCTAGAGTTCACAGCATGACAGCAGGTCCTAAGACCAAAATAATTTCTTCAGCACAACAGATCGCAAGCCTGCTGGAGCCACTGAACACCTACAGAAATGCCTAGTACAGGAATGCTTGTTGTCAAGTGAAGCATCCACTCCTGAAGCACCTTCATTCTTCTTCAGAGGGTCACAGCTGTAACAGCCGCCTCATGCAGACGTTTCCCCATCTGGCTGAGGCACTGTTCTTTCACAAGGTCCAACTCTGCGGCATCCAGTACAGCAGTGAAGGCATCCAGTATGACTTCCCTGATTCTTCTCAAGCTATGGTCTAAACAGGTGAACTACTATATTTCTTGATGTGAACAGCTGCAACGCTTGTGCTTTCTACATCTTGCACATAAATTGACTTTAAACTTTTTTAAGTTAAAGTTATGCATTTAGAAAAGAACTTTAACATGCTCACCTTGCATTTAACAGGATCATGCCAGTTTTCACCACAGTTAAAGCTATAAGTGAAAGAAAGGGGAAAATAAGCAAATAGGGCAGATGATTATAATTTTATTTAAGTAGGTTAACACCATGGAGGTTGTCTTTCTGGACTGTTCTGCTGAAAGACCAAAGCTGGTCCTAAGGAAACACTATACATGTCAACTTCTCCTCCCCAACCCTCAAATCCCTCAACAGCCATTTCAGAGCAGTATACATCCCAACACTTTTTGATTCTCTAGTGCCTGCAGTCAAGAACCTCACCTAGTCTGAACCACTCAGCTGAAGGCCATCTCTCAGCAAAAGCTGGATCTGCCTCTAGGTCAAAGGAAGCCCAAGACACAGAGAACAACAACTACATAGTGATGGGCTTCGCAACCAGCTGGACCTAATCCAGGCTTACCATTTGTAGCCCACCCGATGCTTCTCCCACCATCTAAACCACAACCACATATAAAGACTTACTGCCTTGAAAGTGTATTAATACGTATTCTGTGAGTCTTTTACTTGATTTTCTTACCAAAACTGACGTCCACATTTGCAGCGAACAGGTTTAGCATCAGGATATTGGACTTTAACAACATGGTGGCAATCTGGAGCAGGACACCATTTTAACAGTCGATTACACTATGAAATAAAGCAAAGAAACACAATAGAGAAAGGATGCTGCACAAGGACACTACCTGCCTTTCATCCCTTTTTCATCCTTTCAATCACGACCTTCAGTCACACTCCTTCCTGTCCTACCAGTCCTCTGCAATAAGAGTGCTTTCTCTTCAATCCAAGCATTTACTTTCTACTGAAAGCAAGCAGGAATATGACAGTCAACTCTTCAGCATCAAATGGCCTCTTATGAAAGATGAGGAGCATAAACACTTTTGCTGACCTCATAGCTCACCCAGAGAAAATACTTGAAGAATATGAAGCCACGAGGCTTTCCACTGGAAAAAAGCATCTCAAGTTTTTTGCAACTCCCATCTGTTTCACCGCAACAGTCTTTCTGAAACCACTCAAACCATGCACACTAGCTTTTTACAAGCACTGCTTTCTAACACCGCTTGAACACCATCTCATCTCCTGTTCTTGCTGTACTGCAGCCAGATATGAGCCTGCATGGCTTTTGTTAGCCTTTCAGTCTGCAATGTGCTTAGCTCCAGCGTTGGATTAAAAAAAAACACACACAAAAAAAACCTCCAAAGCACTGCACACATCACTTCAAACAAGGAGTGAAAGCTTGATCCCAGTAACAACTTACATACTGGGCTCTACAGTAAATCTGAACACATACAACAGGGAAACTGGGACAGTGGGAGGAAAAAAAAGTATCTTCCAAAGCACCTTTTTCCAAGTTTATTTTTATTTTGCAGTTGCAAAGCTATTAATATTTTGCTAAAAGCAATTCTGCAGCTTTGCTTCAAATGCCAAATGTTTAAGACATGTTCTTGTTTACAACAATGTTTCCTGGGTTTCAGTCTGAAGTATCTCAGGTAACATTTCAAGAACTCTAAGTATTAAGTGCTCCTCAGAACCTATACATTGAACAGCCCTTGCATTCTCTTTATCTACAGCTGCTTGCCATATCTCTAGATCTTTTGTCCTGCAGATTTTTTTTTAGTATTTTCCTACAACTATACCTGTAACTAAAAGGGCTATAAAATAACCCCTGCAAAGCCCCTACCTTATAGTCACACTCTGTTAGAGACTATGCAACAAAACCTGCTCTACAGTTACAAACAAGCTTCAATTCTCTGGTTTGGTACATATGTGAGACAAACAATTTAGAAGTCACTAAAAGTTTCAAATAAAAAACTCACCTCTACAAAACTATTGGTTATTAAATGCTGGTACTTTAATTTAACCTTGGAATCTGTTATCAGACGCCTGTGAAAAAGGAAGAAACAGAAAAAACAGAAAAGTTATGGTGGTAGTAAACTCATTTTTTCCATACATAGCCAGTAAGTTAGGACAGACAGATGGCTTTGATTCCTCCTGCTACACTCGCATGTATTTTTCTGTACTTACCTGTTCTCTATGTGTTAGATAATTTATTACCTTATTATGAAAACTACAAATATCGTATTTAACTTCCAATATCAGCTTAAGAATCATACAGAAAGCTCATGCCGTTCAAAAGAACTGAACCTCTTGGTGTGGAGTACATCTACGTTAAACACGCACATTCTGTGGCAAATCCCTTTACAAAGCTCCAGAACAACTGTTGTGCAGTTAATAACTTTGGTAGGCCTAACATTATTTGGGTTTCAGTGGAATGCTACAGCTTCAGTTTAAAAATTAATGTTGTTTTAATCTATTTACCATAAAAACAAAGTTGATTTAAAATCAACATCACAGAGGTTTACACAACATTGACTTTAGCTTTAAATTAAGTCAGCTCAGAAGCAGGAGAGCAGAAAACTAGACAGATAGGAATCCTTTAAAAGCATGGTGACCACTTTTCTCGTGGACACAGAGACGCAGCTGACATGTGCAGACTGTCCAGCCTAGACACATACAAAATAATACAATTATGTATTGCCGAGCACTTATATTGTCTTTCAGTCACGACTAAAGTGTCTTCTGCATATGTATATATATATAAAGCTGGACTAATACACAGTTTGTGGTATTTGTTTTAAATCATACTGTGGAATACAGCTTTACACAGGCCATATCACATATAAATATTGAAATTAATAGATTATCCATTTCAGGGTGCAGCCAAAATCAAGTGTAGTCCTGCATGTTATCATGCCAACATTCATCAACAACAGCGCATGTGACGATGCAATGTTGCATAAATCTTAGCCCTTAGCAGTCTGGGGAGCTTCTCACCAAACAACGTGCTGGTTATTACATAAACATAGCACACGGCAGCCAAATTCCCAGTGCTAAAATAAAACAAATCAGCTGACAAAGCATCTCATCAGGCCCATGTCCATGGCAAGCCTGCAATTTTGGAGTGAAACTTACTTTAGAATGAAAAAACAATTTGAAGTTATAACATGAATTATACATTTCTGTTTCTTACTCCGCACCTAGGCTTCTAGACATAATAAATGTCTCTTTAAAAATTTATTTTATTATATGTATATAACAGGAACTGGAATTTAAATGAAGAGTAATGCCATAATGAACCAAAGCACATGGAGTACACCACTGGTTTTGCTTTTCAAACTGTCTATGATCACTCCACGTTAGCAACCCTGCCTGCTATAGGTTCAACACCACTTTCACAGCAACACTCGGGTCAAGACCTTCAAGAACTTTGCTGTGAAAATCTTTTGACAAACAATAAACGAAACTAGACAAATTAAGAGATGAAACTCACTCCCAGTGCCCATACCCCATACCCCATTTTGGGGGTACACTCCTCTGGAAGCTATAAAAGAAACAACCTCACTGAAGAAGCCAGGTTGGAAAAAACAAACTGCTTGCAAAAAAACCTTAACCACTGATCTCTTCTGGCAGCTCAGTTCAGAACAACAATCTCAAAAATTCATCCAAAGATGGCAGCAATCCTTGATCAGACCATAAGTTTTACACTTTTGTTCCATTTTGACAATGAATCTCCTCAAAGACCCCAATCAGTGGAATAAGCAAAATGTACATTATGTGAGAGGTCAAACACCTTCCCATAAGAATTACTTCAAGACCTTACTACATTCTGACATGGTACCGCAGCAGTGGTATTTGCAATTATGCAAAGGAAGATTTAAAAAAAAATGAGGCAGCACTCCATGACTTCCATACAGGAACCCAAAATCCATCCATTCCCACAGAGTGGGTTGATTTTCAGAGGTTACTACCAGACTGCTTCCATCCATGAGCAGCGGCCATTAGACATGTAAGTAATAAAGGCAGCCTGCCTTGCATATTAATGAAATCAACAACTTTGCATGTAGGTTAAAGCAATTACCAGCAGCATTAGCAAGGCTGAACAAGGGATAGAAACAGATTACCTTCAGCCAGTTGGAAGGTCTTGAAAGAACTGAAAGGGACCCTCTCTTCAACCTTCTTATTTAAGCTCAACAGTAACAAAGAAAATAGACAATAAGCTAGCTAAAAACTCACAAATCCAGGGAAGTCATCTGAATTGTTAGGTTTGGACTTGTAGGGAGATAATTCAACTTGAAGATGGTAACTTGCTGAGGGTAAGTACTGAGAAGGAAGCAAGTTAATAACTTTGCCTATCTCTATCTACTTTGATTTTCTGATAAACTGGTGCCTCTATACATTGCACATTAATCTTAGGTTCCTATAGCTTGGAAATCTAGAGCTGGAGACTTTATAAAAAGGAAAAGACCTAAAAAGAAAATAATTAAGGACATGGGAGGAGGTACAGATTCCAGCTGGGATTACTTAAATTTTTATTCATGCCATTTCGTAAGATTGCCAGTTTTCCATCTTTGCTTTTAAAGGAAAGCATTAGGCTTTTGCAAAAAAACGCACCTCCCTCCCCTAGACATTCAAGGTATCCCCTTGCAAGATATGGGAAAGGTGGACATTTACAATTTTACTTAGACAAAGGGAACTTGTTTTCTTTACCACCTGGATGTTGTTTTAGTATCATAAGGCCCAGGTATCTCTGCCATTTCTAGGCAAGGGGGAATCCCACAGCACATGGTACAAGCCACAGGCTGCACAGATTCACCCCAGTGTCATGGTTTTCTGTGCTATAAAAGCCATGAAATGAAACGTAATGATAGTCAGACCTACTACTAATATCAAGCAATAGCAACAGAAGCCATAGCAACAGAAGCCAGTGCTGCTCTCCTCTTCTTCCATCCTTTCCTTGCTACTTCTGTCGCCACAACCTCTTAACAATTTCAGCTAGTCTACCTTACAGGCACTACTTGAACAGCTTATTCAAACTGTTGCAATCAAGAAAACAATCAAGAAATTTCCTGCTGAGAGTGCAGACCACAAGTTGAGTTCAGACTCCAGTAAAAACCAAAAATCTCCGTCAAGGCTTCCACCCACTGAACTCTACAAACCACCCCTCAACAGGGCAGGAAAACATTTCAGCTACTTTCACTTCTATCCAGCCTACACTTCATAACTAACATAGAGCCGCTAATGCAGAGGGATATGGGAAATGGCTAGTCAAAGCAATCGATATAAAAACCAGCAAATTAATATCAATGAGTGAGTCAGACTTCAGGAAGGAAGGAAGAAGGTAACAGAATAAAAGCTCCTATTCAGACACTTTTTAGCATGAAGAATTAAAATAGAGTTAATCAAGGTTCAGAATTATGAAGGATATTACTCATGCAATAACATTGCCCAATATAAAAGAGAAGGAAGCTCATTGCTCCACCATGTACAAGCAGTCATCCTACAGCTGGACAACTTAATAAGCAAAATGACACAGGCTGACATACCGGCTTAATCAAATCTTATGTTTGAGGGTCAACTGCTTTCTATCAGAGGGCATACAACACACCCTCCATCAGACTGTACACAGGACTTCTTTCCTCTGACTCATTATTAACTATAACTATAGGACTTGGTGAACCAGTGGGTTGACCTAGGTAGGAAGTCCTAAATTCCTGCGTAAATCAAAGGAAACAAAATGCACAAAGCAGTTAAACAGGGTTTGGAAAGACTGCTTAGTGTTTATTCTGCTGTCATGCTGACCAAATTGGTCAAGGAGTCTTTCCTTCAAGTACTGTGGCATGGTTTTTTCAAAGCTAAACAGGAAGGTGAGACATGCTAGTATCAAAATAGACAGTTCAAGACCAACATTTCTGCTGCCTTAAAGCTTCTATGCATGTTTTTTAATAAGCCAGTACATTTGAATAGCATATAAGTAACAACGGAAAAAAGAGAGGAAAACCAAGAAGCAGCAAATCATCATACTCACATAACTGTATTGTCATCAACTAAGATATCACAGCCATGAGCAGGGCATGAAATGGTCTGAAAAAAACCAAAAAGGTCATGAAAAGAACAGTGTTTATCCTGGTTTTGCATCACAAAGAATTCCAAGGCAACAGACTCCGCTACAATCCACAGCAAAAATAGTACATTGGCTCTATCATCACGTCCCAGATGTGCCACTGTGCACAGCACAATTCCTCCCACCCAGAGCAAAGACATCTGCACAAGTGCCATGTAGTTCCCTCCAGCTTCACCCACAGCAAAGACTGCAGCTCCCAAAGCTTTAGGGCTTGGGGGTTTTTTGTTGTTCTTTTGGAGTTTGGTTGTTTGTGGTGTTGGGTTTTTTTTTAACTTTAGTGGGGAAGAATTCTCCCCTTTATTTCCCCCTACTCTCCAATACACAAAATTTCCAGAAGTCAGTCATAAGGTAGCTGAGTTGACATTTTACCTGTCCCATGCCTTCCTCCATTATTTTGGTAGTTAAATATTCACTCCAGCACTGCATACAGAACTTGTGTCCACACTCTAGGCCAGTAAAGTACTGCAAGGACAAAGACGACATTGGATCACTTTATCATGTGGATTCACTCAATCACTTCACCCTTCTTGATACTGTGCAGTTTATCACATCTCATCCCCCACACCAAACTTGAGACGCTCTTTATTTTGCATCATCACCACTACAGAATATTGTCAATGCAGCTTTAGTCATGCTTTCAAAGCCAGAATTTAATCCCCAACCCTAGCAGCAAGGAAAGGTGTGGCCGACATTTCCATCCTGCTTGCCCATTTAAACTGATCCTTGTTTTAGGGGTATATACAGAGCATAGCATGGCTCTCCCGTTTTACTCTTGCAAATGAGTAAAATACATGCACCACCACCACACAGGTCACAGTTATGAGATTATATGGAATCTTCTTTCCTCCTATTTTTTCCACTTGGCTTGATATCGCGTGTGGGTGCTGCCCAGAAGTCCCAGAATATGCGCACCAGCTATGCACAGGCACTAATTTAGTTCCCTCTCGTGTAGGAAACTAAGTGATCAGCGAGCAGTCTGCCTAACTGGTGAGCACTAAACAACAGAAATAGAATTGTGTGACGCTTTTAATGCGCATGCATAAAGTTTGCCAATTTGCTTGGTAAACTTCCCCCTGCAATCCAGATGCTCATCAGATGAAGACACTAAAGATCCTAACTGGCAGGTGAAAAATCACTAAGCAAAATTCAATAATGACTAGCTGTTGCAGACAGCAGGAAGGACAACTTCACCTGTGTGTGTATCATCGACACAGAGTATGTCAGGATACCATCTGGGATTAAATGGTTACACAAGCAGTGGAGAAGCAAACACTGCTGAGGAAAGACTGAAATTAAGTTACTTTTCTCGGGTCATCTTGAAGATATTTTATATCCAGTGTCAGGAGCAAGGACAAACTGTATTTGAAACACTTCACTCATACCACTATGCAGGTTAGTATTTGATGGCTTAGCTTTCCAAACCATCTTATTCTCAGCCAATAAGATAAAACAAGAGCTCCACCTTGAGACATCATCAACTTGTATGAAACTCCACAAGTGAAAGAAACCTGGTACCCTCTGCAGAGCAGCCAAAACAGCAGCAGGATGCTGGTAATTAAGAAAAAGAGAGTCCATTTTAAGAAAAGAATGTTCTCCCTAAACTGCCTCCTTGACCATTACAGACTCAAGATTATAGCCACCACATGCCCATTTTGTTCATCCAACACTGATACATTAGCTTGGTTACGCTCATCTTTCAATGCTACAGCACTTGGATTGCACAGGGAAGGAGCTTGTTAGCACATTCTTCCCACAGCCTCATCATTTTGTGATTCACACTCATCTGGCACTCCTGCCATCAACGGAGACACAGGTTTGAACCTGAGGCTTGGAAACATGCTGTGAGGCTGTAGCCAGCAGATTCGACTCTACCTGCCATGCCTACAGCCTGCCAGAGAGCACTCACCAGGAGCACCAAGGCAGTTAAATCTGACCTGACCAGTCAGCAAGGAGAGAAGCGAGCTGAGCATCTGACTCCATGCCCCGTAAAAATAGAGATACCCCTCCAAACCTTTGCTTTCTTTGGAACAAATAAATAAATAGTGATGTGTCCTGTCAGCCCATGGTTCAAGGAGAGAAGAGGCTGACAGCTACAGGGGTGCCCAGGTATACCAACTCCAAGACTGAAAAAATAGAAAAACCTTCAAATTTTCAAACCATTACTGAGCCAGCTAACAAGGTATCTGATGCTCCACAGATGCTGCTGTGACCAACTGACATCCCCTGGAGATGCAGGGTTATGGTAGAAAAGCCCCAACATCTGTAAATTTTGGGACACCAACAGCATACAACCATCCTGAAGACAGTACTGACTTTTCCCAGAATGATGGCTTCACCACATGTGATGGGAAGCAAGCACAGACAAGGGGATCATCACTTAATGAACCTAAATACTCCTGCAGCAAACACACACAAGGAAGCACTACAGAAGGTAGGTTAAGCACACATCTTCAATTAAGACTTGTTACAGTTACTGCAGGCAGTGAAAAGGTTTGCTAAATGCCACATGAAAGGCAGCCACCACTTCCTCCCAGGCTGGAAAGAATTCAGAGTATCTTTCAACCAATTTCTTTACTTTGAGGGAGTTCCCAATTATTTTTGGCTAAGCAGAGAGCAGATGTCAAGGGAGCAAGCAAAAAGGCTGACATAAAACCATCAAGTGCATTGAGTAACAGTGACTTCTGAAACAGCACGTTATCACAGGGGATGGCTCTACTTTCACCCTATCTATACTCATCACCTACTTTTCTTACAAAGCCAAGTGCTAGCAGCAGCATGCTGCCATTTGATATCTGTTCCTGCTCACTCTTCTGGTGGCATCAAACTGATCAAAGAAGGGATCAGCTGCTCCAAGGTGTTTACCATGACAGCCTCACGCAGGCTTTCTTTACTTCAGTAATGATGACGATAGCACCAACAGACAAAGTCATATGTGTGTCCTTTGAACAAACACACAGTTTGGACAAAAGTACGATGTGCCCCAAACATCTCCATCCCAGCAGCCTTGCTTTCAAATGGGATCTGAAGGCCAAGATGCAAGAGAGGAGGCAGGCAGAGCCACAACCTTCTCAATTCCTGTCCTCACCCAAAATAACTACTGGGACTTGACACTGGTTCATGGGGGCACAGAGGGACTAAAATATCTCCCCTAAGTTTCCAAACCATCAGGTTGCAGGCTGCCACAAGAGCATCAAATGCCTTGTTTTGCAGGTGCTTCCCAAAACTTCCAAATCACAGTTCTTTGGAGATGATCAAAGAGCTATAAAGACTTCATATACATGCTTTAAAAGGCAGACAAATACCACCTGCAATGACTCCATGAGAGGGTGAATATTCAAGACACTTACATTCCTGTAATAGCTGTACATTGCAAAATTTCTTAACAGGCATAACTCCAAACTCTCAGTTTTACATAGGCTGAAAGGGGCTCTCAAAAATATGGCTTTGGGGTGTGAAGAGGGAAGCTGACCATTGCACAGGATTTAAAAGCTGAGATTTTAGGCTAGGTATTGAACATAGCTTCTCCTTGAATTTGTAATTCACGTTGACCAAAACAGCTTCAAAATATATTTCAAACCAGATGGCTTACAGACACCTTGGACAGAAACACTACAGCCTTTTACAGAAGAAATAATAAATACTAGTTTTCCTATGTGTTCCATCTTTTACATATGGCAAAGAAACAGAGGTTCCCCTCTGTTGTCTCTTGACTTACTCAACATCAACAATATAGAGACACTCCTGCTCACCTGCAACATCTCACTGCTCCAGCCAAGAAACTGCTCTTCTAATAATTGGGCTGCTACTATTTTTCATGTGCTATTTGAACCACAAAACCAAAAAGTATTAGTGTGCTTTGTGCAGTTCTTTCCACTAGCTAGAAAATTGCCTCCCAGGCAGCCCACATACCCCTAGCCAGAGGAAAGGCACATCCACTGTGAGCATTGAGCGTATTGTTCCCACCTAGCACAGCCACTACATTAAAAAGGGGAGAACCATGTATCAGGAACATGAAATCTAAATTAGAAGTTTCCAAGAGGACCTATTCTAGAGATGGACATTAAGATGCTGGAGATGTCTCCTCCCATTTTTCCCTTTAAGTCCTCCTGTTTTCATAAAAATGCTGCATAGCCTAAAATCAAAATTATTTCCTTACTACCTATGTGGAAAGTCTGCCATTATTAATCAACAGGATATCAGCATAAGGTAGAGGGTCAAACAAATTTCTCAAGCTTGTCTTTGTTTTTCAAAGCACCTCTTTATACAATGCAAGTAACAATTCTCCTTTGCAGCTATTCTCTAAAGTCAGCACACACAAAGCTTAAAAGGAGATACACGAAGTCTTGTGGTTACTGGCTCAAGAGCAATAGTGATCTTAACACTGAGAATCTCAGTTGCCTGCAAGTGGGCTTTGCTCTGCTCTGCCTGCTCCAGAGCAAGGAAAAGGCTTACAGTGAGGCTACAGGAGCAAGGGCACTTTATTCAAGGCTACTCATAAACCCCAAAGCTCATAATGGTTTCCATTCTTAAGAAAAGCAAGCTCATATAACACACCCAGAGCAAGAGTGGAAGCCTTATGTAAGGGCTGTTTTGCTCTCTGAAGGTCAGGCAGACATCATGGTGTTTTGGAGGGTCAGGATAGTTCCACCAGGAACAGTAGGTTCCAATAAAGGAAGAGAATTCCTCACGTATGTCAGCACCCTGCCTTTTGGCAAAGCCACATATGAACTCTTGTATTTGAGCTTTTCCACTAATCTTGTTTTTTTCCAGGATCTCCCATCATTATGTCCTGCCCCTGGAAAGTCACAGCAAGTTGCTCGCCTGTACAAAACACAGTAGAAGCCTGCATATCAGATTAGCATATGGGGAAGTTCAGTATTTGTCAACAGCTACAAAAAACGTAGCACCATCACCAATCTTACCGCAAACCAAAAGACTAATCTAGAGCCCCAGCAAGCACTTCTACCCTAACCTTTTCTGACTAAGAAGGTATTGCACAAACATCATAAAGGTCGAAAGACGTCCACATTGGTTGTGTTTCCCAAACAGCACCTCATTTTACTCCTACTCCTATTCAGTTTTATTCTAGGCTTTCTAGCTAGACTATTTTGTATCATTATTTATTACTTTCATAAGCTGTTTCCTGTCTTGTTGTTCTGTTTAAGCAAATCCCTTTGCCCATCATGCTTTCCACATTTTTTTCTTTCATATTTCATTTATTTGTATGTCTCAATTGGTATCTGACCTTTGCAAAAATCACTTGATCTACTGCTTGCTTTTTTTCTGAAGAACTTTACTACACTGCTGCCCAGACCCCAGCATCCTCAAAGGTTTTTGCATAAGGGATAATAATTTCATTTGAAATACAATCCTGTTTCAGGTAAACTAATACTGTTTGCGGTTTGTTTAAAAAAAAATAATTGTCAAACCACGCAGTAGGAATTAAAGAGAATGCATAAAGCACTACAAAATTCTGTGCCCCGCCATGTTACTTGGATCACTGCAGCACACAAGACATAAGGTTTATTGCATTAAGGAACAATCCAGAACACTGTTTTTTAATGCATATACTACAGAGTAGAAAAGTCAATGAAAAAAGTGAAATCTCAGTTTCATTTCAAAGGCTGTTCAAACACTCTTGGAGAAGTCCTCACAGACTTCTGCCCAAAATGCTGTTTCAGATAGCAAAGTCTGGGAACTTACTGGTCAGATACCACCTTGGGTGCCAGGTACTCACCGAGTTTGGGTAGTTCAGATAGCAGATCTGACAAGGCATATCCTGGGCTGACGACCTTGTGTTCATCTGGCGCGTTCGAGACTTTTTGCTTGGATTAATTACATGACACTCTGCAAAGAGCTTCTCCAAGTTGCCATCGAAGTACCTGCATAACACACAAGAGAATGAGAATTTAAACTACCTTTCCTGTAAGTCATTTTTCAAACTGTATTTGGGAGTTAAATGTACAAAATTGGTCTTAGTATTTCAAGAAAACACCTGCTACTTTTAACAAACTCTTCACTAATTAACACAACACAGCCCTGACCACAGACGTGGATATTAGACAACTACATCATTTCAGAGATTTTGGCTTGAATTCCACACTCCTGAAAATTCAAGCACCTTCAATTCTTCAGCTGCATTTCAAGTAATTCATGGTTCTCCACAGTGATTATTTCACATTAAACCTCCAGGACAGGAAACTAGAGCAAGGACATCCTATTTCACAGTCCTGGTATCAGGACACCTTTCTAAAGCACAGGTTTGATGCTCCCAAGTTCAATTCTCTTTTCAGCTTAAGCCTTCCATTTTTCCCTGTATTCTCATCACTAAAACATTAAAGAGGAGGCAGGAAGCAGCAATCAGCCACAGTTTGTGATTCAGCAGGTCCCTAGTTCCTGTACTTTCTGTTTTCCTCCATGTACTCAGTTTACATTAAGTGTGCCCCAAAGAGGTTCTGGCTTCAATTTTGGTACTTCCTTCTCTGATCTAAGGAGAAATACGTCAGCAGTCAGACACTTGGTTCAGCTGATACAGCACTTATGCATGGTCACCCATCTCCAATTAAGGCAACTGCAGGACTGCCTTTCACACACTTCAGTCATCTCCAGAGTTTGGGAGCAATGGCTGCTCCGTCTGGACTCTGACCTCCAGTTAGACTAGCCTTCAATTTCACACTGAACACCCTGCCCACATCCAAAGCTTGCACAGTCCATCTCTTGGGCCTGAATCCTAGCCACTTAAGTACCTTCTGCCCCCAGTCAACCTGAGATATTTTAACAACCTCCTAAGAAAATACAATTCCAGGTTTGCACTGCTTCCAAAGATAGGCATCTTGGAATCTAGGTATCAAGACACATACTTAAACTCATCACAAAACAGACAAAAAAAAAAGCAACCAAGACTTTCTGCTGAGAAAAGATAGTAGGTGTATCTCAAAAATGTGGGACTAGACCTAGTACACAACATCTAACCAAAACGCCTCTGGCTAGATCATCTTATACTGCAGTATTCCCAAAAAGCCACATCTATAGCAGCTCTCTTACAGCATTACCTACCAACAAAATTTGACTTACAATTAAAAATTATTAATTTCACTGCTGGTTCATATGCTCTCGGTGCACTTCACATACTTTAGATCTTAATTTTCAGGACACTGAATTTTGAAGGTAGTGGTGAATTCTGGTATTGCAGCATACATGAGGCTTTGCCACTGTTCTTCAATGTTACCTCAGGGATTTAATTCAACCAAGTTATTTTGTTTGCCTTCAGGATTACTTAATATCTAGAAAATTTTATCAAGCAAATTCAGTGCAGTCCCATTATAGGCAATATTTTTTTAATTAAAGTTATGGATAAATATTAACCCCATACAACGTTTCCAGCCTTCAAACTGTTCTTACATACAGCATAATCAGTGTAGGCCACCCCCCGTTTAAAAAGAGCAAACAGTTGGGTGTGATGTTTGCAAAGAAAACAGTTTTGAAGACAAATGCTACGATGCAACTTTAATACTGGCATTTGTGGTCAGCTAAATGCTTATGGAAATAGTGGAGATTTGTAATGGTGGGCCATCTTTTAAGAGTGCATATCCACATCAGGAACTTGACTTTACCGCTTGTACCAGGCACTTCTATTTTTACAAAGTCTGCAAAAGCTCCTTTTCTGAGCCATGACACCTACTGCCCTACGCCAAGATACATAGACAGGAAGTCACCAACAACTGCTTTTCACCTGGAATTACCTATCCCTTCTGAATACCAATGGGTAAGTAATTCAGAACAATCACATCCTTCCCAGGCTTTCAGTTGTTTCTCAATAGCAGATAGAAAATAAGTGACCTGACATTGTGTGTTTCTCAGGGCTAAAGGCTAGTGGTAAAGTTAACTCTAGTAAGATGCATAGATTGGAGTCTTTAGCCAGTTTAAACATTTCCGAAGTACCAATACAGTTCAAAGTATGCAGGTGCTTACATTTTGGTACAACAGCCACAGCCCATGTTAAATGATTTCTATATCAAATGCCTGGTCCCTCCCTACTCTTACACAGGCAGCTAAGACTCAGCCAGGGCCACACAGATGATGGAGATAATATTAAGTCTCAGGTAACAACAATCTGGACTCTTAAGTCTTACAATATTCACTCTGCTCTTTGGCATCACCACTTGTAAGCCTCACCAGTGTTGAGGAGAAACGGAGTACTGGGTATTACTCCTTTGCATATTTTTTTAATGCGTTTGCTTTCTTTGCTGCGCCATGGTGTGCTGAGCAAGTAATTTCCACAACTATTTCCACATACGTATCTCAGACTCAAAATCATGCTGTCACTGGACAATAAGAACTCCAGAAAACACAGAAGAAAACCTGGATCTCCCTGAAAACACACAGTTCCAATGGATGCTCCAGAGTAAAGTCCAACACCTCTCTAACTGCTCCACCACTCCTTATGCAAACACACTAAGCGCCTAGTCAGAAGACTGTTCCAGTTCCTTCAATGGTTAGGAACAAATCTTAATTCCAATTACCATGCCTTTTTTCCCTTTGTTCAAGCATCAACACACACCATCCATTTAAGCAGATCTCCCTTTTCCCTTCCCATGTTCTTCAGTCAAAGGATTCACAGACATCAGCTTCTCACATGATATTCCTCCACTTCACTGTCCAGCAAATCTCCTCAACCACCAGTTTCTATTTCCATTCATCCTCCTGGAACCCAAGGAGGTCAAAACAAATGCAATTCCAGTTAAGATTTTACCACGATCTCATACAATTTCACCTATGCTTCTCCTGCCGATCTCTCACCTAATGCATCCCAAACGATGTCTACTTTTGTCCAGAAGTCCTTCATGGTAGCATCTTCATTTTAATCTCTTACTAGAAACTCCATATTGTTTTCCACCTCTGTGCTGATGAAACCTATCGTGACACTTTGTACCACTTTTGTTGCTAGGATCCTCTCAGCTGTCTGGGGTTTTTTTGCCTGTATGACATCTGGATCCTTCTCTGAACCAAATGCCTCCAAACAGACTTGTGCCAAGTCATTCATTAACACTAACAAACATTCATCCCAAAATTAACTGATAAGAGACTTACTAACAGGTTCCATCTAGTCTGCCACTTCCCTTTTGAGCAAAGTAATTCCATACACACCATACTAATACCTGAATCTAATGTATGCCCTGTATTTTGTATACTACAGTTGCATGCTATCATTACTGCTGTGAAATGTGGGAGAAAAATCCTTTAATTCCCTTCTCACTTCCTTCACAACTCCAGGGGTTTTGATTTTTCCTCACGTTGTCACTACTAAAGGGTTGCTTTTAGGTAGCTCAGTCCTTATTTTCATCTTAGGGAGGAGTGCAGCACCTTTAACAGCTTTTTTAAATCCTCTGCCCTCTTCTCCCTTTGCAATGCAGCTATTCAGTAATTCTAGCACTTCTGATACTTGAGAAATATTACGGTCTATTCAACCAACATTAGACTCTTTGCTCAACATAGCTGAATTCAATAACTGGTTCTAATAGTTTTTCAAAATTCATTCTCTTCATCACAAAGTTGTTTTCTCTGCTATTTTAAAATAGACACACCAGTAAATTATTTTCAAGTTCTGCTATAATTTCTTCACTGTTTACCAACTCCAAGTCCGTAATAGTATCAAGTCTTTTTGGCAAAGGGATCAAGCTGTCAGCTTCTTTATTTCCTCAAAATTTCCACCTGCTGTTGCTAACTGCCTAATCACAATTTTCTAGACATAATCTAATCCTATCCGAGGGAGCATCCAAGACAAAACCCCAAAACCCCTTTTCACTGGAGAAAAAAAAAGCTTCTGGTACACACTTTGGGATACTCAGTCTAGTGAAAGAGCATTTGTGAATATCAGAGATTCACTGTACTCACAGTAAAAGATATCTTCACAGCAAAATGCCTGCCATACACAATTTTTCACCTGTTCAGCCTCTACTGAACAGTGTTAAATACTTATTTGCCCAAAGGAAAGCAGCCAGCCGGGTACCTACAGAGAAGAGTCAGACCCTGAATGCAAGGGGAAGAGACAATCTGGGCCAGCAGCCAAGCCACCAGGGCTGTCCTGGCACCCATCCTCTGCTCAGTGGGACCAGAGACTTGCAGTCACCAAGATAAGCACCTACAAGGGACCGCAATACTTCTGTCTGTACCTCCAAGAATTAAATTGGGCCTTTGGTTACATGCAGAAATATTTTCCTTTTTAAAAAAATGACCAGGGGAAGGTACATTAAAGCAGGAGAGCTGCATTTTAGTCTCTTCATCATGAGGAGGTTCATCCCCAAAACTCCCCTCAGGAGGGACAGATGCTATCAGCCCTAGTAAAATTAGAAGGTAATCAAGATAAAGTTAGAAGCTAAAGCACTTCCTTCACTTATTTCTGAGGTTACCTGGTGTATCTGCACCTGCTAGTCTCCTGTCTCTATTAACCAAGCTTGTGAGACAGAGGAAAACAGTATTTAACATCTTTATTCTCCAACACACATGCAACACATCAGAAGCTGAACTCAAGTACTTCCCGCACTACCCACTCCCATACTACAAACAAATTCACCTCAAAACACCTATTTTGCTTTCGGACACAGCCAAATAATTACTGCCTCGCCAGTGGGATAGCCACAATTGAAAAACTGCCCTATTGCTTCACTGTAAGTGGAATAAATACCTGTAACATATCTGCCATGCAATTACTCCATGACAAAGCTGGCACAGACAATAACCTGCTTACTAAAAACATGCATAGCAAAACAAAAAAGAAGAGGTTTTCATGTTTTAAAACACAGAAATTTTCATCTCACAAGCTCAGACCTCACCACACTCAACACTTATCAAGAAAAAAGAAGCCACTTCATTTATCTGCTTTACTACAGGCAAAGTTTGATAAGGCTGCCTGTCAGGTCATGCTGACTCACAATGAACTAGGGTAAAACAGACACTGGCTAGGTATCGCAAATACATGCTATTAAGCAACCAAGTTCAAGCTCTGACTTGGTGTGAAATCAGGTACCAAAAATTGCACCCAAACATTACATCTTAGCAAGCATTAAACCCACCCAGACTGCAAGCAACAACAGGAATTTCCTGGGAAGTCTTCCTAATGGTTATTAAGAGTAAAAAAGGCCAAATTTTTACCAGTTCAACTGTTTAAAGTAAGAGTACACCAGGAAAAAAAATACATATAAGTCTCCAACAGTGTTACAGAACATGGATTCTCTTGGCGTGAAAGAACAGTGTGTGTAAGCACTTTTACTTGGCACCTGCACTGGCTCCCCAGTATGAGCAGATGCTCCAGCCCCGGGGTCAAGCTCTGCCTGGGTTTAGCCCACACAGCAATGGGTGCGCGCCGACAGGCAAGCCAGCACATAAATTCAGCTATTAGTAAGCCAGAGGTTTCCCGACACAAGACTTCTTTCGGCTCAGACACTAAGACTCAGTGAATGGACAGTGTTACTTTCAAGTAAAATATAAGGTTTGGGTTTTTTCCCCTTAAAGTAGTGTTTGAATTTTTTTTTTGTCCGATTAGAACGTGCCTTTCCACCTCACCATGAACGTTTCACAGTGTTTTCCAGCTCATTTACACTAGCACAATGCTGCTATAAGTTTTGCTGGACACACACAAAGCCAAGCAAGTCTCAAAAGTGATCTCTGTTTTGAAAGAATAATCAAGTCTAAATTTGGGCTTAATCATCTTGTCATGTTTGTCTAAGCAAGAACCACCTCTATTTTAGCAAAAAGGTGTGATGTATAGCTAGCTCATGGCATTACTTCCAGCTCCATCACTATCAAACTGGTTTTCATCCTGGCTGCTGAAGTAATCACCTGCCTCTCACCCTTGCCTTCACCTATCTCTGCAGCAATCACAACATCTTCTTCAACACTAAGAGCCAGCTCTCAGCCTCTTCCCCAGCCTCCTGCTCCTGCCTTAACACTGCTGAGCATCAGCAGAGCGCTGCAAAAGGCTTCATGGAAGCTATATGGTGAAGAAGTGACAGAAAGCAGCACCAGCTACTTGAGAGAAAAATATTTTAAATTTTTTTCTAATACAACAGGACATCATTCAGCAGCAAAACTGTGACTAGTGTGCAATAGGTCTGCATAAGCAAGGGTCACACATTACTCACAGGGGTAATCCTATAGAATTAAGATAAGTATTTTAATGAACATGTACCATGAGTACATGTTTACCTGTGGACTTTGTAAATATTTGTGTTTACTTAAAGTGTTTGGTTGGAAACTGTAATAGCCTTAACAATACCACCTCACATAGAAGTGGCTGACACCCTCCTTCTAAAAAAACCCACAGTCCAATTTTTTTTTTTAATTATTTATGGCAGCCTTAAACAAGCTTTCAGTGAGAAGGAGAACAAACCTATTGAATAAAGGGATGACATTTCAGTACACTTACACAGAGGTATCTCAAAAGGAGATGGAGGTAGCCAAGGAGACTGAACTTTAGCCTGACCAAAAGAACTAGCACAAGAAACTCAAAGACATGAACAGAAGTTACAGAGAAGAAACTAAATCAGAATGCTTAACAGCTGTCATCAGACTTAAATAGCCTCAATGTAACTATATGGTACACAAAGCCTTCGTACTTCCAACATTAACTAAAAGAGGTCAATCTCAGGAAAATAAAGCAAAGACTAGAAAGCTTTAAAAAACACAATAACTTCAGACAAAAAAAAAAAATCTAGGCCAAACAAAACTAAGATATACCTGAGCATCATCACTAGCTGAAAATGTTACATAAAGGGGGTTAAAGGTGTCCTAAATCCATTATCCCACGACAGTGGAAATATTTAAACTCCAAACCCATCTACTAGCAGACTGGAAATCTGTTGCTCTTCCACACTTGGTACTGTGCGTGACAGAGTACCAAGCTACACTGACTCAGCCACAGCACAAAAGCACCTACGGGCTGTTAAGCAGTATTTATCAATTCAACAGCACTACCAACAATTGTTTCTGTTTTACTAGCTAGAAAGCATCCTATCTTCTCATACTCTGATCATCAGGCAAAGGAAACAGTAACTGAAAGTCAAACAAACAATCCTACCAGGCACCAGCGTCCTTCTGCCCTTACCCCCCCCACCCCCCCTCATTTAT
>JAVJGI010000063.1:1033782-1060086 GCA_035590275.1 Ibycter americanus | reverse complement strand
TCATCAGGCAAAGGAAACAGTAATTGAAAGCCAAACAATCCTACCAGGCACCAGAGTCCTCCTGCCCTCACCCCCACCCACTCATTTATGTCTCTTAATACTTCTTAAGACCAGCAAAAGCTGTAACAACCAGTAAGTCCCTGTACTGCCTTCTGGTCCAGACTAAATCTCCTAATTCTCCCCTCAGCTTCTACACATAAACTGAATTCTCCAGTTCCCTCACATTCTCTTCAACAGCGACATTGGTACTGAAAAAAAAAGTGCATTACCACTGTAGCTGGATTTGGCTTCCACTGTATAATAAACTATAAAAAGTACCTTTACCAGCTACACTTCCCAAAAGCTAGGAATCAAAGATGATAAATAACCATAAAATGCTCTGCTCTGAGGGGGAGGCAAAATTCAGACCATAATTTACGCACACACTAAAGAAAACCTAGAGCTGCAAAGATGAAGGCAAGGCAGATGCACTTTACCAGCACCCTTTATCAGTCAAGAACAGTGTATTCTTGGCAAAACTAACAAATAAACGTCAGGAATACACATGCTAGCATGGCATGCAAGAGCAACTAAACCCAAATCCAAAACAGTTGCCACACAACAGGAACCTGTTCCTGCTTGTTTGCTTTCAGAGCCTGTGAAAATGCTATGCCTGTATGTGTTCCAGCTGGAAGGCACCCCTTCATCCAATGGGCAACTATCTTCCAAAACTTCTCTGAAGTCTAATAGGTATTAATATTAAAAGAAGGACTCACTCTTAGCCAATAAAGGCTGCTGAGAGGGGAACATTTAGAGCTTACACAAAAGATTCTCCTGCCACATACTGTGCGTTCATCCACTCTCACGTTGATCTGGTAATAAACATTTCTTGCAGATCTAAAGCAAAATGTGGCTGCATGCTAAGATGGCTGCTTACCTCTCCATCAGCTTCTCTTTATCCCAGTTGAAATGGCTAAGCAGTATTCGAGTGATAGTTGCTGGATTCTAGGAGAAAGAAAAGAAGAATAATAAATAACTGAGTAACTGCTTGATCATGCTGGTATACTGTTATGAAAACATCAAGTAGAGTTTTGAATACATACTGATAACAAACAGTGCAGACAATACATATCAACTAACATATACTGGCAAGTTGTTTGACTTGAGAGACAGAAAAATTAAAAGAACTCTATAAAGGAAAACATCTATATAAAATCAGACTAAGATGAACACTTAAAGAACAGGTTAGTTACTGCTACCGCAACAGATGCGGAAGTGCCAACATCTCCAGGTAAACAATATAAACCCAGGATGTTCGTAAAAAGCAAGAAGGGCTAATTGCCATCCATCCTACCCATTTCTGCCACAACCTCCACACCATTTGCAGAACAAGAATATTCCTTGTTTGTCCTAGCCCCAACCACCAAAACCCTTGGGCTGAAGACCCTCTCAAAGTAACCGGCTGCCATTGTAAGGTGACTGTCCTTTGAAGTCTCCAGATGTTCCTGAAGCACCCTGAGATCCAGAAAATACTATGCAATTATATAACTAAGGAAAGAAATACACCCTAGAAAGGTCAGAAATAGGACCAAAAGCTGATTTTCACCTGTGTACAAGTTTTTCTTCCAACTAAATCTGTATCATCAGCCAAGGATTTGGTTATGTGAGCAGAGAAGCATAACAAACCATATAGCTTCTGTTACCCCCCAGAACCATGTTTTAGCTCTCTAAATTCAAACACTCTGGGCTCAGTTTTAGGACCATTTACATGCAGAGGCAACAGTGAGCACCCTGAGAGCAGCTACATGTGCTTTGCCATTTGACACCAAAATGGAAGCTTGCCTTAGGGCAAATTTTCAGTGGACATTGAAGCTATTGAAAAGTAGGACATAAACTAGCAATGTGATTTTCTGAGCCCGCAAGCTACAGCTACAACTTGAAGCTGCCAAAAGCCAATGCCGCCACCCAAAGCAGTGATCCCACCCCATCCTTACCCTCAGCTGCACGCTTGCATGTCCTGTGCTCACCAGTCCATGCTAGTACAGCCATCTTATATTGCAACACTGCAAATAACTGGCTTAGAAATGGATCTTTTTCCTTGAAGTTGTTTTCTAACCAAATCAGCTCCCCAATTTATTTGATTGCCTGACCATACAAACAGCTGCATTAGCACAAGGGAGAGGGCAGGAGGGGAAAGCAGGACAGCATCTTTCAGCAGCAACACCAACAAAACATTCACTGAAATAAAATTCACTGAAATAAAGCCCTAGGGTCAAAACGTAAGCACAAAGAACTAGTCTTGTGGTTTACACTATAAAAAGTGACACTCCTCTCTCTCTGCAGTGTGTTCTTACTCTTATTAAGACCAGCACAGCTTGTTTAAGATGAAATTAAGAATTTTTCCAGCTTAAAAAGCCCATGTGAACAAAAGCAGCTTTAGAAAGGTTAGACCAGATCCCTGATCCAGTCCATGTGGGGCCCTATAAACATGGTGGGACAGCAAATCCTGCAGTATGGAGCAGGAAAACCAGAAACCAGTATTGCCAAACACACTGTATTGTGAAAACATGGCCCCAGTCCATCTTTGAACAAGTCTCCTAGGTGATATGGATCCAAGTTCCTAACTGTAGTAACACAGTGAGGTGCCTGACTGACAACCACATGCGACTGGCCATTACAAACCAGCGAGGGAGCACCCTGACCTTCAGCACACTAGCAAGAGTCGGGGTAACAGTGCTGCAGCCACCTGCTATGGAGGCAACCCCACTTTCAGGCAGATTTATCCATTTCCTTGTGTTGAAAGCAGTGATGGTGCAGCTTCAGGACAAGCTGGACTAACTCGCTGCTCTGACAGAGTTATTTCCCCCTCTCTTTGTAGCTCTCAGCCAAAGCAGCAAGCTGATACACCTCACAGTGCAAACGCAATGCAGATACACCCCGGTATATACCCTGAAGCAAGGGTGAGAGGCTCTTCAGGTAACAAGACAGTCTTTGCAAGGAGCTACATCCTCAACTTCTGCCCTGGCAGTGAGGCCAACAAGTGCTCTGCCCAGCCAACACTGCTCAAGCTGCTACAGCAATGCAGGAATCACACTAAACCAGCACAGAACCCCATTTAAAGAAAAAAAAAAAAAAAGAGAATCAGGAAAAGCTTTCTGATAGCATCAATCCCTGATCCAGCCCAGCACGCAGTGGCACAGAGCCTGTGCCAGCACTGCAGACAGAGGGGAGCAAGCAGCTGAGGTATTTCAAGTCAGTCCTGCCACCAAGAAGCTGTATGGGAATTCAAGGGTCTCCATCATCAAAAGGCTACTCCAGCTCCAGAGAGGATGACTTCAGCCTCTTTCAGAGCTTTAGGTTTTGATCTTTCTAGGTTACTTTATATTTGGGTCTCCACAACACGTTTTTCTGTAATACTACACTGTATTATGTAGCAGTACCTAAAGGAGCTCTTAACAGCTCACAGACACACTTCCTAAGAGCAAACTAATCAAAGATGAAAATATACTTTAGTAACTGATCTTATTTCTAGATTATCTTGGTTATGATACCAGCTCCTATAGTTCGTACAACTTTTATTTTTAAAAAAATTTCCAAGGTCTAGGACAAGTCTTGCCTCAGCCCAGGAAATCTCCTGCTAAACATTTCAGGCAGACAGCACATACAGGTTTCTCTATGTAATCCCTCAGCACTGTCACATCTATAAAGCACATTAGAGTGTGGCAGGGGTGAGGGGCTCAAGTAGTTACAAACAAGTTTCAGATAGTAAAGCATGCAGCTCTTCTCAAATGTAAGGATTCTCCACTCAGCCTAGAGATCTGCCAGATGTACAAGAAGAGAGTATTTTCTTAATTTCTCAAGCAACAGCATTAAAAGAGCTTTAAATTAGCCTGAAGTCTGTCCTACCTTCTGCCACAGCAGCCCACTCGGCCACTGCATTAAGGCTTCTGGGAATACCTATTAATCACTTAATAGGCTAAGAGGCAACTGAGGTAGTGGTCTCTGGCTGACTTTTCTTTTTAAAGATGACAGGCAGGTTCCCCCTGCACTGAGGGATAATTTATGCCATATCAATAAGGAACTAGAGTGGTCTGTGGTGATTATCAAGTGCGACAGGGCAAATCCAGCAAATACTGCTGTCACCAAAGGACACATGGTCATGAAGAACAAGAGTCATTTGTGGCTTCTGCATTTTCCCAACAGAATGGCACTGAAGCTTTCCAAAACAAGTTTCCCTAGACAAGACACCTCAAGTATCCAAACACCACAAGAAGAAAGCTGTTTTCCCACCACAATGGCAGCATACGAAACAGCACGTTATTTAGGATTATACTCCACAGACCAGCACTGTTGGTTCTGCGTATTATAACACAAATACGGTGTGAAGGGATAGCTTTTACTGGCTTGTTGGGCTTTAGCTTCCTCTAGCTACAACATTATTTGTTCAACATGTTAATTTAAAAAAAAAAAAATAAGGAAACACCAGCAGCATGACAAGCTCCTACCAGAAATAGCTGGGCTGCCTGCTTTCTCCACTTGCCACATCTAAGATCTAGTATTTAAAACTTAACTAGCTGTTTCACTCAGGCAGAAGGCAAGGATTAATACAACTATGCCCTAGCTCACATGCAGCATGGACAGCAATACAACCTGAGCCAGCATTACACAGGGAGGACTGAAGACAGGGAGGGAGGCAGCACTAAGAGGCTTGGTTTGCATAATGTGAACCACAGTTAAATACAAATGAAAAAACCTCTGGCATTAAGGATTGTTCTAATTTAAGGCAAGGCACACCAACAAGGTACCAGGTAACAGCTGCTCCACATTAACTGCTTGCATGCACACACCTCACAATTACTTGGGAGCAGCTTTGGAGTGTATCACAGCATCTATCACAATGAAAGGTTAGCTGCTGCAGAGCAGCTATGTCCTGTAACTCTGTGATATAGGGATAAACCAAAATGATTTGACGTTTCAACCCCTGTTTTGACACTAGTTCTGCTACAGCACTCTGTCAACCCTGCCACTGCTGTACAAGCCCTTAGCAATCACTTTGGACACTCACTCTGCCCAGTGCTGTGAAAATTAACAGAATATTTAAATGCCACTAGATTACACAGCACTGGTATATTACAGTTTCTGTTCTGAAACTGGATGGGCTTCTCATTTGGCACACAGGATTATCATCTACAACTCTTACACCAGAAAGATTAGTTATGAACAGGCTACGATGCTGCTCAGACAGGATTACTACTTAGGCTTGAAGCTGCAGCAGGGAGAAGCGTGCTTTTGCAAAGGGTATTCTGTTTACCAAGAAAAATTTTAATAAGTAAAGCAGCCAGAAACACACTGCAAGCAAGGGAAAAGCGAACACGTTCAAAAGCTCTGTTTTCCTCCAAACGTGGTTTGATGAAAGCTGAAACTGCAGATCTAATTTACAACAGCCATCTATTAAATTTTACATGTTGAAGCCAAGGAAGATTGCAGTGAGCCTGTTGATATCCAGATAGGAACGAAACCCGAGGAAAGCAGCCATTTTGTTGAAATTCTCAGGGCACTTTAAGAGACTCGCTGTCACAACTATCTCGCTAACAAAACATTCATAATAAAGCTCTGCCCAGAGAGAAACAGTCAGTCCTCTGGCAGTGATTTCTTTTTTTATTCGTCTAACAAAGCAGCCGAGTCCCAAATGTGCTTCAGACAGATCCCACTTGACCACTTGAGGTATTTACATTTACTATCGTGACCTGTATTGCCATGCTCAGGCACACCAATGCAAGCAGGAGATACAGGGATGGGAAACCCTGCAAAGGTCTGGAATTCTCCAAAGAAGCATTACTAATTGAAATAAAACTCCTTAATAGAATTTACTTGAACTGGAAGCTTGGTCACTAATACCTGAGGTGAATTCCTTTTGCTGTCAAAATAAGAAAGTATGAATTGGAAGGAGGAACCTGGATGCACTTAAACACATACATAAATCATAAATTAAAGATTACTAGGACATCAGCTTAAATCAGAATTTCCAAGCAACCTAGTCTGCTGAATGACAGTTTGCAGTACTTGACCCATTCATGTTTTCATCCATCAAGACTGAGCTGTGTGGTTAATTCTTGCAGTTATTACAGAGAAAAGCATATTTTATAGCTCAGCTGCTCATCACATGCTGGGAGTAAGCTCCTGTTTCAATTTCAGCATTCACTGCAGATAAAAAACATCTAAGAACAACTTAAGCTCAGTTCTCCAGCAAAATCCTTTCCTACCCTTCTTGAAACATGGTATTGATAAATTCTTCATTCAGTTTCTTCCCATTTCATGGCTGGTTTTGTTGTCTAAATATGGCAGCTTTTCCATTTCAATGGTTTTCATCCCAACTGCAGCATCTATAACAATAGCAGAGGCTTTTTCAGACTTGGTACAGCAATACAAGTTTGACACCACTTCCAGTTTGGTTTTCTACACAATTGCTTTTGCACTCATGAATTAAAGTAGACACTTCAGAAACACTGGCTTTGCCCAAGCCCTAGACATCTGTAAAAGGTTTAAACCTCAGTAACACCCACAGCTATATTCCACTGGTACAAAGTGGCACAAGACTGTATTTAAATTTCCCAGCGGAAGGAAACTGACTGGTTTCACATCAGTTGACAGCAAAGAATAAGAGTTTGCTTGGTGGTGACATATCGCACGCACTGGTGGAGGAGCAAAGGGCCGTCAAAAGAACAGCTCAGAAGCCAACACCTGTCTGAAACCAAGCTGCACAAACATTTGCTCCAGTAAAGTAGCATCTAGGGACAACATGTCACACCATCGCTGTAAATATTTGATCAGTCAAAACCCCAGCTTTTGCCAATAGTAGAGCATCAAGTGGAAATTCCAGCTACTCTCTGAACATATGCAGGATCGAACCTCCAAAGCCTGTCACCATGCACACTGTGCCACGGAAGGAAGCATTCATAAAATAATGAGCATGTCACATTACATGTTAGCAGGTAGAGTAAGCGTAACATTGCCATGAAGTTTAAAAGATTTCTTGATAAATTAAAAAATACTTTTCGCTTGCCTCAGCTGTAGCTCTCACTGATGGTCTAGAGACCAGCATCATCAGATGTGCTGCATGTTTTTCCCCACAGCTCTCCAGATGGCTCCAGGTCATGGAGGTGATATGCAGGCAGGCATGCCCTAAACCTCAAGACCAAGGCAAACAGGCAATACTCAACTGCATTATGTGTCACCACCGAACAGGAGAAAAAACCCCCCATAATTCTTCAATTACTTCAAAACCCAACAGCTTTGTACACTGACACTCCTTTCTGAAGGACAATAGCTCCTTCCCCACCCCACAGCACAGATCAAGGGTAACCAACACAATAGACTAGGCACCATACAGCTGCTTCCTTCATCAGGTAATAACAAAGTGGACACCAGCTCAAAATTCTGCAATAACTAGGTCATCTACTCCATTTTAACACTACTGCTCTTCACTTGCATCCCTCCCAGCCCCATACAGGTAACCTCAGACAAACATACAGAGTAGAAAGTGTTTTAAATAAGCTTTTAGCTTGAATCTCATTACACCAAGACTGTAATCTTAAGGTTTGTATCGTTTTGCAAGTGCACTAAGCAACCTTCATTTGTGAAGATCCAGTCACATCTGTCCTTTCAGGAGACAGTTACATGAAATCTTACAAGCACAAAACCTGATTCCTAGCAGCTTAATAAAATTCCCAGGAACTGAATGCAGAAGACAAGATGTAAGTGTTGAGTACTTCCAGGATGTGATCTCCTAAAGAGGGTTTCTTCAAACTTGCTAGTTTTTAAACACCACCAACTGAGCACTGTTGAGAAGCTGCTGGAAAACTTTCATGTAATCTAATATTCCCTGGTTCAATTACAGACAGAAGAGGGCTGTTGTGAGAAGATGAGGACAGCAGCTAAATGGATCAGTCTGCCACCACCCATCCATACTCTCCTTCTCTGCCATCCCTTGAGGCTTGGGAGAGAATCATACCATGGTACATTTCTGCCATCAGCCATCTCATGGTTTATGAGGCCAGTCCCACACATACAGGTGGATATAAAATACTTCTCACCTTCCAAACACGTGTTATAAAAAAACAACAAAATCAGGACTGTTCAGTCTCCATGCACCCACTGAGGATATCATCTTCGCATCCTACAGCCCCACTGAAGCCACACTAAGTGACTCAAATTACCCACCTCTGAATCACCCAAAAATTTACCTGTTAGGACTGTTACTGGCATTTCTAAGCTACTCAGCATGAAGCCAGGCCACTTCCCTGTGACACTGCCAGTCACTGCTGTCAACTGCTGTCTTTTGGCTGGCATTTACCACTTCACTGTGACTTCCAATTAACACATACATAGGCTTCAGCTTCCATGTTGATCATCTCCTTAGCTTCCTACATCTTTCTTCATCTCATTAACTTCCCTTCACACATCATCTCTTAATTTTGAAAATTAAGTTTCACAGAATTACTGTATTAGTACCATTACGTGATGGCACCAAATGGCAGCTTGATATTATGATCTCTGTTTGTAGTAACCTATCTGCACTTCACGGATTGTTTCTAGCTCTGAGGAACATAGACCCTTTGCAGAAGAAGATAATAAAAAGCAACTTCGGAGAAAACACTATTACTTCAGTTAATTGGTTCAAGAGGCAGAAATGAAGCAGCTGCTTTAAATTTTCTCTAAGCCTTTTGGAAAGTTTTCAGGTTAATGATTAGGAGCTGCAACAAAGATCTATTGTCTAACAGCTTTTAAAATCAGGAAAAAAAAATACTAAAGCAACAACTCCAGGATGAATTAGCAAATTTGGAAATGCAAAAACTCAATTCACACTGTAATACTTCTAAATAAAAGAAGATTGGATGGATTTGCCATGCTGCTCAAGTATGCTGGGCAGCATGGGCTCTCAGACGACTGCAGAAGCTCCACCACTAACTCAACACAAATTTACAACTGCATACATGATACGATCAGGGAACGTATTTTCCAGTATTTCAGCTACACTTGTTTCCATACCAGGACATCTATGGTTTGATGACAGGATACAGAGATATGTCAACCCATATGTTACACATATAATCTGAAGAACATTTTGGCTTCTACTTCCTTTTGCTGCAGTTCTGGAGTACAAAGTCAACCTCTTAAAGAGCAAAGACCCACAGGTACAAAGGCCATAGAATTCGAGCAAGTTATGCCACTGTAAGCTCCTTGAGAACTATGGAACAAAAGGTCTTCAAACGTACTCACTTTCACAAACCATTGTTCATTTTCAATTATTTTAGGTTAAGGAGTACTGCTGTTTCACTTCCCCCAAAGGCAGCATCACATAGAAGTACCTCCCTCCTCCTGGTGTCTCCCACCACAAGAAATCCCAGCATACAAGCAAAAGCTCAGCAAATCAGCGTAAGCAACACAAGCCACTGCTACAGTTCGCAGAGTTGCTGCTGAGCAACTATAGCTGACTTACTGTGAGAGAACCAGAGTGGGAGCACATGGGTGCCAGAGTACGTTTCAGAAAGGGTTTATTCAACCCATTGCCTCCCACTCACGAATTTGCAAAGACTTGCCTTAAAAGAGTAGGAGAAGGTGATGGCATCATTTCCATATAATTCTTCCAGTTTACTATTTCAGTGGTTCCTTAATAGCTTCTATTGCAGAGAAAGAAAACAGCACACAGCACTGCAGCTAGGCTGAGGACAAGGCCGTATTAGAAGCCCCAAAAGAGTTCTGGCTACCCTGAATGCAAAAAGCCTGCAGGTTCATCCAGGTAGAGTCCAGGTCCCTGGTAATCACCAATTTCCCCTCACACCAAACCTGTAGTCAATATCCAGTGCCTCACAGTGCTGCTTCTGGTAGGATGAGAAATCAATGAAATGGATGGCTATTTAGAAAAAGCAATAATAGACCTCCATGTCCCAACCACAAATAACATGTAGTCAGTCACCTTTCCTGTTCATCCATGTAACACTACTTGCACAAGCAGTGTCCACAAAGCTATTTCAGTCCTCTTCCCTCTTAACATTATACATCGCTGCTCTTCCAGATCCCGAGGCTCTGTTTTTCCCCTTGTATCATACATGACCCCAACCCTATGAAAGTTCTCATCGCACCACGCCATTTTGACCCACCAGGTAGTTACTGTACTGTTTCTATACATCTACCACAAATGGATCCAGCTCCATCAAACAAGAGATCTGTTGGTTTTCTCCAGATCACCAGCATCCTCAAGGGCAGAGAGAAGCATTATTTGATACTTTCAGTCCTGCATGGTCTCTCAGACCAACAGTCTCTAGAAAACTAGAGAAGACACATGGGTATGGTTTCAGTTGTTGTGACAAACCAATACGAAAACACACAGTGTTTGTTCAAGAGGAATGCAAAAGCCCATTTTGCCACAGAAAGAAACAATGATGCTGAAGGAAGGCAGGAGTTTAAGTGACTAGGCAACATGTACCAAAATACCTTGGGTTAGCCAAAGAGCACAGGTTGGTCAGAACCAGGTAAGAAATCTCTTCCCTTGAACCAGATTTTAGACACACTAAGGAAGACTCCAGAAACCCAGAATGGCTTAGCTGTGCACTAGCTCTATTTTTGCCTATGAGATAAAGTAACAGCTACTTGGGTTATTATTTTACTTTGAAATAGGGCAGCAACTAGGCAGGGCAGTAAAACACACTCTTCAGAGTCTGCTCCAAAGAAGCTGCATCCCATCACCACCAGACTAAGCAGCAGCTCAGAAGGTATTTATTTCAGCAGCAACACAAGCTCATGCAACCGCTGGCTCCTGGGCCTGCTGTTGACCACGCAGTGATGGAAGCACGACTGCTTGCACAGCTACAAGCAAACCAGATAGAGAAACTGACTTGGGTTAAGAGGGTTGCTAGTTTATTTTAACCCAGAGCAGGATCATCATGTGGCCAGACAGCTGAGCTGACACAAATCAGACAACAGGGACTTGCTTCCAAGAAATCTGTTTGTGAAAGAAGCCTGCTGAGAGCCATGTGTCAGGCACAAAGTTGGGTCTTCCCCATACCAACAAACTCCCTAAATCTTCTTGTCCCAAAGACTTTACAGCGTATCAGGGTATAATTTGATGCAAGTTACAGCCAGAGGTCCCACTTTTCTCCTCCATCACCCCACCAGCAACTTTAGCTTACATCTCAAAAAACATAATCCAGAAACATTGTTTCTCATCTTGAAGAAAACCACAACAGTTTGACATCTTTCTTCCAAAAGCTTTCTCCATTTGCAAGACAGATCTTGAGGGAAGTGGCTGCTCAAGAGTGCAGTCCCGCTACTAAGAGCGGGACCTAGCCCTGTCTATTATCATCATTACAGTTTGAGGGCCATATTCAGCTGGGCTACCAAACGCAAGATTTTAACAGTAAACTGTGGGAATACTGCCAGCCTCTAGAGATGTGTCCTCAATGTAACAACATCATGAGCCTGGAAAGACAGAAATTTTTTTTTTTTTTTTTTTTTAAGGTCTTCTACTAGTCAACATTGGAAAGACTAGAAGTGGCATATGTCAGGTCAGCTACCCATCAAGCTAATAAAAGGAAAACAACCCAAAGCACTGCGTTTGGGTTTCGGGGGAATGCTGTCTTCCATGACTGTTTCTGCATGAACTATATATTTCTGGGACAGTACAGATCTGCCAGTGTGAGCTACAGAAACAGTCCCATTCGCAGGCAGAAACAGACAGTAAAGGAACAAAGCTGAAAGAGGAACCGTACAATTGCTTTTCCCTTTAAATAATTTTGTAGAAGTCCTAAAATGCCTCAAAAAAAAGCTTTTCCTTCTTTTTACTCACTCAAATATGTATCGGTGCATTAATTTCACTCTTTCACCATAGTCAGCAGCGTACATTACCAGATTCTGGTCCAGAGCCAGAGTCACTCATAGGGCTGTGCCCATTTCACAGACCTGATGTATCTGTAGGAAACTGGCACTGCTCCTCCACATCAGGTAGCGAAACTGCTGTCTCTGCTAGCTCCAGTTTCCAACAGTTCATGCAACGTAAACAGGCCGCCTCAACCCTGACCAGTGAACTACGTACTGATCAGCAGTACTTAGGACTTCTTCATGCATTCTGCCTGTCCTTAGGATAACAGAACTTCACTTTTGCTGCTTTAAGCACATTCAAAGGCACCACCTGGTCAAAAGGCACTGGACGGGCAGTGTTCAGAGGATGCTATTAGCAGATCAGTGTAGGTATCCAAAGTTGTACTTCACCTTTGTTAGAAACCTGGACTGCACAAATCCTACAGCCACCCAAATAGGTTTCAGAATTTTCTTTTTTGATGGCACTTTTACAGAAAGTATCTTACAGCACAATATACAACAGCATACTGCGTGTCCTTTTCAATAAGGCCAAACCATTGCTCTGCTACTGAAGACCTGTTATCATGCTTCATTCATGAAGATCTGCTGTAACAGAACAGTATCTGACCAGAAAAATCTCTTCCACTTTAAAAAGCCCCACACCTGCAAAGTCCTTCCTAGAAGAGTATCCTATAAGTATTTCACGATGTCAAAAGACTGTTTGTTCCTAAGATGACTTGAAGAAATAATGATTTTATTTGTAAATACTTGTAGTATGCCATGTAAGTTTGTAGAAGAAATCTGGCAAACTCTGAGATGACAATATTTTTCTGACACCGAACATCCCAGCAATACTGGGAAGGGTAAATTCCCAGTAACGTCTGTTCTTTTTTCCATAGACAATTTCCATCACAGGTCTGTCTGTAGGCTCAAACATGTGCCAAGAAAACAACTCATTGATTTTCTGTGTTAAGTTTTGTAAGTTATCTGCAAAGGTCTCAAATTGTCCTTTTCCTGGTCTCAAAGGTCTCTCCAGATGACGACTAATGAAAGGGTGTACTCTCTTTAGACAGTGTGCAAGCAGAGGATTGGACCCCAGGGATGTTCAGCATAAACATGTCTCCCAAATGCTGTTAAAGCCTCAAGCTGTTGGGTGATCTGTTTCCCACCTGCTTTTGTACTGGGCACTGGTGGAGAACATCTATTCTATCACAGTATGCTCAAACACAAAGACAGATGAGCTGTTTATCATGGAAGAAAGATATAATCCAGCCAGATTGTACATCACCTCAAGACAACTGCCGCTGATTCCTCAAAATCAGTTGTTTCCAGGATGAGCCCTGACTGTGAACAGAGCTTTACCCCAAAGTGCACTGCCAGCACAAACACATGGTCCTTCTCACCCAGCAGTTACTGTGGTGCTTGATTACACAGCGTTTTCCTCTTCTGAAAAGAATGAGAGCAAAAGGACAGGCTACCTCGTGCAGCAGAAGTCAGAGCTCTGACTTGCAGGTACTTGGAAATAAATACTCACTATGCAAAAAAAAAATAATTCTTAAAATAACATGCCTGTGCCCTGAATCCTGACTTCCACTTCAGAACATTGTAATTAACGTTCTCCAACAAATACACAGGCAGGGAGAAGAAAATGGTAAGGCACAGTAACTTCTTCCATGAGCACAGTGAGGTAGCACCCACAAAAAAAATCATTAAGTTAAAGATGAACATGACAATGAAACAAAAGCCATTCCAATTAAAAACTCTCACGGCAATGGCCAAGTTAACTCAAATGTATTTTGATACATGGTCACTCATAGCATGCAACTGTTAACCCCTTCAGAGACAATGTGACTGATGAGAAAGGCTTAGCTGAAGAGTTTTTAGCCAGCAGCACTTTACAAGAGCAATAGAGAATTTTTATGTTAAAAAAAAAAATTCTTAATATTCTTCCATTTCATCTTTCCCCTCCAGGCCTCATTTTGGTGAGCACCCAAGCACTAGGTATTTCTCTTCAGCTCTGTCCATTCCTCAAAGCAGCATCCACTTTTACAAACCACTCCCTCCCTCTCCAGCATGCTTCACTTGGACAGAGAGGAAATTTTACCCCCTCACTGAAGCATCAACACACTCTACAGTCCTTTAGGAAATACAAAAACACCTCCCTTGGGCTGTCTTCATCCCCCTCATCGCTGCACAAAGACCCTAAACTTGTTTACTGTCACACATGCCTGGCTAAAGGAAGCACTTAGGTGCACCACAATATACCTCAGCAGTCACTGACCATTCAGCATAGATTTAACAAGTATCCCCATTTAGCAATCTAGCTCCATAACCAGATCCCAGTTCTTACCGCCACCTTCCCATTTTCTGACAGCAGATCCTGCCCATGTATCATCTCTGCATCATTCAGCAGAAAGACGGATGTCTTGCCAAATTGCAATGCAATACAAAACAGGAAGAGCTTAACCCTTTGAAGTATTTACTGGTAAAGTATGTTCTGTACACACAGTGCCACCTTGACAAATGGGCAGTAAATCCACCCCAGCGATGCCTACGTCTTAAGTCTACAACTCTCAAGCAAGCAAAAGAAAAAAATTTAGCCATCTTAACACTCTTAAACTACATAGGCCCAGGAAATAATTGCCAATGCAGCAGTGTCTTGCGGATGTAATCTTTGGCAACATCTTTACCTTGGCAAAAGCTCCAAAGCAGATGTGGTTATAGCTTATATCACTTCCCTGCACAAAAGCAGCTATACCTGCAAAAGCACTTTTTTCTGCTGGCAGAATCTGTATCTGCACTAAGAAAATCTGCCAGCATCCTTTCCCCAACAAGCCTCTTCTAGCTCAGACCATTTTTTAATGATGACTTTGCAGTTTATTTACCACACTCTGCTCATTTAGCCTGTCTTAGTTTTATAGCCAACAAAACAGAGCCCTGGCAACACTCTATTTTATAAGCTGGTATTTCCTCTACAAGAAGTAATTTTGACTGTTTACACCCCAAATTTTTTTCCTCTGAGGGCTCTGCAGACGCCACCTTTGAAGAAAGGAAATTCTGGAGGCATGAAGAGTTTAGCAATTCTCTTGTTTGTTCTCATTCCCATCCTTTAACAAGATATACCTAAAATTGTAACTGCAGTCTCTAATTGCTGCAGGTATTTTTAACCAACTACCTGAGCTCCCTTGAGTTAAGAGAAAATACTCTGCTGGGATTCAGTACAGAAATAACAAAACACAATCATACAGCAGTGGGGGAGAATAGGAAACCTGCAACTTTTTCACCATTTTCTCGTTTAAGGGCTTTGAAGACTTGCCTCTACACAAACTTGCACTCATTTAATCAGAGGTATTTCTAAAGCAGTTTAGTTAAACCAGCAAGAACATGCAGGCCCTCCAAAGCACCTGGAGCATCTCCTTTTCAGTAGGGAATAGGAAACAAACCTGCATGCACAATTTTGTATTTGATGGACGGTGCACTAGCTGACAAGAATATCCCTTGTTCCTTTCCTGTTAAAATATTACTATCCATCATCAGACACTCAGCTTCTGCAAGTGTCCACCACCCAGTCAGTCCTGCTTTATAACTGATGTGAAGGCTAGCAATATGAATAATTACGCTAATGACTGGTGGATAATTAAGTGCACTGGACCAGCACCCAGCCTCTTCCAAATCACAGCACCATCTGCCTGCAGAGATACCCTGACAAGCAATAGCAGGACACCAGTCAGGGGAATTATGCCATGGTACACGAGAATGTGACAGAGATCCCGAAGTCTCCAAGCACCCTCCCTCCAGATAGTTTCAGTATCAGCCATCCCAGGCATCCTTACAGACAACTCCAAGCCTTCGCCCTCTGTTCCCCTCCTAGAAGGTATCACCCCAGCTAAAAAATAAGTATCAGATAGAAAGGTAGTTCACAAACAGTAATGACACAAAGTAGATGACAGATTCAGAAATTAAGAAAGCCAGCCAAGAAGCAAGCATTTTACCAGTTTCTCAAGGATAATACCAGTTTCTGCACAATCTCTGAACACATCTCTAGTACCTTGTTACAGAATCCTCAACTGAAAGCAAAGTATCTTACATTTCCAAACCGCAATAGTCCAAGACCTGTGTCATGTTATACTTGACCTTTGCTGTCACACAGAACTACACTTGCATTTACTATCAACTGTCATCATCCAACAAAAAAATATAGCAGAGTACATTTGCAAGTATTAATTTCAGCATTTTTAACAATACAAATAAAGAAGTTTCAAATACATCATTTTACCAAGTAAAATAAAGAGAATGGTTATTACAGAACATGCAAGTGCATATATAAAATATGTATAAATCAAAGACCATCACTTCAATTTGCTCAGACGGTAGTAATTCTGTGACAACTGAAAGGCTAATTATCAAAACAAATACGTTAGACATATTTGTTCATCAGATCTTCATAATACTTAGAAATTTTTACTTTATTTTCCTGTATGCATACTACGTGGGATTTTACCCCAAAGAGCTTCCACTTGACACAAAACTAAGCTTCATATTAACAGCATCTATTGGGATCACTTATTCAGGTGAAGAGGAATGTAGAATGAGAACCCTCATTCTTCACTTTAAGGCAAGGACTTACGGTCAGCGCTTACTAGAGCCCATCAGAGCTCCCAGAAGAGAAATGAAGCTGCTAACCAAGTGCTGGAGTGTTTTTCTTCCTATCCTTTTAGTAACAAATTGCTGTTCAGTCTAATTTTAATACATATTGATCAGTAAAGCTCTGTCACTCTGAACACTTGCTCTGGTGTCTAACCTCGTCAGGCCTTGGGAGGCTTCTCATCTGATTATCCCCTCAAGACACAGCTCTCCCACACACTCTCCCTTCTTCCCAGAAGGGGTCCTTACCTCCTCTTCTTTCCAGACCATTCCTTCCATCTCCCTATTTCTCAGATCCCAGAGTCTGACTGCAATGTAGATTATTAGGAGTCAACTTCTTAAGTTAGTCTCCTTTAGGAAAGTTCATTGCAAGGGAGACTGTTTACTCCTGGGAATTCTCCTGTTTTCCCCTAATTCCTCTCCGCCAGACAAAGGAATGCTGATTGCATTTGTATTTTGCTACACAAGAACACATCAATCCAAAGTTACCAGCTGCAGAGGGGAATCAAAGTTTTGAAAAAACTATCTGGATTGCTCTCAAAAGTTAAATACACATTTATAATTATACACGCACCCAAAACAAGGCACAAAAACGTTGTCTTCAGGTGTAGATTTTGCTGACAGCACAGAGTTGAGCAATTCAACTACCATCACTTCTGGTAAATGGAGCAAAGCAACTGCTCGCAGGGTCAAACAGTAGGCTGACTGATGATAGGAGAGAGTAGGCACATTTAATCAGAAAGTTCAATGATCCTATTCATTATTTGGCCCTACAAACAGCTGTACCCATGCAGTAAGGGAATGAGTACTGCCTAAGCTAAGAGCAACATGCATGTCACCATGCCCTTATTTCAGGCTGCAGGTGCACACGTGTATACACTCCTGCATCTCAAAAAGCACGGCTAGGGATGAGTTTCAGATACCCAAAGAAACTCAAAGCACCAGAACAGCTTGAGTTTGCTGGTGTTTCAAGACAAGCAGCAATGGGAATCACCAACAGCCCATACTGCCTTAGCTCAGAAAAAAGAAAAACCTAAAAGGAAGTTACCCAGAGTGAACTCGTCACTATGCAGCTAACTATTTCACCAGCTTACACACACATCAAACTGGCACAGGAATGGTAAAAATCACGTATGTCCTAATGCAATTTTTATATAATGGGGTTGTTCAAATACCAGCTACTTCCTCTGTGGCTCTGAAAAGTTTTGCTAAAGTAAACAGGTCAAGCACGCTTTGCCAGGGTAGCATGCTCACACAGCTTACTCAATGCACTCCCTCAAAGGTTGACTAGCTTACTAATACCAGGCAGGAAAGAGAAGCCTTCAGAACCACTTAAAATTTTCATTTCTTTATCTTGGAAGAAAGTCTCTTCATGCTTCCTCATTAATAGGAATAGTCAGATACTGAGTTTAAAAAATACGTAATCCTTATACTAACACCTAAAGTAGTCAGGTTTTTTGCCAGTTGACTATTTTCAGGTGCAATTATACCGATTCTTCTGGTTCTACAGGACTTTTAACTGTGCCCAAGCAGAACCCTTCTGAGCAGGAACTCCTACTCAATCCTATCTGCTGGAAAACAGTTTAGAGTTTCTATGCCTCATCTGGTGAAATAACACACAAAACATTACTCCATGGACCACAGACAATTTTTTCTGGAAGACTGTAAAGGCAAAAAGCAAACATCCAAGCTTTTGATTTCCAACATTGGGCATTATTTCCCTCCAGCTCCCAAATCCCCCAAATCACAGAGCAATCGAAGTTTGAGCTTTTGTGAATTAATATGCACCCTCCCCACGCAAAAAGGCATGTTCATAGTGTTACAGAACATGGAGGGTGCCTCAGTCTAGGAAGTCATAGGAAAAACCTTTCCTCTTTCACACCTTTACATTTCAGCCACAAGTACTTTCCCACAAGACCTAATTTTGAAGCAGATGGCCAAGATCAAATCCTTGCACTGCTCATCCCTGGAAATGACAGGTGTTCTGGGTGCCACGTGGTGCTCTGGGATGTAAAAGTTCTGAGGAAGATGAAAAAAACAAGAATGCTTTAGAAGTGGTTCTGAGGAAGGAACTTAACATGCCAGCATGAATAAACAGGCATCAGCTAGAAACCATCAGTTGCTCAGGAGAAGGCCAAGAAGCCAAGTTTTAGGCAGTACGTAGGCTACCACTCAGTTACTCCTAGATTATGACCAAGAACCACCTGCTCAGCGGGCTCTAAATTGTTCCGCTGTCCCTAGCAGCAGTATTTGGATCCTCTCCCCAACATATCCACAGAGGACTACAACCTTTTGCCATCACACAGACATGCCAGAACCTGGCAATAAGGACAGGCTTACACCATAACACAGTCAACGGAGAAGTACTGCTTGCCACTTAAGCTGTCTGGGCTCCATGCTTCTCCAAAGGGAGGACATCAAAGGGGTACATGTGTCCCTTCAAAGCCAATTCTTTCAGAGTTCTTGCCTTCTTTAACTAGGCAGTGGCAATGCCTACCAGGCAGGTGCCCCACCACCTCTCAAGCGCTGCCCAACACAGCTAGCAAGACCATTGCCAATGCCAAAATGCACAATTACCAAGCCACTTGTACAAGGCAAGCCAGCATGTCCAGAAGCAGACAGCTAAGTTACAATGGGAAGAATCAAATTTTTTTAAAGAGTATTTAGATGGCTTATTAGCTTCCTCCTTGTTGCAAGCGACTTAAGACACTGTTGAAAGTTATCTACATAAGACTTCAGATCTGAAAAGATTCCTGACATTTGACAGTTTTCAGTACCTAAAAACAGGCAAAAGACTACATGCAGACAGTTGTATTTGAGTGTTACATTCATACAGTGGTTCAAACACTAACCACAGTGAACTACTCTGAATACCAAAAATAATTACTCAGCATTGCTACACCATGTAAACAAGGGACCTCTTTTGAAAGACTGCCTGTAGTTATACAGACATTTCGAGTTCTAAAAAGGCACCAACTTGTGAAGTACAAACACTACCAAACTAAGTTACATGTGAAACTCATCTGCTGAGGAAGCCTCGCGTAGCGGGGTTTTCAAAGCATTCATTTCGACAGTATTTCCATCACAGCTCAAGATTAAAAGCTGAGAGCAAGCTAAGGAATCAAATACAGGCCAGACAAACTCAAGGTTTTCAACATTCCCAACAGCAAACACCTGGAATGGTGAAGATATTTAAATACTATCATAATTTCCATTATCAAATTAAAAAAATTTTTTTTTCTCCAGCTCACAGAGAGTTGGTCACTTCCTTATTGCACTGGAGCCTCCTGCACCAGTATCCTTACACGAGCTCGGCAGTCCCCTCTCAAACATGCAGGCATCTGTATTCTGGGCTGCACTCAAATGCACCATTTGGCATTACTGAGTAGCTACGAACCCTCCGCGTGTGTTTTACAATAAACAAGGCTGCAATTTTCTTGCAATTGCTGAAGCTACTGAATGACTTTATGAAATTCAGTAGCATTATATGCTTGTATACACACAAAAGCCTCCAAACATTCTTTATGGCTGCCAACAACACAGCACAGCCAGTCACAAGAGAAAACATCGCTTGCAATATTTTTAGATCCTTCGAACCCCAAAAGTAATAGAAGACTGGAATCATGACCCTGAACAGGTAAGTTACAGGTCAAACTACGTGGAGAGTTCAGCCTTCACAGTTACTTCCCATGGAAAGTCACAGCTCTTGTGAAAAATTCTGGATTCTCTTCCCAGTTACCAGCCATTAAAAATGGACTTTTCTAAGCAAAGCAATGAGCAGCTACGTTCTCCAGAAATAAAAGGCTCTTACAAATTATTTTTGTATGAAAGCCTTGACTCACTATTGTAACACAAGCACAGCCTAGAGATCAATGATCACTTCCTTGAACTGCTCTATTACATCTGACACCAAACAGCAGAATTGCGTTCTTGTTTATCTCATTCATGGAGTAAAGGGGAAGAGAGATTATTTGCGAATTAGAAAATTGAACACAATTCAACAGGTGCCAAGGACACTTGGGGAGGTGCTGTACAGGGAACTACTTTTAATTTATGAGTTAATGGCATCACTTCAAACAGAAGTTGAAGTCTTCCAGGTCTCAGTTTTAATCACAGAAAGCAGAGACTGTCAAACTGAAATTTTGTGTGCCATGCTCCTAAATTTAACGTTGCTTGGCAAACTGCACTAAGTAAAAAATGTGAAATATTTTTTGAATAGACACAGGACTGCCCTATACTTCCATATAACACCACAGGAACATAAAGAGCATCCAAGGTTTGGGTGTTATTTCCTATTATGAACTTGTAACTCATGCAAGGCTAAAACTAAGGAGTCAGAGCTTGGGATAAGTATAAAAGTGTAAGCTACAGTTTCATTTTTAATTATGTTTTAACACTCAGAAATAGCCATTGTTTCACATAAAGGGCTGTAAATGCTGCAGTTTCAATTATGACTTCTCCATGGCACAACAGTTTCCAATTTATAGCAGAAATAACACTTCTACTTTGCATGGCAAGTATGGTCCTACTCACTAAAATTAAACCCACAGGGAATAGCGTAACTGTATTTACTATTTGTTTCTTGCCTTTAGAAACAAGCATTTAAAAGTAGTTAAAAAACAAAGAGTGTTCTCAGTTTCACTTTGAAAACATCCCCAATACAGGCCAGCCCCCACCTGCATCCACCTGACCCCTGAGAGAAGGCTGCCTTGTTGTGATTTTTGAAAAATTACATTGAGACTAAAGAAACCAGTGTCAAATGTTTTCACTCATGGCCAGCCATGAGATTTGCATTTGGCCTAACAAACAGAAGTCTAAAGCACTAAGCAAATGGGTCATTTAAGTACAAAGTTTACATTACTCTGGAGACTTAACAGATAAAACAAGACTCTGTCACCAGGTAATGCTGAAATGTAAAAAAATTCTAAAAAAAAATTCTATTCTGTTTGGAACTACATGTCTCGGCAACCAGGGAACAGATACCACGTCATTTCCAAAAGCTGTGCAGCACTTATACCAGATTTCAGGAATGCTTTGTCACAATGAAGTTTACTCCATTCCTTGCAAATATTAAATGCATTCCTACTATAATGAAACACCTTATAAACACCACATGACAGAAACACAAGTTTAACAAAGCATTTCCTTCCAGCATCATAACATTTAGGGCCCCAACAAGAATTTTATTAACAAATAACTAACCGCACAATAAGAGAAGTTAGAAGCTTGCAAATACACCTTGCACTGGCAGAGCAAGCAGACCCAAATGCAAGAAGCATCAGCCTGAAGTGCTTCCACCCACAGACTCCTACCTAATGCTTGTCAAGCAGCTTGAAGTACTCCGAGTTTTCAAGATGTCATCTCTAACATTAAATACAGGTTTAAGCACGGCCCTGTATGACAGCACCAGTTCCTGTTGCTCACTGGCAAGTCATTCCTATTTTGGACAATACATTTGGAACATACTGCCCATAACACTGAACTACACCAGCATCAGGAAAATTCCCTGAGTTATGACTGGAAATCAGTACGTTTTGTTCAAGCAAGTAAAGCCACTGTTTAATAAGACCCCTTTTGCCAAGCAACAATGGGTTTGCGCTTGCCATAACAGAGCTCTATTTAACAACAGGGCTGCAGCATTCTGGGGGATATCTGCACCACCCCAACTCTGCCAGCCTCCCGAAAAAGCTGTGCCTCAACAAATTTAACAAACATGGCTTTGTAACTTCAGAATGGCCTGGGATTTTGGCTTATTTTAATGGCAAAGCTTTTATCCAGTAAGGACCTGACCTTACTTCCAAAGAACTTATCCAGATTCATCATGTAATTAAGAAACCAGTATTTGTTACAAACACTCTGATGTTACACGTCACCTGTTCTGCTCTGAAGAACCTTATTTGAAAGCCTATAGTAAAAAGCGTTTTTGAGCTAGATTAACTTTTGTTGAATCCAGTGATGCCACCATCTTCCGGAGAAAGCTGAGGTTTGTGAGCATGTTGAGCTTCAACCATGCAGTGGGTCAGGCACAACACCCGGCCACATCCAGGATCCTGCACCTTGCTGTGGTATGGGGGGGGGGCAGGGGAAGAGGCTCAACTCCCTTTCCTGCACTTTGTTTTAAACATCAGCAACCTCAGAGCTTCATCCCAGTATTTTCAACACCTCATCATTACAAAGTCCAGAAAGAATGAATATTGTCAGTGACATCATAATGTCATCACCGGAATTCTCCAGAAAAAGGTGACCAAATGGGAAACAAATGCAACTCAGAAATACTGAAATCACACAAGCTTACAACAAGGCAAGAACAGTGGGCCAAGCAAGACTACAGAGACACAGATCATCATGTGCTCTATTCAGAGCAGAAATAAACATGCTATTCTAAACATTTTTCAAGTTTATTTTCAGAAAATCTAAAGCAAAGATGGAAATAGCAGTCCAATATAAAAAAAGACATTAACAGTGGCAGCAAATTATCTGGACAAAAGTTCAGAGAGGAAGAATATGGGGAAGACGTTCAACTGTGTGAAAAGGCCTTTGAAAGGCGAAAGCCTTTTGTTCAACACAGCCTCTACATCTAGGTTTTTACAGTTGTTCACCAAGTTATTCTGCCAGTGGCTGAAAAACCACCAGAAATCCACCTGTTTACTTTGACAACTAAAATTCCAAATAACTTGTCAAATGACTCCCTACTCCACATAATCATCATGGTAGATAATGGAAGTGATACTCTGATTTGAGGTGAGATTTGAAAGTGTCAGCCAATTGACAGCATGAGGTTAAGGGGCTTATGCATACCGCTACTTTTTGCATTTGGAGAGGAAAGGGAATTCTTGTTGTGCAACACATTGATTCAAATCAGATTATAAGCATAAATGCCAGATACTGTGCAAAAATCATCATTAAACACCTGAAATCCCACATATGCTCAGACAAGAAAGAGCAAACAAAATATTCTGCATATTTGAGTCATTCTGAAACCCACCTAGTCCACTGCAAGTTCGGTGGTCTTAGAAGGCAAGGTGATAAAAAAAGGCAACAACTTGGCACCGAGCAGCCGCCTTCAGGAGCCCATTACACACTACGGTGCGAATTACAAGCTCTATACCCAGCAGGTTTACCACAAGCTAGCTACTACTTCTGCAAAGTCTTCATCGGATCAAATCCCTGTCCTGAGAAGTTCACGTTTTTCTTCTACAGCTTGTATTTGGAAGTGACTAAATGGACGGGAGAATAAATTTAATTTAGTCCCTTCTACTAGTAGTACTATCAGGTAATAAACTGTTCAAATGCAGTGTTTTAATATGGACAAAGGCCATTTAATACAGAGTTATACCTGCCATGGCTCAGATACCCCCTTGCAGATACTTCATGGCTCACCGACACCTTTTCCTTTCGCTGCAGCTGCAAAGATGATCAACTGAAAAACCAAGTCCCATTTATACCCTACTCCTGATCAGAAGAAATGAGTACCTTAACTTATTAGAGGGCACCAAGACCTACAGCTGAATTTTTCAGGTATGGGACACCTCCCCTGAACAAGTACGCTCTCAAGCACTACAAAATGTAACTGCAACCATCATCAGTTGATACAGAGACCCCAATGTAGATACAGAGACCAAAGCCATCCAGTACTCTACTGGAACAAGTGAATCACAACACAGCAACCAAGGATCTGCAGCAGGATCCTGAGCCAATGTGACTCCAGAAAAGGTTTACTGAACCAGAAAAGCAGCAACAGCAATCCTGGTTGGGTGCCAAAAGCGAGGAAATAAACAAAACAGAGCCCTGGAAGATTTCACCACCAGCAACAGAAGCTAGGGTGAGCAAATACTGAAGCATCAACTGAATTCGGTTCACTTGCCTCTGAACAGACTAGAAATCCAATGGCAGTAAGCTGGCATTTAAAAGCCATTCAGAGCAACTGAATGATTTTCTATCCTCTTCTGATACATTCCAGGGCTTAAGCTGATTTTAGGTCCTGATTTTACCCAGGACATTCTAAACAAACTGGCTTTCTCTGCTCTGTTAAACCAGGAATAACTACTGCAAACCTAACTCAAATAACTAAAGCATAAGCAGCAGCCACAGTGGTTCTGTGTAGGTGGCTTGCAAGGCTTCTGCAGAGCCCAATGCAGCCAAGTCCATCGCAGGGTCAGGCCTCCCACTGCCACCCTGAGCACAGGGACAGGAGAAGGTCTCTTGACCTATATTAACTTCTTTCCACTAGTTCTGCAGCTCAGAGGTCAAGCACACAAGTCGTATAGCTCAAGGGAAGTATGGAGGGGGCCGGGGGGACGACATGACCCTGCAGACAGAAACTAGGATCTCATCTAAGAAATCGGTTAATGAAGAACATCTAGGTGAGCTCACCATGCCAGCCAGGTCTGGAAAATGCACGAGCAGGAACGCTCATTACTTCTCGTTGGCAGAAACTCTTCCGCCACTTTGCTCATGCAAAGACAGGACAAATGGCAGAATCTGTTCAATACAATCAGTATGGATCATGATTTTTGCAGTCTTGGTCTCAAAGTAAAAACTTCCAAGTTACCAATTGTTCACGTGTCTACTTACCATTTGTTTTCCTCCCTATATTACGATCAATAACTGGTAGCAGAGAAACATCCATACTTAACCATGAGATCTTCTTTAACTGCAGGGTAATCAGCTCATCTAGGCAGACTCCTTTTTTCAACTTTGCATGTACAGTACTATTATTAAAGTTATAAATTTTGACTTAAGAAATGCCATTTACTAGTTTAGCATGCAAATACTTTTACAGTTGTTTGCATCCAGCCCCATAGAAACTACGGTGGATTTATAGCACATAAAGCAACATTTTTAAGCTTCTACTATAGCCACTGTAGAGCACAGAATAGTTGGGCAAAAGCATTCACTGAAGCATCTCTTGTTTAAACGGATTTACCAACACTGGAAGTACATACAACTAGCAAAACAGCTGCTTTCTGGGCACTGTATCTTCAATATTTAATATCCATAGATTTCACTTTCTCACACTGTTCCTGTTTGCCTACTGGAAAAGCAGAAGCCTTTTCTATTTACTCGCTCTAACTCTGAACAGTATCAAGTAAACGGAAACAAAAGAAAACCCACGCACTCTGGTCACCTGCTGAAAAAGTGAACGGCATCAGAAACTTTATGGTGAGCTGGAGCAAAACCTTGCCATAAACATTTAGGAAGGGATGCCAGATAGCTTCAGTGGTTTGAATTTTTTTCCAGAAGCTCAAGAGCCAACAGATAAGACTTAGACACTTCCATTGGGAGACAGTAAACGTTATTTTTGAACTCAATTTCAATTTTAAGGCAGCGTGCTTAAAAACTGGGGGTAAAAAAAGTTACCATTTTGAAGTGATTGCTCGTATCCCTCCGGGTCTACGCTGGAAATAAACGCAAAGTTCAACCCCATGAGCAGGAGCGCGTTTGTATGTGGCAAGGGGGGAAGGGAAGGGAGAGGGCAACAAAACCAGAGCGGTGCCTGCCTGCCTCTCCTCAAATTCCAGAGCTTGCCATCGACTCACCGGCTTATGGGAGGAACCGTTGGGGCTAAATCGCCCCCAACCAGCGTGAAGACGGCAAAGGAGAAAGGCAAAACACAGATCACAGCCCACCGGCTGGAAGCCACACAAAGAAAGATGAGCCCTTCTAAAGCCAAGGGCCTCGTTCCCGACGCTTCCACGGCAGGAAGCGAGCTCCCGGCCTGCCCCGGCGGGCCTCCCGGGGGAAGGGGGTGCCGAGGAGCCCTCCCCGGGGGTACCGAGGAGCTCCCCTCAGGTGAGGGGGCCGGGGAGCTCCCGCGCAGGCTGC
>JAVJGI010000063.1:1010109-1023822 GCA_035590275.1 Ibycter americanus | reverse complement strand
GGGGCTGGGGGGTCCCTGGTGGCCTGGCCCGGGCTGGGGGGTCCCTGGTGGCCTGGCCGGGGCTGGGGGTCCCTGGGGGCCTGGCCGGGGCTGGGGGGTCCCTCGGGGCCGTGCCCTGGCAGCACATGTGGAAATAAAACCCAGCCCTGGCTGGCACAGCGAGTGCTCCTTGGCTTGCTTTGCTGTCAAGGAGTTGGGTTCTTGCTGTCAAGAGTTTGCTCTTTCTGTCTCATTTTTTATCTCTTCCACACTGTGTTTCAGCTCCCCCGTGCTTCCTTTTACTGCTTGTCTTGCCGCTGCAGGGAGAGCTGCGGCCGGCGTTGCAATCGCTCCAGCTTCACTGTTGTTCACAAGCCTTGGCTCTTCCCCTTTCTAGCAGGTCTTGCTGTCCAGTGTGAAGCTTTACCTTGAGACTCTTGTTGCTTCATGCATGTTTCTTCTGAGTACACATTCGTGCCATGGGGTCTCTGCCAAAGCTGAGCTGCTGAGCATCCCAGGGGAGTGTGGCTTTCCTGGCGGAGAAGTGGTAGCTCTTGGATTCATCCCGAAATTGTTGGGTAAGATGAGGAAAGGCAAAAGCCTTGAGGGCCTGGGCTTGATTTGGGCCAGGTTGTAAATGTTTCTTGCGCCTAGACTTCTTCATGATGGCACCCGTTGCATATTTGGGATGAAATGCAGGAGATTCCCTGGCTGCGTTTGCAGGGGCAGGCACAGGCTGGGGAGCCAGCACGCACGGATGCTCAGTGCCTGCGTGGGTCTGCGGCAGCCTGAAGCGCTATATCTGGGGAATGTGAAATGCTTCATTCATCAAAAAGAGCTAGTAACTCTGCTTCTGAGTGTTTTAAATGTCAGTGTGAACTCTGTCGCCGCTGATCAAAGCAGGGAAGGGTGGCGGTGTTGGAAGCCACTCTGCTTCATCTTGAGCACATTGTGCTTTGAGAAAGACAAGTTTGAAATACTGAGAAGAACAGTTTGGCTTATTTTATTTCCTCAATTCTTACAAGTAACAATAGTAATAAATCTTGATTTGGGAGCTGAGAAGACTCCTCTTGTTTCACTTGCTGCTAGGAACTGAAGTTGAAACAGCTGATATAATTATTCACGTTTTCCTGTTCTTCTCAGAGGGGAAATTTGACCATCAAATCACTTGGAACAACTTTGTATGATCACAAGTTTGAACTCATACTCGTTGCTTTCCATACGCCTGCTTTATGACGCTCAAACTGCATGATTAATTTTAAGGCTTTTTTCCCCCTCTTTGCCTGCCTTTTTTTTTTTTCACATGGGTGATTAGTAAGAACAGGCAATGGAAACCCTGGATGGAAGGAAATAGTTTCTATTAATAGAGAAAATAAATAGCAGAAACCATTTTCTGTCTGTTTCAGAAAGTTGCTATGTCACTTTAACAAGCAAACAAGGTCATGTCCAAACTCTGCATTCATCCTGGAGTTCAAGCCTGAAAACAGACTTAAGTTGGGAGGGATACATGGGGGTCTTTGGTCAAGCCCCTGATCAAAATAGGGTCAAACCTGCAGCTGGAGCCAACTTTGCAGTTGGGTCAAGCTTCTCAGGGCTGTGTCCAGCTGAAGTTGTGGTATTGCCAAGGATGGAGAACTGGGCCCTTGCTGAAGTGTTTGACCACCCTCAAGGTGAAGAACTTTTTTCTTTATCTCTAATTGGGATTTCCCTTGCTGCTTTCCCCTTGTCTCTTGTCCTTAAGCCGGGCAGCTCCGAAATGAGTCTGGGAGAGACCCAGGACCCTGTGTGGAACTCAAGCCAGCACCTTCCATCCCTGATGTCTTACTGCTGCTGAGCTGCTGCAGTCATTGTGTTAACGTCCTCATCTTCCGGTCCATGACCGTAATTAACTTGATGTGTGCCTTTGCAGTGCTCTCTGGAACCATGAACTTCAGCCTTTGTGGTTGATGGGTCACTGATCCCTGCTGGGCCCATCTGCATTGCCTTCTAGGTGTGGTAGTGGCGGTGCCTGCCTGCCTCTTGGCCAAGGAGGCCATGTTTGGGTTTGGCAATGTCTCCCTGTGCGGGTTTAAATGTGCTGCGTGGTGGTGGGACCAATTCTGTTGAGGCTTCTCAACAGAATATTTTCCGTGTCTTCAGGCTTGCAAGTGGCTGCCCCTGGTGAGCTGCCGTCTTGCTGAGCAGAGGGAGCAGGTCTTGCTGTGCTGGCGTGCCAGCTCGCACATCTGCGAGGTTGCCTTGGCTACCAGCTCGTCTGTAACTGAGAGGAAAGCTCAAAACAGAGGGCTATCTTCAAGCCGTTTCTCTTCTCTCCGCGGAGGTTTCGCCATTCCTTCATGGAGAAATCTGGGGATTCTGGCTCCTTTGAGCTTTGGAGTATGGGCTCTCTGCACTTCACTTGAACACTGGCAGTGCCGTGGTCTGCTTGGTGCCCGTCTTCTGACCAGGCTCACTTAAAGCCAAGCTTTTTATCTTTTAGTGCCCAGATTAAGCATTGGCTGTTCTTGGGAATACTGTGGGGGTGTAGGGACGGACCTTGGCTGTGATTAGCAGTGTCCCACCCCACTAACCCACGCTCCTCCTGGCCAGAGACTGATGTGAGTAAACCCACGCATCTCAGCAAAGGCTGAACACCTCTCTTTGGAGTTGGAGTGACTCCAATGAGAACTCAGGCCTCTGCATCCTAGGAAGTGCTCCTTCAGATAGGGAGGCCTGGCCAGAGCTCCTGCTTGGGTTGGGGTCTGCACGTGACTGGGTTTATTTTTCCAGCCTCTGTGCTGGGGACCTGCTCTGCAGAAGGTGAAGTTGGTCAGGAGCCTTTCTGTGCTGGGCAAGACCTTTTGGTGGCCTCAACTCAGCCCAGCTCTGCAGTATGCTTGCATTTATTCTCCACCTTTTTTTACAGGGTTTCTTTGCCCTTTCTAAGAAGTGTGGGTAGGGTAGCAGAGCTCTTGGGTTTGTGCTTTTTTCCCAGTGCTGAGAGAGTTTGGAAACATGAAGCTCTTCACCCTACCCCAGAGAATATTTGAGTAGTCATGGCTGTTGCTTAGAGCAGGGACTGGTGTCCAGGAAGCCTTGGGGGCTGCTGCTGGACCATACTCTGATGTCTCTCCTCTTTTGTATGCTCCTTCTAGCTTCCACTGCGAAGCCTTCCCTGGTAGACCTCTGTGCTGAAGGTTGGGATCAGCTCGTGTGCTTCTGGTTGCCTGTGTTTAAAGGAGCCCCTGCTGAACACCCCTGTGCCAGCTCAGGGGTGAGGGAGGGGGTGCCCATTTCTGCCATGTGTTTTTTAAAGAGTCCACATACCCCCGCACCTCCATCGCCAGCTGGCCTGGGAGGATGGCAGTGGACTGGAAGCAGGGAAAAGAGCCAGGATGGGGTTGATGTCTGTGGTCTGTGTCCTTTGCAGAGAAGGAGCTGCCCTGGGGGATACCATGTACTCAGCTCCTCGTCTTTGTTGCCACACCGGGCTGCAATGGGTTTCCCAGCCTGGACTCCAAGGAGAGCTGTGAGTATGGAGATTGGGAGCAGGGCGGAGTGACTGGAGTGGGAGTGCAGCAGTTTCTGTGCCTGTCCCTTGGAAATAGCATTGTGCAGCACATAACCCCAGTTTTAGGGAGGCAGAAATCCTCACTATTATTGAGAAGCTGGAGCAGGAAGGGAGTGACTTACCTGAGAATGCTGATAAAGCAGTGGGAGAGGTTTAAAACAAAAAGAAACCCAAAAATTGGTTCTCTGGGATCCCAGGGTGCAGTCCTGTTATCAAAACCTCAGCCTGGTGCTGCTGCAACCCTGTAGCTGGGGCTGTTATGGCCCATAGCAGAGTGTGATGGAGTGTGGAACTTAATGCCAGTGCTGGCCCCTCTGATGCTGTGTTTCAGATAAGCTGTCTGTCTCGGAAGGGTCCTTGCTGCTTTCTGCGGATGCCGTCTGGGGAGCTCTCAGAGGTGAGGTGGGCTTTCTGTGGGGCATTCCTGCTCTCCCTGCCTCAGGCCTATGGGGATGTCTCTCTGTGCCTCTCTCTTTCTATAGACTTATTTGTTAATTGAGCTCCATTCCTTTTGGGGAATCTGTGCTGAGAAAGGGACTGTGTGTGGTTTTCCTGCAGGCCTGGAAACGTTCAGCCAGCTCGTTGGGAGAGATGAGAATGGCACGGTGAGTCCTGGCCTCATCTCCTGGGGGCAGTCAGCTCTCCATAATGCTCCTGTCTCCATGGGGACAGGCTGAGGATTGCCAGGGATGCTCGGGATGAGGGGGGTACCAGCAGTGCAGCAGAGCCTTGCCAAGGGCCAAGTAGAAATTCACGAATCCAGCCAGATCCCTGCCTTCTGAGTGGGTAAAGCATTGCAGCAGTTTCTGGCTAGCTTGCGCTCTGGGCGGTGGGGGTACCCCTCCTTGTCCCGCCAGCCCTGGGGACAAAGGTGATCCTCTCTGTCTCCTGATAATGGCTGTGTTGCCCGAAGCCCTGCTTACTTCCTCCTCCTGTTCTCTGCATGCAGTACTACATCAACAAAACAGAAATTGTGGACTTTCCCCGCTTCCGTCACCGGGGACTGTTGCTGGACACCTCTCGTCACTACCTGCCCCTGAGAGCCATCCTGGAAACTCTGGTAGGGTGCCTGTACTGGGACATGAAGTGGTGTAGTTAGATGTCCCTTCTTCTGAGACAGCTGAGGGCTCCTTAAGTAGCCTGGAGGGCTTTTTGGGTTTTTTGTGTTGCTCCTTTCCGCAGATCCTAGGAGCTGTCCAGTGCGTAGGCCACTGCATCTACATCTCATTGAGGAAGAGCTTGTCAAACCTAGGCTTTTTGAACAAAACCAGCATGGTTGTCCCTAGACGAAGCAGCAGGCTGGGGTGGGATGACAACGTGACCTCAATTCTTAATTTACAGATGTGCATCATGGAAAAATGCTTCTGTGCTGTAGGTCCTTCCCAGTGCACATGGCTGTGTTTGCTCCCAGCGTAACTTGCAGCTGCCTTGTTTGGGTGGTTTCTCAGCTCCCTTTGTAAATAGGATAAGGAAGAAAACCCTGAGGTAGCTTGGATTCCTGCAATCCAGATTGCTTTCCGAGGCTGGCTTGTTTCTGAGGCAAGGAAAAACACTAACTTTTTCCCAACCACATTAGACAAAGGTGGGTGGCGGTTCTGTGTTCATCCTAGGCAGAATTAAATTTCCAGGTCTCCACCATTGGCTCAGTTGTAGGGAGAAGAAGGATTTTATTGTGAGCAGAAGTACTGTTGTCCCTCTGCAGCTCTCTGTGGTGCTGGTATGTTTGAAGAGAGGTGTTTGAATCCCTCTTGAATCCTGGGGAGCGTTTAGGGACTCTGCCTAGTCCTTTTAGAGCACAGAGACCTTTTCTCCTTTCTGTGACAAACTGGGTGACCTTTCAGAAGGGACAGGGCATGTTCATCTTTGTTCCTGTTCCTTCCCAGGATGTCATGGCTTACAACAAGTTCAACGTGTTTCACTGGCACATTGTGGACGACCCGTCTTTCCCTTATGAGAGTATGACCTTCCCAGAGCTCAGCAAGCAGGTAACCCACCCCGATCACCGTGTAGCACCCAGCCCAGGGCGAGCAGATCCCTCCCTTAACACCTGAGCGAGGCACTGAGATTTCTCATGTTTCCCCAGGGAGCCTTCAATGCCATGACCCACGTGTACACAGCCAGTGACGTGCAGACAGTGATCGAGTACGCCCGGATGCGTGGCATCAGAGTCATCGCAGAGTTTGACACTCCTGGGCACACCCTCTCCTGGGGTCCAGGTGAGGAGCAGACCCTGCCTGCTGCTGCTGCCAGGAGAGTTGTAGCTGTACCAGGGGGAGCAAGGGGATCTGTAACCTGGATTCCAAAAACCAAGTGTGGGCAGCTGTGCCCCATGGGCTGGCTTTGTGGAGGAGCAAACCATCATCTGGAGGAAGTAGGACCCAGTCATCCAACTACTGGAACAAAATCCAAAGGGAAAACATTTCCATCTCTTCTTGGGTCCAAGCTGGGTGATTTGTTTTGGGGGAACATCTGCTTTGCCAAAACCAACATCATGGGTATTGCAAAGATCTTGGGTTTAACTGGGGGTAGAGCTGACCAAGCTTCCTCGCTCTGCACAGCTGTGCCCAAGTCCTGACACGCTGCTCTCTGCTCCAAGGACTGCAAGTACTTCCTCTTCCATGTCTGGAAGCGCAAGAAGTTCCAGGAAGACATTGCCTTGTCTTTCTCTCTCCTTCCCCTGCCTCCAAATGCCATGGCCTGCACTGGAGTGCACCCTGTGCACGTGGCCAGAGCCAAAACTGTGACTGCCCCTGCTTCCCCATCTGCAGCAGGTGCATGGAGCTGGGAGAGGGTGCTGGGGACTGTGTCAGCATTACCCTTCCCTGCAGCTCTGTGTGGTTTCCTGTAGGAATCTGCCAAAAAAAGCAGTGGGGCCCATGATAAGAGATACCAAGGGGAAACCTGGGAAGGGTGGAAACTAGCATTCTGCTGGGATTTGGTGTCTCTGTGTCCTGTCCTCACGGGGGTAAAAGGGGTGTCCTGCCTAAAGAGCTCAAGCCCTGCTGATCTCACCTGGGAGTGCATGTTGGGGCAGCAGTGGATGAGCGTAGGGGAAGCACAGGATGAATGCAGAACACTGATTGCTCCCCAGCAGGTCAGGCTTCCTAAGCCAGAGATGGTTTTTCTGCTGCTGTGTTTATACCTTGTGTGCCATGTGTCTTCTGTCCCCTGGCAGGCCCTGGGCCATGCTGAGGAGGGTCCAGGGTGTTATACAGGGTGATATGGCCATGCTCAGCCCCTTATTCACTGTCCTGTGTTTGTTATGACCCAGGTGCTCCAGGCCTCCTGACTCCCTGCTATTTGAACAAGGATCCTTCTGGGACCTATGGGCCCATCAACCCCATCCTTAACAGCACCTACCAGTTTGTGACCAGTTTGTTTAAAGAGGTCAGCACTGTGTTCCCAGACTTCTTTCTTCACCTTGGTGGTGATGAGGTGGACTTCACATGCTGGTGAGTCTGAGATCAGTCTGAATGGGAACTGGGGGGGAGTATCTGGGACTGGAGTCCCAGCCATTGCTTTTTAATCATGATCATCTGCAGATCTTTGGTGTCGTGCGCCCCCAGGCTCTGTGTGTCAGTGCCCGGGATTTCTGTGCTTGTGGTGGTGCTGGTTGTGGGAAGCTGCTGTACCGGTGCAGCCACAGCTCTTGGAATGCCTGGGCTAGCCTTGGACCGATGCGAGGAGGACTTCGCCATGTCTTGGCCTTACTCCAGAGGTCAGGTTGCAGTGCTCTTATTCTCTTCTCTTTGCTACACAGGAAATCAAATCCAGAAATTCGTGCCTTCATGAAGGAGATGGGCTTTGGTGAAGATTACAAAAAATTAGAGTCGTTCTACATCCAGAGGTAAGGACTGTTGTATCCTGGACCTGCAGCTGCAGTATGTGACCAGCACAAATGTCTTCTGCTGTCTTGGGGACACCAGACCTCCTTTTCAGAAGCAGGCCATTCGGGCATGTCTCCCTCACCCCAAAGGGAGTAGCCTAGCTGTGTTGTATTGGGAGATTGACCACAAAAAAGCCCGAGGCTGAGGAGAAGCAAGCCCCGTAAGGGGCTGTGTTTTCTCCCTTCCCCTTCAGAAGTACCTTCACATCCTGCTGTGGGTGTTGGGAATATTGATGATGCTGTTTTGGTTGTATGCAACCAGCGAAGAGAGGGAGTGTAGTTGGGATAACCCAAAACTCAGTACTACTTCCACTCCAGGCTTCTGGACATCATCTCTTCCCTCGGCAAAGGTTATATTGTGTGGCAGGAGGTGTTTGACAACGGAGTGAAGGTGAGAGCTGCCTGCTTTCCCTAATGCAGTTGCCTGTGCTGGGGTAAACAGTGCCAGCACCCCAGCCAGCCACACCGGTGTGCTCTGGGGGTGCTGTGCTGGGGCTGGTAGGGTGTATGCTGATACGGGACTGGGGTTGATCTTGAAATGGTGCTGCCAGTGAGCTGCCCTCCTGGTGGCTTTGTCAGACTGCTGTCAAGGGTCTCTGCCCTCCAGGTCCTTGTATGTGCACCTGCAAGAGGCAGGTTTTAACCCTGCCTGGGATACTCTGCAAATGGGCTTGTCCCTTCCTCTGTTGCTTCTGCAAACCAGATGGGAAGTGGCTCAAAAGTCAATCCAAAGTCTGCCTCAGTTTCCCTTTGGGGGTGTTGGGAACAGTGGATGGGTCAGGGCAGGTGCTTGCAGCGGGAGGTGGTACTTTTGTTGCCGCCCTGATCCTGTGCACGGTGTTCACATGTGCTCTTCAGGTGAGGCCAGACACCATTATCCACGTGTGGAAGGAGAACCCCAAACCATACATGGAGGAGATGGCAAATGTGACCAAGGCTGGCTACCAGGCTCTGCTCTCTGCACCGTGGTACCTCAACCGCATCTCTTACGGGCAGGACTGGATGGCAGCCTACCAGGTGGAGCCCTTGAAATTTGAAGGTGTGTTCCTTGTGTCTCCTTCCTGTATGGCAGCTCACTTGTCACTTGGAGGTAGCACCAGGGCTGGCTGTCTTACTAATCTGTTCTCACTGCTGGTGTGAAGGTGCTTGAGTAACCGTGTCCTCGGTGTTTGTGCTATGTCGCATTCTCTTGCTGCCAGCAGAAGACGACTCTGCTCTCCCCCAGCCAGGGTTTGAAGTGGGGCCTTCCAGAAGGGCAGGTTATATCCTCTGTAGCTGAGCCGCTCACTGCTGTTACAGGCATCTCTCTGGGCAGGGCAATAAGTCACCCTGTTGTCTTGCAACACTTCATCGCGTGAATGCTGTGTCCTCTGGCAGGCAGCCCTGAGCAGAAGGATCGGGTGATCGGCGGAGAGGCGTGCATGTGGGGTGAATATGTGGATGTCACCAACCTGGCCCCCAGGCTCTGGTAAGAGAAGCCATGGGGAAGTTAGCTGGAGTCACGTGGGGCAGGGCTCGGGCCCCTTTCCTTTGCCACTGAGCAGCGTGTGCCAAACGCTGCGGGTTTGGTCTGCACGTGGCGCTTGTCCCTGTCCCCTGGCAGTGTCTCTGTGCTAGTAACAGCTTCACTGAGGCTTGAACGAGGGTTTGTAAGACTGTAACATGCTCCTGTACAACTTGACACTGCAACCAGTATGTGTCTTAACGCTGGTCTCTGTCCTGTCACCCTGGTCCACTCCTGATCCGTGTGTGTCTAGGAGTGGATCTTTTGATACACAGAAGCCATGCGCCTCTGTGTGTTGAGGGATGCTGGTCAGCAAAGTGGGAGCTCAGGGCTTTGTGTGAGAAGGTTTCGAACTCTGCCCTGACCCGACTGCTTCTGTCCCTGGTTCCTCAAGGCCGAGAGCTGGGGCCGTAGCTGAGAGACTGTGGAGTAACGCGACTGTCAGAGACCTGCAGGACGCCTACGTGCGGCTGGCCGACTTCCGCTGCAAGCTTCTCGGGTAACCGTCCCTCCTCGCAGCTGGGTGCTGGCCTGTGGGGACAGTGCCAGATGCCACCCGCTCTGGGGTTCAGTCCTGGGGAGGGCAGTGAGGCTGAAGTGGGCTTTCCCTGGTGCAAAATGACCCTTGTTCTTACGGAAAGTCCCAAGCTTTTCTCCTGCCTGTGTGTGGGCAGAGCTTTGTGCAGTGCTGGAAGAGAGCCCCTGCTGCTGGCGTGGGCTGGTGGCTCTGTCAAAGAGAGGACTTCGTGCTGAGGAAGGGGGACCCGTCAGTTATTGCCACCTCTCCTGCAGCACCAGTTTCCCCAGGAAACCTGCTCTTACCCTGTGCTCCCACGTATGAGCAAACAAGTCTATAAGTGCAGGATGAAAGCTGCTCCCTCATTGTCACACCTGAAATGGGGCACCGATGGGCACCCTGCGCTCCTCTAACCACTCAAACCTGGGCCGTGGGCTCTGCTCGTGCCCCCTGTGTAATGCCATCTCTCTGCTCTCTTCCCAGGCGTGGTGTCCAGGCACAGCCTCTCTACGTTGGATACTGTGAAAATGAATTTGGTGGGTTTTGAAGGGAGAGTCCCACTGCCCTCAGTCATTGTGCACACAGGAGGAGCGATCCCCCTCCCTCTCAAAAGCTTCTGGCTTGGCAGAGGGACCCTTTCCCACCCCCAGCTTCTGCTCTTGCTTTGTTGCAATGAACCTTTTTTCCTTAGTGTGCACTCTTCACCTCTTTTTCTATTTTTATTTCTTTAAATCTATAAATAAATTACCTCAAAGAGGAAAAAGGTGCATTTTCATGCTCAGCTGAGGCTTGGGAGACTGTGCAAGAGTTATTGCTAGCAGGAGATGGGTAGGACTTGCTCCAGAGGTGCCAGTGAGGAGCATCATCCTGGTGGCTCCAGAGCTTGCTGGGTGCCTGCTCAACTGGACGAACTGTGTTTAGTCTCTGCTGCTGTCAGAGACTCCGTCCCTGCAGAGGGTAGGTGATGAGAAGGTGTGGGGTCCCCCAGTTTTTTCACCTTGACCTCCCACCGTCTGCACTGGTGGGGGGGACAAGACACTGCTTGTGCCAGAACAGGTGACACCCCACCTTGGTTTTGCTTCTGTGGTCTTCTGTGCAGCCGCAGTCAACGCTGTGGTGTTGGTTCCTGTCCTTGTCTCTCTGCCTATGTCCAGGCAGAAGGTCCGCTTGCAAGCCACCATCTCTGCTGCCCCAAACCCTGTCTGCTGCCGCCACCTCCTCTGGCTTCTCCTGAGAAGACAACACGCTGAAGCTTCTCCAAGGAGACCTTGCAAACCTGCCGAGCGGTGCATGGATACTACGGAGTCACTGCTGAGCTCTTCAGTCAGCCGCTGCCTCTGCTCAGGATTTGGCCAGCCAACCTGTCCTGCTCCTGCTCTATGTCCTCGAGGTGGGGAGCTCAGCTCTGGGCCTCCTACATCCAGAAGGGTTTGGTTTGGGTGGTGTTTTCCTTGGAGAAGAGACTGGTGGTGCCGCTGTCCCGCGGGCTGGGACAGACATGGTTTGTCTCCTTTGAAGGGGCTGCCACGGTGTTCAGCTCAAAGTGGGGGGTCTGTCAGGGAGAAACCCTGGCTGGTGGGATTGTTGTGCAGTGTCTTGGTCTTAAATAAGTGAGACCTGCTGTTATGACTGGAAACCTTTTACTATTGAACTTTAATTTAAAAATACCAAATTAACTTTGAATTTAAAATATTCAGAAATTGTCAAGTCTTGAATTTCTTTAATCTGCTGTGAAAGGATACCCAAACGTTGCTCCTTTGAAGTGGTATCTTAAAGGGGGGAGGGGGAAAGACTGTGGAGCCCAACCACCCCGGAGCAGGGAATTTTAGCCAGATTTGGGGGAAGAGAGGGATATTTTTTCCCCCTGCTTAGGATGGGAGGGGAAGGGCTGCCTTCCTGCGCCCTGTTTCCCTGGGGGAAGATGCTGCTCTGATTCCTCCAGGTCTGCATGGGAAACTTGTGCCCCTTTTCTCTGTTGCTTCGGTTGTGAACGCTGTCCTGCTCTTGCAGTTAGGGCTGAGCGGAGGGAGCCAGGGGTGCCCGGCCGCCTGCCTGTCAGTCCCGGCCAGTGTCTTAAACTGAGTAACCCAAAAGACCTAAATAATAATAGTGCTCCCTTCTGCTGGGTGTCAGGGGCTGTCAAATCCTAAAGAGCTCTGAAAGCCAGGTGTAATCAGTGCTCCTCCCCGCCAGTCCTGGCACCAGCAAACGCTCATCAGAAGCTCCTCACCCCTGTGAGGACAGCCCATGCTCCAGCCCGAGTCCCCGCTGATGCCCCGCAGTGTCCCTGTGACACCTGTTAGGGCTGGCCGTGGGAAGCAGTGCTCTACGGCGCACATGCCTCACGTACTTGTGGAGCAGAAGCTTTACTGGGGGCCAGGCTGGTGGCCTCCAGTGCTTTACAGCTGGCCCCCTGCTCCACCTCTGCATGGCCACCACTGCCGGGCCCTTCCCGCAGCTGTGCCGGGGCCAGGACAGCCGGGACACCATAATTTGCTGATCGGATGCAGCGCTTCAGGCTCCGAGGTGGTGACAGGCACAGAGGAAGGGGGTTATTAACGCCTCCTATTTTTAAAAGTTATTTTTTCCCTTTTTGTTTTCCCCTAGTGCAGCATAAATTGGTACCTTTGCTGGGTGCTTTTGTTGCTGCAGGGAGCAGCTGCCGGTGAGGCTGCGGCAAGGGGGAGCTTGGCGCCGGGGAGGGTGCTCTGCTCCCAGGAGTGATGCTCTGCACCCCGGGAGGGTGCTCAGCTCCCAGGGCACTGCTCTGTGCATGCGGAGGGGCTCTTCCCCGTCACATGGCAGCTCCCTGTCCTCGCCCTGCCTGTGCCCCGGCTTGCTGGGCTCCCTTGTGCCCACGGCTGGGTGCGGGAGCCTGCAGGGCCTGGGATGCTCCAGCGCCGGCGGGGTGGCATGGGGGGACCCCCCAGCCCAGCACTTTCTGCCGAAGCCTGCTATTTACAATCCAGGTTAAATATCGCTCCACGGCTCTGCTTCCTGGGGCTCTGCACCAGCATCTCCCCAAAACCAGCGCCTCGGGGGCGGCTTGGCGACGCTGTCACCCTGGCAGAGGCCGGGATCCCCGTCGGCGGGGAGGGAGCACCCCGCTTTCCGCCGCCGCGGCCTCGCCGTGTGGCCCGTTCCTTCCAGAACATCTATTTTGGTCGTGTAGAACTTGCCGGGGAGCAGAGAACAGGCAGCGTGTGAATCACTCGGGGCCAACGGGTTTAAAAATAAACCCAAGCGGCGGCGAAGAACAGCCGCCAAACCCCCGGATTTCGGCAGGATTACGCTCCGCGCCTCCAAAACCCACCCATGGGTGCCTGGGCACTGTCCGCGTCCAGTGGGTTTTATTGGGACACACTTGCATATGTTTGCACATGCTTGCAGACACATACCTGCAGCTGTGTGCACATGCTTGCATGCGTATGGGTGCTTGCAAACATGTGCACCCGTGCACATGCTTGCACACATATGCATATGGGTCCCTGCAAACACATGCAGCCGTGCACATGCTCGGACACGTGTGCATATGCACACTTGCAAACACATGCACTCACGCACATGCTTGCACGCACATGCTTACATGCCATTGCACAGGCTTGCAACACAGGCGTGAAGCTGCATGTGCATGTGCACACTCTTGCATGTACTTGTGCACATGTGCGCACTCTTGCAACCATGTGCATACACTTGTAGCACATGCATGTGCTTGCACATGCTCACACACACTTGCTCACAGTTGCACACACGTGCAAACAGTTGCACACACTTGAACATGCATGCTTGTGTGCACACTTGCTCACCCTTGCACAAACATGCACGTGTTTGCATAACTTGCACAAGCTTGCACACACATGCACATGCTTGCAACATACATGTGCACACTTGTGCACACTGCACACACGCTTGCACACTGCGGCACACGGGCGCAGCGTGCTGGGGAAGCCAGGCACCCCCAGCTCAGCTGCTGCTCTGGAGTAATTAACTAACGACCGCGCTCGCTGTAATTACAGATTTTTCGGGGTTCAGGGGGGTGGTGCTGCCCCTCCTCCCCCTTGGGGCAGCCCCACGGCGGCAGCCGGGGCGGCGGGGGGGGTCCCTCGAGGCGACAAATGCAAGGAAGTGCCAGAATTGTCCCTTTGGAGCCTTCCCTGCGCGTGTAAGTCCCGCTGTGCGGCGGCGGCTGGTGGGGCGGAGCGGGCTGTTAACTCTGGAACCTACCGAGGGCCGCAGAGGTGCGGGCAGGCGGCGGCTCAGCCCCTCGGGCGGCGCGG
>JAVJGI010000063.1:974640-994931 GCA_035590275.1 Ibycter americanus | reverse complement strand
GCTGCCATCAGCGTCCGGCTCACTAACAGCAGTGATGCTGCAGCCTCTGACCTCCCCCCGCCCGGAGGAGAAGGCCCCTTCTGAATTAATCTTCTCCCGTAATTATGCCTGCTTAAACACGTCCAATTGATTTGGACGGTCCCTTGAACTGTGAAAACCTCCGAAACGTGTTTAAACCCTCTTTGCAGGGCTAGCTGGGCATGAATAGTGCTTTTGTGGGGGGACAATGGTAACCTCCCGTCTCCTCAGATTAATAAAAGTAAACGGCAATCTCTAAAAACCTGCTTTGGTCTGATAAGGCAACTGGTTATTGGGGAGGCCCAGGTTAAGAGGAATCAGTGCTCTGCAGAGGTTTGTGCAATGGTAACGTCTTCACTTTCCAGTTAAGCCCTGCTCCTGCGGAGGGCTGCTGCTAACTGTGGCTTGCCTTCGCCTGGAGGCTGGATGACAAAGAGGATTTTTGTTACCCAGATACCTCCAGGGAAACTCGAGGGCTTGTGCAACCCAGGGCTGCTTAATTAAAAAAGAAAATTCACTCCTAAGCACATAATTTTATGCGTGACATCCCATTCATAAAGCAGAACTTAAGCTAGTTTAAAGGAGTTAAAAGTTTCGTGGCCTGATGGGTCATGCTGATGCCAGCTCATTTCCCAACCATCACCAGATTAACCAAGGCCTTTTCTTCCGAGGCAGGAAGCTCTGCTGTGAGCCACGTGCTTGAAGCGGGGATTCTTGCCTGTGAAACCCTTCAGAGAAACTTCACTCTCACTGAATAACAAGCTTGTGGAGACTGTGGTGCTGCCTTGGAGCCCGTTGCTCGAGCAGTCTGCTTTTTTCTTTACTACCTACCCCTTTATCCGCCCAAACACATAAATTGTACCAAAAGCTTACTTTATTTGGGTTAGCTGGAGTGGGCCAACGCTGGCTTTAGTTAGTTTTCTAGACACCAAGCTGATAGTTTAAATCGATAGAAACAAAACACTTCCTAGGCTGGCTGGACCACGTGCTGCTCCTTTATCTCCTGGCCCGAGGCCATTGTTCTCCCTGGGGGAAGGTGGTGCCGAGGCTGCTGCAGCGCGGTGGTGGATGGCACGTAGGGAATGGGGCTGCAGGAATGGTGGTGGATGGCAGGTAGGGAATGGGCTGCAGGAATGGGCTGCGGTACTGTGCTGCTGCCGCCCACCGCCGGGCATGCAGCACACCTCCATCCTGAGGCTGGGGGTGCAGCGGAGGGACCTGCACTTCCACCTAGAGTTATATTTAAATGTAAAAAGCCCCACAACAACTCCCTGAACTTTCTTTTATAATGCAAAAAAGATTTTTTCCAATTTCCTTGAAGGCAACTAGGTAGTTTCTGCTGGCTGGGGCCAAGCTGAAAGGCTCCTTGTCCTCTGTCACAGCAACACGCTGCAGGGTGAAGTCCATAGGCGTGCCTGCACTACAAATACCCTCGAGATATTCTTTCTTGTCACCAATTATGTGATGCTTGTCACCTCGACTCAATTTTTTTTAAGCCTCCTGTATGCCTGTGCCCTCCAGGAAGGGCAGGCTTGGCTATGGCGAAGCTAATCCGTCTGCATGCAGGGAAAGGGCTCATGTGGCCCAGTGCCGTGCGGGCCAGCCTGACCTTCCTGGCCCCCATAACTTGTTTGCCAAAAAGCTGGAGAGGCATCTCTCTGCAGAGCTGTGGGTCAATCCTGTGGAGCTGTGGCTTGCTGTCGGGGAGGGCATAGGCCAGCTGGGAGCAGGTGGTGGCTTCTGGATCCCATCCAGCATTGCAGAAAAGAGATGGCATTTTGGGGTGGCCATCTTGTACTTGCGTAACGGCACATCACCACCTCCTGCAACAGCCGCCCAGGGGAGAATGGGTTGTCCTCCCTCTCTGGAAGAGGAGCTGACAGGCTGTGTTAAAAGCCTGCTTTGCTGCAGAGCTGGGCTTTTTTGTTGTTGAGTGCCTTTAGCTTCTGGAATGAATGAAGCTGATGTTTTGCATAGGCTTTTTTTGGGAATCTGAAGGCCTGCCTGGTTTCATAACCCTGTGCTTCTGAATGTAAGTTCTAACTCAAACCATTTCTGCCTCTGGCCAGGGTCACTGAGCGTGAGCAGCCTTGTTCTCCAGCGTCAGAGAGGCTGCGGAAGTGAGGCGGACCGATAAAACTTGAATCATCGCTCGCCATGAGCCTCCCTGCTGCTTGCCTGCAACTTTTACAGGCAGTAAAACATCTTTGTCCGGCGTGGCGGTGGTTAATGCTGGCCCTGCCTGGGGACAGTCCCTGTGAGGCCTGCTGCTGCAGTTTCCACTTCCCTTTGTCACTGATAACAGCAAAGGCTTGGCCCAGGGTGGGAATTGCTGGGGTGGGGATTGCCGCTGCCTCTCCTGTCTCTGTCCCCAAGGGCAGATCCAAAGGTGCTGCGAGTGTAGGGTTTCTCTCAGCCGACCTCAGGATGAGCTGGCTGGGTTTAGTCACCTCGCTAATGCAAAACCAGTAGTCGTGACCTCAAACGGCTCTTTCTAGAATATTCAAGAGCCAGGGAGATACCAGGCATCTTTGGGATGCCCTGCCTGAAGCACAGGCAGTCCAAGTAATAAACTTGGGGATTTAATCATTATTCCTCAAGGAAGGAATTAGGATTTATTCAGTGCTGGAAACATTCAGGCTTTGTAGGGTACCTCCCTTCCTCGCCCAGCTGAGACTGAGGGCTCTGTGTCTTTGGGTTTCCTTGAAGTTCTTGCTCCTCTGCTTCATTTTTAAAAAAAACAAGTCTGGACTAGTGGGAAATGCCAGACATTCCTGTTACATTTATAAGACTGGTTCTTCCAGTAGGATTCAGTTGATGCTTTGTAAATACATGGTAACGGGAGGCAGGAGGAAGTATTAAAAAGCGAAGCTTGTTGGTAGCAGGGCACAGTGCTGCGGGCAGATGGGTATTTGGGATACTTCTTGGCTGCTGCGTTTCTACTCTCGCCCCTGGACAAGGTCATGGTGTCTTTGATTAATTTTTCTGAGCTCACTGAACTACTGGAAAATCTTGTGAAGGGGATTCTGACTGGAAACATAATTTTACTTTCTCTTTATTTATAAAGACTTTAGGTGGGGGGGGGATTTCCATGAGACAGGGAGAGCTCACGTGCCTATTTTTAAAAACTTCCAAGTCATGCTGTGGATCTAGTTTCCGTCTTGGGATCCCGTTGTTTCATATTCCTCTTGTTCCCAGAAGCTGCGCAGACCCGCTCACCTGCGTTTGTGTAGAGGCGATTTCCCAGCAAAGGCTTATTTTTTTTGGCATCTAGAGAAGCTAGTGCTGCTCTGCAGGTGTTGGAGGATGCAGCAGCAAGTGTTAGAGGGCTAAAACATAATGTTTCAGGGCTGACCAGTATATTTTCCTATAATAATGGGACTTTGTCGGGCTTTTTATGTGGGCAGACCTCCTTGTACTGACTCCCGGTGAGTCAGCAGCTTCTGGCAGGGCTGAGAGAAAGGAGACTTTGCCAGGACAAATTATGGTTTTCACTGGCCTGACTCCTTTATGCCGCATGGGAGCGAGGCGATGGTGAGTCAGGGCTGCCTGCAAGAGGATCTGCACGATCTGCACGTACGTGGGGAAGGTCTGCAGAGCAGAAGTGCAGGGGGGAGGAGCGTCGAGCCTCTGCGGCACTGGGCAGGCACATGGCAGGCTGGCAGGGGATCTCCCTGCCTGCTCCTTAGAGGCATGGCTTCGTTCTGGTCAGCCCTGCTAGCTTTGGCAAAGCTTCTGAGTTTATTAGTGCCTCTGTTTCAAAGCTGAATACACTGAGCTAGCTGGTGTGTGCAGCTAACACCATTTTGTGATTTATTGGGTTTGGTTTTTTTGTCTCCTTGGAGCAGGCAGAATAAACCCCCCCTGCTCTATCCCTGCTTTTGGCTGAGCAGCAGCCCATGGTTCTACAAGCGCTGCGCTAAAAGCATACCTTATAGGTGAAGGCAGCTTATGTTGAAAGAGCAGCCGGCTTTGAATATCACCTGCATGCCCAGGGGATGAAGTTTGAAGTCAAAACTAGTGATCTGCCCATGCCAGTAGCCACTACGTTACATCACTCTCTTTTTGAACACCAGTGATCTAGCCTGGGCAGGTTGAAGAGGACAAACAGCTTTTAGCTGCCATTGCTAATTGAGAAAATTATTGTATTGTGGCCCGAGGTGCGCAGTTAGAAATGCCTGGGAGCGCCAGCGATGCTGGGAAATGAGTGTCCTCCCATCCCCGTGGACAGTTAAGCTTCAGTTGAGGTTCCTCTTGGGGCTGCAAGCTCTTCCTGCTGTTGTGCGGATGCACAAGTCCTGTAGAGGCAAGCAGCCTGAGTTCAGAGAGCTTTTTTTATCCAAAATTTTAAACACCCACTCCCCCCACCCCTGTTTTAAACCTTGTGGTGGTTTTCTGTGGCCTGGGTGAGGGGGAATGCAGGGGATGGGAGAGACCCCCAGCATCCTCAGTTGAAGAGGGACTTTGAGCATGTTAAAGAAATCTTCAGTCTCTTACGTGATCTCTGCCAAGATGGTGTGTTTAAATCAGCTCAAGTCTACTTGCTTGTACAGGTTTGAAGGATGGATTTTAAGCTTAGGCAGACTTTGCCATGGTTAGGTTCTTCTCAGCAAAAGTCTGCCTGTGTAAGAGCATATCTGCAGTCACGCTAGCGCCAAGCTGCCCTGGTCCTCAGTTGCGATGGGAAACAGTCGAGGCCTGTAGGAGAAATGACTCGAGAGCTGGGAGGGAGGAGGCAGAATCTCTGCCTGCACACTCAAGTGCTTGAATTTTGTTGCGTTGTGTAGCTCCAAGGGAAGACTGGCAATGAAGAGAAGCTATGAAGGGAACATCTGCATAGAAGGCAGGTGAGCTTTGGGTGGTGTACGTGGGGGATGACATGGAAATAGAAGTGTCTTGCCTGTATCTAAGACTCTCAAATAGGAACATAAAGATAGCTCGACCCAGTAGCAGCTTTCTTGTTACCTCCATATTCATCACGTGGGTGTGTAGGTGTCTCACCTGATGAGTGAATCTGGGTGATTCCTAAACCTGGCACCGCTTTGTTCTCTTCTAGACACAGGATTCCAGCAACGATGTCGAAGCACCATGATGCAGGGACTGCTTTCATCCAGACCCAGCAGCTGCATGCTGCCATGGCAGACACCTTCCTGGAGCACATGTGCCGCTTGGACATCGACTCGGAGCCAACCATTGCAAGAAACACCGGCATTGTCTGCACCATCGGTAGGTGATTCCTAGACAGAGAACAGCAGCTGTGAAACCCCCGTGTTGGTGAAACTTGTTAGGGAAACTGCGAGAAGGCTTTGCCTTTCATCCCTTGCCAGGGCTGAACTTGTGTGTTGAAAGAATGTGATTTTCCCATGTCTGCCTAACCTGTGTTATTGCTAGGAGCGAATCCAGTAGCCAGGGAAATCAGAAGTGTCTAGGTTCCGCTGTGCTCCTCAAGGCAAGTTAAAACAATCTTTGCTGCTGTAGAGATGGGCTGCTTCAGTGCTCAGCAAGTCTGCATCCATTATACCTCTTCTCTTCCACATGAAGCAGCTTGGCGTGTGTGGGTTATCTCATTACTTTTACAAAGTTAATATTCAAACTCTTTCTTCCTCCTAGGCCCAGCCTCCCGCTCGGTGGAGAAGCTGAAGGAAATGATTAAATCTGGGATGAATGTTGCCCGCCTCAACTTCTCTCATGGCACCCATGAGGTGAGTGTGGGCTCTGAGCTGGTATGGGCCTGACTGGGCTGCGTGTGTGTGCCTGCTGACCCTGTCCCTCAGGAAAGAGGGAAATCCAGCTCAGTCCAGACCAGCCTTAGTGCGGGAAGGTGAGACTTAGCTCTGCTTTTGGGGAAAGCATGCTGGTTGTACATACTGAGCCTCTGTAATTGCTGGTAATACTTAAGTGTGCTTTCTGAGCTGTATTGAAAGCAGTTTGGGTTGGTTCCACACCCCTCTATACCGGGGAGCCAGGTACCTGAATCTGACACCTGTGTGCGAGCTGCTTGCCATGAAATCCTTCAGTTCTTCCTCCTGTCCTGTTAGCTGTACAGAGCAGCTGCATCTCAGTTAATAGCAGAGGCTGAGGACATTTGTCCCTCTTTTGTTGAGCACCACTGCACAAGTACACAACTATCAGTCACTGGTCTCACTTGTTTCGTTGCTGAGGGTTTTGCAAGCAGGCGATCAATGAATAACCTTGTCTCAAAAGCATACTGTTAGTGATTGGAAGTAATTAACTGTGCCTAGTTGAAAGAATTGAATTCCTGGATTTGCTCAGCTAACCAGCTGCTCTGGTTGTGTTCCTGGCAGTCATGAAGTTAGCACCATCGTACTTGGGAGGTGGTACGGTGAGCTTATAAGAATAAGGTCAAAAGAAATCAACACTGTTTGTGGCAGATGAGCCCTTACTGATATAAATAGGAGAGGTCCTCAGCAATACTGGAGGAGCCAAGGATCCCATTCCAGGTTGCCTGGAATGCCACTCTGAGCCTTCCCGTTGAGTTTTTTCACCCTGGCGGCCCTCCAGCTTTCGAAATGTCAGATGGTAGCTGGTAGCAGCTGTAGGTGTCTTTACTTACTGAACCGTGGGCCTCGTGGTGTGTAACAGCTTGGCCTCTCACCCTCATGGCCTTTAAAGGCCACTGGGCACTGTCAAAATTGAAAGGTCTGATGTTTAACTGCAGACAGCCATCAGACCTTGACTAAACACCCTGGGATAGTGTCAGTGCATGGGCTGCAGTTAGCAAAACCTTCCTGAAGGAAGGGTAGCATGGAATAACCCTGCCTCTCGGTAGTCAAATCCTGCAGCTGGTTGGCTTGTGGGTTGGGTGGGTGGCTCGTCAGGGAGTTGGTGGTCAGGCTGAAACTGGGAATTTTCACACTGTTACTGCCCAGCGGAGCTGCTGCTGTGGTTTGTGTATTTGTTAGCTGAGGTCAAGGACAGGGACTGTGGCTTTCTGCTTTGGGTGAGGTCTAATTTCACATTTCATGCAGATGAAGTTGGATTACAGCAGAGTCTGGTCTTGCTGTCACCTTCTGTTGAGTCTGACTGTCAGCCGTAGCCCGTCTTGAGTCCCCTCCTGGTTCCTCCAGAACACTCAAGTTTCCAGTGAAGCCCCAAAGAGTGTTCATCTGTTGAGTGCTTCAGTTCTTATGTCCACCCCAAAGCATTCAGCAGGGCTTCAACTTTTAACAGATGTGCTTTAGCAGCTGGCTGCCACCCTTTTATATAGAAAAAACATTGCTTTTATTTCCAGTTCTGCTTGCATTCCTGTTCTGCATAGGTAACTTCAGGAAGTCAGACTCTCTAGATAGAAGCCAGTTAGACCTTGCTGTCAAACTAAAAAGGAGAAATCCTCGGTGACTGGCCCCAGAGAAATGTAATAGCACCGTTTGGGCAGATTTTCTGTACTGCATCCGTCTAGGCTGTGGTTATTGGAAGAGCTGGGGCCTTCTCAGTCCCAACTTGCACACTCAATCAATAAACAGAATAATTTTTCCTTCTCTAAAGAGTTAGCAGTTGTGGTGTATCTCTGGCCGAGAGCATGCACACAAACTTTTGCACGGCTTTTTCCAGCCCTGCCTTCCTGGCGCTGGATTATTGTCCCCGCCACACTGAAATCTGTGTGGGGCCGATGAGTGGCGTGGGAGGAGCCGGGTGTTCCCAGGCGAGTCAGGTCAAAGGCCTGTGGCACAGAGAGGGGAAGGGGTATTTCTTATCTACAAAAGCCTGTTAAGTGTTACACAATTTGCAGTCAAGGTTATCTCTTCATGTTGTTTAAGCAAGTAAAGTAAACTGATCTGCTGGTCATCTGAAGCGCATTTGAGGTAGTTGGGGTGGGAAACTGGCAGCACTAGTAAACTGCTCTTGCACATGTGAAAGTTTGGAGGCTGGGTGCATGGTGCTGGAGTCTTGAACTTCTAGCTGTGATTTCTTTGGCTCTCAAAATAAAACGTAAATACTTAAGTGGATAACGTCCTCTTATCTTTAGGGGAAATGTAAGCCAAAGAATTCTAAAAAAACTTGTCCATCTGCTTGCCTGTGGGACTGATAAGAGGGGTCAGGCTGGAAGTCTGTGGGGGAGTCAGCGGTGCAGAGAATGGCATCCTCCCTGCCGTGCTCTGACGGGAGGAGAACAGCCATGTGTGGCAGTTGCTTAGCTGTGCTGTTCTGCTGGCATTCAGGAGTCTTTCCGTGCACATAATCGCCCAGCTGCCAGTGCTGCCAATGTTTCGCCATGTTGAATAGGCAGGTGTTCAGCAGAGCTTTTGAAAATGTTCTTCCCAAAGGCCTGTTGGTTGGTGGGCCACCTTCAAATGGCAAGTGTATGTCCTGATGGAAAATGACTTCAGCCAAGTGCCTGGATGCTCTCCTTGAGTTGTCCTTCTGGGATTAGAACAGGGGGCACTGAAGGCAGAGCTAGATAACTGCCAGGCCCCACTTTCATGTGGGGAAGGCCTTTGTATCCTCACGTTCTTGGTTTTCTGGAAGCTTAGTCTGAATTAGATTCTCAAGCTAGAACTGAAATTGAGCATAATGTGAGAGCAGAGCTGTCAGCTTGGGCAGCGTTTGGGGTGTGTAGTGATACTTTCCGTAAGTGGTGGAGTAGAAGTGACCTGAATGTTTCCATCTCTTTCCTTGCCAGTATCATGAGGGCACAATCAAGAACGTGCGAGAAGCTACAGAGAGCTTTGCCTCTGATCCCATCACCTACAGACCTGTGGCTATTGCACTGGATACTAAGGGACCTGAAATCCGAACTGGACTCATTAAGGGAGTAAGTTCCTGGTGGTTTTTTTTTTCCCACCTCCTTTTTTTCACCACGTGAGACTAGGTAGTGTGTTATGCCTACAGCCTTTTCCAAACAAAAAAATGTCTCTAGGGAAATGAGGTAATGAACTACCTACCAGAAGTTTTGACAAACTGCTACAGGCTGGGAGGTGGTTGTGTGCTGGTTTTTACTGGTTTTGCTGAAATGCATGTTTTGACACACAGAGTGGCACAGCAGAAGTGGAGCTGAAGAAGGGTGCATCACTCAAAGTGACCCTGGATAATGCCTTTATGGAGAACTGTGATGAGAATGTGCTGTGGCTGGACTACAAGAATCTCACCAAGGTTGTAGAAGTAGGCAGCAAAATCTATGTGGATGATGGTCTGATTTCCTTGCTGGTTAAGGAGAAAGGTGGGTAACAACCATTCCAGCTATGCCTGCTTCTTTTTTCCTCAGAACATATTTGCGCTTTCCCTCCAGTAACTGTGTTTTAGCTTGCAGTTCTATGTTAAAGGAGTACATGGTTCTTAATGCTATAGTGAGACTTCGAGCAAGACTCTGTCTACCTCAAGTGTAGCAAGTTTCCAAAACCTGACTTCAGCTGGGTTTCACTAGATTGTCATCTAAAACCCTCTTCAAAGATGAATGTGTGGTAGGGATATACTAGTGCTCATCATCAAAGCCTGTTCAGCCAGGCTAATTCATGCTTTTAATGCAGGATTCAACTAATTTTACAGCAGTAGACTCTGAGTTCTGTGGTTAGAAACAGAACTAACTTCAACTGGTAATGTAGGGGCAATGTTAGTTCCACAGTACTCCTTTATAGTGCTGCCTAAACTGCTCTAGCCTCGAGATATTGCCTGTAATCCCAGAATGTGTAGTGAGATGGAGGTGAGGCTTTTGGGGTGCTCGGATTGGTATTACAGGGCTCCTGCGTACAGAAGTGCAACCTGGCAGCTTTTTTTGGGGGGGAGGCTGTCCTAGCCTCCTGCGCAGAACAAATGGCATCTTTTCCAAGAACAGCACGGAAGCAGTTTTAAATTGTCTGTTGTTCTTCCATGGGTAAACTGCAAGCTTGTGTGTTAGATAAATCCTCTGAAGAGACCCGTGATGTGCCACTTATCATGTGCGGTTGCTGCTGGCGCTGCTGTTCTCAGGCAGGAAAGTGGTGTGGGAGCTGGCCTTGTGGAGCTTTCCAATAAACACTGACCATGGGAATGCCTCTGTTTCAGGCACTGACTATGTCATGACAGAGATTGAGAACGGTGGCATGCTTGGCAGCAAGAAGGGAGTGAACCTGCCTGGCGCCGCGGTTGACCTGCCTGCAGTCTCTGAAAAGGACATTCAGGACCTAAAATTTGGTGTGGAGCAGAATGTGGATATGGTGTTTGCTTCCTTCATCCGCAAAGCTGCTGACGTCCATGCTGTCAGGAAGGTGCTAGGGGAAAAGGGAAAGAACATAAAGATCATCAGCAAGATTGAGAACCACGAGGGCGTGCGCAGGTGAGCTTTGTGCAGGTGACATTTCAGGCTTGTCCCACTGTGTCAATGAAAGAACAAGGCCTTTCACACTGTAGTCAGGACTCCTGGTCTCTGGCTTGCCAGCAGCAGCAAACTTGCCAGCCCGAGTGCAGGGTGGTAGTGCAAGCTGTCGGTTAATGCCATGTGTGTGGCACTTGATGTAGCTACAGTATGAACAGAGTAACTGTTGCGCATCCTGAGCTCATGGGGACGGTGTCACAATCTCCTTGCGTCCTTGGGAAATCTGCGATATTTTTTGTAGCGTGTGTGAGCTCAGACTTGCTGTTCTGGATGCAAGTTGGTCAGCTAATGTGTGGGAATCGCCAAGTCTGTTATAAACTATCAGACTAAAATGTCTCGGATCAATTTATGCTCCCCTCGATCTGACTTTGTATAGCTTTAGAAAGCTTTACGTAGCACTCTATATGTGCTATGACTTGGTCTTGTTTTTCTTCCTCTTACCTTGGCATTGCAGGGTACCAAAATGGCACCTGGAAAGCTCATGCGCTGACAGCGTAGCTGCATATGATGCTCCCTCTCAGAGGGGGAGGACAGAGCAAACAGGAAGGTGCTTTGCAGAACAAATAGGGTAACAAACCTCTTCTCTTGCTGTCAGGTTCGATGAGATCATGGAGGCCAGTGATGGCATTATGGTGGCCCGTGGTGACCTGGGAATTGAGATCCCTGCTGAAAAAGTCTTCCTTGCCCAGAAGATGATGATTGGGCGCTGCAACAGGGCTGGCAAACCCGTCATCTGTGCCACTCAGGTACTCGAAACACAATGTTAGCTTCAAACTGCTGGAGTCTGGCAGGGTGTGACTCTCAGTAGCTGTTGTGGCTTGCTGGCATTTGCTGGAGGGTGAGATGCCGAGAGCAAAGAAGTTTTGCTCATAGCTGAATAGTTTATCTTGAGGCACTTCTTTTAAATGTTTGGGATCTTCCCCAGTAAGGTTACAGGACCTGGATTTATTTACAGTGGCATGTGCTCCTTCCTCTTCCTGTATTGCTACAGAAATGCCACCTCAGGTGGTGTTTCATGAGGAAATAAGTGCTCTTTGCCCAGTGGTGAGCTGCAGCTGGAAAAAAGCTGAGCACCTGAGGGGGATAGGAGAGCTGGCCAGGCTTTGGTGTGTGGAGTTACACTAGCTTCTGGGAGAAGGGGGTAGGAAGGGCTAACCTCATGGAAAGCTGTCCTGTTTTCCTCTCTCTTCAGAGTGGGTGCTTGGAAGGCGGTGGTGGTAGCTGTTCTGAGTTTACTAGCCTGTACGTAACATAAAGAACTTGAAATCTTGTGTTGGATGAAGATGACTTTAGTTGGTGCAGACCTTGCTGTATACCTATTTCTAGATGGAAAAAACAAACTCCTAGATGCTAATTTGGGAACATGTGGCTGGACTTGAGCTTCTGTAAAGATGTCTAATGTAATCCTTGGCTCTAAAGAGCTCGGAGTTCCTTGGACCAAGCCCTGTGCTGAAAAATTAAATTGAAAAGTTGGAGTATTGTGTCTGTGATGTTGCGTGGGTTAAATCTCCCTGGAAAAGGAGTAAATCTAGAACAGGTACAAAATTAAATGGGCTGTTCTGCTTGCTGGTAGATGCTTGAATTCAAAGTTGGTTAGGGATCAGGCCCTCTCTGTCCTGGACCCACAGGAGAAGTCTTCTCCCACAGTCCTTAGGCTGCATCCTGTCTTCTGCCCTGTCTGTGAAGTGTATTGAGGTGCACTTGTGAAAAAGCAGCTGCTTCCTTCTGCAGTGTCTTGATTTCTTTGTATTTGTTCTCTTCCAGATGCTGGAAAGCATGATAAAGAAGCCTCGCCCAACCCGCGCTGAGGGCAGCGATGTTGCTAATGCCGTCCTGGATGGAGCGGACTGCATCATGCTCTCTGGAGAGACTGCCAAGGGAGACTACCCGCTTGAGGCTGTGCGCATGCAGCACGCTGTGAGTACTGCCTTTGCTGTGGTGGGGGGCCTCTCCCACAGGTTGTCCTGCATCTTCCATCTCAGCCAGGCACCTGAAGATCTAAATGTCTGTGGTGCTAGGTGGCAGCACCTATCACTACTTTGGGCTGCTTTCTTTGTTCACGCACCTGCTGTGGGTTTTTCTTGACCTAGCATGGTCCTGAGGGCTGGAAACCTCACTTGGTGTGCTCCAAACTATTGTCAGGCAGAGCTGAGAACTGCTCTGTAGTGCTCTGAAATCTAAAACTTCAGATTTCTCCTGCTAATTTTGTTTAGGGGAAGGTTAAAGGGGTTTTTACTGTTATCTCGGTATGAGTTTCTTCAAATGCCCTATTCATTGTGGCATATTAAATGCCTTAAACTTCTCCAAGGTCAAGGAGCTGCTTAAGCGGTTTATCTCTAGGTAATGAAAGGTATTGGCTGACTTCTCCATGAGCGGTGGGGGAGGTTTGCAAGTCTGATTTACAGCACTGTTGCATTCAGCACCTGGTGCATTTGGTGTTGGGGGTGTTTGTTGCACGAGTACTGACAGCACCATATTTTTGCATGCCCAAACTGCCAGAAACCTCTGCTCTGCTTCAAGTTCACCCAGCTTGCATTTCAGCTGATAAAAAGCCTGATGTCAAGTATTTACAGGTGTTGCTTTTCCCCAGTTACCAGTGCTGTGAATCACAGCAGTGATAACTCTCACCAGTTTTATTTGCAATTCAGGTTATATAGATTAATCAACTCAGCTAGTGTGTGTTTGCAGTGTGTTATGTAAATACCTTTTACCTCTAACTTGTCAATATGGAGTGGTGTTTTTTGCCTGTGGGAAATGCAAAATGACTTGATGGTTACTGGGCAGTGACTGCTGGTTTACAGGCTGAATGCTAATGATGCACCTAGAAGGTTCTTCCTCAGTTTTCGCCCCCTAAATCACGAGGGTTGACTTTCTACCAGGAGTTAGAAACTTTCTGCAGCAAACCTTACACCTGGGTTTCCATTCCGGTATTAATTTTTAGAATCAGGCAGGTTGTATTGTACCTATATCCTGAGCTCAAGATCTACTGTGCATGCTTCCTTCTTCCTGCAGACCTGAGGATAGTGGTGTCCACTCTGCCAGGCCCCTGGAGAAATGCTAAGGCTTTAACCCTCTGTGCAGAAGAGCAAATACAGATTCACTTCATTTCATGTAACACGGCGCAGGCAGCAAGGTGCTAACTCTCTGGTGGTGGGATCATGTTCCCGTACAGTCAGGATCTTTCATCTAAGCTAATTCACTTGGTGTTAGTCAAGAGGAGCCCTGCCCAGCCATAATGCCCTGAATAACCACGGTCTGAAAATCTGTAGCATGGCCAGAGCAGATAAATATTTCAGTCTGAAGTGGTCAAGCAGTCATAGCAGGGAGAGCGCACCTTACCCCTGGTAAAGAGCAGCTCTGGTATGCAATTCCTGGCCTGAAATTGGTATCAGTTTGGGTTTATATATTTGTTCATCCAGTGCTGCTGTGGGAGTATTCCGGGGAAAGCTCCCTCTGTACTGAGGTGCCGGCAGCAAATGTGGGCTGTGATGCTGAGAACGATCAGGGTCTGCACTCTGTAATATCCTTGCACCTCTCTAAAAGGCTTGACCTGCCTGTCCCTGGCACCTCTCTAAAAGGCTTGACCTGCCTGTCCCTGGCCTGTAGTAGTTTTGCTTAGTGATCCCTTTCCAGCTAGCCTCGTAGGAATGAGCTTGCTCTTCAGTAGATGGCATCTCTGTGACAAAAATGCCATGTGCCTCGAGTTTAGTAGCAAGCTTTCAAACATTGGGCAGGCTGTTTCCTGCTTGTGGGAGTGGGCTTCCTTCCAGTTCCAGTCCATGATGTGCAGTTGTCTTCAGATGCCACCCTGGCCATGCTGTCTAATGGGACCAAGGCTTAAATGACTGCTCTGTTTTCCTTTCTCCCACCTCCACCCTGGCATCTCTACCTGTGTACCAACTGGAAACCCTTGAGCCATTTTTGTATGAGTGAAGCCAGCTGTGCTGTGGAGTTAAGAATTGCTGTGCCTTTCTGCAGCCACTGTCAAAGCAGACATGTGTACACATACCCTGTAACAACTGGGGAATGCAGGTTTCCCTCTAAACTCAGGTTCACTCTGTGTTATACAGAGTGGTCTGCCGTTGTACGAGGAGCTGAAGAATAAGCTGCCTGGCTACCAGCTCTTGTGCTTGGAGTTAGTTTCTGAGGCAGATACTTCCATTTTATCTAACAGCAAGTGTAAAGCCAGCAGTAACAAGACTGACTGCCTCAGGACTAGAGCTGGCACTGGACTGCTGTTCCTGCCTGTCACATATGTCCTGTTATTTTTAGACATAAGATACTTAACTACTTTGGCTTAAACTGATATCTCTGGAAGAGGGATAATTCCTAGCATCACATAAAATAATTCATTAACACTAGAGTAGCAAAATTCTTACTTGGAAGGGGTCTAACTATGGAGCTTTCACTATAATGGCACTTCAGCCTCTGCTTAAACATCAATTTGTCATGCTTTGTGTAGCGGCTGCTCACTTTCTGAGGTAACTGGATGAAGTTGTCCTTGAAAAGATGATCAACCTTTGCATGCTCTTCTAGTCTCTGCAAGGCACCTTTATTGGGTTGTCAGGGGCTAATACAGCCTTCTGTGATGAGAACTGTCTTTTAAATGTGAGTGACTCCCAGCATACTGGGATGAATAGATTACTGAACCTGTTGCAAATGCTTGGCCTGAACAGAAGGCCTTCAGTTGTGCCTGTACCTCTTGTCTGTCCAAGTCTGGCATGATACAGACACCCCAACATACAGGCTGTGACAACCCTATAAAAGGAAGTCTTGTTCCTATTGATCTCTCTGTACCAAAAGGGAAGTTGGTGTAGCACTTGGAGGTGAAACTTCATTGGCTCTCAAGTTAAACTAAGTCTAATGAAGCTGAAAGAGATGGTCTCCCAACTTCAGGGGTGATGTTGAAAGTGCATTGCTTGCATATTGGCTCCACAAAGAGAGTTCCAGCCGTGCTGTGAGGTGTTGGGAGAGTATGAAGTGGGGGCATGGAGCTACAGAGATTTCCTCTTGAGGAATTGTGGGCCAGACCATCAGCAGGCTGGTAGATGCCATGAGAGTCTCTCGAGGCAGTAATAAACAGCCGCAACAAAGCGCAGTCTCACTCCGAGCTGGCTTGCTCTGGTCCTTGAAAAGCAATCTGTGTTTGCCTGCTCTGAAAGGACTCCAAAAGACAGCAGGAATGCCACCTTTGAAATGCCTGCCCGGTGACCAGGGCTTCCCAGTTAAACAGCGTGGTGGACCAGCCAGCGCGGCTGTGGCATGTTAGACTGGGTTGCATTCACCAAACTGACAACCTGAGAGCCAAAAAGAGTTTCACAGCTTGACCTTTAATATCCTCTTGCATGCATTACTATGACAATCAAGCAAATGAACGTGATCTCATGTTACTCTGGTGTATCTTTCCTTCTTTTCTTTCCTCTTTTCTCCTCCTTCCTTCTCACTCGGGCCTGCAGATCGCTCGTGAGGCTGAGGCCGCAATGTTTCATCGTCAGCTGTTCGAAGAAATTTTCCGCCTCAATGTTAACAACAGGGACCCTGCCGATGCCATGGCAGTAGGCGCAGTGGAGGCCTCTTTTAAGTGCTTAGCTCCAGCCCTGATAGTTCTGACCGAGTCTGGCAGGTAGGGCTCAGAGAGGGGGCTTGGTGCCAGTACGTTCCATGAGCAAAACCACGCTCCCTTCTAACACTGCAAATATTAAGCAAGCAGCTCGCTGCTTCGGTATCAGCCTTGCATAACTGCTGCGGTCTGAGTTGACTTCTCTGTGGCAGGGAGGGACTCCAGGTAGGCAGGAGCAGAGCGAGAGTGCCTGGCAGTTGGCATGAATGTCACCCGAGTGTGGGCTCAACAGGGTGAGGTGACTCAGTAGGTGCCACCAATTCAGAAAAGAAACCTTGAGAATCGAGTGGTTCCTCTGTAAGGATGTGCTGTTCGGGTGGCTGAGCCTGGTGGCCATCACCCCAGCGTGCTGAACTAAATCTGGGCTTGCTAATTGGTAACTGTTAATGTCAAAAGCTGATGGTATTTGTGTGACGCCTTCCCGATAGAGCACCTCACCTTGCCCTGTGCTGCCCTGAGCGACTGACGTGAGTGTTGTCTTCCCGAATGCATGTTGCTCTTATAGATTGCCCGGGAGGCCGAAGCCGCCATCTTTCACAGGCAGTTGTTTGAGGAACTGCGTCGTCTGACTTCTCTGAACTGTGATCCCACGGAGGCTGCTGCTGTTGGCGCTGTGGAAGCGTCCTTCAAGTGCTGCAGTGGGGCCATTATTGTCCTCACCAAGTCTGGAAGGTAGGAGGTGACAGGTTCCCTCAGGTCAAGCCCATTTTGTGACAGGGTGGGGGAAGGAGACTCGCAGAAAGATGGCTTTGAAAGACTAGAGCTGTCACAGTGAAGCCTGGGTTTTGGCAGTGACTGAGAGCCCAGGCCGCCTGCCTGCAGTGCTGGTTCCTCGGGAGATGGGCAGACATCTTGAACATCTGCACGTACGTAACCTCCAAGTTCCTCAGCCTGCCTCTGCCGGCGTGGCATCAGCACCGAGCCCTGCCTCCCCTTGCTGTTGCAAATGGCATCTCTGCCAGCAGTGCTGGCTGGAAGAATCAAGGGAAATAAGTGTTGCAGCTTCGATTCAAACCTCTTGGCAAGAAATCCTCCATTTAACAGTAAGACAGAAGTTCAGTGGATGCAGAATCTTTCTTTTTTTTTTTTTTTTTTAAATCAAGGCCTTGGCCTTTTGTAGTAGCATCCAAATTATTGGTCCCTTGCTGAACCTTCTGGGCATCAGTCCTGCTTGCCTGAGCCCAAGGAGCGAAGAGGGACTGCTTAGCCTATAATTGTTAGGCAGGAAAACTGAAAGTGTTGGAAATTTCCTCTTACAGGCTTAGTTATGCCTGCCTGCGAGTAATCTTGCTGAACAGGCAGGCATCTGGCAGGCAGCCAGCAGCCAAGTGCTACCTGCACTCTCAGGTGAGCTCAGTGCCTTGGCTGCAGGTGAGAGACAACAATGCAGATGCACTGGAACTATATAGTTTGGAATTCCTGTCCAGCGACAGTGGCAACTGCTGAGTAGAGATTCACTCTTCCAGTTTTGGAAAGGGAGCTGAAGCCTGGCTGATCTGATTTTTCATCTAGAGGAACTTAGGCTGCCCACTCTTAAAGCATGTCTGACCATAAGTCTCGGAATTCTTTCTGGAAGACAACCTGAATTTCTTGCACTGGATTCAGACCAAAGAAATAGTGCAGCAGCAGAGATGTGATTGTATGCACTGGGCATGGTCTCCCTGAAGATCGGGACCACCGTTGAATCCTTTACCTAAATTTACAGCTTAAAATGATTTGAAGCAGCCACTTTCTGCAAACTGTAAGCACTGAGTTTCTGGATACCCTCGTGCTTCTAATGTTTCTTCGTAAAAGGTTCCAGTCTTACACTTGACCTTTTTAAAGAGATTTGAACTCTGATATTTGAATATTTTTAGCTGTGGATTCTATTACTGCTTTTGAGTACCTGGATCTCCTAGAGCTACCAGGAGGCTTCTTGGACAGCGTGGGAAGGATTGTCTGAGAGCTGGCACGTGTGTTTGGGTGCTTTGAGCAGACTGCTACTGCCTACCTTAAGCAGCAATCTTTGAATCTGAATATTGCAGAGTTTGACTCCACTAAACAAGGCTGCAAAAGCTAGTGGAGGTACCGGCACGCTCATCAGAAAGATGGAGCTGTAAATGCCATCGCCTTGCAGTTTTAACCTCCATTTATTTGCCAATGCCCTCTGTAAGCACTGCCCGGGGAAAGGGAAGCCATAGTCCCCACCCAGGGTGTGCTGCTTGGTATTTTAAGGAGGCTGTGCCCAGCTTCCCAGTATAAATTTTGGCCTCTGTTGCGTTTGCTTCCTGTTGGGCACAAGAGCAGAGCTCTGCGTGGAGGAACCGGCCTGTTTGCTGGTTTCAGCAGGTGAACGTGGCTGGGAGGCAAATGGCTTCCTCCTTGGCAAGCTTCGGGTAGCGCTGCTGGCGCGGGCACTTCCCATCCCATAAACCGGGAGCTCCTCAAAACAGAGAACTTGCAGGGACCCCCACTGAGATGCCAAGGACTGTTTGCAGAGGCCAGAATAAATGGCACCTCGCCACCTTAACATAGCAACAGAGACAAATAAAGGCTTGTTTTCAACACCAAAACACCCAGATGGCACTTTCTAAACTTGGAGGCGAGGTGATTTTCACCAGGAGCAGGGACTATCACCAGGAGCCAGACTGCCCTTGGTGGTGGTCTGCCCAGTTGCCTAACTGAGAATTCAGCAGGGCATTGGGTTCGTTGGTGAGCTTGGCTCTTGCCAGCATCTCCTGTGGCCATCCATTGTGTCCCACCAGGGGTTTTGTGGAGCCCTCCAGGGCGACAGGCAAACCTTGCTGCTGCTTGTGCTCCCCTTGGCTGTACACAGGCTTCCTCAGGCGGCTGTGCCTGCGGCGTGGTGCTTCACCTCCCGGTCTGGTTTCCTTCTAGGTCAGCACACCTGGTGTCCCGGTACCGCCCGAGGGCTCCCATCATCGCTGTGACCCGCAATGACCAGACGGCACGCCAGGCTCACCTGTACCGGGGCATCTTCCCGGTCCTGTGCAAAGAACCAGCTCATGACTCGTGGGCGGAGGATGTGGACCTGCGTGTGAACCTGGGCATGAATGTTGGTGAGTGACGCCGCTCTAGCCTCACCCGAGGAACGGGCTGGTGGGCTGTGGTGGTGCTTTTGGGGTTACTGGTGGGGACTGGTGACAAAAGGAGAGTAACTGGCTGCCAGTGTGATAACAGCATCCAGTTGGGAAATGGGGGGACGGCAGTTGCGTAAGCACAACCGCATCCGGTTGGGAAATGGGACAGTGCATTTGTCACAGCTGCCTTAAAATAGGTTCCAGCAGAAAACCAGGTTGTTAGCAGCACCTCAGTGCTTGAATGGTGGTGCTCCTCGCTCCTGTGAGAGAAGCGAAGCCCGCAGCGGGGTGACTCCTTTCTCTGGCTCCTCTGCTGGTGAATTTCACGCTTCGTGCTGCAGAGGAGCCTGAGCAGAGGCGAAGGGTCCCAGATGGGTGGGCAGCAGGAGGGACGGAGTCTTAATGCCGACCCAGAGCTGTGGCTGCTGTGGGACAGGCTGCCTGCCCCCCTCTGCACCTCGGTGGCCTGGGTGGTGGGTGACAAGCTTGCCCTGTGGCAAGCTGACGGTGGGACCTGAGCTTCTGACACCTCCCTCTTCTCTCCTAGGCAAAGCGCGGGGGTTCTTCAAGAGCGGCGACCTGGTCATCGTGCTGACGGGCTGGCGCCCCGGCTCTGGCTACACCAACACCATGCGCGTGGTGCCCGTTCCCTGAACGCCTGGCTGCCACCAGCAACCAGCAACCACCTTCCCGCCCCCGTGCCCCCCTCTCCCCTCGCGTTAGACCAGCCGTAGCTTGCGCTGTTCTTGTCCCTAGAGTGGATGTAGGTTGCTAAACACCACCCAGTGCAGCAGCAGCAGGGGGAAGAGACCTTAAATCACTAAAAAAAAAAATATATACTTGAAGTGTTTAGTTTTTTTAAAAACCTCTCCCTGTAGTGAAGTCCTGCCCTGATGTACGTTGGAGCCAGCGTAAGAGGTTCCTGCATGCTGGAGCCCGGTGCGGGCGAGTGGCCCTTCCCCTGCCCCTTCTTTGGGGCGGTGGGGAAGGGGAGAGGCGACCTGCGGCCCCTGGTCCGGCTGTCACACTCCTCCCCGAGGCACGCTGCTACTCGGCCCCCTGCAGCCACAAGCTGCCCCCACCAGAAGCCCCCCGCAGGCCAGGGCTGGGGGCAGGGGGGGCTCCCGGCGGCCCCACCTGTGTGCAAAGTGCTCCCCGTGCGCCCCTCGCAGCGCCATCCCTGTTAGTCGTGTTCCCCCCCCCCAGCCCCCCCCTCACCCCGCCCGCCGCCGGCCCCCGGGGCGGCAGAGATCACTGTCCATCA
>JAVJGI010000063.1:952107-973308 GCA_035590275.1 Ibycter americanus | reverse complement strand
GTCCAGCCGCCGTCCGACGCCGCCGGAGGGGCTCGCGCCGGACCGTTTCCAGGCTGGATCCCAGTGCCGCGTAAGGGAAGGGGGGTGCCGGTCCGGGGCAGGGAGAAGCACCGGGCTCCCTCTGGCAGAGCCGCGGGAGGCGAGCAGGGAGCCTGGGGAGGCGGTGCGGGCAGGGTGGGGGGGTGAGCCCCGGGACGGCGCCCGGGGGGGCGGCAGGTCGCCAGCAATGTTTTCTCTTTGCCGGGAACTCCTGCGCCCGCCTGCTGTGCCTTGTCTTGAGGACTCAGTGCTCCGACTGTTCCTGTCCCGCTCGTAACTTGGGACGGTGATTTTCCTGCAGGAGCAGCTTCTTGCTAAAAAAATTCCTCGAGAAGGGTGACAGTGTTTGCTGCTAGAAAGTGTTTTCCTCCCTGTGCCAGGGCTGGAAGCAGCTCTTAGCAGGGAGACCTCCCCGTCAGCTGTGCCTGGAGCCCAACCTTATCCCGTGCTCCCGAACCCGAGATCTCCATCCCTGCTGCCTCTGGGAGCCAGAATGGAGTGAGATCTGTAGAGGGGAGATGAGGGAAATGCTGCAATGTCTCTACTGGGGCTAAGGATGCTCCTCACAGTCCCCAGGTACTTCCTGGAGCAGCCCGGTGCCGGCGCTGTGTCCAGGGGCCTCCTGACCCGGGACTTGTCCTTGGCAGTGACCGTAAGAGGGAGAGAAAACTGGGACAGGACCATGCAGCACTTTGAAGTGCTCGGCTGCTTCTGGCCCTTTTTGTTTCAGGGGATTTCTGTGTTTGGTGACCTCGGGGGGGCGGCTGTTTCTTGATGCCCTCGCCTTGAGCAGAGGGTGCCTCTCCCCATCCCCTGCACGGTGCCCCTTCGTGTCAGCCCCGATCAGGGCTAAATCCGCTCGCCTGGATTAAGCGGTGCAACTGCTTGGGGATTTAAGGGATGACGTGGGGGAAACCAGAGCAGACTGAGCTCCAGAGAGGGAGGCTACAGAATGGGTCAGAGCCCCTTTTCCAGCACGCGGGCAGGGGGGATGAAGGCTTTGGTGCCTCCACAACATGAGGCTCAGCTTCAGGGCAGCGTGGCATCACCTGGCAGAGGATGTTTGCAATACAGGGCTGCCCATCCTGAAGGCATGGGGTCTCTGAGAATCAGGCAGGGGAAAAGCTTTTTCATGCGATTCTGAGGGATGTTATTTTGATGTTATTTTGGTGCTTCTGGTCAGTAGTGTCCCTTCTCTTACAGACACATCGTTTGACCTGAGCCTCTCCTAAAGAAACCCCACAACCTCTGTGTGTTTGTCCCATTCCTGCAATGCTTGGGCTTTGGGACTGTGCGGGCAGCTTGTTTACTTTGCAGATGCCATGCTGCAGGGATCCAGAAGCTCGTTTGCAGCCTGGTCCTATCTGCACGGCACCGGTAACTTTTGTTCGGTTTTTCTGCAGCCCCGCATATATGCTGTATCTTGAGGGAGCATCTCCCATGCCTCCAGCTGGGATTCAGCCCGACTCCATTGCATCGGGACAGTGTTTTGATCAGGCCCCCAAGGCTGTGGGGACACGGGGGCTTACACAGCTTCAACTCTCAGGCTGTCTGGGCACAGCTGTTGGGGTGCGGCACCCCTGTCCTGGCTCTCCCCAAGTCTGTGGGGGATATTTTAGGTGGGTTTTCCTTCAGATGAGCCCCTTGGAGTGGTAGCAGGGTGTGTGTAGGGAAGTACAGGTGGCAGAAGAGCCCCTCTTTGTATGTAGGAAGCAGTTTGGTATGCCTGGGCTTTGCTGCCCAGGTACGCCTGGTCTTTGCTGCACCACCATGGCATCATCCCTATGGGCACCGGGATGAGCTCCAGCTCCGCGCTCATCCTGCCTGCTGCTGTCCTGCCTGTGCCCCACCTGCTCTGGCATCACCCCCTGCCCGTTGTAAGCTGAGCTCTTTTCCGTCGAATAATTTCCTCTCTGTAGGTCTGGTGGCTGTTTGCTGGCTCTACCATGCTGCCGGAGCCCATGGATCGCTGCTGTGGCCCCGGTCCCCTGGGATCGTGCTCCGCTTTGGCGCTCGGTGCCAAGTGCTGCAGCTTGGCTATCTCCGGTTGTGGTTTGCCAAGGGCGGAAGCGTCACCTTTCTGGCCCACTGGGTGATAACCTTCCCTGCGCAGTGCTAGGAGTGTGTTTACTTTACCTGTTGCAGTCGATAAGTGCCTCTGATAAAACTCATGATAGTAAATAACAGGCTTTAACGATAGGGGAGCGATTAAAGGAGGGAGGTGGTGCCCTCGGCAAGTGTCTGCCCTGGGAAGATGGTGTTTTGCTGACCTGGAGGAGCAGACCCTGGCCCTCGCTGCCTGAAATCTCCATCACCCCAGGGAGTTTTGCAGACCTGTGATTTTCCCATCCCAATCTCCATCTCTTGAGGAGGAGAGGCTCTGCTTTGGAGGGTGTTATCAGAGGGAGCCGCTGTTCCTTGACCCACTCGGTTGCAAGCGCCAGGGAGTTCCTGGCAAGAAATGCCCTTTTTTTTTTCTCCACGTGACTTGAGAAATCGCAAAAATATTTTTGCTGTCCTTGAGCAGCAGAGATACTAATGTCTGTGTGCAGACTGGCATTGAAGAGAATGGATTTACGGCTCCAAAACGCATCTCTCCCCTCTCCTTCCCTGTGTGGGCTGACAGGCTTCTCCTTGCAGCACCAAGCCAATGCATGAAAAAGCAGCTTCCCTGAAGAGCCCTGAGCCCATGCACGGCCGTGAGAAACTGGAGGCATCTCACAAGGAAAAGAGTTTGGATTCCCTTGATGGCAGGTGAGGGGCAGTGTTCCCGGGGTCTGTGGTCTAGTATTTGCTCTTTTTTCCTCCTGTTGTGACCTCACACAGCATCTCTGCTACCTCTGAGCCCCCAAATGCAACCTGCCAGCTAGGGGTGGGCACAGTGGGTCCCTTCTTTGTTTCCCCCCTCGAATATTTGGTCTATAAAAGCAGGGAGGGGGGAGGGGGTTGGGGAAGGGACTGGTACTCCCACTGCTGAGGTTGTTGGGCAGATTTCACTGTCTCTCTGGTTTCTCCATCTGCCTGTGTGATGAATGCCCCTGTGCAAGGCCAAAACCGAGTCCGTCCTCCTGCCCAGGCATGTTCCCAAATTCCCATTTGTGCTTTCCCTGGGGAAGCTTTGACCTGGCCAAAGCTGCCCATCGCCAGCTCCTAACCTGTCCCAGGCTGCTGCTGGAGGCAGCACTGGGCTCCTTCCTCTTCCCCTGGTGCTGGGGTGTGTTTCGGGTACGGGCACCCCGGTGCTGGTGCCTCCACCAGCTCACCATCAACCTGATGCCAGACAGAGATCGGCCTTCTGTAGCTGTTATTTAACCTCAGCACTGCCCAATGCTACAATAAATCACTGAGACATCCGAAATGTGGCTTCCTGGGGTCTCTCTTCGGTCCCCTGCAGCTTGTGGTGTCTCTTTTTGCAGCACATGTGCTTTAGGGAACAGGCAAGAGACCTGGGGCTCTTCACTTACCTGATTATTATTGTTTTTCCTTCCAGCCTCCGCCTGAATGAAGCGCTGAAGGATGAAGACATCAAGAAGTGCCACCGGGAAGTGGTAAGTCTTTGGCTTTGTGAGCAAATGAGCCGGTTCGTTGTAGCCTGACCCTGGCCATTTGCCATGGAGGAGCCTGCCTGGGGTCTCGGATGCAGGCTGTGGGAGCTGGTGGCGAAGCCGCAGTGGCTCCTGGTGCAGGGCGGAGACTCCTGCCTGCATTTTCAGGGGAGACGATGACAGTTTTGTGTGGCCCATGATCTGCCTTGCAAACGCTTTCAAGATTTTCCATCCAGAGCAAAGGACAAAGCGGAAATCTTGCCTGCAAGCAGCTCGGTTCCTGTCCGTTGGAACCTTTTTGGTTGTTCAAATTCTGCCCAAAGCAGAGCTTTTTGGTCCATCTACAAACGAGATGCTCTGGAAGAGGAAGAATTGAAGGGAGGAGGCATTTTGCTTTGCCCCATGAAGAAGATGGAGGAGGAGAACATTTTGTCAATTATTCAGAGGCATCTGAGAGGGTTGTGGGGTTGGCAACAGGTTTGTGCTGGGGCCAAGGGGTGTTTCTTGGTGGTGACTTGGAGGTGATGCCACAGTCCCCTCCGTGTCCTTCCGTGTCTCCCTGAAATGCTCCCACCGACGCCCCCACCATCCCGGCGTGTTGCCGGGGACTGTCTAAGCTGACCCCAGGTGATGCTGAGCCTTGATCCTCTTAGGGCCCTGCTCATCCGGTGACAAGGTGTGCAGAGCAAAGATGACCTTGTCAGTGTGGGCAGGAGGGCTCTGCCTGTGGTGCTGCCTGCAAACCAGCCTTGCTGCCCTGGGGCCCTTTGAGCTGTGCTGGACCTCTCTGCATCCTGGCAAAGCGTCTTGTCCCTTGGATTTTAGGGGGCAGCTGTCACCGCCACGGGGACAGCCGTGTCCCTGGGGAGCACCCTGAGGTCTGGGGCGCTGCCTCCTCCAGGGCAGGGGGCACAAGTCTGCCTGTGCTGCCTTACAGGACTAACTGAGTGGATTTGATGGAAAGCGTTGAACTGCTTCAGAGCCTTTAACTTATATACAGAATTATTTAAGGGCGAACCTGCCGAGCCTCCTGCCGCGGCTGCCGTCAGGCTTTGAAGAGGCACCGGGAATATAAATAGCTGGATGGCGCGGCGCGATGGGCGCAAAGCAAGTGTTGTCACTGTGCCCCGAATAAGGGAAGAGCTTGAGGAGGAGGAGGAGGAGAGAAACCGCTGGGCAAAATAAATTGCCTGCGGATGAGCCTGGGAGAAAACCGGCTCCTTGCAGGGGCTCAGCAGCCTCCTTGGATATTAGGGGAAATGTTTATTTGGGAGGATGGCACAGCGTTCGCTGGGTGCTGGATCATCTGACCCTCCTCTAGCCCTTCGGTCCCGCCGTCTCCAGCCCAGTGGGACCCCGCTGCGCCGGTCCCGGGTGCGGCGAGAGGGAGATTGTTTTGCTAGAGGGTGTTTTTTGGGTCTCCTTATCAGCAAGGTCACTGGATAACTTCTGCTCTGCTTCATTTTCAGGCTGCTAGCAAGTACAACTCCCAGTACCACAAGCTGTTCAAGGACATCCCAACGGAGGAGAGCGTGCTGAAAGGTGGGTGACACAGCAAGGGACGGGCACAGGGGTGGCAGGATCTGGCGCACAGTCTGCCATGCCCCTCTCTCTGCCTTGCAGTTTGTTCCTGTGCACTCCAGAGAGATATCCTCATCCAGGGAAGGCTTTACATCTCCCCCAACTGGCTCTGCTTCTACGCAAATCTTTTTGGGAAGGACATCAAGGTAATGTGGAGGCCAGCTCACTCTAGTCCCATAGGACTCATAGCCCAGGCTGTGCCGCAGCTTATCCCCTCCCATACCCAAATACCACCAAAATCGCTGTCAAAAATCGCCAATGTGAAGGCGAGTGCGGCTGTGCCTCCCCCTCTGATCACCTGCAGCATCTGCCTGGGGAATCCAAATATTGGTTTAGTTTAAAATTCCCTGATGCAAAACCTCCTACAAGCCGCAGTGGCGTTTGAAGGAAGATCAAAGGTTTTGCGGGGAGAGATTTGAATCTGTTGGCTTTTCTTCTTGATTTACAGTGTTTCCCTGTTAGTCTGGTGCATGACAGGGATCTTGTGGAGAGATGACTTCCTTTAAAACTGGGCTGAAGAACTGAATTATTTATTATCAGCCGCTTTAAACAAATATCTGATGGAAGTACAGGGTTTCAGTGAAGTTACCCTGCCATAAATTACATCCTGCCTTATTTTTAACCCTCCCCAGGCTTGCAGGGGGGTTCTTGTGATAGGTCTTAGGGAGACTTGCTGGATGATGCTTTCCCCATGTCCTCACTGTTTTGATCAAGTAAAAACCACCTCCAAGCCGAGATTAACACAGGGAGGGGATGCCGTGACCTTTAATAAAAAACAAGCTGTCTCTGTGAAATGCCAAATCCCCTTGTTGCTGCTCTGCTTGGAGCGTAATTACAATGTGTGTTAAATCTCCACCTTGCGAAAGAAACTCCCTGAGCTTGCACCATGCCTGTTCGTGCCCGTCCCCATGTCTTTTTGCCTTCCAGGTTGTGATCCCGGTGGTCTCCGTGCAGCTGATAAAAAAGCACAAGACAGCTCGGCTGCTGCCCAACGGCTTGGCCATCACCACCAATGCCAGCAGAAAGGTAAGGCCGGCGCTTCGAGCATCTGTACCTGGCCTCGCCGCAGCCTGGGGATGCCCTGGTCTGAGTTGGCTGTGACTTGAGAGCAGGGAGCAAAGCAATTCCCATCCCCGGGTGAAAGCGTGGGCCGGTTGGGAAGTGAGCACTGCTCTCCATACTGGCAGCCAGCCAGGGCAAACACCACTGCTTTACTTTTGTTTCTGAATTTCACTTTGTTTCTGTGTGAAGCAAAGCTCAAGGGAAACTCAGCCGAGCCTGACAAATCCCTGCCAGGCTCAAATAAAACCTTTAGACTCCTTGAACGCAAGCAAGGGAAGGGTTTGGGCCAGTGTTCAACCTGAGCTGGCGGAAAACTTGGTTAAGGGGCTGAATTTCCAGCTTGGAAATCATGTTGGGTGTTGGTGGCTGCAGTGAGCTGATGTAGTCCTGCTCAGAGTGTCTGAGTCCTCACAGGCTCAGGTGCTGCTGGCAGCATTGTGTATTGCCTGTCCGCTGCTAGGGAGGGGATTGTTCCTGTGGGATTTTGGAAGGGGGTTATTCCTGCAGGATTTTAGCAGCGGGTGGCCCAAGGCAGGATTTGGGTGTTCAAAGCAATCTGGTTGCAAGGCTGCTTTGCACGTTGTGTGGGCTCTGCATCCAGCAAGGTGAGCGCTGCCCCGTGTCCCCTTGTGCTGATCCATGGGAATGTTTTCCATCGCTCCTGTCCCCGTTTGCTGCTGCATCCCTTTGGGCTGAGCACAGGAGGCCCCATAGGAACAGCAGCTGAACGAAACTGGCCCCATAAAAAATCTGGTCCAGGTTTTAGCAGGCTGCAAAAATAACAGCAGGGAAACTCTGCAGGGAGATGCCTGTGTGGGGACGTGGCTCCTGAAGGAGGGGAGATTCAAGGGCAGGATGTCTCTGCCTGTCCCCTGCCTGTGGAGAACCAGACTCTGGATGGGAGGGAATCTCTCCCAGCAGCTTCTCTCTTTCTCTTGCAGTATATCTTCGTGTCCCTCATCTCCCGCGACAGTGTCTATGATGTCCTGAGGAGAGTCTGCACGCACCTGCAGGTACCCTCCACCCCACATCCGATGGCATCTCGATGGCCACAGGGCTCTGCGCTCACCCCTTGGGCTGCATTTGGGGAGCAGAGGTCTTCACCACCACCTCCGAGGCTTCGGACTGCTCATAAAATCCTCCCTGGTGCCCTCCTGCTTCTTCCCAGCATCCTCACTCCGCAGCAAAGGATGGGAAGAGGGGCAGGAGCCAATGCCCTGGGCACGTCCTGTCCCCGTGAGCCACCGCTGACCTTTTCTGGGTCACAGATGAGGGAGGGAGAGCCTGGAGTTTCTGCTCTCTCCCAGGGCGTGTATATGAATTATTTATAATCTGGTAGTAATACTAGTTCTGCCACTCCGCACACATATGCTGCCTTTTCCCCAGATGTAAAGTTTTAAGGGGAGGAAAAATGGTACAAAGTAAAAAAAATTTGAATTAAAAAGTCTAAGGGGGGAAAGACATCCATCAGCCCTCGAGCTGGAGAGGAGGACTGTGGGGACCTCTTCTCCCTGCCTTTGAAGCACATGGGAAGCAGTGCCGGAGCCCTTTCCCGCCCAGAAGTGTGTCTGCTGGCTCTGCTGGGGCAGTGATTTGGGTGACTCAGCCTTGTTGCTGAACTGGGGAATTTATTCTTTGAAATGTGCTGGGCTCTGCCCAGATACTCCCTTTTTTGTCCCAATGGTTTATCCCATCCGCTGGGAGCTGAGGCTGGTGCAGGAGCCCTTGGCTCAGCCACAGCCCTGTAGGGTTTTTGGTGATGGGAAGCAGCAACGCGGTGCCCTGTCCCCTGCCGGATGCTCTTCTTCATCACCTGCATCCTTGTGCTTGCAAGTTTTAAGCAGCTGCTCTTCACAGACTCGCCGGAAAAGTCAAAATTAAATTTTCTGGCACAGGTTGAGGCAGGGAGAGGCGGCGCCCTGACACCCATTTCTTTCTTCTCTCCAGGTTTCGAGTAAGAAGAGCTTGAGTTTGAAAGAGCTGACGGAGGAGCCTGACGCCGTGTCACTGGTGAGGGTCAGGGCAGCTCTGGGAGAGGGAAGGACCCCCCTGAGCTCATGCTGTGGGCAGGAGCGCGTCTGCCTGCCCCCCTTGGTGGGTTTCATGCCTTTGTGGCACACTGAGGTTCAGCTGGCAGCCACTTGCAGGGTGCAGGGTCGGTCCTCTCCCCTCACTGCTGGCAAAGGTCGCGCGAGGATGTGGCAGTCGCCTTCGTAGCTCGTCCTCCGGGATGCATATACCTGGACTTGGCAGAAATGGACGGGTCAGGATGACTTCAACAACCTGTGGCTGAGACAAGCTGATGACTCGGCTGGTTGGTCCTGGGGGGTCCTTTTATAGACGGAAAAAACTTCAGAGCAATGTGGAAAATGCCACCACTCCACTCCTGCCGGCTGATGCTGTTCACAGCTGTGAACACTGGTAACAGGCTGGAAATATGGTTGAACTATCCAGAAACCCGTGGGATGGCTCGTAGCTGGAAGGCTGGAGAGGGAAAAGCCTGCCGAACCGCAGCATGACCAAGAGAGCACGAGGGGCTGCATCCTGCCACCTTTGGAGTGTGGAAGGGCTCGGCGCTGTGTCCCTGGCTGGCAGGATGTGTCCTCTTTGTGAAATGTGGATAGCCTGTCCCTGTCTCTGCTCTGTCATGAAGCCGTTGGTGCTGTGGCCGTGCTGGGCTGTACAGGGACACTGAGCAGGGTGTCCTCCGTGGGTTGGTGGCCCTGTGCATCAGACTGGATGTAGGAAGTGGTGATTGGGGTGGCCTGTGTGGGCCAGTGGCCCTGCACACTGGACCAGGAGGTGACAGGTGGGATGTCCCCCATGGTCTGGTGGCATCCCAGGGGTTGAAGGTGCTTTTCAGGGACTGAGTCAGGAGTGATTGTGGCTGTCAGCATCGCCGGGTGCTTCCAAGGAGTGTAGCCCTTCAGCAGCTCCAGCCCCAGGGACTTTCCATCAGGGAAACTCCGCTTGATTTGGTGCCTTTCCAGGGCATGCTGGGATGGGGATGCTGAGCCATGGGGTGGGCAAGGGGCTCTGGAGGATGACAGGTCACCGTGCTGAGCTTCAAGGGGTGGAGGAAGCAGCAATTGGTATTTGGGGCAGGTGTGGGGTGCATGGGCAGGTCCTTCCTGTGGCAGCAGGAACCTGCGTGCCCACGGGGCCATTGTGGAGGACCAGCTCCCCCTTAGGATGATACTTTGGATGTGCGGGTGCTTGGTGGAGATGCTGTAAGGCTGGAGTCCGAATCTGGCCCCGCTGTGTCCTTGGCGCTGCTGGTTTCATGGGAGAAACGGCTGCTGGTGGCACGGCTCACCCGGGGCTGTTCCCGCAGGAGGTGATCGTCCCCGAGGGCAAGTGGAGGAAGGTGTCACCTGCCTCGCTGTCACTGTCGCTGCCGGACACTGACTACCAGTGCATCCATCGGACTTCTGTCAGCAGCCTGAGTGCCAAGGAGAGCTCCTTCACCTCTGAGGAGCCCCTGGTTTCAGGTGAGGACTGTGTCTGACCCGGGGACATGGGTTTGTGCCCTGCCCTGCACACAGTGCTGGGCATAAACCCCCATAAATACGTGTTCATCCATCCTTTGCTCTCCTGGCGGGGATTTCTGCCTGGCAGACAAGCAGGGTAGAGGCTGGGAGTCAGTGGTGGGGTCCTGGGGATGGGATGGGGTCTCCTGGCGGTGGGGTCTCAGCATTCAGTGTGTGCCTGTAGGGCCGCGTGGGCAGTGTTAGCACATGAGGGAGGAATATTTGATGCTTGAAGGCTCCCGATTGCCAGAAGAGCCCGAGCATCTGTCCAGTGCCGCTGTGCCGCTGACCCTGGGCTTGCGTTTCAGAAAGTGCAATAAACACTGAGGAGGAGCTGGAGGTGGAGCAGAGCTGCGTGGCGGAGCTGAGACCCTCTGACTACCAGCTCCTGAAGATCTTCATTGTGCTGTGAGTGTGCCGAGGGCAGCCCTGGCGTGGGGAGGGTGGGGGGTGTGCTGGGAGCGTCCATCTCAGCCACAGGCTTTGAGCGCTTGTGCTTGTTCCTCTGCTCCCAGCATCTGCCTCCTGGTCGTGTCCTCCTCGTACCTGGCATTTCGTATCTTCCGTCTGGAGCAGCAGCTCTGCTCTCTGAACCGGGACTACCTCTCCCGTGGGCACAGGAGGTGAGGAACCCTTGGGGACACTTCGGTGCAGGTATGTCACACTGTGAGTGGAGGACCTGAGGGATGTGGTGCAAAGAGCAACGGCTGCGCTCTGTGACATGTCCCAGGGATGCGTTGTCCCTTATCCTGTGCCTCCTGCTGGGGTGGCTGATGGCAGACCCCGAAGTGCCATCCCCATGCAACAGATGATCCTGTCAACTGCTGGTTTGAACGACTGGGGAAAGCTCTGTGGTCCCCGAGGCTTTCAGCCCTTGGGAAGAGGTTTCCTTGTGGGTTTGGAGCTGGTTCTCCAGCTGCAGGAAGCACCAGAGCATCTTGGTGGAGCTGGGCTGTGCCCTGGGGCTAACGCGTCCGTGGGTGTCAGCAAGGGATGGACAGGAGTGGGTTCCCTTGGGTTGGGGACATCGGGGCGTCTCCCTCCTCGTGCCCACAGGGCCTGGCCGCCAGGCTGGGGTACAGTGCCTCTGCAGCCGCTCGCCCTGTCTCACCCCGCTCTCTGCTTGCAGGTGACCATGGCCCGCAGCGCTGGCTGAGGACGGATGCTGAGATGCTGGCACCCTGCGTACGGATCCCAGTGCTGCATCCTCCCGGCCATGGCTGTTGCACGTGGCCTGGCTTTGCCTCGGCCGCTAAAATGGGACCAAGTATCTTCTCTCCTCCTACTGGCACCCGCTCCCAGCAGAACTGCCCTGCCAGCTCACGGCCACCGGTGCCAACTCCCTGTCCCACTGGAAACCTGTTTTCTCCCTGGGATGCTTCTGTGCCGTAGCACTGGACGATGGCTCAGGGCTGCTGAGTGGTTGGACCTCCCCTTAGGACTTGCTGCTAAAACGGGAGCCGGTTTTTATTCCAGGCTTGGGTTTTTCTTGTTAAAAGATGACCTTAGGCTCACCGGGACCCCCCAAAATTGGGGATGAGCTGCTGCTGCTCTGAGTGAAGCCCAGGCAGCAGCTCTGGGCTAAGCCCACCTGTTCGTCCCCTTCTCGGTACCCCCAGGGCTGTGGCTGGAGGAATGGCCCCAGCCCCGGAGGCCTGCGGTGACAGGGAGAAAGGGTCCACCAGCCCTGTGGAGCATCATCTGTCTCAGCAGTCAAGGGTGGGGGTACAATCCAGGGCCCCCCCAGCTCTGCTGGGCTCCTTAGCGGCCCACAGCCCTTCCCTCCTGGCGCACTGGGCCATCTCGGGGTGTGCGTGTGTGTGACCGTCCCCTGCAAAGCACTTTAGGGTCCCCCAGACCAGGCGTCCTCGCTGGGGACTGCACCTGGCAACAGTGCTGGACCAAGGCTTCGATAGCCCCGCTTGCCTCATTAAGACGTCCCGAAAGGAGCCCGCGGCTGGCACCGGTGAACATCCCGGCTCGCAGCATGTCCGTGCCCTGGCTTGTGTGAACCTCGTCACTGCGCAGAGCTGAGCGCTGCAGGATTTGTCCCGCAGCCTCCCCCGGGAGCACACTGTGGTGGCAGGTGATACCTGCGTGGTTCCTTTGGTTTTTCTTTCCTATTTTTTGGGAATGACAAGTGCTGATGGGGCCAAATCCCCGTGTGCTGGGGAAGAGCTCCCTGCTCGCTCCAGGCTCGGAAGGGCTTTTAAATGAAAATAAATCCAGGATTTTCTAGCACGTCACCGTCTGTTGCTGCCATCCTTGCAGCGGTGCCAGGCTGTGAACCCTGAGATGGGGTGCCCCAGAATGTGCGCTGTCCTGGTGCCCCTTCGCTGGCCAGGGGCGCATGACCTGGCATGGGGACAGCCCTGTCCTCGTGTGGGCTTGGGGACGGGTGGCATATCCTTGTCCTCCCTTAGGGCCAGAGCTGGTGGACCTGGGGCTGCCCAGCCCCCGGTGTCACAGCCAGTAGGGCAGGCTGGAGGGACGCTGCGTGCTCCAGTGCTACCGGCATGCTGGTGGATGCTCAGCATCGTTTCTCCACACCAGGGAATGTCACCCTGCGTGTCACCCTGGCCATGCCGGGGCGGATAGCAGGCTGGGCATGCAGCCCTAGCGGGGGCAGGGGGACCAGGATGGCTTCTGAAGGGACACGCAGGGCCGGGGATGCTGCGGGCGCGGCGGACTGGGAGGTTTTTCACTAGGTGGCAGCAGAGGCTGCAGGATGCGACGCTCAGGCGGGTGGCAGCGCCACTGGGTGCCTGGTGAGGGTGCAGAGCTGCAGCCCCGTCCTGCTGGGGTGGGCAGGGTGAGTCTTCCTCCTCCTCCTCCTCCCTGAGCATCTGCAACCCAAATCCCGCCGCCAGCCTGGCCCACGCAGCAAAATGCATGAAAATGGCTCAACTTGAAAGCCACAGCGGAGGCGGCACTGGCTAAGCGGGGACTGGGGTGGTGTCACCCCATTTTTTGGGAGACTGAGCACCCTGGGGTGCTGGGGGTGCGGTCTGTGGTTCGGCCACGTTTCTGGCCAAACTATTGACACTGCTTCTTCAAAGGCCTGGCATTACGGGGCCATCGGAGCCTTTGATTTTGTGGGTGACCCAGCAGATGAAAGGTGACATCCCGCTGCTGCCCCATCCTCACTGGGGACTTGTTTTACCAGTGTGGCTGCTAAGATGGGTTTAGAGTGTTTAGGGTTATTTTTCTAAAAATAAGTTGCTACTCAACAGGTTTACCCTCAAAGTGGTGCTTATGGTCCCAAAAATGAGGTTTAGAGGTTTTAGGATCAGGGTTTTTTTGGTCTTGTGTGCCCAGCCTGGTATTTTTTTGGGTGTTCCACAGCACCCAATACAGAGCAGGTACATGAGGTCCCTTGTCCCTGTGCCGAGCCTGGGCCAGGCATGTGATGGTGGCAACGGGCACCTCGGCTGCCCTCGGGGCTCTTTGGTTAAAGCCAGCGGTGGGACAACCCGTGGGTGCAGGCAGCTGACGTGGAGGAGGTTTGGAGGAGCCCGGGGTGAGCCCCTAGCATGGTTTGGGGCTCCCTGCTGCCAGGAGCCAGCTGCAAGGCTCTGCATTTGTTTGCCTGCCTGGTCAGTGCGTTAGCTCTCCCGCTGACGCCCTGCTTGAGCTTATTTGCTTTTCTTTGTGTAAAGAAACGCCACCTAAAAGCCTCGTGTGCAGGAAACACCCCTGGGTGCTCACCTTGCTGGCTTTGGCAGTGCTGGCCTATCCCTTGGGGACAGGGACAAGGAGCACAGGGTGCCCCCCGGGTGAGCACAGCCCCTGCCCTGAAGTCCCCTCGATCCTCCCCCAGTTGCACCCGCGATCCTGCCTCCCCTCTGCCTGCATTCCTCCCCAGACCACATCAACCCCTAAAAATAGGATTAGGAGATTAAATCAGCCTGTACGGTTGCCTGGCCATCACCACGGCACTGGCAGGGCTGTCCCTGGCCTCACTGGCTCTCTGAGGCCGATCTCCGCTCGGTTCCACCCGCTGCAGGGCACAGAGCGGCTGAGAAGCTGTTGCGAGACCCGAGGCTCTGCCCGTGAGTCACAACCATCGTGGCTGCGGTGCTGTGGCGCAAGAAACGGCGGGGCAGCGGGCGCCTACGGGAAAGATGGGATGACGCTGTCACGAAAGGAGCGCGACAGTGCTGTTCTCCGCCTTGGCCCAGTAAGAGTTGTTGATGCAGTCAAGGTGTGCTTAACTGCCCAACCCGTTACTCAGGGCGCCGAGGGCTGGCCGGCAGCTCCCCGGGTGGGAGGCCAGCCCGGAGAGGGGGAGCGGTGCACCACCACAGATGCTGACAAGAGCACAGTTTGGTTTCAGTTTTATTCTGGACCCGGGAGCGGCAGTGATGTTGCCCCGGCAAAGCCCCACGGAGTCCAAGTGAGTCCCCTTCGGCAAGCGGCTCAGTCCCGTCTCAGCCGTCTCTTGGGCTTTCAGCTCCACCCGAGCAGTGGAAGGGGTCTCCCAGGGAGGGCTGGTGCTGGAGGGAAGCCCCGGCCCGCCGGCTGCTCTCCCGGCCGGGCAGCACGGGAAGGAGGGGAAGGACCTCGACCCTTGTCTCGCCCCACCGCTGCCCCTGCGCGTCGCTTGGGTGTTTGGGAAGAGCCTGGGCTGTGGCTACTTCTCTCAGCAACGGGGGGAGTTTAAGCCCTTCCTACAGTTCATCACCGCGGTGCTGTGCCGGTACACACACACCGGTGGGGCTGGGCTGGCAATACCATGGGTGAAGAGCTTCAGGTTCAAAATAGTCCTTCCCCCTTTTCTTTTCCAAGGCTTATATTTAACCTGGATTTCCCTGATCCGGCTGGCGCGCTGGGGTGTGGCTGCTCTGCTCGTCACCACCTGAGCAACCTGCTCTTTGCTCCTCATGAGGTTAGAGATTACTCCTTATTCTGCAACAACATCTCATTTTAATTTTTATTTTCCCCACTGCTAAGCTTGTATTTTACTGAGAGGATCTGCTCTGAGATCCCAGCCATCATCCCGCACAGGAGGAAAAGTGTTTCAATTAGAGGTGTATTAAGGACTTCTTGGGCTTCAAGGAGACCACAGTTATCTTTGGCTTTTATACCTCAAACTCTGTCCTTTTGTTCTCCCTGGTGTGGTTTTTTTTATCTCGGGTAACAGAACTGGTTTTGTGCTAGAGGAAGCAGCAACTGCCTCATATGCTCCAACTGCAGCGAACGCTAACGAGGGTTGGGGAGCACTGGCGAGCCCTCCCTGAATGGAGATGACCTAAAATTGTAATGAAAAAAAAACAAACTTCAAAGAGTGAGTGTTGCTTTTCATCTCAATTAAGTTTCCTTTCCTAGGATTTGGTTTCTCAGCTTCCTATTAATCTTCAAGCAGTTCAGAGTCAGGTTTTAATTTGTAATAAGAGCAAACAAGGGTGGGGGACAAAAGAAAAAGCTATTGCTGTACAGCCTAGGAGTACCTATCTGAAGAAAACTGTTTTTCTTTTTGCTCCATTCTTTAATTAATTGTAGCATTTCCTTTGGAGTCTCATCTTTTGACATTGACATCTCAGCGTTAAGATTTTCAGGGGTAAAAAATCCTTGCTGCTAAATCCTGGACTGCTCAAATACCACTAGCAGGAGGCACAAATTAGAAATAGCCACAATAAAGCATTTAGGGGCTTGGTTTTAAAGGGCTTTTGCTAAACCTGGCTTGGAACAGCAATGCCTATAGCCAATTAAAGCCGCCTAACGAGGGCGTGTTGCCTGCTGGGCAAAGGCGGAGAAGTCTCTTTAGCAGCCCATTTTGCCACAGCAATTAGTGTAAAAATTCACCATCGAGAGGAGAATTTCTTTGAAAGCAAAGTGACTTTTCTCATTGGAAGTTCAAAGGCCAGTGATTTCCAGAGGGGACTAAGGCTTTTCTAGGAGGGAACAGGGTGTTTGGGGGGTGTAGCCATGCTGGAGGGGTTACATTCTTCTTCTTTGGGACAATCCTGCGCATGGGCATCTCCCTCAGGCACTGGGGGTGCTGCCTCGCGGACAGGGAAGGCAGTTTTTTGGAGGGGGCTGGAGCTGCATCTCAATCACTTCTGTGCCAGTTTGGTGATGAGAGCTTTCCACTCCGATCTCTTCTGCGTGATGTAGGAGGGGGTAAGGAGCTGCAGCAAAGGCTCCGGCCGGCCCCTGAAGTATCCCTGACACAGAGCCTCTGCGTTGCAGATCACGTACATCCCACAGTCATAGCTGTTCTGCTGGGCAGGCGCCTTCTCCTCCACGAAGGTTGCTTTGCTCCCTCTTTTGCCCAAGAAGGCCTCCAGCTTCCCCGCCACTTGCTTGGCATGGACAGAGTTGCATTTACTGTGGGAATCGTAATGGGCGAAGCACTTTTTGTCCCTGAAATAAACCAGCAAGCTCCAGTGGGTGCCCCCAGCAACCTGGTTGGAGTTATCGTTGATAGGCAGGAACACTAGCTTCTTGTGGAGAAGGTCCAGGGGTTGAAGGAATATGGCTATTTCTTCCTGACTAAGGGCACATTTAATGAACTGAGCCACTTCGGGGCTGATAAAACAAACCTGATCGCTAAATTCTTGGAACTGGTGGTTGGCAAAGTACTCGAAGGCAAACCCAATGATGTGATCGTTAAGCCAATTTGGGGGCTCCAGCAAGGCAACGTCCGACTGCCTCAGCAAACTGTCCATGTAACTGAGAACAACGGGGTCCATCCTGCACAGGTCGGGGCTGCAGCACTCCAGGAAACTTCAAAAGCTGAAACATAGAAAGGAAAGATGAATTAAGGAATTAGATCACACCTGGGACAAGACACGGCGCAACAAACATCTCAAGCTCCTTCTGAGCAAGCAGTGAGCAAAAGCCCGTTTCCCAGACGGATATGCGCAGGACCAGCATCTGAACCATCTGCCAGAGGAGCAGACAGAGGGCACACAGTTCCTCATCTGCAATGTGTGATGGGTTGAGCTGGGCTCTCTGCTGCTCTAGGAGCAGTGCATGGCTCCAATTAGATAAATATTTCATCGTTGTGATCTTAGCCTCAAAGCAAAGTGATTTCAAAGCAGTTCCTGCTCAGGAACTGCAGGCGTGCCTTCAGTTCTGTGCTTCTCACAGAAACCATACGTCATCATCTAGGAGGAGTCGCCTGGTCTTTTGGCGTTTCAGTGTTTCACCTGCACAGTGACAATTGCTGTGATTCTTTGCATTGCTGGTATTCCTTAAAGAGAAGTCTCTTGGGGCCGTCTGACAGGCATACGGTCCCTTTCACCTAGCAGACAGTGCCACAGCTAGGTGCCAGACGCATGACCTGTTCCAGGAAAACCTGCTGGCCCGCCAGCACAGGAGGCAAGGCGGCGATGAGCAAGGAGAAACAAAGCAGAACAAGATCACAAACAAACCAGCTCCCTACCGTGGGAATCTTTAGGACAAGTCTCTACCTAGCCGGTAGAGATTTCAGTAAATCAAGTACCACCGAAGCTGGATGGTGTGCAAAACGCCTATATTTTTTAGCTCAGGTTTTAACTTGCCAAAATCTAGCGCGTGACAGGAGAAAGTGCTCGTGGGTATGCTGAGGGGTGAAGATCCCTGCAGGTTTCCACTGGTGAAGTTCATCTGCGAACAGAAGTGACTGGTCATGCCAACCCACTCTTTCCAGTCTTCTGTCTAATGTCTGAATTACTCTATTATTTGTCCAGACTATGTTCTTCCCTCTTAATCTGTGCCAGTTTTCCACAAATAGAGGCTGCTTATCCTTAAAAAGGTGCCTGGGAATTCAAGTTGACCGTAGCACCTTGTCCTCCCCACCCATGTGTTCAGGGATGTACTTAAGGGACTTCAACAGGTCTTCCAGGCAAGACTTCCCAGTCCCTTCCGTTTATCCGGTTATCAGAGCATCCACCCGTTCTGGCCTACCAGCCACACCATTCCCTTCCAGCGGCTGCTGCACTCGCTGGCTCGGCATCCCAGGGGATCACAGCGTGTTTGAAGACGTTGCACAGCACACGGGGAGGCGCTGCTCGATAGCCAGCGCGCCACGCTCGCTGGCACCGCACTGGGATTTAGGGGGAGACCTGAAGAGAAACTGTTGATTTACCCCCCCATATCCTTCCTGGTTTTCCTTTCGCTCTCGCCGCCCGGGCTCCTGGGGACAGCCCCCGCCGCCCCACTGCTGGCCCACACCGGGTAAGAAACACCGCACTGGGGACAGCGGTGACGTGGAGCTGGGCTGGCCTCACCCTTCCCTCGGCTGTGCCAAACGCAGCGTGAAAACATCCTAGGATTTCTTAAAGCACTGTGTGAAAACTAGTAACAAGAAGATCACTTTAATGTGATTCACTATACGTAAAATACTAATTATCTGTTATGATGGGGGAAAATAAGAAAAAAAAAATCAAATGTTATGTTGTTCACGTGTTAAGAAGAAGTAGATTTGTGCTTCTTATTGCAACATGAATCACAAAAAAAAATCCTTCCTGGTCAGGTATGCAGAAATGAAGAGAGATTTATCTCTAAAAAATCTTGGCAAGGTCACATTGCATGTGACTTGTAAATAACAAAATGGATGAAGCATGCTGCATGTGTAACGCGTCGGAAGGAAGGGCCAAGAGGTAGCGTATCTGGGGCCTGAGAAAGCTAATAACTATTTGTGTATCGCTGATAGAGCCAAGAGATGCCAAGCAGCAAGAGTCACCGAAAAGGAAGGGGAGCAGTCACTGTTATTTATACTGAGCCAAACACAATGGTATTTGGACACGCTTCCTAAGTTAATGAACTCAAACTATTTCCAAGTTTGTGGAGCAAATCCTTTGCAACGGCCTGCAGCATAAAAACAAAACCAAACCCCCAAACTAAGTCCCAGCAACTCCATAACATGCCTGAATACAGTCTTGTTTAAAGAGCTGTACATCCTGCAAGCCTAGAAGTGACCAGTGTGCAGGTTTAGCAGGGTCACTGCTGAATTTTTTTCTGCGTATGCCCATACAACGCCCCAGATTTTCCTTTACTGTGTGTTTTTTCTGCTTCATCTTCTCCTGGAGATATACAAAATACAGCAAGTACTTTTCCACTCAAGTCCAAACAGGATTACGGGCTAAAGAAGGAAGCGTCTTGTATTCTATTAGTTTTCCACTCTGCAGAAACATCATTTGGGTTTTTTGTTGGTTTTTTTTTTTTTTTTTTGTCAAGGAAAGAAGGGGGAAAAAAAAGACGATATTTGGCAGCTTCCTACGGTCAGGAAGGGAAAATGGTTATAGCAAATGCTTAATTGCCACTAGCTACTACTTTTAAATTTTATTGCCATCTGGTATTTGTGAAACTGCTTGTGAGTTCTGCAGGGTGACTCACTGCGTGCAGTGCACAGCTTAAAGGAAAGCCCTTCCTAGGCTCAGACGCCTTTCAGAGCCACTTAAGGTAAGCAGCGAGGACCGAAAAAGCGAAAAAGCGTAGTGCAGCTGTGAAAAGTCATCAGTGAGGTTGCTTTGTTCGGGAGAACCTCGCCATTACAGCTAAAGATGAATCCGCAGAGAAGCTGGGATATGGATCAGGGCACCTTTGACTTTAAGGGGTGTTGAAATCCAGTTGCAGACTGCAAGCAGCTCTGCTCAGACACAGCCAGGATTTGCTTCCTGAAGGCTCAGGCACACTTTGTTCAGAAGTTTTCATAAAAATAGAAATAAATACTGACGTAGGCCTGGAACATTTGTTGTAGGTTGCCAAAAAGAGCCTTGCTCATTCACTTTATTTGCATGTTAGTAGCTGAAGTTTGTGTAAACTCTTTGTAATCCTCAGCTTCTCAGAGGGATATTCATCTGCCCCGTTTTGAGCACTAAGATGAGAACACCGGGGAGAGAAAAAGGAGCATTTCAATAAAAATGTCATCAAGCTAACCAAGCCGAAACCACCCATTTCATTTATAGATTTGAAAACGGTGCCATCTTGCATCAGTATGGCAAGAAGTCAAGTTTCTCTCATCTCTAAGTCATAACAATTTAACAAATAAGCTGCCGTCGTTAATGCAAGTCTGATCCATAAACTGACAGGACTTCTTCGTGTCCAGGATGCAAGGCAAAGCCTGTGTTTTGTAATACTTGACAAAAATCCCCCAAACCTGTTATTTTCACAACATTAAAGACGACTACCTTCTGCATGTAATTGTTGCCTTGCACTCTGAAGGCAGCACTTGAGACCCAGGGAACGCAACTCCCCAGTAATTGAGTGTAAATAGGCAGTGATGGAGCAAAGAGAGCATAAATAAGGATGAAACAGATTCCTAAAGTCTATTTCACTAAGTTAAATATCACATCCAGCATGAATATTTTAAGGTGCCATGTCACCAAATTCCTGCACCAATTTTAAAGAATATGGAGGTACATACAAAAAGCCACCTGAAAGACAAATTCTTCAGACTTCATCAGGGAAGAGTAGGAGGAACAGAGTAGGTTTTGGCAGCTTGGCTGAAGCCTTTGGAACGATCAGAGTAAAAGGCCCCACGATTTAACCACCAGACCATTTCCTTTTAGTGGGAATACAGTTTTTAGACACTGTTTCACTGCTCTTAATAGTGGTTGTTGTTAATGGTAGCAAGATCAGACAAGGAACATCAGTTTTTATTTATTGGCGTGAGCTGGGCTGGGCTACTGGCACCCGAGTCTCTGTATTTATCTGTCTCCTAACAGAGCTGGAGAAGAAACTCAAGCAAAATTAAACAACTAAGCCAGAAAAGAAGCATACCTGTCTACTCTTTTGTTAAATATAAGCAATCTCTTTGTAGCCTATAGGTTATAATTTCCATATGATATGAGAACAGAGCCTTTGTGTGTTCAGCAGGCGCTGAACGCCAGACTCAGAAGAAAACATTCTTAATTTCTGTACGCACAGACAATACCCAGACCTTTCCGTTCCTGACTAACTCCCCAAACCAGACATGTGCGGCTGCTCTACACAACCAAACTCCAGAACCTTCCTTTGATTTACAACATCTCACAGGCCAGTAAACTAAAAGCTGAAGGAACTACACCAAATGTTACTAAATCAAATGCGTTTTGCTCCCCAGGATGGGGCTGGCCAAAGCATTAAGTTTAACAGGAACAAAACCCCAGCGACCTGAATGCCTGAGGATGAGAGATGCCCCCGAGACTCCCAGGAGCAACGATGGGAAGCCCCTCGGCTTGGTTCATCGATGGATCGCGTTCGCCTACTTTGAGAAAGAATTTAGGAGAGCAGTGGGAAGTGCTGGGAGGGAATATCATTTGCCTGAGAGACCCAGATGTGGCAGGAATTCAGTCACAGGCGGAAGGCGGTCGGCAGGGATGCGGGCTGGATGCAGGCTGGACGTGGGCTGTCAGCGCTCGGTGCGGGCTGGCCTCGCTCGGTGCGGGCTCTCACCGCTCGGTGCGGGCGGGCCTGGCTCGGTGCGGGCTCTCACCGCTCAGTGCGGGCTCTCACCGCTCGGTGCGGGCTCTCAG
>JAVJGI010000063.1:924137-937333 GCA_035590275.1 Ibycter americanus | reverse complement strand
TATGGTATCCTTAGGCTAGTCAAGATGTTATACCCAGCTTTAATTTTCTCTGTTTCCTATGATTCTCAGTTAACCCTCTTTTCAGGAAATTAGTGGTTTCCTGCAGACTATTTGTAATTGCTGTTGGCTGAGAGAAGCGAGGTGATGTCTATGCAATGAAATATGATGAAGTGTTGGGGAAGATTAGTTTGGAGGTACCAGGGTGGATTTTTTTGTTTGCTTAAGGCATTGTTGAGGTGAAAAACATGCAGCAGTGGCGCTTGCATTAATGTTTTTTACTGGTGTTTGAAGAGTATCTGATGCTATTGTCCATTCCTTCATCCATGAAATCTAATCTCTGCTTGAATTAGCCTTTGTAATAAGGCTCCCGCTTGATAAGCGAGTAGACAAATATTAGGGCATTGCCACCAAGAGCTTGATCCTTCACTTGAGATAAAGCGGTTGTGCTTGAACATAAGTTGTTTATGCACAGAAAACAGACTTATCAGCGTTCCTGAATTACCCCTGTTGCAGAGAGCAGGCACTCCTGCCTCCAAACAAAGCTGGATTTAGCTAGATGGCTTCTTCCCCATCACAGAAATAAAGTATTTTCCCATTTTTCCACGTGGACGGTATTTCTGGTGCTGCCTACAGCGTGCATGCAGAAAATGCATAAAGAATCTGGTGTCCGTGGGCAGCTCCCGCGTGAGCCTGGGGCTTCCGGCGCTGTGGCTGAAATATGTGCAGCCTGTTCCCTCAGTGCCTACACAGTCTGGCGACCTGGTGAGGAGGAGGAGGATGACTATGGGGGTCAGAAGCAGATTGTTGCCATTGCAAATAAAGCCACTCATCCATCCTGCTCCAGAGCAGAGGGGTCCTGGAGGTCGAGCGTTTCAGCGGTTGAACATAACAAGCAAGTCAAGCTACACCGAGCCTCAAAGCTTGGGTGGAATACGGTATCGGTGTTGGAAGGTGGCTGGTGTTGTGGGGCTGGCGGCTGTTGCGTGTTTACTTCTGTTTGGGCTTGGAAAGCATAGGCACAAGGGAAAATAACAATCATGTTAAATGAGGTATTTCTGAAGTGTCTTTATGACTTTCCAGAGTGATGGCAGTTGTGATGTGGATTTTCTGGCTTTTTTGGCGGTGAAGTGGGGAAAGAAGACTGGTTGCAGAGGTGGTCCTGCAGCTGATGAGAGAGGCAGCATTACAGTAGAGATGGCAGGCACTGCAGGTAGAGGAGGTTTCTTCCTGTCCTTACACAAAATTCTTGTTGCAGCTTTACGTTAAGGGGGAATTTTTGTAAAATAACACCAGGACACCCCCTCTAAGAGCACCCCCTTGTTAACTCTTGCAAAGCATAGCAAGCCAGCCTATGACATGGCCATGCTCAAGATGAATCTGAAAAAAACCTGACTTTGAAGTTCTTTGTCGTGTTATGGGAGATGAAGTAAACTGCTCTCACTTCATCATATTTCTGTGTAAACCCATTAGCTAACCTTCTCTGCTTTATATTTCTCCTAATTCATATTTCAAATGCCCTAGTACCACCGTTTGGTGGCTTTGATACTAATCTGATTTAATTGTTCTTTGTGTTCGTGTGTAATGGTGCTTTGGTTTGCTCTGGTCGTAGTGCAGAGTGAAGGGACCTGCAAAACCTCAGGGAGATGAGGGGCTACCAAAAGAGATGGGAGTGTGATGTAGCAGACTCTGTAGCTTGACAAAATCCAGTAACCAGATCAGCATGTTGGAGTCAAGTTGCATGATATACAAAGTAGTCATCCACTTAGGTAATTTTGGTGGAGGTAATTCAAAATTCAATTTGAATGGATCATAAAATATCCATATATTAATTTTGAGAGCTGCTGTGTGTTCAGGTCTTGCTTGGTTTTCCTCTCTCTTGTGCTCCTGCAGACATTTGGCGGCAGAATCATGGGACTAAAACTTCCCAATATCTTCTGGTTGGTCTTGGTGTAGTAATCTGCTTGTGTCGTCCACCTTAAAGCTGAACTTTAAAGGTCACCAGAGCCCTGAGACATGGAGAAGACAGACAAGGTGATGCATGCTGCCCTTTGGAAATTTCCCTAAATCTCTGTATTGGTTGCTTTGTAGGCCCCTCAGCCTAGCAGGATTTCTGGTGGTTGGTGTGATGGGCCTCCACTTGACTCATTTGGAGGACATCAACCCCTTTTCTACCTGCGTGATCCAAAGTCAAAAGTCCCACTGTGGTCATGTTCAGCCAGAGTTTGGGTCAGTTGCTTGTGCTGTTGACGCATGAAGTGTAAAAAACACTCGCCATCCCTGGAAGTGCTTTCAGTAAGCCCACCTCAATTTTGGCTTTCCTCATTTCCAGTCACAGAAAGCAATGGCCAGATGATCCTGGGGAAGGAGCATAGTGGAGGGTGTTACCTCCTCTGCAGGAATGTGCTGTCCCCCTTGATTTAGTTGGCTTGATCCAGTGCTTCTCATCTGCTTCAGTGAAAAACCAGCTGGTTTAATTTTCCCTAGTGAAGACTGACAATCTCACACCAAAACCCCAAGACTCGGCAAACCAGTAAGGGTCAACCTGAAACAAGATGTCATCCGTTGCATACTATCATGGAGGCTGTGGCAAGGACCCGCTGGGATTCAGATTATTTATTCATAAAACCAAATCAGACGTGTGTTTTCCATGGCTGCTCGTCAAAGAAGCCTTTTTGATTTATATTCTTGCATTTTTTGCATCTGAGATGAAAACCAGCATGGCTAAATGATGAGGTTCATGGTGATACGAGCCAAACAGATGCACTTCAGAAAATGGAACTTCAATCTTGGATTTACTTAGCTCATTTCCTAGTGTCATTACATTATCCGGATGATGAATGTGCTTTAGTTGTGTGATCCTACACTGAATATATTTTAAAACATTTTTTTCGCGCTCCCTTCTGTTGATCTCATCACATAGCCAAGTTAATAGATTTAAGGCAGTTTCATTTCCATACCATATGTTCCCTAAGGCGTTTTGGAGGGGTAATTATGCTTATATATTTTACTTTACCATATGATGCCAATATGTACTCTGTCTTTCAGGTAACAGGGGTAGGCATACGTGTTCTCAGAGAAGCTCCGAGATGACTTGTGTTTTCTGAAGGTGCTGTCTCCTGTTGTCTTTTAGAGGAGCCAGGAAGGATGACACCTTGGACGTGAGGACAAAGAGATCATGCGGTCACCCTGGAAGTGTTTATTAGACTTACTTAACCCCCTAGCCCACTAGTGGGATGTTTCCTTGAAAAGAACTTCTAAACCATTATTTCTATAACATTAGTGGTTGGGGAAGGTAGGAGTTCATGCAGAAGCTGTAAGCATTGCAGTGAATTTAAAGGATCAAGGCAAAGCAGGATCTTTCGTGCTTAAATCGCCATAGCTAACTGTAAATTAGAAAACTGAATTATGTACGCAGAGACAGCCCAATCTCTTTTGGGAAGGATATGGGTTTTTTTTCCTATCTAGCAAATCATGATGGGTGCCTGAAGAATGAACTTGGCTGCAAGTGCGAACTGCTGCTGAGGCTTCACAAATTTACCTAAATCACTGGAGCAATGTACTGAAGTTGACAAATGTAACAGCATCTAGATGCTACTAAATACATTGAAACTTTCTTTCTTTAAACAAATACAGAAGTTTGTTTAAAGTGGTTTGTGTTAGAGGTGAACAGGTTGTCCTTAGACTAAAGATGTAACTGAAGTTTGGAGGAAAAAGTGTTCAGTTGGATTATTTGGTAACTTAGGCTGGGAAATTCCCTCTTCCTTGCGCACACTTCCTTAGGGTTTGGTTTTTTTCATTAAAATTTGATTTTTTAGTGATGAATGGAACCTGTTAGAATTCAAACCAAAATGCCAGTGTGGTGGGGTTTTTTTTATTGTTTAGAGAAGTTGATATTTGCTGAGTGAAATTTTAACTTGACCAAATAGTGCAGAGAAAATGCTTATTTTCCCATAGTGGACTTATTTTTACTGCTTTTATAGAAATTAATGTCCTTTAATTTAAATGATGATCTTACGGTCTTAGTAGAGAAAGGAATCTTGAAATGTTATGAGAATACGGCTGCTAATAATTTGCATTAGAAAATAAATGGAGCAATTAAAAACAGATTGGTATATAATCACTGGAACAACTTTATTCCATCAAATCTGTTGCCGTATTCTATGTTATTGAAGCTGAAACCTCTACCCAGCTGATTTCAGGACTGCAGCTGAGATCTAAGTGATACAGGGATAAAGGTGCTAAAGGAGACTTCCAAGGTGGGATGTGAATGGGTTAGATGATAAAATAGGGGAATCCCTTTGGTGGTAGCAGTTTGGAAGACGGAGATGCAGAAGGTACCTTCCTTATGAAAACCTGAGAGCCTGGGGTGACTTTTCATGGGGGGGTGGGGGTGGGGAATCCCAAAACAGCAGGTTATGGAGTATGAGGGTGAATAACTTGGTTTTGTGTTTCACTCTTCATTTAAAAATTAAAATAAATCCCCAAATCTCTCTTTCTGAGAAACATGTTTAAAAAAAGGCAACAACAAAAAGCCCTTATTCTTTTAAAAATTGCCTTTCAAACCTGATCATTCTTTATAGGTTGGGGTTAAGCATGGTTGTTTAAGTCAAGATGGTGATGATTGGAAAGGCTCAAGCAAAGGCGAAAATCCATGAGGCTCAAGTGTAAAGTCAATGAGGACAACGAAGAATACAACAAATGGGTTCCCCTGTGTCTGTCAGACCCCAAATACGGACAGCGTGAAAAACATCAGTGCCCTGAAATGTCCAAGAAACTCTGGATTTCTTTCTGCCCACAGGCAGAAAGTATAGATAAGGATAGTAATCCTAAACTCGTTGGAATAATCTTTCTGCAGAAAGTGACTTTTGAGCTGAGGATGGAAATACAGGATAAGATAGGAAACAAGTTTTCTATCCTGAAGTGTCAGCTAAACCTCAGGTTTCTGATCCAAACTGTGGTCTGTGATCCCCGTGCATGCAGTATAGGTAGACTTGGTATATCAGGGACAGCATTTTATGGGGGGGGTGTGACGCGAAGATGGGACCGTTATGAACAGAAGGAAGAACTTTTCATATCGTCTTACCTCTCAAAAAAAACCAAACCCCAAAAGCAGACAGTGTGTAAATGCCAGTGACAGTAAAGAAATAAGGAGATCTATTTCGGTCCTCTGAGCAATGCATGTTGATTAGCCATAACTTGGCATTCATCTGATCAACTGAGGTGAGTCCTAAAAACCTTTCTGTGGGAGATCAGTGTGTCTCATAATTCCTTTTTAGTGCCTTTTTAATTTTTCCTTAGTGTATTTTTAAATTTGCAGGAGTAACACACCTACACCTTCTTCCAACTGTGTTCGTGCTTGCAGCTAATCTTGGGACGAGCGCTGTGTGATGAGATCTGAGAGGCAGCATCTGCTCCGAGACAGACACGTTATTGCTGCAGGGCGATGGTAGAGAGGATGGCTTGTTATGGCCCCAGGCAACTGCTGTTGTGGCCAGCACACTGTCCTAATGTTTCTAATTCTGCTGGTGAAATGGAGTGCAAGTAATTGCAAAAACCAATAGGTTAGACCTTCTGATTTTTTTATTATTATTTTATTTTGTTGTTGAATCCCCTTGTCATCCCCCCCCTTCAGTTTCATAATGACCTTGCTTTGCCTCTAGTGAGAAAATGGAACTAATTTTGTTGACTTGCCTTTTTAAATACTCGTTATTGGATTTACCTGACCTCTTTTTCTCATGTGGAGAGTTGTGCTGGCCTTGTGCCAGCTGAATAATTTGTAGTGATCTGAAAGTGTTTGGCTAAAATGCTTTATGGTTCCCTTACTTAATTTCTGCTCTAAATAAGATGATTCTTGTGAAACTTCTAGGCATGTTGATTTAGTTGGGCAGACGAGCGTTTTGAAATAAATACTTCGAGTCTGAAAAAGATAGGCAAGATGCATGCAGAAGACTGAAAATATTCCAGCTGAAATATTTGCAATGTTGCTGAATACGAATAAAAAAATTAGTAACTTGAGAAAAGTAAATGATGTAGCTTTTCTATGTAGGATCTTGGAAGGTGGTTTTGTATTGAGGTCTGGTGTCTTTAGGGAGAGGTTTCTGATCTTACATCATGTTTTAAAGCGGCAAAAAATATGGTTTCTCTTTTATGACCAATGTTTGATTCTCATAAATAAGTTCCTGGTATCAGAGAAGATGCCATATATTTTCTAGGTGATGATGTGCTTGTGGAAACCATTTAGATCTGAATATCATGGATTGCCTGCAGTTGCCATCTCAGTTGTCCTTCATGTAAATAAAAGGTAGAAATAAAACCAGCTGTGTTATCTGAGCCTGTTTGACTACAATCAGCATTGCATTTCAGTTGCTTCAGATAACGCACAGCTGACCTTGGCTGCGTCCTGTCCCCTGCCAAGGGCAGGGATGCCAGGCTGGTGTGGTGTTTTGTGTTAAATACAGGTCCTGCTCCGTGTCTGCTACAGGGTGTGAGGCTGGCGAGGTTCGCTGGGATGGAGAGATGCACAGTGGTCCTTGCTTGGTTTTGGGTGGGCTCGTGGTCTTAGTAAAGCCTACTCTGTGTGCTTGTGGTTCTCATCACTATACACTGATGTTCAGTATACCTGATATAATATTAAGAGTTGGGGCAACATTTTGGGAACTGTGGTCTGCTTGTGGAAGTAATTTGTTTACAGGGATTGGAGCAAATGAAAGTTCCCCTACAGAAACAGGTGGACATAATGAGGGACCTTGCTTGCTGTAACAAGCCCTTCTCCTAAGACATTTGGAGGTGGAAAACAAGATCTAGAAATAATTTTGAGCTTATGGAAACTATTTGGTTGCTCTCTAAAAGTCATAATAATAATAATAAAAAAGCTTCAAGAAACTTAAGGATTATGTTTATAACCAATTCTTCAGTGCAGCTTTGTTTTATGCAGAAATGTCTCTGTTACTGATGGCATCTTTAGACTATCAAAGAAAGTATCTAAAACATGCTGCTAATATTCTGTACAAAGGAAGAAGCTTAAAACCCACGTGTACTGCAGTTTTTGGAAGGATGTCTGTGTTTCATCTCCTGTGTGAGATGGAATTGATGGCTTTCTGTACTGGGATACAGAGATTGCTGTATGTTTTGTGGGGAAGAGGTACCTCTGCGTCCCCTTGAATGTGGAAAAGAGAAATTGGGAGAGACAGATCGGTGCGTGGTGAAAAGTAAAAGCTGAGGAGGGCTGATGACTTTCTCTGGGAATAACCCTGCAACTGAAGCTAATAGTCCTTGAATAATTAGAAGAATCACCTTAGAAATGTTTAAACCCAAAATATCCTAGGGGAGGCTTTAGATTTATAGCAGATTTCAAAGAAAATGAATATATGAGGCGGAAGAGAGCTTTTTCTCATATTGCACTTGGCACCCCATTTCAGGATAAGTGTGATTATCCGCTGACTGCAATTAGGGCAGACGCTGTCACCGGAGCTGCTTTGTGAGCTGCCCGGCGGTAAATGCACGAACAGATGTCAAAGAAGCAGTTTTGCAGACTTGCTTTAAAAGAGCTTCTCTTTCTCCCCATGATGTTTCTGCTTGGTATGTGGAATTATCTTTGAGATGTTTAATACTTTGCTGTTGCAATCTGCCATCTAATTTCTTAAACCATCTGAGGATGCTTGACCTCTATTGGTGCAGACTGCCTGAGCTGTGTGCTCAAGGACCGTTTGTTTTAATCTTTCCTTTTTGAGGATGGACCTGGTCAGAATTTCTTTTTTTGTAGCAGTGCGCTATCATAATGAAAAATCATGCCTGCCAATGGAAAAAAGTGGGAGGCTCACTCTCCACCTCTTATTCTTGGTGGAAAAATAGTCCTAAAGACAGGGGAGGACACGTGGAAGTACAAGACACTGAACAGAAGAGAAAAAGCAAATACATTGTGCTGGTTTGAACTGAATATGCTTGGTTTTAGTGTGTGCCCACTGCAGCATTGAAATCATTCCACTGCCAGTCTTGTGAATATTTATATTGTTGCTGCTTGATCTGCAAAGAAACCAGATCTTCAACCTCCAGATGAAATGTTTTTTTTTTTTCAGAGAATATAATGAGATTCAGACTGTTACATCAATTGGCTTAATTCTTATGTTATTGCAGTAATACAATGAGTAAAAAAAAAAAAAATTCCAGGATGTGCTTTTGAATTTTATTTGCTTAACAGCTGCATTCCTCTGCTACCCTGTTTTGTGTTGAGCTCTAGCTTGGCTGGTTAAGGTGGAAGCTGTTACCCAAGTGTAAGAAACTGTGATTCGAGCTGCTGTGTTACTCTAGCTTTTGCCCAAAGCTGGGAAGATTCAAATGAAATGTAAAGTCCATGTATTTCTTTGTCCCCTGGTGTCATCTTAATCTTTGTAGGTTCTGCTTGTCCTGCTTTGTGTTGGGTGGCTGTATGGATTTATCTGCTTGGCAGGTTTGGAAATTAGGATGCTTTCTTCCTAATCCTTATCGGTGATGTGCAATTAGCAAAAGGTTTATGAACCCCCATAAAAGCCAGAGGGTATCAGAGACACCCTAAAATCCCTGTTTATTATGGTACTGTGCTGTGTCACAGCATCTGCTGTACATCCTTGGTCATTTACTGCTTCTTTTATTTTAAAAAGGTGAATTATGGCATCCCTAATGGATGAATCGATTTCCTGGTACCAGTCACCGAACACTGCTGAATTTCTGCAGGCTTCAGTCAGCGTATCTATGCCATCAAGAAAAGCAATAGCTTGATAACCTTGAGGAGAAGCTGGGCTTAGCTCGACCAGGACTTGTAGTTCCCACAGACTCATTGAAAGGTCCAGTCCTCACTCGGTCAGGTGTTTGTGTCTTATACTGTGTTTGGATGCCAGCACTGATCTCTCCCCAGCCATCCTTAGCACGTTGCCTGTGAAAACAACCACCATGCATGTGTAGGAATTTCTCATTTTGCTGCTAATTTTTTAAAAATAAAGTGATCTTTTCTATGATATTCCAATGCTTGTTTTAACTGAGCAAATACAAAGTGGGTATTGGTAACAGTACCTCCCATCTTGCAGAGGATAGCAACCTAGTTAGTTAATTAGCGTCTCACATCCATTTTTCAAAATGCAGCTTGACTTCCTCCTGCATTTTTGCTCCTGGATGAGCAGTGGAGGTGAAAACTTTCTCCATGTTGCCATACTGTGCCTCTGTTTGTTAACAGGATCTCTAATTTCCCAGAATAACTTTGTCTCCATAGTCCAACCAGTTCTTGCCTTCCCTCTTAAAGTGGAGAGTGATGCCAGGATAGCACTTAGTTTTCTTAGTCCTTCACATGAAATTCACAGCTGATTTCAGGTATGTAATGAACAATTAAAGTAGGCATTGATTGCAGCTCTGTGTCCCTGTGAGAGCTGCATCTACAAAACTCAGAAACCAGATAAAAAATTGGGAAAAAAATAAGATTTGTATAGGAAGCCTTGTTCCTGTTAGGGTTAAGTGGATAAAAAGACAAGCTGCAGTGTGGAGATTCATGCCAAAACTACTAACTGTGCTAACAGTGGTGGAATATGTAATACTGGTGGTATTTCAAACAAGCTATCTCTCCAGTTTTAGAATATCAATATTAATTAGTAAAATATCAGCCTTGAAATATTTTGATGACATGTGTTATTAAATACTTGGATAGTTCCCCTGCTTTTTTTTTCCTTCTCTTTTAGATATTAATGTTTTCAGAGAACTACAGAGCTTGTGTTTCCAGGTAGCTGACAATAACTATTTTTAGTGAAGCTGTCATCTATAATTCAAGGGATTTTTCAGTACTTCTTAGATTGTAAGACGGCTTTTGTTTTTGGTTTCATGTCCTGATGCATTCAGAACACTCTTCTTTGAGTTTAAACACGCTTGTGTTGTGACACTTACTTGACAGCTTAATTTTGAGATTGAATATATTGTTTTGTGGTTGGTTTGAATGCAACATTGTATTTGTGCCCTTGCTTGTAAATTATCATAATCTGTGGGTTGAATATTTTTTATAAATATGTCCTTTGGAGGAAAAAGACGACTCCCCCACGCCCCCCCCCCACCAACTAGTTGTTGGAAGTCTTGTTTAAAATAGGACTCATCCTGTTTTGTTTTTTTTTTTCTTTGTTAGGTAACTAGGCAGATCAGGCAGACGGCATACAAAAGAATACAGAAAAGTATTCTTTTCCCTTTGATCTTTCATGGCACAGTCCTGAATACTTTAAAATCTATTCTCTGTACTAGCTCGGCTATATAGAGGGTATGTATGTTGCTACCAGCTATGCATCGTTTTGCAGTCTGTGGATAATGGGATCACGTACCTGGTACTGCATGGACTGGGTAGCAGAAGGATGCTTTCAGGTTGGTGCTACAAGCTTTTGTGTAATTCTGCACTGAAAAGAAACACTAATTTTGCAGAATTTTTTAATGTTTAGTTTAAAGGAGTGGAAGCTACCTGTACGGTCTGGTGATACAGAACAAATTTCTAAAATATATGGGTTAACTGATGCACTAAGCTGTTTCAGATGCCGAACTTCGAGAGGAGACGGATAACATGTGGTACTGTCTCTTACTTAATACGATCCTAAATCTAGTCATGAGCAGCTGCTTTTTTTTTCTGACAAGGCTGCAGTTATTGCTGCAGAGGGCATCTTTACTGCAGAAAAGATGATTCTCTTCAAGGAAATGATTTCATCTGCAGATGGAAAACGGGAAGGAGGTGCGAGCAGAAGTGGCAAACCGGAGGACAAAGCTCTCATGCGTTTTGCAGTTAGTTGGGGGTCACCTTCATTTAAGGAGGATTTTAAAATAACATGGATGGGCTTGTATGGAAGCTTTGATAATTTGTGCTTTGGAAATAAGAGTTATAGCGGAAGAAACCATGGCTGGCAGATACCAGCAGCTGCAGGGGTAGGTGTGCATGGTATTGTAAGAGTATGGACTTCCAAAAATAACTTCATTTCTATTCAGATGCTTAGGAAAAGCTGAATTGTAGTGTTGCTTAAAGAGTATGAGACAGAGCAGAAAAACTGGAGAATTAGGCATTTAAACTCTTGTTAAAAAGTATGCTTTACCTAAAACGTTTAAAAATGGTATGTGGCTTCTCACCAGTCAAAGTTGCTTTTTATCATTCATTTTGATCTTGAGGAGTATATATCCTATCAGTAGGAAAGTTGGAAACATCTTTTTGGCAGAAGAGAAAGCTCAGCTTTTTGTGTTGATGGGTCACTGGGAGCAGGCAGGTAATAATTTTTGTGAAATGTAATAAAAATGCGTTGGGAAAACTGGAAAAAATTATTTGAAGTAGATCGTTTGCCAAAAAGTTTTCAGTGAGGAGGCTTTAAAATCACCCCTTTCTCGCTATTGGTTTCTGTCCGTAGTCCTCCATAAAATGAGGAAAGAGAACATTGGTAATGACATTATGATACCTTCTCCTATCAATATTGCACTTAAATTTGACTTTGCACCTAAGCTGTATTAACTTCTTCCAGATAACTTCAAACCTTGTAAGACTACAGGAAAAAACATCTGAAATTATCAAGGTATTACTTGACTTGGTATTCAAAAATAATTTGGTGACCTTCAGTTATGTAAATTGTCCTTTTTTTTTTTTTCATTAGGGAAATACAGCACAGGTATTGTCACTTGCAAAGTGGTTTAATGTTTATTTTGCTGTGTGCTTGGGTTCCATGATAAGCAAGGCTAAGAAGCGTTGGTTTGTCTTGGCTTGTGCTGGAAGTGGGTTGAGTTTCTTGAGGCAGGAGGCCTCCATGCTGAGGGTCTGCTGAATGACATTGTTCTCTAACCTAACAAGATCCTTTCAAAAGGATCGATGTACGGATATCTATTGATATATATCAGTATTCAAAATACTCTGACATTGAGATGATATGGCAATGTCAGAAATTATTTCTTGACAGTAGCATATACATGGTTTTTTTATAAGCTGCCATTTATTTCCCTTATCTTTGGAAATTTTCTAATGCAGTTATACAGTGGCATTTAGGTGCTAGTGCAATATATTTGTGTAATACATATGGCTTCTGGAAAAGCAAGTATCTTTTTGCTTAGCTATTATTTCAAGTGTGATGCTTGTTGAAGCTGTAAGTGGTACTGGAGTGCCGCGCCGCATCCTTCAAGGTGCATCCTTTTGGGCATGGCAGTACTCAGGTTTCTCCTGTTGCCAGTGCCTGCAGGGCTGGATTAGGAGGGGAAGGATGCCTTTATTTCCCTGGGTTTTGTTCTCTGCAGCTCTCAAGCCCTTCTAGGATATAAGCATGTTTTCCCTAACATTGGAGTAATTCCTGGGCTCTGAAAAAAGTGTTTTCTGCATGTATTTTGGGATTGCTGAGATGCTCCTCAGTGTGAACAACGGTAGTCCTTGGCAGTGTCTCTCTGCTCTTCATATCCTTAAATTTTAACAGGTTCAAAAAGGTTTTTATTTTAAACACTGGTTTGGTGGTGATTTTTTTTCTGACCTTATACATTAAATTTTTGGCTGCTAACAAAAGTATAAATAGCTAGGCATGTGCTTCATGAGATAATAGGAAGATCTCGTGCCCATTTATGGTTTATACAGCTTTCCCCCTGCTAGATGACTCTTCTCTGTGCTTGTATTAATGTGGTGTTTGACAGTGATCTATGCTTTCAGGATATCAACTCCAGATTTGTTTCCATTTGGGTTTCCAAGTGCTGAGCTGCTCTGTGTACACCTGTAAGCAGGAAATCCAACCGGCAAAGCTGGAAAATTGGATATTTTGGCTGTTGGTGTGAAGAGAATTGCTGTATTGGTGAGGGATGCTCTGTCAGAGAATGGTGCTGGAGCCTGGAGTTAATCTGGTAAAACTTGAAGGTGCTTTAAATGTAATATTGCCACTTCTACAAATGACAAATTTATTTTGGTATTTGGAACAGGGTTGTCATGCCTCTGGCCAGTGACTACTTAATTAGTCATTAAAAGAAGCAAAACAACCTATAACAATGACTCGTCTCCCTGAAAGTCTCCGAACACTTGGGGTAGACAAAGCACTTCCTTGGTTTCTGGCTTTTTGTTAGTCCTTCCTGGTCAGTTTGCAGTTCTTTTTAGCCACATAGGGAATACAAGAACAGTGAGTTTAAGTTAAATGCAGCCTGAGAGAGGATTTAGCAATTTCCTTTGATTTTTTTTTTTGTTTATCTTTCATTGGGGGCGC
>JAVJGI010000063.1:911759-924127 GCA_035590275.1 Ibycter americanus | reverse complement strand
TTTTTTTTTTTTTTAAATTTAAGCCCCCCCCCCCCCCCCGTTTCTGGGAAAAAAAAGCCAAGGGAGCAGCTGGGTGCCCAGTATGGGCTTCATTACCAGTTCTCACTTGTCAGAATGAAGCTTTTAATGATGCTGCATTTTTGCTAAGTGCCCACCATTTCTTGCATCCTTGCTTACTCCAATGTCGTTTTATCAATGAAGCGCTGGGACACAGAATTAACTTCCAGGTGCCAACTGTTCAGCAAGTACCGTGAAAAAAAGCTGATTATTTTAATACTTCAACACCACTGCTGCTTTTTATGTGTAGGGCATGTGTTTCAGGAGAGCAGTAGTGCTTCCAGAAATAAAGATGCAGTGACTCAAATCGGGAGCTCAAGAAAGAGGAACAATCCAGGGCAAGATTTTGTTTGCACCATTTTGGGGTCTTTCAGCATCATGCAGAAGTGCTGTGACAGAAGCAAATATGGAAATCACTTCTCCCATTCAGTTGCCGCAGTCACAAGACCTCACCAAGCCTTCCTGTAGTCTCTTTGTTATTGTTTTCATTATTTTTTTTTTGCCCTCACCCATGCCTATGGTAGCATCTCCAGGTGAGACAGGAATCCCACAGACAAGAGCTTCATTTACTACGTAGCCCTGATTAATTCCTCAGACACTGATTCGTTCCCTGCACAGAATATGCTTGGACTTTGAGGAGAAGAATACGTGATCATGTTGTTATTCACGTCCTAATTCAGTTCCTTGTTTGTCAGAGCTGTTTGCAATGGCTTCTAGGAGTAATTCGTTTTGCAACAGTTTTTCCTGTAATACTTTTTAAGTGGTTTTTCTTTTTTTTTTATTTCCCATTTTCTTTTTGTCTCAGCTTAAAGGTCTGATAGAAGCTGACAGATTTCCACATGAGATGCATCAGCAAGAGTATGATGAACGGGTAACAGCATCCTCGCCCGTCTTCTGGCTGCTAGAATAAAAGAAACTGTTGAGTGGTTGTCAGACTGCAGGGGAATATTGAAACCTCAAGACATGGGGTAATTCCGGGCTCTGGACGGGATTATCATCTACTGAAGTGCTTTATGTTAAATAGCAAGAAATGTCAGATTAAAGTGCAGTTAAACAGAGCCCATCTCCAAAAGAGAAGACCACCCAACCTCCACCGCACAGCAAGAAGCTTCTAGGTGACAAGTGAAATGCAGATCTCATCCTCTAGTATAGAAGTGAATAGACAAGAAGCTAATAGAGTTGCTTAAGTGCTGAATAAAAATGAAAAATATAGGATAAAACAGCCTGATATGACTTTGCTCAATTTTTCGAGCCACAGGAGAAGCCGGTGAGCTTAGGAGCAATTTAGAAAATGCTTGCAGCCTGTTTTAGGTTACACTTTGTGTGTGCAACTATACATCTCTGGGAATGATATACAGAGTTTGAGCTGTGTATTCACAGCTGCTTTTATATTCTGGGAATCTTCTCAGAGGCTGAGTAGACATCTCTGGCTGTACAGGCATGACAGTGTGGGATCACCCCAACTTGCAGAAATGTTTCCCCCACCAGAGGTATGGTTGTTAACAGTGGCCAAGCATGGTTTCTCCCTTTATTATGACTCTTGAAAATAACAGCCAAAACCCAGTTTATGAATCCAACTTGGAATGGGGACGTCAAGAAGATTTATTTACAGAATCTTTTGGGTTTGCAGGAAGTGAAGGGACACCAGATTTTTAGGTTCACTCACGTTTGGTTTGAACTCGGAGCAAGATGAAGCAGATTTAGCAAGGGAGATGAATTCTTGATTACAGAATTGGGACCAAATGGAAAATTTTAAGGGGAGAGGGAAGAAACCACCAAAGCAGTAAAATGTGTGATTGGGATGCTACTGCCATTGCATGCTTGCCCTCACTGTTGCGAGAGATGGGTGATTTGGTGCCTGGAGGGGTTGCCTTTCGGTAACGGAACAGGCACTTCTGTTGCTGCTGGGCATCTGCAAGTATGTCTCTGCTCCTGCTTTCATTTTCTGTTCTAGTTTAGGTCATCTCACTGCATTGGCATCTTGCTTAGGTGCTTCAGTCCAAACAAACTACTCTGAAATTTATCCAAAAGACCCCTTTCTTCTGTATATGACAATCTTGGAGTGCTGATTTTTGTTGTGTTTTTTCCCCATCCAAGCTTACCATCCCTTTTGAAGAAGTAAATTTGAATTGCAATTACAAATCTAGTTGAAGATGTCCCTGCACACTGCAGGAGGGTTGGACTAGATGACCTTTAAAGGTCTCTTCCAACACAAACCATTCTGTGATCACTATAACACTTCCAAGTATCACTTTTCCTGCATTAGAAGTTTCGTTCTTTTGAGCAAAACTCATTTTATAGAAATTTTGCATGCAGTTTTACTGCAAAACCCTTTGCAGCCTCCTGCTTTCCCTGCACCAATACCTGGGTCCATAAATCTGTATTTTAGGCAGCACCACCTCCTGCACTGGCACCACGAGGCTCTTCCAGACAGGCTGACACAGATGATTAAGCAACAATAGTGATGTTTCTCTCCCATCAGCAAGCGGTCGGAAGAGAAAAACGTGGTGAGCATGGAAGAGAAAGGTGACAAATAGGAAAGGATTAAGCATTATATAAATGATCAAATGAACTGACAGGTACAACTGTGCACTAATAACCAAGATGTTGAGCATCTACATGGGCTTTTCTGCCTGTCTAGGATGTGGTAGTTTTTATAGCATCGGCTGTCACAAATGTGTCAGTCTGGCATCAGTTTTGATCTTGTGGTGGTGTCATTTCAGGTACCAGCTGCACCATGCTATTTGCTGCTGCAGGAGAGAAATTTGAAGAGCTCTTGTGCGGATATATTCAGATTAAGCAGTGAAGTATGTTTAAATTGGCCATTTCTTTATCAGATTTTTTTTAAGTTTATCTATTCCAGGAATGTCTTCCCCACGCAGTATGTGTTTTGAGGTACTGGTGGATGGATAAATCCAGACTGTCTTGAGCAACCGAGCTTGTTAGGATTGCCCGAGGATTGGCAACAGGGAGAAAGTTCCACTATTTTTGTTGTCCCTTGTCTGGGTTATGGGATGTTACAATAAAACCAAGTGAACTTTGCTTCCAGAATTGCCCCTTTAGCAGCCTCAAGGCTGACACTAATCTCTCTTTTTTCCAAATCATCCAATATTTGGCAAGCTTTGTCGTGATTTCAGGCGTTAGCCATCTCAGATTATTTATTATGGGTACTGATGCTTCCAGTAGACAGTTTATTTTGGAGTTTTTCCATGTGTTGCTTTACGCTGGTCCTGAAAATTAAAATACTGAGATTGGTTTTTCTGAATGAAAAAGTAAGAAATGGCATGACCAACATGCTTGCTAAAAAATGCAACCCCGAGTGCAAGAGCACTCACTATATGTGGTCACATATATATTTAATTTGAGAAAGGATGTTTGCTACCAGTGTTTATGTATATTAAACTGTGGACCACTATTAAAAAGATAGCACGAAATGTGAAAGTAAACTACTATTTACAAGTTTAGTGTATGCACAAAGCCTAGTTGACAGTCATAGTTGTAGCATGCTCTTTCTGTCAACCTGCTGGTAATCGGATTATTACTGTGATTTTTGTAAGGGCCTCTGAGGTGCTTGGAAATATTAATTGATTTTGTTACGTAGGAGGAGACACGGCTTGATTTGTAGCCTCGTGTTTGTTTGGAGATCATGCTTTTTACATTGCAAGTAAGATTGTTATGATAGTAAAATTGAGTAAAATCAGTGTGCAGGGTCAGTATGAGTAAGAACCTTCATTCAAATGTAGAAAATGGAAAAGGATATAGAAAATATTAGGCTGAAAGTATGTTGACTTAAAACGTTGTAAATTCTTCCTTTCACAGGCATGCATAGTCCGTAAATTTTGGCCAGAGTGTTCACGGGAGTTAGCAGTTCTTACCTCTGAGGTCTGATGTATGCTCTGGGTTTCCATTTCCTGCGGGATCGCATCACATTATTGTTGCCTTTATCCTTGCCAAAGCCTGTCCATGAATGAAGCAGCTGAATGATAGCTTGGTGATGAAGTCAGGTCCTCGTATAATCTGCCACTTACTTGAGTAAGGAGACATGCGTGCCCTTTCAGCAAGATACTAGCTTTTCTTTTCTATAAGCCTGTATAAATAACTTAGATGTCGCATCATTATTTGTCTGTTCTCATTGAAGTGTAAACATGTAGCAACGCAAAATGCCTTTAATTAAAATAGTACATAGAACAAGTATTGCAGGTTGGAAAATACTTGCTGTTTTGTTCTTTTCATCTTCCTATTTAATTTTTTGTGTCCAAACGCAAAAATATTGTTAATTTTAAAAGTCATATAAAAGCTAATATGACAGCCTGCTTGAACAGTTGTCATTAGGAGAGCCTTTCTCCCTGACATATGCTAATTATGTAATTACAAGTATTTCATTGCAATATTTTCTCCAAAATACTTTGGAAACTGACTGTCTGCAAGAAGCGTGTTTGATGTTGAGCAGAGCCCGGCTCATGTGCACCAGTGGTTGGGAGACCACAAGCAATTATCTTCATTAACGTTTCTTTGACCTAACATAATACTCCAAGACATGTTTAGTGTTATTAAAAGTAAATCCTGTGGCATGCCTCCTGTGATTTATAAGGCTCAAATTAACACCTCTTTGCTTCTGACCTCGCTAAATTTCTTAGTCATTAGTGGAAGCTTCTGGCGTTTGGTTTTGGAGGGGACTTGGCTTTTCTTCATTCCCACAGTTACTGGGGCTTTTAGCATCTCTGTGGGGTGCATGCTTGGCTCACAGTTCTGCTGAATTCAAGTTGTTTGGATGCAGGAGACACAGATGTTTGTTATTGTACCAAGTCCATGCAGAATAACCATCTGTAGAGAAGCAAGGAAGGCTTTTGGTTAGGTGAGGTAGAGTGGCCTGATGATTTAGAGAGGATTTATTGAGCTTGTGTATGTTTTACAGGAGGGAGGAGGTGGAAGGGAAGGTCGGTTTGCTCCAGGTAACCAACCTGAAGTCTTGTTTGCAGTTCTCACGTGAGTCAGCCGTCCTCGATACACTCTGATAACTTGAATAAAAATAGGCAGCACTCTTGTCGTAAGCTTTGAAGTAGAATCTCAATGAGGAATTATCTAGTTTAAGTGTGGTGGTGGTTGTTCCCCACTCCCCCACCCCCCCACCCTTCTTGAAGAAAAGCTGGTGTTGGAGTCAGAGCTAGACAAAGAAAGCCCAACCCAGCACTTAACTGACATCATCCCTGTTGCATCTGTGCCTAGTATAGCTTTAGTAAGCTATAGGAAAGCAATTGGAGTGATTCCCAGTGCATAATATATGTCCTGCTACCAAGAAATGCACCGTTAGTCCCTGCCAGATGTATTTCACTGTGACATATTAATTTCTTTGTTTTGAATAGCCCGTGGCTGGGGATAGCACACTTAATGAAATATTGGAGCGAGAAACAATACAACATAAAATAATGCTTTTCATTTGAAGACCTCAAATTTTGTAGTAAATGGCACATATCTCCAAATCCCAGCCTTGTGTGAATGTGGAAGATGAGGGCGACTGTGCTTGGACTGAAGGTCTTGGATCTGGGTACTTGGGGAGGAGGGCAAGGACAGGGCGACTATGTGAAATGCAGATGCTTCTTCTGAACACTCTTCCTGACATCAAACATCTGAAGCACAGGAGCTCCCTAAACCTGACGTGGGTTTTGACCTTGTGTTTTTTGACTGTTCTTGGGTGTTTTGTTGATGCCATCAGGGAACTGTCACAGACATGAGGTCTTGCTCCTGTAAGGCAGTGCTCAAGGAAAAGCTCAACGTTATATGTCACGTTAGGATGTGCATCACATAAACTTTTATCTGTGTTAAATGGCATCTGCCATTTTATTGCCCAGGTATTGGCTCAGAGGGTCCTTTGCATTTCTTTGTAGTTACCTTTTGTCTTTATAATTGCAACACCTCCTAACATCTTCAAGGGGAATTTTGAGTTTGTTAGAACCAATCGGAGAACTGAGGACCATTAACTCTGGAATTGCTTTCATTTGGAAGGTAGTGGTGGGGCGTCATCTTCTTGTAGTGATTAAATTTGAGAAATTAGCTGTGCATTTGATGATTCAGCACCAGAGACTTTTCTGTGGTTTTTAAGCAGTCGGAGAGAAATAAAAAGTGAGATTGTATGAGTGAGTTGGCTGTAACAGTCGTATCTGATGTCAGATGTGGACATCTCTGAAAAATGCTGGCTTGTTGGGTGGAAAAGTGCAATTGTTTGAATCCCAGTGTGCTGAAAATCTCCTGGACAGGAAGAGAAAGGACTTCAACTGCTCTTCACCGGCATGGAACTGTGGGGTAAGATATCTAGACCACAGGTCCACAGGAGAAGGTGATGGTCATTTTAGCAGCTGAAATTTGAGGGTGTTGTATACCACAGACCTATGAGAAGCTGACGACTCTTCTCACAGTCTGGATTTTAGAGCAGCTGTAGGAACAGGTGAATTCAGTCAATACACGGTCCTCACCCAGGGGTGGTGGAGTAGAGCATCAGGCCTGTCAGCAGCGAGTGCTCCTGGATGGGCGCTGCCGCAGGGGTCGCGCGTCTCTGTGTGTTGTGAGAGGACTTGGAGCTTGTGACCACTAAATAATTCAGGTTTTTTTTAGACTTGTGACTAGGCAAATCGTTATATTTCAAGAGTTGTTTTGAACGTTGCTCAGGAAGGGCTTTGGACTGACAAGAGGAAACGGCCTCGTGTTGAGCCAGGGGAGGTTTAGATTGGATATTGGGAAAAACATCTTCACCAGAAGGGTTGTCAAGCACTGGAACAGGCTGCCTGGGGAGATGGTTGAGTTGCCATCCCTGAAGGTATTTAAAAGATACGTAGACGTGGCACTCAGGGACATGGTTTAATGGTGGACATAGCAGTGTTAGGTTAACGGTTGGACTCGATCTTAAAGGTCTTTTCCAACGTAAACCATTATATGATTCTATGACGAAGGCATTTTCTTTTTGGTTGGAGTATGCCTTTAAGGTGATATTTTAAAATTCTCATGTTTGTTTTGTCTTTTTTTTAAGTTAGCATGGTATGCAACGGTTCAAGATCTCAAAAGGTTTAATTCTCTAACAACACCTGAAAAATACATAATTTATATGTATGGGTAAGTCAGTGTTGGGAAAGTCACGGGGTGTTTTCCAAAGTCATGGTTAGCCGAGTGATGATTTCCCTAAGTTGGCATGAACTACGCAAACATGGAAATAGGGACACTAACTCCTAAATAAGTTATTTGGTACTATTAAGCAATAAGGCTGTAGCAACTTTTGACATGAGGATGCTGCTGTTGATTCAGTAGGCTGTCTGGTATGTTGCTCACAAAATACCGATTTTATTCTCCATAAAATATACTGAAAATCAGAGGGTCTTCTTGAATTTTTGATGCTTCAGTGTCAGGGAAAAATTAGCAAAAACTTGATGTGCTGTGGGTAGTTACATCTAAGCAGAGGGGAGCCTGAGGTGTGGGCAACGTTTGTGTGTTAAATACCTTTATTTATTACAGCTTTGGTGTATGAAAACCCTGCTCTCTTTTCAGATGTTGGTTGGGAATCATCACTTGCTTTCTATTAAGGTGATTGGTATTGTCAGTTGAGTTGCTCCATTGCATCTCATGGCACATGTCAACTATTTTTCAGGGATCCCTGGCAAGATAAATCACCTAACCTATTTTGGTTTGCTTTTTTTTGTAGCATTGCTAACATGATGACCTGACAAGATACATGATGGTCCTGACTATGCAGCGCAGGTACTGATGGGAAAGGATCCAATATGAGTGTAAATGATGTTGGAGGAAGACGACGCTTTGAAGATAGCGAGTATACGCTGCACATATACCCTGGGAGCATCGCAGAAGGGACTATCTACTGCCCCATCACTGCCAGGAAAACTTCCACAGCTGCCGAGGTGATTGATTCGCTCATTAATAAACTTCAGCTTGAGAAAACAAAATGCTACGTCCTTGCCGAAGTGAAGGAGTTTGGTGGGGAGGAATGGATCCTCAACCCAACAGACTGCCCGGTCCAGCGCATGATGCTGTGGCCTCGTATGGCCCTGGAGAACCGCATCAGTGGCGAGGATTATCGCTTCCTCCTGCGGGAGAAGAATCTGGATGGGTCCATTCACTATGGGAGCCTCCAGTCCTGGCTGCGAGTGACGGAGGAGCGTCGCCGGATGGTGGAGCGTGGCTTCCTTCCCCAGCCGCAGCAGAAGGACTACGATGACTTGTGCAGCCTGCCGGACTTGAATGAGAAAACGCTCCTGGAAAATCTCAGAAACCGCTTCAAGCAAGAAAAAATCTACACCTATGTAGGCAGCATCCTCATCGTTATTAATCCATTCAAGTTTCTACCTATTTATAACCCCAAGTATGTCAAGATGTATGATAACCATCAGCTGGGAAAGCTGGAGCCCCATATTTACGCTGTGGCAGACGTGGCTTACCACGCCATGCTTCAGCGGAAGAAGAACCAGTGCATCGTGATTTCGGGAGAGAGCGGCTCGGGAAAGACACAGAGCACCAACTTTCTGATTCATCACCTCACTGCCCTCAGCCAGAAGGGATTTGCCAGCGGAGTAGAACAGATTATTCTTGGAGCTGGACCAGTGCTTGAGGTAAGATGAAAACGATAGTAGTGTGGAAACTTCTAACGGTGGAAAAAAAAAAACAAAACAGCTAAGTAGTTGGGGTTTTATTATGACACTAATCTGGGGTTATCTGCTAAGTGCTGCTGCTGAAGTTAACAACAGTACTAGCAGTAAGAGAAGGTTGTGTTTCTACCTATAGAATTCTACTTGCTTCAAAAAAAAGGGAAAAATAAAAGTACAGCAAATGGCTTTCTGATAAATTTGTTAATGCTTTGTTTTCACTCAAGTGTTTTTTAATACTGGTATATCTCAGTGATTTTTGAGTTTGAAAACGGAAATGAAAAAGCCTTTCTTGAATTATCAGTGGCCTTTCTTTATAGTATATTGAAAAAAGAATTAATTGCACATAGTATATTGATAGTGTTGTATTTACGGAGTTTCTGTGCACTCAACTTCATGGGGCCGGGGAAGAGATTAAAGGTAACTTTCATGGTCAAAATTTTATTTTCTAATCATGAGTACTTGATTTGGCCGGTGTGATTAGTTACTTTATGCAGACTTTTCCTGTGTGTGAAAGGAGATTAGATTAACTGCAGCATTAAACTTACAGATACGAAATTGAAAAGAGGGGTACAAGCATGCATTAATTAATTTGCCTTGAGTTTGCCCTATAACTGTTTGAAATGGTTTGCCTTAGAATTGCCAGTTTTGTTTGTGAAAGCCCGTATGCCTGTGGGTGACGTGAGCATCAGCTTCTTCTGTGCCATTGTTCTTTGAAGCTGCGGTACAGAGAGGCGGCTTGATGGCTGCGTTTTCTTCTCTTAAAATAAAAAGTGGCTTCAACTAAAAGATAGTAAAATTCACGGATTTTTGGGGGTTTGTTTTCTATTTTGAAAGGTCTTTTTGGCAGTTGTAGACAAAGATATCTACTGTGTCTGTATTCCATCAGCGAGTGTGAGGGCTTGGGTCAGTTTCAACTACCAGCAGAAGACCGGGAGTCAGAGGAAGGACTGCTGCTTGCGGGTGTCTCAGCTAAGGATAAGCAAAGAGCTTCATTTTGCAAAGCCAACGAGTGTTTTTTTTTCTGATTTCACGTCAGGTAGAATGGGTTGACCTAATTTAATCTGGAGTTAGCAAATGATTAAAGTAATTCTGGATGGGCTTTGTCCTGAAAAGCTGCAAGCTGTATAACAAACTGAAGGTAAAGAAATTGAAGAGGCTTTTTTTTTTTTCTGTTTTGACAGTCGGCATGAAACTGTGTGGTAATTCTTTTAAAGCACACAGGCAAGCAGGCTTCCTGTTCTTGCACTTGCCAGTGTTTCTCCTGTTGTTGTGCAAGAGATTGTGGAGCTGTTTATTGCTGGAGTTGATGAGAAAATACTAGACCAGGCTCTAGTAGCCTGCAGTTAATGGCTGTTACTGCGGTGACCCAATTAGGTGACCACATTAATTTAAGAAAACACAATTAATTTAATGAAAACTATTCCATTCCACCTCCAATGCTGCTATTTATTTGAAATATTTGTATGCCTGTTTGGTTTTTGGTATGCTTTTTAATGTATCTTGTATCTTGGACCAAGGTCCACTTTATAGTTCTCTTAATTAGTGTCACAGAGAGCACCTCAGTCCAGCTTAGATTTCCAGAGGTGGAGAAGAGAGATCTCCATGAAAGAGAAGGTAGGAGGAAGTCGTGGGAATTGTTTTTTCTTAAATTTTGCTTTTTTTCAGGATTAGGTAAATATTCTGCTAGCTTGGCTCTTGGAGTGCGGCAGCACAGACAGTTTACTGGTAATGCTGCTTTGGTGATGGCCACTTAATTCTTCCAGGGAACTGTTGTGTGTGTTGGGATTAGGTACAGGAGAGGGATGCGCTAAGCCTCTTTGCTTTCCTTTCACAAGATCTGCAGCTGTTTTTAAGGAGAAAAAAAAAAAAAAAAATCTGAATCATAGCTGGGGTTTCTGAATCATAGCTGGGGTTTTTGTTGTGTGGTTTTTTGTTTTTGTTTTTTTTTCTTCTTCTTTTGGAACAGAAGTTTACATTCCTTCACTCTGGCAGCTGGACAGCTGCTGTTGTGCTTCTCTAACTGCCTCCAGGTCTCTTGGAGAAAGTGAGGGTAATCCAGAATATCTTCTGCTCTGCCAGCACCGGTCCCAAATAGTCACAAATCACGCAGGCTTAAAGATAAAATGTGCATACTTCTGTGTTTTCTTCCCTTCCTAAAGTTTCCTAAAAAAGGGATCTTCAGAGAAGATCTGCTGTAAAGGGTCGTGTTACCCTGCCACCCGTTTGCAGATTGGACCTTCTGATTCTTTGCATTTGTGGTTGAAATGCGCTTTTCACTTCTCTGTAAGCTTAGATGCCAAACTCATGTATTCCCCCTTCCACGCGCCCCCTGCCTCCTTTGTCTTCATTCTTCTTTCCTCCTCCATACACCTTCTTTGGTCCCCTTGTTTTCTGTCTGTGTATTTAAAATTAAATTATGTTCAGCTCAGGCTTGTCTTTTAGGAGGCAGCTACATAACCTCTTCGTGCTTCAACTTCTGTTTTAGGGAACGGAGCACAGTAAGTAAGAGTTGACTCGGACCCGTTAATCTCTTTTTCTTTCCCTGCTTGCAAAGCATATCTGGTAGCATGAGTGTTTGCACCGAACCACCCGTTCCTGGGAATGCCATTGCAATCGTGCTCACATGGCAGGGGCGGAAGTGGAGCAGAATTAAGAATTATTTTTTTTTTCTGCAGCTTCGCTGTTTTCCTAATTTACCTATTTTGAATAGCATCGGGCTATTGTTTTTGACTTTTTTTGTTGCACAAGACTCCTGTGAGCCTTGTCCAAATTGCACTTTTGGGGACGGCTGTCCAGGCAAGCTGTTACTGCCATCTAAACGTGGTAATATCATCCAGTAGCTGTATGCAGCAGCGACTGCTGTGCGTGTACTGAGACCAAGCGTGTCCTTTTAAAGTGTATTTGATGTAAGTCCTATGGATTTTCTTTTTCCTACAGTGGGATTTAATAGGCAAGGTTTTTTGTAGCAGTTGGAATAGTTGCAATATGCCTTTTCTGTTTTGTGATAGATGATACTATAAAATATTTACATATTTATATATTATTTGTGATAAATTATATTACTTAAATACCATACTTACTTTTCTAATAACAAGGTTCCAATTGGTTTTAAAAGGTGATTTTCTTTATGTTTTTTCTCTATTTCCCCCCATTTTCTTAAAATGCACGGTTTTTCCCTATAGAAGATCGCTTTTTCAGCAGGGTATCCCTAGAGCTGAGCTTAATAAAACTTTGCTCTCTGGCTATTTAGTTTCAAGACTGAGCTTCTCAAATTCAATTATTTTATGTCGTTACTAGAGGAAGAGTTGCATGTGCTGCAATTCAATTCTGTCTCTGATAGACTTCATGCAATACTTCAGATGAAAACTTCATTATGCTCAGGCTGATGCTCCATCAGGGACCCAGAGTGTATAACTTTGCTGCCACACAGGTAGTTTGTTTTTCATTTAGATGTCAACCCTGATATTATTTAAGAAAGCATTGAAGAAGTGTGCTGGTCAGGAAAACAATTTACTCCAAAAATTGCATTTTCTTTTGACGAGAATAGGAGGAGCTTCCTATAGGCAACATATCATAGAATCACGGAACAGTTTGGGTTGGCAGGGACCTTAAAGATCACCCAGTCCCACCCCCCTGCCCTGGGCAGGGACCCCTCCTCCCAGCCCA
>JAVJGI010000063.1:894069-911375 GCA_035590275.1 Ibycter americanus | reverse complement strand
GCCCCAGAGCCGGACACAGTGCCGCACGGACGGTCTCACCAGAGCGGAGCAGAGGGGCAGAGCCCCCTCCCTCAACCTGCCGGCCACGCTGCTGGTGACGCAGCCCAGGGCTCGGTTGGCACTCTGATGATGAGCTTCCCTGTTAGGTGCTTCTGCTTAATTTCTAACTCCAAAAGCCACAGTTAAAGGTTTGATTAAAAAAAACTCCAAAATATCATTATCGCAGGACTTCCAAACAAGGGCAATGAGACACTGGAAGAGGTTGTCCAGAGAAGCTGTGGATGCCCCATCATTGGAAGTGTTCAAGGTCAGGTTGGACAGGTTGAACAACCTGGCCTGGTGGGAGGTGTCCCTGCCCGTGGCAGGGCAGTTGGACTAGACAATCTTTGAAGGTCCCTTCCAACCCGAAAGATTCTGTGATTCAATTAGTGGTCTACCTGGAGAACGATGGTTTAGCCACAGGGCTGTTTTACCCCATGGGTAGATAACTTGTTCATGTGAAGTTAAGACAGTGTTTTAAGACCCTGTTTTCTCTTTAATTAGATTAGCTAGAAACATCCAAATGAACTTCGTATTGGAAGCCAAGCTTGTTTCCATAGACTTAAACCTTTAGAGGTGGGATGTTGGTGTGCTGCTCCCCAGCCCTCCCTGGGGTCATCACCCTGTGCTGGTGGGCTATGTGGCATGTGAGCATCCTCCTCTCTTTGGTGCAGAGCAAAACATAAGTCATGCTTCAGCTTTCCTGGGGAGGTTTGAATGCAGGTTAATTTATTACATCATGTTACTTTTTTTTTTCTCCAATTCTCAGCAAAAATGCAGAAGTAGCAAATTTCTCCCTGGCTCAGGTATGCCCAAAGGTCCCCAGACAGGTATTGGATGAACCTAGTTCTAAAGGAGTCTGCACCAAATCATTTTATCATCCGTAACTTTCTCAACATCTCATTTGTCACAAGAAGTGCTGCGATGGCAACTACGAAAACCAGACATGTTTTGTAAGCAGCTGTTTACATGCATCTTTGAATATCCCAGTGGGGATTTCTCAATTGCTTTAAAAAAACCAAAAAAGACAAAAAGAAATATTTCTGTGACAGGCTGAGGAGCACTGCTGATGGCGGAGGGTAGCTGTTGCTGTCCTTCACAGCTGATGTGCATCTGCAGCATCTATGCTGGGGGATAAAAAGGAATTGATTGCTTGAATTGCTTTTGAAAAAAATGCAGCTAGCCTTTTGTAGTGGCAGCAATGCTGTTTGCATTCCCAGTAGGCGGTGGTTTGCATAGAAACCTTAGGAACAGCAAGCGGAATTGCTTTTTAATTTCTGGAGAAGTATTACACAGTATGTGTGCTTTGCTTGTATGGGAAAGTTACAGCTTCAGTCTTAAGGTCTAGAGGTCTAAAAGCTGTTATTTTTCTTATTTTTTTAATCCAGATTGTTGGATTGTTAGAGGAAAATGTAAACAGTAACTAAAAAGATACTGAATTTTATTTTATAGGACTTTGCTGTGGTAATGTACAGCCTCCCTCCAACTGAATTAAGCTCTTGCAGCAACAGCAACTGAAGAGCTGGCTGCTGTTAGGTGTGAGTGAAAATGATACTGCACTGCCAAAATTTCACTAGATGCTGCTGAATGTTTCCAGAGTTAAACAAAGAGCTATTGAGTGGAGTTAAAAAAAAAAAAAAATCAATTAACTAGAAGAATCAGGCATGTCCTGGACTTTCAGTATAATTGAGTGGCATCAGGCAACGCAGCGATGCTAAAGCTAAATGTGCATGCATCCTCCACTGCTGCTCCCAAGCAATTTGGCTGGATGCGTGCAAGACCTGTAGTAATCCCAGGTAGGATCCAGCTCTGCTGGCAGTTCCCCCTCTCTTAACTCCTGTGGTATATAGCCAGGGTAAGGGGATGCTCTATTCATACAGCAAATTATAGTGCAAGTATTTACCTATGAGAAAAGAGATTTTCAAGTCGAGTATATTCATATTTTTACTTGGAGCAGTATTAATGGGAGTTAAACTTTGAGTATATTCCCTTTTGGGTTTTTTCCCTGCTCCTACTTGGAACAGTATTATTGGGAGATAAAATTTGAGTATATTCAGATTTTTTTTCCTGCTTGGAACAGTATTAATGAAGGGTAACCAAATTTCATTAAAATAGACTTTAGAAAAAAAAGGTAATCTGATTTAGTTCATGATGTTCAGTTCCCAATATACTGATTTGTAAGTAATTATCTTGTGTCATGTGGTTCTGGAGGCTTTATATCTGAAAAATGGATTTATATGATGGGGGGAGGGAAGACTTGTTACTCTGCTCATTACTCACTTATGATCTTTTTTAACCTATAATATACGCAGTTGTTATTGATCTCCTGTGTGGTCTGTGTTTGGGGTTGGTGTGCAGTGCAGTAGGCAGGATTTTTTTGCCTTGCATTCTTCCCTCCCCAGTGCACGGAGAGGTTAGAGAGGGAGCAGCGCACAGAGATTATACAGATGATGCCTAATGTGGGAAGAATTTGTGCAGGCCTCCGCTGGCAGCAGTGACACAAAGGAGTCATACAGCAAGGCTCATGCACCAAATGCTTTTCACCAGCGCTTTCAAAATGCTGTTATTCTTCAGCTTGGGATATTTTACAGTTTCAAGCTCTGTGTCAAATGGTGTCTTGTTCATCTGTTTCTCTGATGCTGAATTATTCAATATTTTCAGTTTGGAGTCTTTCTGAAATACCCAGATTAGCCATATGGGTAGCAGAGTTTAATATTATTATTATGTTTTGTTATTTACTATCTTCAGCAAACATTTTGTTACCCCGAAGTCCAGCTTAATATGCTTGAATGACAAAAATTGTTATTTCTGACCTGAGATGACTGCAGGAAAATGGGTTAGTTATTGAAGAAGGTTTATGCAAAGCCGCCTTTTTCCACATCCTTAAGAATTAGCAGCTATTTTGTTTCCAGGAGGGAAATGCTAAATAAAACCCTGCCTTTGTGAGTGGAGCATTTGCCTTACAGGGAGCATTCTATTGAACCTACACATCCAAGCATCCCATCTTCTTTTCCTTCTGTCCTTGCCATCTCTTTCTGGGGGAGCTGTTTTGTTTTGCCATTCATTCTTATTCACACCCTTCCATTTTTATCCTTCTCTTTGGTTTTCTTTCACTGATCTTTTAGGATTTCACTTTTTCCTCTATTGATGTATATCTAGATCTGGATTTTGTAGATACCTAGATATTTTGTGTCTAGAGATCTAGATTTTATAGATATTTGGACCCTCAGATATTCAGAATTTATGGATCTCTAGATATCTGGATATCTAGATTTTATGGATAATGATCTAGACAGATATCTTTATGTCTAAATATAATCCTGGGTCAGATCTGAGCAGGGACCAGGTATTCAAGCTTGCATGCAACCCTAGCGAACCCAGATGATGCTCAGCATTGTACGGTATTAGAGAACAACTGACTTCCTTAATACCATTTTTTTTCATCTTTCACTGACATTGCACCACTGTAGCTGCTATTTGGTTTTGTATTAAGTTTTTTTTTTTTTTCTTAAACTTGAAGATCAAGGTACACATTTTATAAAGCATGAAGGAAGGATCTCTTTTCTGAAAGCTGTTAGTTTCCTTTTTCACTATGTATATTTATCAAATAGTATAATAATAATGTAGCACTCTGGTAAGTGATGTTTTTGATCAAAGATTGTGCTGCTACTGTCCAGGCTTCCATGAGGACTTCAATATCCATAACTGAGCCGCAGACTTTTCATCCGTAATGTGCGTGGTTAATAGGGCACTGCATTTTTCTAGTCACGGAATGAGAAATTAATGCTCTAGCAGGGATTTTGTTGCCTTCCCCCCTCCATTCTCCCAGGTAAAATACAGATTTTACTTTTAGGACCGTTTACTGAGACCCTTTTGACTTTTCTCATGGCTGGGGAACCCATACTGGATTCTACATGCTGGGCTTGGGTGCTTCGTGGATGCCAGATAGGTGCTGTGCTGCAGCATGGTCACCTTTGGTGGGGAACAGAAGAGCCTGAGAACAAGGAGTCTTTGTAGGACAGGGACTACACCCAGCTCCGGTGGTAGCAGTTGACAAATTTTGGCTTTTTAAAGATTTCTGCTGTCCCTGGGGCTTTTCCAGGCACAAAATGTGAGTGCTGTCCACTAAATGTCTCTGCTGAGAGCATTTTGTTTTGCTGCCCAAGGAGCAATACCCAGCTTGTCTGCTCAGTGACAAGGTGACGGTGTCTTACTGAGCTCCGGGAATTCAAACAAATTGTTTCCCAAGGCAGCAAATATTTTCCAAATCTGTCCTCAGTCCTCAATGTCTTCAGTTGTGAGAGGCATTCCCTCATTTATAGCACAGAAATTGTTATTGTCACTTATTTTATACAGTGGAGAGACAGAGAAAATGTGATTAATTACAGTGGTTTTTTTTCTTTTAATGTCTCCAGTGATGTATATAAACCTAAAGGAAGAGGGTTACTTCTGGACTTGGTGCATGTGGCTGGTGCTTGCTCCTGCCTCTTTACTTTGCTTTCCTGTATGAGCCCAGACAGGTCTGCAAGCATTTTGCAAAGGTACTGAAGTACTTAGCTTAGTCATCCTGGATGGAAATTAAAGGCATGTATACATGCATACATTATATATGTGAATATACACCATATATATATATATGTTAGCAAGTGGTTCAGCACTGCAGGGAGCTGTTGCATGGCAGGGAGCAGCTGGCACTGGGCCTGCCTGTGCAGCCCCAGCGTCCTGCTGCGGATGAGCTCCCATCTGGTCCTGCAGCAGAAGACCTCAGTTGCCTATAACCAGGATTTCATTTGAATCGCAGAAGTTTTGAGCATAGAAACTTAAGTGAATTTAGTTTGGGGGGCCAAGAGTTTTGCTTTGAAGACTTCCTGAGCAAACTACAGCACTGCAGCGATGCAATGTATACACCTTATTTCCCCATATGCTTCCAATAGGAAGAGAGAAGTCAATGTGTTCATTGATGACTGCAAGTAGAGCATGAGCATCGGTGTGGATAGTCATCATCGTTTAGGGTTGTGACAACGAAAATGTCTAAACCTAAGAACTGCTGGGATAAGCAGTGTTGACCATCTCTTCTGCAGCTTGGAGATGATTGCATTTTCTTTGTGGTCCCAGTGTCTGCCAGATGTGAAGAAGCTTAGTGAAGTGCTACTTTGACCGAATAGCTTTGCCAAATTCAACAGAAATCAATTAAAAAAAATTTAAGGCAATATAGTAAAGCATAGGCAGGTAGCTGCTCCAATTTGTTCAGCCTCTAAGGTTAGATATTATACAGAGGTTAAGTTAAAGCTCAGTGGAGTGTGTGGCAGAGGGCAATGGGACAATCCTTCCCCAAACCTGCATTGCACAAGTCTTGCTGCAGCTTGTGGCAGCTATTTGGGGCAGGCAAATAAAATCATTGTTTCCTGCGTTTGCAGAAAGGATCTCCTTTAACTGCAGCAGCCGATTGCAACTTGCTTTATTCACTTAATTAAGATGGATGAGGGATAAACGTTGTGCCAGACGGTTGAGCCTCTGATTTTGTCACAGTGATTGGGGATTTGGACTTTTATGGGCAAAGGCTGCGATGGAGATGATGAAAGGACAAGCTGAATCTTAACAGTTACTGTTGAGTTTAAAACAGTAGAGACGTTTTGCAGATCATTTATTTTAAGTTATATACAGCATTTATTAAAAAAAAATGTCCATTTTGCATTAGTGCGAGCAACAGATTAATGAAGCTTTCCATCACTGGGCTGGTTGATGCCCCACGTGCATGGCTGCTTGCTCCCGTGAAGCTTGGTGATGTTGGTAAGCACCACCTCTGTTTTGTAGAGAAGAGCCTTGGAGAGCGAGTTCCTCCTTGTTTGCCCACAAGGATGGCTGTGCTCAGCCAGGTGAAGGCTTCACCTCATCCTTCATCCCATCCCTGGGAGGACAATTAGGCAGGGCAGGGTGAGGCTTCCCTGCCAGTCCCACTGCTTTCAGTGAGCTGTAGCTCAGGGATTCCTAAATTGGCGTCTCTGTCTGATATATCTAGAAGGGTTTCTTGGGGGTCAACTTAACTACATGAAGCTTGTGATGACTACCATAAAATATATTTGTTTCATCCGGCACCACAGAACAGCAGCACACTGCTTTTTGGCCTCCACCTGGATGGCTCTACCCCATGCTGCTAGCCCCGTAAGGATTTTCATAAAAACACATCTTATAGCTACATGAAAGCTGAAGGTTTTGGTAGGTCTTAACAACACAATTGATAAAATGAACAGTGTCTATGTTATATAGCTGCCATCCATCTACGCTGGTGCTTGTCAGCCATGGCAAAGCTGTCTGAATATGAAATGAGTTGATTTCATCTTCCTTGTAAAAACAGAGCATTTTTGAAATTGTGTATTTCCTTTTTCAAGAGTCCTAGCCCTACCAACCCCCGTAAGTAAAGTCAGAATAAAGGAAGAGATGGTACAATGTTGTTTAAGAGTCAAAATAATTCAAAATTTAGCACAGCAGAAGCCAAATCAGGGTGGTTGGTCATTATTAAAAACGTTATTTACAGTCATGAAAGCAAATTGTGTCAGTTATTTCAATTATAAAAGGTACCAGGAAACTATATAATCCACTATAGGAGAAGTAGAGATCCGAGTAATTGTGATTATTTCTGATTTTAAGCATTACTGGATATGTTTAATACTCTCGCATTTACCAAGATGTTAATTTAATGTGGACCAGTTCATGCTGTTACGATGGGCAGACTGGTAGCAGGATGTAATGTAGTGGTTTCCAAGAACAATACTTACAGAAATGCTAATGCCACATGCTAAGAAAATATGAATTTCGAGGGGAAAAAAAGAAATAATTTTTAAAAAGGCCTTTTCACAGTAAGAAACTGTGTTTAAAACTGCCCCCTGCCCTCATTACCACTTTCAGGCGAGTGAGGTTCTGAGGAAGGAGAGCACAGGTCTCAGAAAAAAGTATATGTGTACCAAAAAATGCTAGGGATAAGGCTGACTAATTAAAAACAAAAAAAGTGAAGTTTAGCTATTTCTGGCCATAATGCATTTTAAAAAAGATCTTAATTTTTTGCCAAAATTTTGCAGATCTCTGACATCCTTGTGTTTGATGGGAGGGAATAAGAACAGAGAAGTGGGGTGCCTATGCAGCAACTTTGTAGTAGGGATCAAAGATTTACTGATTGTCCCAAAACAGGCAGATTTACTTACGGTTTTTATGCAGGAGAAAAATCTTGGACAAGGAGCCGTGTGAGAGATGCGAAATGAGAATGAAAGCATGTGGATAAAAATGCTCATGTCCAGGATAAGGGCAAAATGTTAAAACTTTGATCTGCTTTATCATCGAGGAAATTGGAAATTTTTTTGAGAAATGGCAGGTTTGGGGAGCAAAGGTTTGGTGTGGTGGGTCAGGATGTGAGCTGTATCCCAAATATTTGATGGTCAAGCACTTTCCAGAGCAGAGCAGATCTAATCTCTCTGGATTTCAGCAAAGCATCTGACATGCTTGGAGAAGAAACAAAAAAGAAGGAAAAAATAAAGAAAGAGACCAAGCAGATTTAGTAATGTTAAATCTTGTTTTGAAGAATTACTGCTTTCTTGGAATTCATGTAAGGCTGGTAGGTGTAAGGGTTAGCACAGAGTTTCTCCTATGGGAAAGTGTGGGGTTCGATTGGGGGTTTTCTACTTGTATCTTACAAATCTCACTGTGAATTATCCTTGAATTAAGGAGATCCAGAAGGTTCTCCTGAAGAGTAGAAAATTCCGATTTTATTTTATTTTATTTTATTTTTGTTTGCAAAATATAGGTGGAGTGGGCTGCATCTGATGGAGCAGGGGAAGATTTGGGGTTGCCTCCTTAAAACAACCTTCTCTACAAGGCTTGTATCCAATTATTCATTGAAAACAAACTTTGCAAACTTTAGAAGTACAGTTCTATGGTTCAATTTAAGGCTTTGAAAAATGTAAAGTTGGAAGTATTGGAGTTTATTTCTCTGTCACCTAGGCTATGGCTGCAGAACCGGCGATGCTCAGAGGAATGTATTTGAATTATCAGGCTGAACTCTGCATTTCTGGGCCAGAGTTTTCTTGGTATTTGGAGGCCTCTGGGATAGAGGTTACCTTGCCAGCAGTTCATAAATTTGAGCCAGGCTTTTTTACCTTAGTCAGGAAATTCATGTTAGGGCTTTATTTAAGCTGGGATTCACGGTGATCTAATCCCAGCATGCTGCCAAACCCAACCTGTAATTTCTTTTTTTGGCATTTCATTGCTCTTTTTTGTTTTAGCCTTCGTGTTTCGGATCGCTCGATTCCCTCTCCATCGTGTTTTTTCCTGGAGCTGTTAATCAGAAGTGGATGAATGCACTCAATCACCCTGCAAAAAGCCTGTCTGCTAATTGCAGGCGCGATGATGGCAGCAGCAAGCAGAGGAGCGGCTGTAACCGCAGGCACCACTCTGCTGCCTGCACAGGGCAGAGCTGACCCGCTATGCAGCAGGGTGTGCTTTCCAGGAAAAATTATGATGAGTAAATATTTTTAATTTCTCCAAATAGCAGCTGGAGCAAAGCATGTGGTGGTATTTTGCGAGTATTGGGACATTATGCGTGTGTGTGTGTGTACACACACAAGCACACACAAATCTGCATTGCAGATGTCATATAAAAGTCCAAAATAATATATATAATGATATTATCTACTATAATAATATATATAATAGAATATTAATATAATAATATATACACACACAAATCTGCATTGCAGGTGTCATAGAAGTCCAAAACAATATATATTATGATATCTACTATAATAGTAATGTAATAATATATATACACAGAAATCTGCATTGCAGAAGTCATACAGAAGTCCACAATTATATATATTTGATAATATCTATTATAATAATATATATAAAATAATAATTATATATACACCAAAAAAATCTGCATTGCAGGTGTCATATAGAAGCCCAAAAGAAATAATCAAGTAGAAAACCGCACTTTGTTCTGTGGGTCGTGGCTTGGCACAAAGCTTAGCATCCTCCTTGTAAAAAGCATTTTAACTTAATTCTCAAGCTTCAGAAGAATACATATGATAATATGAGTAAACCCCTTTTGCTATGGAAAAGCACATCTGTGGTGGATACTTCAAATATTTTGAAGAGCAGTTAGCAATGGAAATTTGTCCAATATTTTAATTATTGCATCTGTTAATGAAAAGGCGAGGTGTGTTATTTGTTGCTTGTTGGTTACAAGTGGCCCCATCTAATAACTGGAAATGCTGCTCTGGTATATAGGTATATAATTGGGATTTGAAAGGGATGTCATAGCTAACTTAAAATCATATGTATTAAGTAAATTTGAAAGGAATTGAAATGAATCCCCCAAAATAGCAGCTGGTCATTGCTGAGATAATGATCTATAATTCCCAGCATGGTTGTTAGACCAGTGCTGTCAGTGTATATAGGTTGCCCACATACAGACCTGAACTGGGCAGTGGTTTTTGTGTAGCAAATACAATATGACAAGGATCATTTTCCTCCCTTGTTTTTTTTTTCCTGCAAATTGGAGCAAAGACTAACTTGCTACCAAAAGTTTTAAATTAGCATTAAATGGGGAAAAAAATAATATTGTGGAGAGAGCAGACCTTTCCTTGCTTGTAAAGTATGCCTAAAAATTCAACAAGGTAGGTCATCTGCCATTTTAGTCGCCTGTACCTATGGCCAATCAGTTCTTAAATCACCTGTGATTTACATTTACTCCCCATTTTTGCGTCATGTAGCTGCTCAAAATGATGACTGCAGTCCTGCTCCTCCACTGGTGCTGCAAATGATATAAACGAGGATGCATGTTTGATTTGCCAGTGATACATGCAGTGCTACTTCCTAAATTGCCTTGTGTACTTGTACACAAACTCCTTTTCTTTTTTAATATTCTCAGTCTAACAAGTGGGCATCTGAGAGCCAGTAAGCCTGGATTAATCCGGGGCTGGGGCTGCTTCAGGAGGGATTAGAAACCATAATGTTGGCATTAACGCTGCAAGATGGGAGTGAAGCTTTCCAAAGTGCTTACGCAGCACAAAGAAACTTTGCTGAAGCCTTTAGACTCGCGTGCTGCTTTCTACTTTGGGCTGCAAAGGAGAAAACTGTGGTTTCTAGAATTACATCACAATTATAATATTTGTAATAACAGAGATGCAATATAAATAGCCTCATGGCAGAAGGGAAATATATGGGTAATGAGTGGGTGCGACCTGCCTGTTGCTGTCTTGGTTTTTCTTTCTGGCTCATGCAACCCTTCCCTCTCTATAACATCTGGTTTTCATCTGCTACAGGAAAGCCAAATAATTTCAATAAAACTGGGAGAAAACATAATGCTTTAAAAAACCCCAACCTATTGATGTTAGCTGGGTTTTCAAGTGGGGTTATTAATTAAATTTATCAGCCTGGGTTATTGACAGAGTTGATACTGACTTGGATACTCGAGTAAATGCATCATCTAATGGACAACACAATTACAGCTTAACGAGGTCAGAGTGCTGCATTTTTCCTTACAAGGGTCTGAAATGATAAATAACGTGGGTTGAGGTTACTCTGACTTTTGGTGCATCTCCCAGCTGGTGTGTCAGCAGAAGCCTGGAGGCGATGTTGCTGCTCAGAACAGTCTTGTTTCAGTGGGACGGGCCACGTTTGATTCAGGACTAAGCACGCAGCAATATCTGCATCGCGTTAGCCTGCAACAAAGATGCAGTTCCTAAATTGGCGAATACTAGATATATATATATATATATTGATTTTATATCAGTATATGAAATATATTAACAGAAAATAAATATATAACAAATATGATATATATAAATATAAAATAAATATATATATACATGATATATATAAATATGAAATAAAAATATTATTTATATCTGCCCCTCTAAGTCTGATTAAGGTTGCCATTTAGGCTCATTTTGAAGTTTGGAGGTAGCGTGGGTCGGCGTCTGCTTAACATCCATCACATTAGCAGCCCCCCTTGACTAAGTTTTTAAATTGCACTTTATTGATCATCGGGCTTTTAAAGAAGTCCGTAAGCTCTTGGTGAGTGCTCGGCAGTGTGCAAATGGAATGTGTGTCTTGCTACGAGCAGTATTGACCCGAGCAGTCAGGTACTTGAGGAATATTTAGTAATTTTTTTTTCCCATTTAGACCACACAACTCTTGCGGATCATTAGATTGTCTGTTCCTGCCCTTACTGGTTTTTTTCTTGCTATGAAAGCTTTGTTAAGATATAATTATGAGCAAGAAAATATTTCTGCTTTTCCATATTAAATGCATCTATTTGGCAAGAGAAATTAGCTGGGAAGAGAAGCTTTTTGAATAACTAGGTTGTCTTGCCTGCTAGCTTAAGGCGTAAAGGATCTGTGCAAGCAAATATCGAAGTCTATAGGAGCCATAAGTTTGCATTTTGACTTTAATGGTTGCAATTTTTAAATTGCTTTATGGTTATCACATTGAAAGATCTTAAGCACTAATTTTTTCAAGGAGTTTAATTAAGTTTCTAGCTTTCAACTCTAAATTCAAAAAGTAGAATAGGTTGGAACTTAATATTACGTAGAAAGTAAAATGGGTTTGAGCTTACTATTAAGTTTTATACTGTGAGAGAAAATGCTGTATTTCCATTTATTTGACTTGATTCAAACCACATTTGATTTGACTTCACCCCAGATTGCCAGATCCATGCTCCATTTTGCTTAGAAGCAAAATGTCTTTGGACAAAGATGTGTGATAGAGGTAGGTTGCTTGCAATTACTGAAAGTGTTTTCAGGAGGAATTATGGAGGTGTTCAGTTTTTCGGCCCCATCCTATTCCTTGCCATCAAATCAGCTCAGTTTAATTTTGTGCATCTTGCTGTGGGTTGGTGCCAGGGATGTGGTTAAGAGGATGTGGAAGGTGAATAATTCAGCAAGCAGGTACTTAAACGTGTTGATAATTCAGTGTGGAGATTTTCCTACCTCTTTTCTACCTGTTACATGGGTTATACTTGATGCATTTATTTTCTAAAGTGGTACTGGAAGAATTGCACATACAGTAATAATCCCAACCCACTTATGCCATATGTTTTTAAGTTGGCTCAGGATCTTGATCTGGTTGGGAAGAGGGGTCCCCATGTATTTATGCCACACATCCTAGGGAGCAACAAAGTATAGATGGGAACCTTTTAGGATGATGCTGATGCTCAGCATTGCTTATCTTCAAACTTTGGTTTTGGAGCTTTTTAGCACCGATTCCATCCTTTTTCCTTCCCCCTTTTTTGTACAGTCCCTGATAGCATGGGATTATTTTTTTCTTTCCATTGTTTCAATTTCCACCTTGGTTTCAGTTATTATAGTGACTTTAGACTAGGCAGCTGATGAATTTTCAGTAGCTCTCGTCTGCCTGGATGTCATCCAAGGGGAGAGTTGGGCAAGCAACAGCAGCAAAAAGGAGAGATGACCAGGGTAATAGCCTCGTGTATCGGATGCTGGAGGCCTGGTGACCAAAGCCTTCCTGCTGAAATCCGGCCAGCATGAGGTAGGACAATCATGCTGCTGTTCTCTTCGGGAGTTATAAACAAGAGGATGAGGCTCACAAAAGAAGGAAAGAAAGGTTTCTTTCTGTATTTTTCCTTTTTGTCAGTTTTTTTAGCTTCCTTTTCCATCCCTCCGCCTCATCCTGAACTGCAGGCAGAGCTATTTAGAGAAGAAATGCTGTTTTCACATGAGTTTACTTTTTTAAGGTAGTGTTTTGCTTGCTGATTAAGGATAATAAAGAAATACATTTAATACCCTCTCTTTAAAGATGCAAATGAAACCCTCCCTAGCTACCACTAATGATACTTTTGTTTGGGCTTTTACAAAGATGCTTCGAGAAGCAGCATCCCTGTCTTTCCCATTCAGGATAAACAGCTGTAGTCCAGCAATTGCTGCTATGTCCTGCATGCATCTTTTTATACAAAATGAAACAGAATGATAAACAGCTTAAATAATAAATTCACATCATCTCAAACACAACCAGAGTGCCTGAGCCCCTTGCCGTAACCCCATTTTCAGGGTGACGTATTCTTTATTATTTAAGGGAGATGTCTTTCAGGTCTGGCACCATAAAATCTTTCCAATTCACTCCAAGTGATACATGCTGCGACATTTTTGACTATACTTTTGATTGTGTGGTCATCTCCTTGGTGTTCTCGGCAGGGTCAGATTTGGCTGGTGTGTAATGAGAACAAACAGCTGGTGTGTAATGAGAACAAATGGCAGTGACTTTATAGCTCCGTGTATGGTTTTGGAAGTGCATAATATGTGACAAAGACAGTGAGAGCTGGATCTAAGGTCCCCTCAAACCTTTTTTCCCCCACTGATATGTCCACATACAGGCACTCTACTGAATTTGGTTAAAATCATACAAGCCATCATCTCTGTAGTTCTGCCTTAATTGAAGGGAGATCCAAGACATCAAAACTATGTGTTTTGGTGTGTTCTTGTCTATATTGAGAACACTAAAATTATATCTTGGATCAGACCTAATGAAGACACGTTCACCCTCTGGAAGCTCTGTATCCTGTGAAGGTGATATGGGCGGTAGCTGGAGAGCTGGGGTTGTGCCTTTGGGCATCACTCTTCTGCCCTCAGCCCTGCAGGGAGGGATGCTCTGGCGATCCATCGCAGCTCCAGGAGCAAGTGCAGGAGTGCCATTGGCTCCTTTCCTTGCAAATGCTGGTTCTCTTAGTTCGTTTTTACAAACCAAGCATAATTAGTAATGACCCACTCTATATTCTGATGTGTTGCTGCGTGTTAGGTCACCACCCACTTGCAAATAATAAATGAAAATGTGGTTTTATGTAGGTTATAAATTATATGTTGCTGCTCAGCACAGGGAGTACTTGTTTTTCCCCTTCTTTTTTCACATCCTGCACTCCTCTGCTTAAAGATACTTTTCTCCCCTTGGGTTCAACTGATGAATCTTCCTAAATTCAGAAAAAATACTCTGAATTTGTACTTGAGCTTTGCATTCTGTCTCAACCTGGCAGAAGATGTGTACTCAAAAGCTTGTTGGGTTTTCCAGCTATTCCAGTTAGTCTGGTTAAAGACAATATTACGTCTGTCTACAAAATTTCTTACCTCTATCTGTATCCCATTACAGCTACTATGGTACTGGCATGAGGTTGTGATTTTTGTTTATTTACTACATACGTAGTTACAGAGGAATTACCAAAAGGCTTAAACACATGGTAGTGATTCTTCAAAGCCTGAAAGAAGAAATGCTGGTCTAAAATTTATTGTTGTAGAGCTTGCAGGTTTCTTACAAGGGGAGTTGTACGCCGTTTGTTTAATTACACAGCGATGGAGAGGGAGCTGTCGGCTGAGTATCTTCAGAGTGGGGAGCAATCGAAGAGGGTTTATCAGGCTGCATAGTGGCAATTAAACAGAAAAGGCATTTAAAGAAATTAGATGCACAGTACCTGTCTACTAGAAACCACCGCTTCAGGAAAACAGGAGAGAGAGAATTTAATGAGTGTGTACTCTAACGAAGCATTGCTTATTTGCATGAAGTTAATTGGAAAACAAAGTCTGCTGTTACTGTTTGCTCTGGCAAGCAATGCCCCTCTCAATTTTACAAGTCTATCTTCTGCATTTCTCCTGCTCTCAGCTGTGCAGAATGTCATAGCATGAAATACCTGTGCGCAGCTCCCAGTGCAGCAAACAGAAAGAACATTGCTTGTTTATTCTGAGCAGGTCACCGTCTGTCCATCCAACACACACCTTTTTTTCTGAATATCTTATATTTAAATGCTGTACTGCACATAGGTGCTATTCCAGTGTTTGCTATATTCTTCTAAAAAGCAAAGAAGTTTAAAAAGTTGGAGTTCCCCAAAACGTTACGTACAAAGACTAAAGAGATTGCAAAGTTAAATGCAATTTAAATGCCTGTGGAGACTTAATTTGTGCTGCAGTTCCTGGGCATCCTCAGCAGCATGGCATCCTCCTCCTGCTTCCCTGCTGCCTGGAGCTCTGACAATCAGCTCATTCGTGCAGTAAAGTGAGCTCACCTCTGGGAGGACCCTGGCTTCATGTGCTAGGAAATTTGGAAGATGGATTGCAACTGATGGAGGGATATCCCAGAAGGAGTTTCTATGACTCTTAGATGCTGCTTTAAAAATTGTGCCTGGGTTCCTTCCTCTGGTTTGTTTCATTTTGGGTCACATCTCCAACACAAAGTGTGTGGTTTGTGCAGGCGTTTTGTTCATTGGTGTCTGGGTACTTGAGGTCTTGCAGTGATATTGGATGTATGCAGCCACCAAAAAAATTAATACTTGGAGTGTTGTTGAAAGTCCTGCTGGAAGATACGGCCTCAAGTTACATTTCTTAATACATACATGAACAAACTGAATAGAATGAAGGTGCTTTTGAGTCCCTACTACATGATCTCTCTTGCTTGGCCAAGGTGGACGATGAAGAGCTGCTGCTCATCTTCATGCGGGGAGAAGGAGCAGCAAGGGCTCTGCATCCTCGGCATGCCGGCCAGCATGTACAGTGGCTGGCACGCCAAGGGTGGACTTGGTTTGACTTTGCTTGGCGTCTTGCAAAGCCAGGCTAGGGGAAGGTGGACAACAGAAAAATACCTGTGTTAGTTTTGCACAACATTTTCTGCTATGTGAAAAGTTGGAGTGCAAAATCTCACCACATTTCCCTTAATTTTATTTATTCAGGGCTTTCTTTTTTGGTGGATTTTATTTTAAAAACCAAAGCACTATTCTCAGGAATACCAGCCTTGGCAGTATTGAAGAATGTCGTGCAAAGTGAAGTAGGTGATTTCGGCAGGGTGGGCTTTGAAGTGAAAGCTCATTCTCTGCTTGGAGACCTCTTGCATGACAAACTGAATTACAATGCTGTGCCCGCCTCGTGCCGTGGGGCATTGTCTGTTCCGCGCTTACATTGCAGCTGTTCCTTTCTCTGTAGATAGCGGATGGTATGGTGTCAAATTTACCCCCAGCTTAGTAACCTTTTTCAGTTTATAGAAAAACTCTCAGTCATGACCTCAAAAATACTGACATATAATCCCTTTGGAAAGGTGGCAAGCGGTACCTATTGAATTGTCCTATTTTGCTTTGCCTAACGGCTGAAAATAGACGTTTAAGCAGTTGCATCCTCTCTGAAGACAAATATGTGATAGGAATACATTGATTTTTGAGACTTCTCTTTTGCTCCATAAAAATAATCAGTGCCAGCTGTTGTTTTCCCGGGCACTTACCAAATATTCTGGTCATTAATAAGGTAATTATTTTTTTCTATGCATCGGTCCAATGAGATAATTATTTTTTTCGCATCGTTTTGGCTCTTGCAGGTGTTGTGGTCCATCCCCAATACTTAGTAATAAGCATTTTTAAGCTCCCATTTCACCATTTGAACAGTATTAGAAAGGGGAAAAGATATTTTTATGGATCCATCGGACGTCTGAAGCTGCCTATGGCTACTGAAACGTAAGCGCTGGAAAACATCAGCCCGACAGAGCTGCTGTGGTGTAAGCCAGTAATCTTAACTGCGTACGATGCATGGAAATCTGATGCTGTAGCTTAATAGCACTTGAAATTTTGGAATTGCATCAAGAAGAGTTGCAGATTATTTACATAATTCCACAGAAAAGCAGGGAAGGGCTGGAGACGTGTATATTCACGTTGAACCTTGTCCTTACTCATGCAGTATTTTACATGGCAGAAAACAAATGTGAGGTTTATTGTGTTGATTTAATGGCAGAGCTCTGATTTTTTTTTTTTTTTTTTTTGAGGGGAGGGTGTGTATTATTTTTTGTCTGTAACTAGCAGAAAGTAGCTGAGGTCTAAGAGGAAGGATAACACAGGCAGAAGCCAAGCTGGATCTCATATTACAGTGGTATGTTTTTGTTGCTGCTAACATGTGTTTGTTTTTCTTCATTACACATATTTCTCTTGGGAAAAGCAGGAAAAAATATGTGTGTAAAATATACATGAGGGCTCTGTGCCTCTGCTAAGAGGTTCCAGATGGGAGGTGTTACAGTAGGGACACTTTCTCCCGCCTTTTGATTGGTGACATTGATTTTGGTGACAAACTGCAGGAAAACTTGTATCAGGCTGAGAGCAGTGAATGCTTCAATTTTTTGAGCATTTTTGGGCTATCCAAGTATGCAGTGGGAAGTTGAGACTTGGTTTCTAAACATTTATGGCCCCATGTAGAATTAGTATAGTCAAAACAAGGGGGGGGGGGGGGGACGGGGTGTTGCAG
>JAVJGI010000063.1:866178-893969 GCA_035590275.1 Ibycter americanus | reverse complement strand
AAGGGACTTTGAGAGGCCTCCTCCAGGGGCTGGAGGGTGTCCAAGGGTTGTACGCCAGACCAGATCCCCCTTTCTAAATTAGAGGCTGATGGTCGGTGAGGAGGGGATCGAAGGCGGTGGAAATGCCTCTCCAAGGGATGAGACTCTTGAAGGTGGGTGATGTTTCACTTCTATGCTAGGCAGCGGCTCTTGGCTCCAGCTATTGGCATTGCATTGGAGATACTCTTCAAGAAGACCTCCCCAAACTTTGATGGCTTGTTTCCAGACCTGGCCTTGGGCTGAAGGTCCACAGTTCCACCACCCAAAGCAAGCAGTGTTGCAGCAAGAGCTGCAGCCTGGGCTTGAGTGAGCCATTGGTGATACCAGCCTGTCATCACCAGCTCTTAAAATAAGTGAGTCACAGCTTCAGCAAGCACTTTGGAGTGCTACTAGACCTGTCAGAAAGCGACGACAGAGATAAGAGATTGCGTACGGCAAAACATGTTGTCCTACGATGTTGTCCTAAGGGAAGGAGGTAGTCTCCTGCATGGATGTTTTTGCATAATGAAATTATGTCTTAAAAAACAGTGCTTGGTTTAGGATGTTGTGTGTTGTATCATTTGAAACATCAGTGTCTCCAAGACAACATGCTTCTGGCCAAAAAGACCCAAACTGTGTTGCTTTGGAAAGTCTGTGAAGCCACGGGTGAGGACTGCCTTCCTACAGCTGCCTGTAATGCTCAGTCTGCTAAAAAGCTGTGGGAGATGCTTTGGAGGCGGCAGTTTACCTCCATCTTCTGCAGAGCACTGAAACACGTGAACATTTGGTTGTTGAAATGGAGAAGTCACCTTCTCGCTTCACAGCAGATGAGATGCGAGTGGTTAGCAGCTCTGGAGGCTCAAAAGCCTCAGCTGTGAGAAAAAGGCCAGTCCTGGGGCTGTGTACGTTGCATCTGCTCAGCTCAAGCGACGTGTTGTTGTTTGCAGTAAGACTATTTAAAGTAAAGGAAGTCGGCTGTGGTCCTGACACACTGTGGGGTTATTTCTAGCAATTACAGAGAATTTTTAATTCCAGCATCATCTGTTTGTGAGGTGTCGCTGTACTTAATCTAGCTCTGCAAAAACAGATGATGCAAGGTGAGGAAATCGTGGTATGACTGAACGTCGTAATATATAATATCACCTATTTGATAGTCATTTTAAATATATATCAAGGGGGTTTTATCTGTCAATATTCTGTTAGTGCTGTTTTGTTTCTGCTGTAGTGCTTGCTTACGGTACTTGTATTGCCTACTGAGGGAGTGTAAAAATCTTCTCCTTAAGCCGTGACTTGTTTTCAGCTGGTCCTTTTATTGCTCCAATTATCTTATTTCTCTATAGGTATGAAAAAATAATTTGAAGCACCAGTTAAGGAGATTGTGCTTGGTCCTGGGACCTGTCACACATTTGCTATCTGCATCTGCTGTAGTAAAGTTTATTCTTTGGCTGCAGAATATAACTGTTGGGAGTTGTAAGCATCCCCTGGGCTGGAGAGACCACTGTAATAACACTGAGCTTCCCAACTTCATTTTGGGATATTTCTGTAAATCCGAAGCTGAACCCGGGCTGAAGATCTCTTTTTCTACCAAAATGTTTGTTGGCCGATGTATGCGAGTTTGCTGGAAAACACGTGCGTTTGGCTGCTCTTTCCAGGGCCGTCCACCCTATGCATAAAAAAATAAACGTATGAGCAGAGGATCAGGGATGTGAGCCAGACCTTATGGATTTGGCAGCCTCTGCCTCCAGATCCATCCGTACTGGCGTTTGCCGATGACTGTCTGCCAGCTTAGCCAGGTTTTTTTTCCCATTACGGCACTTGCGTAGGAAAACTGTCCCCATTCAGGAAGAGGACTTAGGTAGGAGGCTTTGGTTTGGTTTGGGGTTTTTATTTTGTGGCATCATGGTTACGTGGCAATTCCTTTTTTTCCGGAGCATTGCTTAAAAGGAAGAAGCTGCAATGGTCTGATCCTGTGCTTGAGTATGGGAAAAGGAGTAATATTCTGCCAATGTTGAAAGCACTCGCCAGGAATGCAGATGCTAAATCCTATTTCTTACATAGCTGATAGAGCACCTGCGTCAGCAGAGCTTTAAATCTCCCGAACAAGTGCATGTTGTAATGACTTTTATAGTACTTTGTCTAGGGTATTTTACTTTATAAGTGTATTTAATGGTGTTCTTGATATTTCCATTACATACACTGGCACTTCTTTTATTCAATTAAATTGACCCCAAAATCTTCTCCACATCACCGCTCTCCCATATTTGTATGAGGAGTGTGAACTCTAAATGCACAAAGGCAAATGGTTTTAACTGACCCTGTACTTTAAGCGTAATGGCTGCAAAAGATTTGTTGGTTAATTGCTCTCTCCCAGGATGATGGCTTGATTCAGCAGAGGGGGAACTGCTACCCTTGAATAGTCTGTTTTCCTGTGGCCAGGTAGGTTTAGTGCAGATGTTTTACAGTGATAAGACATTTTGAGTTGGCATAAACTATCTGTAACAACAACAACAACTTAATTAAAAAAGATGTTTCATAGCCTGTGTCATGAGAGTAGTATTTTATACATGAGTTAAATTACAAAAGGTATGTCTGTTAATATGGTGGAACTCACTTGGCTGCCGTACAGTAATTGTAATTATGAAACAAAGTATTTGGTGTGCCTGTATTGAAAGAATATTGCTGAGTTTAATTCTGTGTAGTGACGGGTGTGCCATCATTGACAGTGGGGCGAAGAGTGTTTTAACCTTCATAAATGCAACAAATGGTATGTTTGTTTGGAGTGGGGAGACCCCTCAAATGTGGTTTTGGACCTTTGAGCAGTCTTTGCAAGCCTGTCCATATGGACCTGTCCTCCATAAGGTCCATATGGACAGAAGGGAGAGGAAGGATCTCATCAGCACTTCCCGGGTGTCTTTATCCTTTGGACTTTCCCCATCTCAAGTATTTGCAGGTTGTGTACTTGAAATGTCCTTTGGTGGGGCATGAAAAGCAAGGAGAGGTCAGGGTTGCATCTTTTTGTTGTTGTGCCAGCTTAGAAAAATTGCATTACTAATTTTTTAGGAAGAAACAGAAACCTACATGGTTTTGAGAAGCTTGTAAGCAAAAAATTTTGTGAATTGGAGACACTACAGAAAGCAAACACCATTGAAGAGATGTTCTGCTGCGGTTTGCTATCCAAGCCTAGTATAGGATTGGATTTTGTTCTAGGCAACATGTTTGAGACAGGACTTCCATGTCCCTGCTCTCTCTGCACCAGAATAGTGAGGAAGATAGCTAGATACTTGAAACCCAATTAAAATAAATAAATAAGAATAATAGTTGAGGTTTGCAGGGACCTCCAGAGGACATATGGTCCATCCGTGCTCAAAGCACGTCAAGTGGCTCAGGGTCTTGTCCTAGAGCAGTTGCTGTTTCTTGGCTTGATGGGGAGTTGCGTTCCCACCGTGAATCAGACCACCAGCACCTTTGAACCTCCAGCTGCTGGAGGGCGGGCTTCTGATTTCTTCTTTTACCTGCAACAGACTTGTATTGCAAGGAAGGAAAGCATAGATCTAGTATTATTTTTTAATTATTATTATTGTCATTTATATTTTTATTTTTTCTTGTGGTACAGCAGCAGCTGGAACTTTACAAATACTTTCTTTTAAAAGTACTGAGTTGTTTCATTTCACGCAACCTTCTGTGTGCTGTAGCTATTGCCAACCAGGAGATGCCATGGGGTTTATCGACTAAATGGTGGGGGGGGTTACACTGAGGAGGAATACCTTAAAAAAATGTCTTGTGAATTGGTCTATAAATCCTGGTATGTGTGAGAGACTTGGAGATTTTAGATACATATGTGCATATGTAGTCTTTTAAAACTCCTACTTGCCATTCAAAGTCATCTTCTCATGTCAACAGCCTGGAGAAATTCTCTCTAAAGTGCTGGAGAAAAACATCAACTTGTAATAAAAAAAATAAGAAGTGTCATTGTAGACCTTATGTTTAAACTGCTTTGTCACCTTTGTGGTTTGAAGTGGAAAACTGGGGTTTCCAGTGGCCTGTTGAAGAAAAGAGTAAGGAAGGAGAAATATTTCAAAGATTTTAAAGGTTGGTGTTTGACAGGTAAGGGTTGCAGGTCATTCTCGGTGAGAGCTCTGCTCGAGCATTGCAGCACGAACACTATAAATACTTTGTGGTTGGTGCTTTTTACCATAAAAGCATTGATGGTTTCGTTAGGCAGCACAGAACATTTAGCCACAACTGAGAGAATTAAAGAACAAGGTGTCAGCACTTGAACTTGTATTTAACTGCTATAAACAAAATATTTAGTATTATTGCTTGGCCATGCAGAACGGTGTCTTGAAGGAGTCACATAAATGCTATTTTATTCTGCAGCAATTCAAATCGCAGCTCATACTTTTTGGCTTTGGTAATATTATTTAGGTGCTTATTGAGGTATCATGGTCTCTGCTGCATAGAGGTGGCTTTTAGCGCTCCATATGGAAACCAAAAATTGGGAGATATATGTCAAAGTGGTATAGTTTTAGCAGTGCAATTCAGGTTGATAGGTTTTATCAGGCGGTGAGCTGCGGATTTAAAAGAAATATTTCCCAGGGCAAAAGCAATAATAAGAAGGGATTTAGCAAGGCTTTAACTTAAGTAGTCTAGACGCATTTTATGTTCTGGCCATAATTTAATATATTTCTATTAAAAAGCAATATAACAGCAAAAGAAGAGTGCTGGGAGCTTGGTTGCAGGTTGAATGAAAACAAGCAAAAAGGATCGTTATCATCCAGCTCTTTATATTTCAAGATGCAGAAAGGAATTTGTAACTAAAGAGAATTACTTAAAAAGCCAGTGAATGCCCTGGTCACATAAAAAAGACAATAACATTACAAAATTTCAATGTGCTATTTTTTTTCCCTCTGTCTTTTTTACTTTTGGAATAAAGATATTTGTGAAAATTTTTTTTCAAGCATAATGTGTAGAATATTGGGAAAAGTAGCCTTCAAATCTAAAAATAAATTACAGATGATGTTTTAAACCACCTCTTTGTGGAAGCATACGCTGCGCTTTTCTAACAGAAGCTGTAGGTAAAGCATGTGAATGCACATCTGACACATGTGCATTGAATCCTCGCTGTTACATCATTTGTGTTGCATCCATCTGACTCTGGTCCTGGCCTTGTGTTTGTTGTTTGATGATGAATAGACTTTTTCTGTGCTGTCTTCTTAAGTGCAGTCCCTGTGCATTAGGGCCTGGGCTCTTTGAGCATCATATGGACTCTGCACGCCTCTTGTCCTTTACCAGCACCTATATATGCAAAGATTTGAATGCACAAACATTCTCTTCAGTTGTGTAAGTTTAGACAAGTGTTTTATTTCCCTGGCTGCTGTATTGCTGGCTGATGCTTTCAGTTTCCACCTTGCTTATACAGTTACAAGTCATTCATGCTTTATGAATACATTTGATTCATCAATTCCAAAATTCACAGTGAACAAGGGAATACAAGCCTTCCAGCAGTCTCTTGTCTGATATTAACCTATTTCTTGTCCCTAGCATAAATGAGCATGACTAAATCTGGCTCCCAGTCCCTTCAGAGCCCCACAATGGAATATAACATTAATATAACTATTCCACAATGTCGTAGCCCTTATTGAGATTTAAGCAGTTGGTTTGCTTTTCTTCTGATATATTCATGGTATGGCTTTCTGAAAAAATTAAATTTACATCTCAAGTAGATGGGAAACCATTTAAAAGCTCTTGTTTATTAATATATTTCTCCTTCTATATAGCAAAGACCAAATGATGTATTTATTTTGCGCTCTAAGGGTGAGTGCTAGAGGCTCATTTGAGAAGGGCAGAGCTGGGGACCTTAAATATGCAAGCAAAGGCACATATTTCCACTGGTGCTTTCACTGCGGAAACTGTTATACTATAGGCGAATGCAGCTGTTAGTCTAGAGGGGAATACCACTGTTACTCTATAGGGGAATGACATTCAGTTAGGATTACCTATATAACAGCATTTTATTGCCATTGCCAGATGAGAACAAATCACTGTGTGTTTTCCTAGATTCAGGGGCTTGGAAAATAACCTTGTTTCGGGAAAGACATTAAAATAATCTTATTCCTGCTGCAATCTGTGGCTAATCCAGACTGCATTAATATTCAGTCCAAAATCAAGAGACCACGAGCCTTCGGGATCAGGCGAGGAGGAATGTGAAGTCTTTAGCTATGAAACTGTTAATTTTAAAAAATTTTTTTCCTGCCGTCCACGATAAGCATCTCTTTGTGCAGGAGGGTTGTAGGAGGCAGGAGGAATGGAGCTGCTCATTTCTCTGCCTTCTCTAAACTGTTGAATCACCAGTGCCAGGTCCAGAGGGATGCTCAGCTCCTACAGAGGAACGTATTGAATTTTGTTTCCTTCGAAATGTTGAGCCCTGGCCAGTAAAAGCTTTGGTCTCCCCGAGAATTTTAGGAATGCTGTTACGGAGTTTTGTCCGTTGAGCTGCTCAGCAGCTTCGAATCAATGAGTCAGTAAAGGGAAATAATATGAACAGAAGATAATTTGTTTTAGGGAAGTAGCTGTAACTCATTTTGTGTTTTCTGAGGCTGAACTATTATGCCCTGGCTGCAGAAGGACGTGGTGTCCTATTCAAGTATATATAGATTAGGCATGCATAAATTGAATTAATAGCACTTTTTTTATAGCCCAATAGTTCTGCTAAAGAAACACAGTAAGTAAACCGGACAAAAATGTATTAAGTTGTCTCAAGTTAAACACCAGGCATTTCTTTAGCTACTTGTTGGCCCTTCACCAGCGTGCCTTTGCCATCGAGTCAGCCTGAAGTTTTAACAAGACATGATCCAAGGAGCTTTCTCATTTACATCAGCAATAAAGAAAAATGCATGAAAGAGGGATATTATGGGTTATGATTTCTGTAGGCGTTTGGGTTATAAAATATAATGTGGTCTGGCATGTTAATCCAGAAAAAAGCTCGTAAAAAAAAGAGGACTCTCGCTGTTCCCCACTCCTATATTTGAAACATTTTCTCCTGAATTTAAATGTTCCTTGTTACAGAATAAAAAAAGTTATTCCTGGACAAGGATTTTCCCAAAGAAATCTGAACAAACAGACCTTATTTTGCTCCGTGAGTTATTACTTAAGATATAAGCACAGGGAACTGAACCAGAAAATCCTTTCATTTTTTGCTCAAATTCTTTATTAAATTATATGAAAAGATGATTAAAATAGAGCTTCCATTCGGTCTGTTCATGTTCATATTGCTGCTGGCGCATTTGTTCTCAAGTGAGCAATGTTAATTGGGTATATAGAAAATGTATCTTACTGCCTTAAGATGAAGTCTTACATTATGATTGATTCTTATGCAGGGAAGAGCTTGTAATGTAATTAATATAATTTAAAATTACTATCTAAATATATGGTGATGCACTAGCTTGTATTGAATATCAACATATTCTGCTTATAAACTTCTTGATGTGTCTCTGCTTGCTGAAATAGCTAAAGAAGGACAGGTAAGTCCTTTGGGAATGCTAAATAGCCTGTCTTTCGATGCCAAAATGCCTGTTTTCGGGGAGAGGATGCCTGGATTTCCATTGCCAGGAGTTCTGGGGTCTTCAGTGGTCACCTGAAGATGTGGGCATCTTCCATGCCTGCTTGGAGGGTGGGGTAAAGGGGAGGGATGCTGGGTGCAGGGAGGATTTGGGGGGGAAACAGGCAGAAAACAAATGTGAGCAACCTGAGAAGATGGGAAACCTCTGCAGGGGAGCGTTCCTTAGTTGTGTGTGTGAAATCATCTCTCAAGTATCATCTGCTTGCTCAGCAGGTTTTGGATATCCCAGAACTTGTTTTAGTCAACTAAGGTGAATTCATATGCAACAGCTTAAGTTTAAACAAATTCCTGTATTCAAATAGGGGGGGAAAGATCACGTCATTATTCTGTTAGCAAACCTCCTTTGGTTCTTAAATCACTAAATCTAACTAGATTGCTAAATAATCTCCCTGGGAAGATAAAAGTAGATGTGAGAGTATGCATCGCACAGGTACTGAAGATGTCAAATGCCTTTCCACCAATTTTTTGTTTAATTTGGCCTTTATTTTTTGCTTTTAGTTGTAAAGTTAAATCCGAAAGGTCATTTGAAAACCTTCAGATTATAGATGTAAAGCCCTTTTAATCTTTTCTAATAAATAGCTGAGTAGGGAATAAATCTATTGGGAGCTCGGAGCTGACCTCTGATATCAAGCCTCAGCACAGATGTCTATACACAAACAACACTTAGAAATGATCTTGCGTATAATAACCTTAAATAAGTTTGGCTTAGAAGAAAAGGTGAATGATTATCAAAACTGGTTTAATAAATGAAACATTAATTGGACCTGGCAACTTGACAGATTCTGTCACTGTGGGCCAGATTATTATGGAAGTGATTTAGGCACAATTGAAAATACCCATTTTCAGTGAAGCTGAGCTTCAGTTCTTACAGGTTTCCAATAGCTCTTCTGTCCAGAGATTTCTTCTAAATGGCAGTAAATGACACTTTCTATTAGGTACCTTGGTAAGGCAGGGTTTTAATAAAAGCTTTGCATAATAAAGACTTAAAAGCATTTTGATTTTGAAAAAACAACAGCAGCATATCGGAACAACGGTGTCTGAAATGCTGAAAATACGCCGGGTTATGCTGGTGCTGTATATGACATTGTTTAACATCTGGGTAGCCTTCAAAGCATTTTTCCCCTAATTCCATATATAATTAAAAAGCAGCTTTCTCTAGCTCATTAAAATTTAGAGTCTTGTTCGAGCAGTGTACTTTTATGTTTATTTAAATGAATAAAGCACAGACTTAATATAGACTATTATAACTTTAAATATTAAATCTCTCTTGTATGGCTAACGCTTTATTTTTAAGCAGTGCTTATCTGCCCTTCCCGAATACCAAATTGGAAGTGGATATGGTCCCCAGAAGCTCATTGTATTATTTTGTAGACCATTCAACTAACTTTCACCATATGCTTTTTGGTAATTATACAATGACAGCATAATCCCCAAAGTTAAGTTGTTAGTGATGTGCATATAAATAAGGTAAGGCGGTGGCTTTTCAGACTTAATGATGGCATCTCTCTCTTTTCACAGGCTTTTGGAAATGCAAAAACCGCACATAATAACAACTCGAGTCGCTTTGGCAAATTCATTCAAGTGAATTACCAGGAGACGGGCACTGTACGAGGGTAAGTGGGGATCAGGTTGGAGATGCTGTACGTACTCTTACCTGCACAAGTGACTAAATAGGCTGTTGTAGAGGGTACATGAAAAAGAAGGTTAATTCTTTTGGCCAGTATGTTTCCCAAAATGGAGAAGGAGGAGAAGAAAATATTTTTTTTTTTTAGCATATTTAAATCTATTTGTATGAAAATATTGGCATGTCTGAGCTGTACATTGAAGTGAGACTACACCTGAGTTGGCTTTAAGCCAGCTGAGCTCTCCTTAATCATGATGTCAACTTTGTAATTAAACTGAAATGGAACTTTTCTTCTTAAGATGGCAGTTAAGGCAGGAAAGGGGAACGTTTTGGCTAGGACAGGTTAGGGGGCTGGAGCACACAATAGGAAATAGAGGCAGAGTGACCTGGCTGTGCTGTCTCAGGAAAAGAAAGCCAAGGAGGGGTTTAATCTCCAGCTGCCTGAATGGTGTTAGAGAGGGGATGGAGCCAGACTCTCCGTCATCACTGTCTAATTCCCCATATGCTCCTGCCCCCCTAGCCTGAAGTCTCTCTTTAACCCAGCGCTTGACCAATTAGGGCCTCTTTTTTAATCCCGGGCCATTGCAAGGAGATGTTTTCTCCACCGTGGTTCTCCACGGTTTATTTCAGCATCTCTTCTGCTACCCAAAGCTCGTGGGACTGTGACTCAAACCTTCCTTCTCCCAGGGAGGGCTGCGACAGAAGTGCTACATGGTTGGAAGCCTATGGATGAAACCTTCTGAGTGGGCTTATCTAAGCCTGGATTTCTCTTTGGCTTTAAACAATTTACACGGCATCAGGTCATCACAAAGTGGCTCAGGCTAGCTCTGGATGAGCGAGCAGGGCTTTGTTAACTCTGCTTTTTGTCCAGGTTAATTAACTCAGTTGGAAGAAGGAAGAGTAGAAGTGGCATTCCAGGGGTTATATAGTTTCTGCAGCTAGCTAAGAGATGTCTTGCTGGGACTTTGTTGTTATTTTAGAGAACTGCTTTTAAAATTTTTTTTCTTTCCTATTTTCCACCAGAACAGTATCACACAAATAGCTTCCATTAATTTTTCAAATGAGCTTGGGTACTCTGTGTACCTTCCCACTGTTTTTTCATCCTACGTCAAATCTGATGTTCTTTTTCTTTGATTCTGGTGAACAGTTTTCTTAAAAGGATAAGCCTCATTTTTTTTAATGCCTACTGAAATACAGGGTAACAAGAATCCAACAAATGCCTTAACAATGTATTATCTTGGCATACTATGTCAGCTTGATGGAAGTGGCCTCTATTTATACTTGGCAGATAGATGCAAGTAACATTGTATACTCTAGTTCATAAAATAAGAGGTATTTTCTCTCTTCTTTAAATAAATTCACTTTCTTGGTCTTTGGTTGCATGGTGCGATGTGACTGTGCTTTGCTATGAGCTTTGCCATGCTGCCCCAATGAAAATAAAAAGACACTTAAAAAAACCTGTGAGCTGTTCCTGGCATACAAGACCACAGTTTTTTTTCAATAGTCTTACAGAGAAGATCACAAGTATTTTTATTTTTTTTAAAAAAAACTTTGCATAGATTTGAAGCACAACCCGAGTCAGTTATCATCCTGTATTCTGCATATTATTTGCTTTGTTAATATAACTGTAATTTGCAGCCCTAAATCAGAATTTTGCTCTGGTTGGAGGCTGAAAATAGCAGTTGGATATTTGCTTACAAACCCTGTGAATATAATGACCCAAAACTTGAAGCAGATTTAAACTTAAGAGGTGTAACAGCGAAGAGATTTAGTAGCAGCCAACCCCGCCCCATGAAATGAAGTCTTTGAAGATGTCTTTAAAATTGATGGAGCATGAGCAATAGCTACAGTTAAGTGTGTTCCCATAAGGCTGTATGAATTTATTATGTCCTGTTCAGTGATAAGCGAGTTCTGGAGGAAGGTCTTTGCAACCTGCTCAGTCCTCATATGATGATCAAAAGCCTCAACATCTGACATGCTCCATAAAATTGCAGAAGAGCCAGATAGGAGACATTTTAATTAAAAACAACAGTGCACTGGGGTGGTGGTAAATCTGTGCAGTGGCATGAGGCTGTGTCTCAAGCGCCATGAGCTGGTGCTTTCAAGCAGTCTCTGCCTGGGTGTTTTGCATGTTGGTATTTGTATATGAAATTCAGTCTCAGATTTCAGATGATGTTACATAGGATGCTAAGTACAGGCTCTGTAGCATGACTAAATGAGTATTTTGCACAAAATCATACTCTTAGAACTCCTGTCTTTACTCTTAAAGGTAGATTTGGCAAAATTGACAACAGTAAATAAAAAGAAAACATTGGGAGACATCTACTTTTTTTTATACTTAAATTGGTGGGTTTTTTCACTGTCCTGTTGCAAGAAGGGACATATGTTTTTCCTGGGACATGTGTTTATTATCACCTTTGCACTAAGCAGGGAGTGTTTTACCAAAATGTCATTTTAGCTATATCTACCAAAAAAAATTAATTTGCCCTGATTTAAATAGTGGTTTGGACCAGATGACCTCTAGAAGACCTTTACAACCTAAATTACTACATGAGTGATTTTTATTTATTTTTTTTTTTAATGGGTGTGTGTGTGTAGTGTGTCTGTGATAAGAGCAGAAATCACAGGGGAAGGGATGAAATGTCAAGGGCGGTGGATGTGATCCAGGTTGTCGTACAGCAGCGTGCACCCCTGCTCCCAGGGGTGGAGGTCTGATCCGGGACACTCTGGTACTTTTTCTTCTCTTCTGTTCACCGAACCTGCAGAGAATTTATGGTGTAGCTTGGAAAGGAAAAATTGGTTTCAGGTTAGAAAGGGGATACAAAAAAGCCTGTTGGCAAGGAATATCCATAAACTCTTCTCAGCTTCCTTGCAGGGAATAAACAAGAATAAACCTTTTTGGTGCACATCACAGAGGAATAGTACTGCTTTGCTGGCTGGCTGGCTTTACTTCTCCTATCCAGCAAGATCATCCCACTGGGGGTTGGATATGCCATTTCCAGTAGCTCTCCTAAGAGCTGCTATAAGCATTGTCACTAAACCTCTGCAGCATGTCCAACTGATTTATTTTCTTTTATTTTTTAGTGAAAGGAGGGGGGCATTACTGAGATGCAAGTAATGAATAGGTCTGTCTTCTCTGTCTGGAGACTGGGGGAGAAGCGAGTGTAGAGGCACCTCCTTGTCTCTCCGTGCCCGAGGTCCAGTGGGTTTCCGGATTCACACATGGCTGCTAATGTCGGTGCCACGTCACTGGGCGCCTGTAGCTGGAAAAGCACAGCTACATCATCAAAACTGCCAATTATAACTCCAGTTTCTAAATCCCTATCATTACTGGTTGGTATTGTTTGGAAGAAAAAAACCTGTCAAAGCTTGTTTTAGCTCTACAAGCTTGAAAAAAGTATTTAATATGTAAATTAAAGATGTTTATTATGGAGACTCTTAGGATAATATATAAACTCTTTTTTTTTTTTCCCCGCTTTTGCAATTGCTTATTTTTTGACTGTAGCCACAAGTTAATAACCTGAGGTTTTGTTGAGCAGTGGCTCTTCTGGGAGAGGGAACAGTGATTTGGGGACCAATTTTGCAGCTAAATCTAATCTTGCAAACTTTTGCACCCAGATGCAGTTCTTGCGTGCACAAATCTTGGTCTGCAAGCAATTTTGTTTTGCTGGCTTTGGATTAAATAGGTATCTGAGATTCTTCGTTGCTGTCAAAATTTCCCTCTGTGCTCCCTGCCCATAGGCTAACGCATCTGAGATCATGTTTTTCATATCCAAGTTAGTGTTGGCTTTGTATCAAACCAAAAAAACCTCAAAAGCCAAACATAATATTGGGCTTGTTCTGCCTAGGAAGAAATTTATATAACTAAGTGAAACAAGGCTGAAACTTTTTTTGGGGTGTACTAAGACTGAAAAGTCCTGGTAAAGCTGTGTTCATTTAAGTTGAATATTGGGTCAATGAATAACGCTTTTATTTTTACCTTCCAGAGCTTATGTTGAGAAGTACCTCCTGGAGAAATCAAGACTAGTCTATCAGGAGCACAACGAACGGTAGGTGCCTGTATTTTTCTTACAGGGTGTGTTTTGACTTCTATATGTGCCGATAGCAAGGCACAGATAGCTTAAAACCCTTATGAGCTGGCATGGGCAGATCAGGATTTTCACGCTCCTAACCCTGTGCTTCAAAGATAAATGGTGCATTTTATGTTCTGCTGTTTAGGGAGGAATGTACTACCCAGGGAAAATAAACTTCAGTATTTTATTGACAGTCCTTGACTTATATTTTCCATTGTCTTTATGATTCATGTCATATGGATCGTTACATACCATTTGTTTTCTTATGCAACTTGTGAGCTATTTAATATCTAATTAGGTGGGGGGGAGATGGTATTTTAGTTCTGTCTTACAGGACACACTGAAGCCATCAGAAGGGTCCCTAGAAAAAGCTATATTTATATAGACAACAAATTTAAGCAAATTGTTCTTCCCTAATTGCAGCATACTGTTTGTTATGTGTTCCTCTCTCAGGAATTATTACTCTGATTTTAAATAAATTTGCTGCTTCTAGTTGTCTTTCAACTCCTGGCACTTCTGTCTGTGTCCCTTCTGAGACACATGTGTCGGAAGTTTTCTCGAATGCTCATGGGCTGATTCCGAAGCTAAATAGCATATACAGCCTTGACAAATACACTCTTGGGTGTTGCAAAATGATTAAACTCAGTTCCTCTTGGAAAACATCCAGCATAAAAGCAGAGTTTTAATTTTGGAAATACTGCTACACTCTTAGCATTAGTCTGTTAGAGTTGTCTTGAAGCAAAACAGAGGAGTGTCACTTGGGTTGGTTTTAGTACTAGTAATATTCAAGTATTTTTAATATTTGTGTAGCTGTAAAAATCGAAGGTTTTTCTTTCTGTCTTACAGAACTGAAACATCATTACCTTTTTAATGGTAATAAGGTATTAATAATTTCTGCATTGCAAGGAAATACGTTGTTTTGATTCTAATAAATATGTAGGCATTGCACGTGTTTCTGAGAGAAAATGTGATGGTGTCAGCTAGGAATTCTTTTAAGTATGTTCTGGAGCACTGGATGTCCTTGGATGGAAAAGAAGGAGCTCGTTCCCCATTACTTAATTTAATCTTTTACATCCCTGCAAAGTGGGTATGGGCCATTTCTAAACAGTGTTCATGTCTGAGTTTGGAAGCTGGAAAATCAGGTTATGAAGTGTACGTGTGCTTCTCTGCTTAATGCTGCTGTTTATTTTGAAGTCTAAGATCTTTTTTTTTTTTTATTTGTCACCAGGAACTACCATGTATTTTATTACCTCCTGGCAGGAGCAAGCGAGGAAGAGAGATCAGCATTTCATCTGAAGCAGCCTGAGGAATATCATTACCTCAACCAGGTGGGAATACTATAGAGAAATACAGTACATGGTCTTGCCTTTTCAACTGCTGATATTTAATGCTGATAAAGAAAACATGTAGAGTAGTAAAAAAGGGTTGTCTCAATGCTCTATAGGCAGCCTTCTTTCACTGAAAATCATTCTGCATTGGCAATCTGAACACCTGATAGTATGGGGAAAAAATAAAAATCAAAACCCCAGTGTTTTCCATGTTTGTCCTGGGATATATTAAATATATCGTGGTTTTGATTGTTGAAGAGAGAAACAGTATGTAATATATCTGTTATCTGTGTGAATGTCATTTGCTCGTTAACATCTGTCTGCTGAGTAGGATGAAAGGGGAAAATGTGTGGTACTAGTAGCTCTTCGGGCTATAATGTGTTGCATGAGGTAGTCCTAATTCTGTAGCTTCATGGCTGGCTGTTAGCATGATTCTTTAAATTTAACAAGATAATAAATTTAATATAAATAACAACACAGCAACCACTGACAACATGTGAATTAAAAATGAGTGAGGTATTACTGATGGCCAAATAACCTCATACTTTGGAAAATGTGATTTACTTCAGGCATTTAAGATGCAGTTGTCCACGGATGCTTGTGAATAGGGACTTTACTGCTTTTTTCTCAAAAAGAAAAAAACCTAGGAATATGTGAAAGAGTAGTTAGGTTATACGTTGATTTTAACCAATTGCAATTTTCTTGGAGCTGAAACGCAATTAGCAATAAAGACTGGTTTAGCGCATAAGCTGGAGAGAACCTTGTATGCACAGTGCAACCCAAATAGCTTTTAATCTTTCTAGAAATATAATTTAACTCCAGAATACGTCTCAATTACCCGGAGCTGTTTGAAGATCTTTTTAAAGTGGGCTATCAAAGCCAAATCTGTTGTAATATTAACAACTCCCACCCATTCTTAGCAGGATCAGGACATACGCATGAGTGAGGAACATATTAAGAGCTGAAGGTTTTCTGCTCACCGTCTGCGTCCCTCAGGCGTTAGATAGAGAACGTGGTGTGATCTTCACAACCATCTGTGCCGCTGTTCTGCAGCGGGAAAGTGCCAAGATCGTTTCAATTGAATGTTTTGTCAGATTCACAGGTTTTGTTGGGCAATCGGTAGTTTTATGTTAGTTGAAAACATTGCTTTTAATTATAGTCCTTTTTTTAAATAGAAGTTTAAGGGTGTTAATATTTAAAGTAAAATTATACATCCAATGGCATGTAGTGTGTAGAGCCAGTAGCAATGCAGTAATTTAAGTTGAAACATTGATTTTAATCTGAACTAGGATGTGGTGGGCAAGTAGGCTGGAGAAGGATGCTGAGGTACGTCCAGTGGATCAGAGAAGCAGACTCTGGACTTGTCTGAGCACAGTGTATGGACAGTGTGTGGACAATGTTTAGGGTATTTATTATAATATTTTTTTAATTGTTAATAATTAGGGTTAGTGTTAGGGAGACCATTAACACTGACATCTATGGGAAAATGGCTCCTTTAGATGTGTTCAGGGCTTCGGTTAATTTTGAGGCTTTTTGACAGTGCAGTAACAGCTTTCTCAAGCTCTATAGGCAAAGGCAAAAAAGGAAAATAAGGAGAAAAAAGGAAAAAGAGGTAGTGGGGGAATGGGAAAAGAAACTTTGGAAACATGAAAGGGGAAAACTATAAAATGACTCCTGAGCATTTACAGTAGCTTCTTAAATGTATCCTAGAGAAATGCCTGCCTTTTTAAAAAGGAAGAGAACAAGCTCAGAAATGAAAGTGTTGAATTAAAAATTAAATAGTAAAACTGAAAAGCTATAAAATATTGAACCAGGCCCCTTAAATCAAGAACTGACTCAGTCCTTGAGTCAGGCATTATTTTCAGTCTCCCAGGTTCCTCAGCTCACATTGTTATGCAAAGCAAATGTGCATTTTGCACTGCAGATGAGGAATAATCTATTCAGGTGTTTCACCAAAATGTGCTGTTATTTTGTTGATCTGTAAATGTAGGGAGCAGGTTTAAAAAAAAAAAATTAAACCTTTTTTAAAAAGTAAATTTACTTAAACTATCCCCTGAGTTTGGATGACTTCTCCATATCCCATACCAAAGGCAGGTATACCTACCATTGCATACCCTGCAACTGCTAAATGTTTTCTGTGTTGGCTATTCGCGTTTCTCCATTTTGAAATTAGTGATTTGCAGGATTAGGTCCTTATTTTAAGTTCATCAGGAGCTCTGGTGCCATGAGTCTCTCCCTCTTGGGACTGGTCACTGACATGTGCTTTGACTTCCCTCAACTTCATCTCCAATTGGAAAAAGATACAAATTCCTAAAAAGTCTTCAAGTGGTGTTCTAATCGGTCAGAGAATTGCACTTCCACAGCACTTATATGTGTCTAGAGCAGAGGTGGAGAGTAGAAACAAAAAATCTGCTCTTCAGTGTGATTTTCCATCAATAGCTCTTCAGCTCTAGGTAAACCAAAGGTTTCTCCAACCATGGAGAAAAAGAAAGGTTCTTAAAATCCATTAAGCTTATTGCATGAGAGGTCCTCACTGTCTTGAAAACACTGTAAGCAGGAATCAGAGCACCATGAAGCATCATAAATCTTCCCTTAAAAACATAAAAGTAAGGAATGAATAAGAATTATTTTACTTGGAAAGTTCATGTTGCTGCCCTGGTTAAAGAGCAGGTAGTGGGAGTTATTTTTGGTCTGAACACTACTTAACCCGGTCTGCCTTGCTTTCAGATGGCAAAGAAACCCCTCAGACAGAGCTGGGATGATTATTGCTATGACTCTGAGCCGGTCAGTACAAGTACCTGCGTCTTACGTGTTGCTGGTGCAGGGCTGCTGCTCACTTGAATTTGTTAGGTGCATCAAAGACCTGAGCAGAAAACAAAGTCAAATTAAATTTAACCTATTAATTACCCTCTTCCTTCCTCTGCCCTGCAGTGGTGTCGCTTGTGTATTATTAGCCCATGACAATGCAGATGTTTTTTCCCTTGCCCTTTTTTGGTTCCTTCCATCTGGAAAGCTTCTTCAACAGTTGGGTATGGTCATCTACTTATAGCAAACAAAGAGTCTTTTTGTTCCTTCATGGTATGATACATGATGATTTATGGAAGTTGTGTTATGGCAGCAAGATAAAAATTTAAATTCCTATCCAATAAAACAGCAAATCGATCTCTTGAAACCCTAGGAGATGCATCAGTTCATGATGGTTGTAGCAGTGTATCTGCTCTCCAGCTTCCAGGGGGGGAAAAAAAAGACAAACCCAAAACCATCCCCCCCCTGCCCAACCTTATGCGAGAAAATCAAACCCTGATATTGTTCAGAATGCAAAAACAATTCCTTCTCCTAAAACAGTTCTGCTGACATGATCAACCTTTCCAAATGGATTGACCCAAAAAAGGGAACGGCGAAGCTTTTCCCCCTTCCCCGGCTCCTCCTGCGCAACTGGGTCGGAGGTGGTGGCTTCAGCTGGCAGCGTGCTGTGGGTGTCTGTGTGTCCCGTGATGGTCTCTGTTGGTTTTGTCTTGCACGGGGGAGCATGTTTCAGATCAGCTGCATGTTGTTCCTGCTAATCTTGCTGTGTGCTTCATGGTTGCCAAACTCTAGCTGATGCATCTGGCAGAGTAAGAGGTAATCTGTGAAGGAGCTGGGTTTCCCTTGGGCTGGTAAGCATCTTAACAGCAAGGTTTCACTGCAAAATCCTTAGGAGGGAAGGAAGGAAAGGGAGTCTTACCCCCCAAGGTTTAAAAATGTTCAATGTTACATTGGCATCCTTAATACATCAGCATCCTTAGAGGTCCTACAAGAGCAGGGAGTGACGAGCAGATGCTTTTCTATATAACCTAATGCATTTTACTAAGCTGCAAAGACCTTAATTGCTTGGAATGGGTTAGGACAATTTGCTGGAGGAACCAAAATTAAAACAAACCTCAAATTTGATACCTTCTCCTGAAGGGGCCAATAAAGCCCTGCCAGCTCAGGGGTTGCCACATGTCCTTGTTTTGCACAGCAAAGTTAGGTGCCATTACAATTTGGCTGTTTATCTGCTATTTTATTTTGCTCAGCATCATTTTCTGTGATATTCGTGGCAAATCACATCTTTGCTTCAGTTGATGAGTCACTCTTAAGCATACCCTGGACCTCTCCCCATAACCATGGACTCAGCCCACTGCAGATGTTTGGTTTATAAAGAAACCCTATTTATTTTATCCTCTTCAAACTTCCCGTGGAAATCTATGAATTGCTTTGATGTGATGATAGTAAGCAGGGGACTCACTTCTGCTGGGAAACTAATTCCCCTGGCAGGATATTAATGGTGAGTTTGGTCTGTGGGCAGGGACTTTGTAATGCTTGTCTGCTCTAATATCAAGGAAACTTCTTTTTTTTTTTTTATAATTACCATCCATTTATCATCCATTAGGAAACAGTACAGAGCTGAAACGCTACAGAGAGCATCCGCTTTTAAGTAGATAATTTGCAAAAGGCCTTTCCATGCAGATTAATGAGTTTGGCAATTGTTATGTAAATCGTTAATTAAATTGCCTTTGGCACAGGTTGTGCTACTTCTGAGTTGTCTATGGTATTTTGCCGTTGACTAGTGACTTAATTTTGGATGAATGATGCCACAAAATGAAATTGTCTCCTGGAATGTGGAGCACCACTAAAAGTACCACTTGATATCCTTGAAAAAAATTTTTTTAAAAAGACTTATTTGCAGAATTTGTGGGTATATTATTGTCCTGCAGACGCCAGGTCTCACTGTAGTGGGTGTGAAAACTTTTCCAGGTTCTCCTCAGCATCCGTGTAGTGGCCAAGAAGCCAGTTCGCCAAGATTTGGGTTCAGGAGGGACAACTTCTCCTGACATTTTGTGGTGTAAATAATTGCATTGCTGATGCCTGCTGATCTTACTGATATAGTGTGATGTCTTTGTTGCACTCCTTTGGATAATATATACAGCTGAATACCTTATACATCTCTTAAAAAGGGTAATTTTTAATCATCTATTAATAAAAGGTGAAAGTGTCACTTTTCTAATGAGTATTTGCTCAGAACACACAGGGGTGTAATTTTCTTGTTAAATTTAAAACCCTGTGTTCATTGATGCATAGTTTTAAATGGGTCTTACTGTTTAACATCTCTAAAGTCACTTTGTCCTTGAAGTGTTAAGTTGTCCCTGAGAACCATTGATAAAAATTTTTTTTATTTTCTTGTCCTGTTAAACTTCTCTAGCTTCTAGTTGAGGGGATAGGGCAGTTTTGTGGGAGTAGTCTCCTGTGTTGAAATAGTTACCTTAAATAAGAATTTTCTGGTGTAATCAGTAGCTATCACTGTAATGATGCTACAGAGTGGGATGAAGTATCACTGATACAGTTGTGAGGCTTTAAATGCGGATAGACGCTGTAAGATGCGACGCTGATACTATAAAATAGCTTCATTCTCTCTAGTGTGTATTTGTGATCTATTCCGTGTACTATAAGTGAGTATGAGTGTCTTTTCAAGTTAACAGTCATCATCCTGTGACTACTTGGTACTTGTTTAATGATGTTCACTGTAGTATTCATGTAACCCTGCATAGTGCAGACTTCCAGAGTTATTTGGGCAAAAGTTTGAGTGCACATCCTCATGTGATAAATATAATTTACAGACAAATGACCAAAAGAAACTGTGTGGATACAGCTGCTTAATTGTCACTGCAACTGCAGCTATAATTTTTAATTAACATACCTGGATTAACTTGTAGCAAGTTTCTATTTAAAGTGTTAGTAAAATATTCCGAGGTTTAAGATAACACTATATTGTGTGATGCACAATAAACTAATTTTGATTCAGAGATGGGGAATTTTTATAGGCAGCAGTGGGGAAAAGGTATTAAATATGGGCTATGAAGCAAAAGAGAATGATTGATAGTCCGTGGGGGGCCTGTGGTGAGCTAAAGCAGAAGGAACTTGGCACTTACAGTTTATATGCTCATTTAAAGAGCATTTATGTTCCCTATATATTGCTGCAGGACAATAATATTTGGGTGCAGAATGTCATAGGATTTCCCTGAAAGTATCAGTGACTGCTGTCAGGCTGGGGATTATCTGGAAAACGAAACTGTTCAGACACATTAGTGTCCAAGATACATAAAATGTAGTGGATTTCAAATTCTCTCAATGCTTGCATTTTTAGAAAACTTCCTGATAGTTAGAATAAAGTTAGTGAAAAATATATTTAAAGCCTTCCCTTTCCTATGCAGGATGTAATTCACTGATATTTTACATGAAATTATGTGAATTCTTTTTTAAAACTAAATTCTTCCTCTTTAGTTATAGGAACTCCTAACGGACCAGGACTTAATGTGGAATAAACTGCCTGTACATCTTGTTAATTCACATCCTTTTTGTGTGCTGATTGTCCCACATTGATGGACTCTCGCCATACTGTTAGAATGATGCGACTCACCTCTTGTGTTAGAGGTTAAGCCTAGGAAATAAGGATGTATCTTCAGGAAAAATTAGCCAAAGATGTTATTTTGCAAAAGGTATACCAACATAGTCCTCTTTGAGGTCCAGGCTATTCAAACTAAGGCATTTGTTGTGGAGATGTAGCATCCTTTGAAAGATTGTTTCACTGCACTAGATAAAAACACAGTACAGAGAAAAATGTTTGTGTATACAATACAATACGTAATTATTGAATTTAAATTTGCACTCTGGTTTGCTTTACCATCCCATAAAGTCCTTGCAGAAGTAGCTTTTCCTAAACAGCTTGATTAAAAAAAGAAAAATTAAAAAATCAAACTTTAAAAAAGAATATTTAAAAAAACCCAAACTTCTAATTGACTACACTCTTTCTGGTATTTAAGAAAAAGAATTCTGCCATGTCACTGGAGCTAATCCTGGTCTTTTATTGTATTGCATATGTGTTTCTTGCTGTATCTGCTGTGGTGCTGTGAATCCCCCTGTCCCTGGGCTGGGTGTTGAGGGTAATTAGCCACAGTTATTCCCTGTGAAGTCAGTACGACCTCCTGGATATCTCGTTTCCTGCTGCCAGTTTGGAAACGTTCTAGTTGCTGATAAAAGGCGTGGAGATCACTAAATGATATTTATGATGAGTTGACTTGGCCATCTGAACCTGTTCTGATCTTAATTTCTTTCAATGCTTAATCTTTCTGTTTGAACCCCACAGGACTGCTTTTCTGTGGAAGGAGAGGACTTGAAGCATGACTTTGAGCGGTTACAACTAGCCATGGAGATGGTGGGATTTCTTCCCAAGACTCGCAGACAGTGAGTTTATTTTCCATATCAATAGCTTGAAGATGGTATTAGTTGATATAACCTCCATAATCAGTGAGGCTTACCTGACTCGAGCTAAGGTAACTGTTGTGCTCCACATAACATATCAGGCTGGTGAGAAGGAATAATTGGTGAGACACTGGCACAGGCTGCCCAGAGAGGCTGTGGCTGCCCCATCCCTGGCAGTGCCCAAGGCCAGGCTGGACGGGGCTGGGAGCAGCCTGGGCTGGGGGGAGGGGTCCCTGCCCAGGGCAGGGGGGTGGGACTGGGTGATCTTTATGGTCCCTGCCAACCCAAACCATTCTATGAATAAATAATAACACTTGACCATTCATACAACGAAGGAGTAAACAACATCTAAAGATATAAACAAAAAATGCCTGTCATTACTGTAGCTAACGATTCCCTTTATGCAAATGGAGCATTGGCAGGAAGTTGGCACCTTGGAGTACTTTTCAGCCATTCCTGAATAGTCCTGCCTTACTCCGCGTGTCATGAATCCAGATCCTGTTTTAATCAGAAATCCTCATTATTAGTCAACATACTTAATCCTTTGCATGCGCTTGCCAGTTCTGTAGACTCGTTTCCAACTGGCCTTTGTTCACAAATTCACTGGAAGTGCTGGCTGGAAAACGGGACTTCTTAGTTGGGTTGCAATAGTGCCTGTCACTGACTGCAAAGAATTACTGCTTCGTATGAGGGCTGTCTTCAACCAAAACCACAAAGCAGTTCCTCTCGTGTTAGTTGTTGGCTTGAAAGTCTTAAGTACGTTTGAATGAATTTCAAATATGTTACTAAGGTTAGTAACAGGCCTAGAAAAATATGTATTAAAAAAATGACCTCAAGGTGAGTATGATTTTGATGGCATAAATATCGCTGAAAAGCACATCAACAGCTGGACACAATGAGAAATCTTGAACTTTTTCAAGTCAAATTGTTCAAACAATAATTTAATGACTGTGGTTCCTTTCTCTCTGAAATCCTGGACGTTTATGTGGGAACAGAGAATTACTGCTTTGTACTAATGGCACTTGAAACCCTGTTCATCACCTTGGGTAAATGATGTTTAAGATGCTAACATACAACTTTTTTTCTTTTTTTTTTTCTTCCCACTCTTGGTGGATTACCTCCTGTTCTTTTAAACATCAGTTTTCTTGCTTTTTAACATGTATCTGAGCCAGCATTTAGAAACCCTTAAGTGTCAGACATTGTCCTGCCTTCTGCTCCCACAAGAAATTTTCACCCAGCAATGTCTGTTTTCCATAAGCTCATCCCTTGTCCCTAACTTGCAACAAATCAATTATGAAATTAAGATTGCTTTTTCTCTATCTGTTCTGCCCGTGTGGATAAACCCAAGTATACATACTTCTAGTGTAAATATGTTATATGTCACTGTGCTTCCTTACCTTTCAAGAATCAGGTTTCAGCAACAAGGTTTTTCTGAAGACCCTTTAGGGTACAATAAAGGAGTTTTAACTGTCAGAGTAAAGCAATCAGTAAGTGTCAGGACTGAACAGAGGTGGATGTCATCATCAATTCACACTTTTAATATACTGTGCAATAACTTTCCTGGCACACAAGTTCATGTATTTCTCCTAGTGAATTGTGCTTGTCAAAAAATACAGTGGATTCTTTGCTATATGAGCAAATTTGTTTTGCTTGACATTGTACAGCTGTAACACAAATAAGTAATGACCTCCAGCTCAGTATAAAAAGGAAGGACATTTTAAGTATTACTATACTTTTATAAGTGATTGTTTATAGCAAAACATGGGTTTTCACCTTTGTGGAAATAGTTACAGAAGAGAAATTTTTATAATTGCATCCCTGTTGTTCACGATAAGGAGTCAGTATCCCTATTTTAGAGATAAGGAAAAACTGGCTTGGAGAGGTGGAAGTGTGTTGTCCAGACAAGCTGGTGGCATGCTGAAGAATCAAATTGATATTATTTATTTTTAGCTCCCCAGAAAATGTGGAAATAGGGACTAGCGGTTTATAGCTGAAGTCAGCTGTGACTCGATAGTCTCAAAGAGCTATTTTTTTGGAGGAGTGACTAAATATAAAAAAAAAAAAGAAAAAAGAAAAATTGGCTGGATAAATTTGCTTGAAGTGTAACATCTTTTCTCTGTCTCAGTATGCTTATATTTTATAAAAGCATTTATGCTTCGTTATACAGGCTGCCTAACTGGGACTAGATCTGAGAAGGTGATAAATACATGTGCCAGGGGACTGAGAAGGATCACCTGCATGGCTGAGTCCAGTCTCCCCCTTAATTTAGGCAATTGCATGATAGATGTTTAATCTGAGTATCTAGGTTACTCGAGGATTTCTTTTTTTCTTATAATATGGGTGCCACTTTATGACCATGGGGTTGATGTGTTAAATAATTTTCAAGAAAGCTGTACCAATGCATGTTTAGTACTTGACTAAGTGAAAATATTTTTTTACATGAGGCAAACTAGATGCTTCATTTGAGCATAATTTTTTAGGAAATATTTGGAGATTTGAGACATAAACTGCTTCAGATTGAAAACAGGGGAATGAGTCAAGCACGAAGATGGCACTTGGATGTTTGGGGATGTGGTTTGCTTTTTCATTAGCTTTAAGAAGAAACAACCAAGTGAAAAAGAATTCTCTCTGTTTTCTTTAGAATTTTCTCTCTCTTATCGGCGATACTACACCTGGGTAACATCCGTTACAAAAAGAAGACTTACCGGGATGACTCCATCGATATTTGTAACCCTGAAATACTACCTATTGTGTCGGACTTGCTGGAGGTAAGCCTTTGCTTTCTGTCCTGTAATGTTCACACCGAGTGAGCCACCTCTATGTTAAAATAGAATTTATTTCCAGTTTCACTGAAAAGTTCTCATGTCACCATTCACAAGGGCTGTTCATGTTTGCCAGTGAAAAGTAATGAAGATTTTTTTAAAGAGGTTTTTCATGTAGGGTTTTTCCCCCTACTCTTCAGCTTCAGGTTTGACAGAAAATACGGTTTCTGTGGTTAAAATTTGAAAGAATGCAAACCAGTTCTAGGTGGAAAGCAAGCTTTCCATTCAATGCAGTAGTTTCTTCAATTGCCAGCCACCACCTCCCTCACCAAAATTCACTGATGCTCCTGAAATCTGTTGCAGTATTTGTGTAAGCAACTAGAGCAGTTGTAAGACCATCAGCCCACTCTTCTGGTTCAGGTGGTGGCTGAAGAAGGTGCTGAGCTCGCTCGCTGTGTTTTGCTGTTCTGCTGTTACCCTGCCAGCATCCACAAAGGTTGTATTAGAGATGCTGGAGACTGCATCTCATCCCTTTAGTACATATTCATGGATCTATTATCCATGCATTTATTTAGTTGTTTTGTAAACCTTTTGATGCTCTCTGCTGTTTAAGACCCTTTAGCAAAAGCACTTTGTCCTCTGTGAGTCACTGCTGTGCCAGTATCATTTGGGAAGGCTTGGCAGGTCTCAGCCTGGATGGCCCAGGGCTGTATCCAGTTCTGTGAATCAGTGCAAAAGCACTAAGTAAATTCTTAGGAGAGCTGCTCTGTTAGCCCAAGCGAGTTAGGAAGCTGTGGCATTACGTCTTCATGAGAAGAGTCTTCATTTCAGTGAGCCAACTTGTCCTGCACTTGCCTTACGCGTCCAAGAGTGGAGCTCAACACCTCTTGATGTGGATATAGGTGGCGAGCACTCTCCTTGCCAGTTCACTTGTCTTGAAATGCTCAAAACCACTAGTAACTCCAAAGGATACTGAAATGTTATACTTGTAGTTGGTTAAAACAACTATTATCTTTATTCCTTTGTACTCGCTGGACAGCATGGAAGGTTAATTTTTGCTAATTTTATGATAGCATCAGAAGGTAACTTTGTACACGTGATGCTCTTCCCATTCCTTCTCTTAAATAACAGTTGTGCTCTCTCATTACCTAAAGAACTTGGGAACTGGCTCTCACAGATTTTCATAGCACTTCATTAATGCTTTGAATTCAGGGAGGGAAAAGCTTCTGTAAAATATGGGTATAAGCAGCTGGATGCTCTTTGCATCTTGGCCTTGGGGACAACAGAAATAAACAGAAGGAAAATACGAGTTTGGAGGAGAATGTTGTTGATCTTACCCTGTTAAAAATGGCTGTAATGAGAGCGCCAAGTCATTTAAAAGTAATTGTTTTTTAAAAAAGCTTTGAATAAGAGAGTGACTTAGAGATCTGAAAAAGTTCCAGGATTTGGGTCTTTGCCCTGGCTTTCTTCTGCAAACAAACCCTTCTGCAACATCTGCATTCTGTAAGGTGTCGGGTTATTTTTTGCACGTGTACATGTGAAATGATGCATTGGTTGCGCCGTATAGATCCAGTGGTGGCTTAGTGCCATGGTCTGGTACAGCACGGAGCATGGACACCATGCTCACTTGCAGACAGTGTCAATATGTCAAAAAAACCCAACCCCAAACATACATACAGAAGAGGCTTGATTTCTCTGTCTGAAACGCTTGGTTTCTTTTTTTTTTGCAGACCTGAACAGATCTTGTAATGCTTATTCAGATCTGACCAAAAGGGAGGACTAAAGGGTTCACAGATGAAACACCATTTCAAAGAGCATCCGTTGCACTTTATTCGTTAGTTAGCTACTTACAACTCTAACAGTATACAGTTTTGCTTTTCGCACCGTTGTTGCTAAAAATATGAATTGACTTGAAAAAGTTATTAATCCCCTCTCTAGATCCTGGCATTACTTGCTAAGAATGAAAAATCATCTCAGAATAAAAATAATATCAGTTGACAAATAGTTGAGCTTCTTTTTATACAGCAACTGGTGGCTTGGCAGGACAGTCTTGAGCATAGCAAATTGATGGAAAAAAACAGCTCTCTCTGATCTGATACTTACCTTGGGTTTTTTTTCCTTAAATGACTTGCTGGATTTATTCACTCAAAGATTTGACATGGAAAATAGAAGAAAAAAATCCAGCTGGACTTGGTGGGAAGGCCCTGAGAAGCAGGAGCTGAACTGGCCATCTCTGAGACCAGCCAAGAAGAGGGATGCGAAGGTCCTCCTGCACGGCACCGATGGGTGGTAGCCTTCTCGGGGAGGACAGAAAACAACAGCCTGGCTGAAACGAAAGATTTATGGAAAGCTGAGGTGTTTTCCCCCTCTGAGGGAAAGTCTGGCCCAAATTATCCTGAGCTAGCTGGTTTACCTTGGAGCCTCTGAGCCTCTAAGGACATCTGGGGGAATTTCCCTGCTGCAGCAGTTCGTGCAACAACACTGAACAACTATCCTTCTTCTGTATAATGATATTTGCATCCCTATAAATGAAGCTAATATGCAGATTTTTTGAAGGCATGTGGGAGGAGATTAGGATCTGTGATGGATTTGATTTTTCTTAGGTATCAACAACCCCATCCAATATGTTTTCGGTTTATTAAAACATTTAGACCAGCGTTTGTTGAAAAAGTAAACTGCAATATAGGATTTTGGCCAGACTCTGCAGATCATTGTTTCATTTACAGTAAGACCCTGATTCCATTTTTATTTTTTTTATTTTTTTATTTTTTCAAGAATAGACATAGCGTGTGGATTATGTGAGGCTTTTGGCAGGTCTTTCATGGCCTTTGTTTAAACTTTGCTGAAATGCCGTGCCGTAGTGTGATGGCGAGGCTGCCTGATGGATTGAGCAGATGTGGAGTCCTGTGCATGCGCTGCAAATGTCACGGATCCTCTGCAGGAATTGTAGAGGGTTGTGTAAAACTGGGGAAAACTGTTGTGTTTCTGGGGAAAAGTGGAAAGGCTCATTTGTGGACTTATTAACAAAAGCAGTCCATTAGAAATGATCTAGGGTCAGTTGACCTTGAGAGACTTGGGGGGGGGGGGGGG
>JAVJGI010000063.1:835410-866078 GCA_035590275.1 Ibycter americanus | reverse complement strand
CCCCCCCCCCCCCCCCCCCCCCCATTAGAAGAGCAGGAACATTTTAATTGTGTACGTTTACTAATACTGTAAATTATTTCCATGGACAGATTGTTAAAGAAGGCAAATTCTGTCTTTGCTCAATGGAGCACTTTTATGTTCAGTTTTTTGGCTTAGGTAACCAGCCTCAATGCAAATGAAGGTAAATATAAGTTGTCAAGTGTCCTAAGTTAGTTTTTCCACATCTCTTTTTGCATTGATGACGTTAGCTTTTGGAGCTAATGTCTACCTCCGTGGGAGATTTATGTGCTCAAGTTCTTTTTCTACGAAAAAGTTGTCTTCAGCATCCCAGAGGGATCCTACAGACATTGTGCTCTTTGTGATAAACATCTTGGAAAGTAATTGGGGAGCAAACGGGAGGTGAGGATTACAAGGCAGCCAGTGCTTGCATCCAGCCTTCTCTTCTGGATCCATTTTCTGGATGAAGTTTTGGGGATCACAGAATCATAGAATGGTTTGGGTTGGAAGGGACCTCTGAAGTTCATCTAGCCCAGCCCCCCTGCAATGAGCAGGGACATCTTCATCGGATGCAGAGGTCTGAGCCAGAACTTGAGTCAGATAACTTTCTGGTTGTTTGAAAGAAAGTCTGAAGAAAAGGTTCAGATCTTTTTCAAGAAGAACTGATAGAAATCTGAATTTATTTTCTGTTACTCCACACCAGGCAGCTTTTGAATGAGCACTCGTCACTGTAATTCTTTTCTCAAATATGTGAGGAGAGACAAAAAGTGATGTTTTCTTGCTCTCAAGTTGGAAATGGTTCATTTTTCTTCAGCTGCTATAACATAATACCCCAGCATTACTGGAGGAACAATCTCTGCCTGCCTTGGCTGGAGCCCAGCCCTTGCAGGAGCCTGCTGGCTGGCTGCTCCACACCGCGCTCCGCTGATGTTTATGGCCATGGCAGTGTTGCCAGTCATCCTTCACTGGGTTTTAGAGCTCTAGTCATCCAGCCCTCTCAGCGTTGGTTCGACTTGCATGTGGCAGTGAAGTCTTAAATCTGTATTTTTGTTCATGTAATCAAGATATAAACTCCTACGGGCCCTGTAGCTTTTTTAAGAGGGAGAGCAGGACTTGCCCTTTAGCACCAGAAAGCAAAAACCCATGATATGTAAGTTAGAAGTGTAGTTCCCAGGGCACAAAACTGAAAAAATAAGTCGTGTTTTCCTCTTTGCTAATCTGTTAGGATGGTTTTTGTGTCTATTTGAGTGTATTATGCTTACTGGAGGAGGAAGCATAGGATGTACAGAGTGGGGAAGTTGCAAGTGTCTCCATGAACCAGGTGTCCTTAGTCATTGACGTGCGCTGAGTTTATCTTTAGAAAGCTCCTGTGGCTCCTCATTGGCATCAGGAGTCAGCTATCTTCAAGCTGTGTCCTTAGATGAAGATTAGGATAATTTGGCTGTACCTGTGGTGTTGGCTTTCAGAGGTGACGAAGCAATCAAGATCAAGCTCCACTGGGTGGTAATTGCAGGCAGAGACCCAGGGAGATGGAGGGGATTACCTTCCCATGCTTGCCAAGTATGTTTTTTGTATGAGAAGCTGATTTGATGTGATCCCTCCAGGTCAGATCGCAGCAGGTCTGGAGATAAAGGGTGTACATCTGCAGGTCTCATCCATCAAGAGAGCAGAGGGAGAAGAAAACCAGATGGGGATGGTGAAGGACAGCACGGGTAGTTGTTTAAACTGTTTAAAATCCCCGTGTTTGCTGACAAATGTGGGACTTGGAAGCATTTATGTTGTTTAGGAATATTACATTGGGCTGTTTTGATTAGTAACCATCTGATACCCCTCTGCCTTGTTGCCTTTGATAATTAAAAAAAGCCAGCTTGCAGGCTGAAGGATTTGCAGCATCCCCGAAGTGGGATAAAGGATGGTGTAAAACTTCCAAGCTGTGCAGCTGAGGGAGGGCAGCCAATGGTCCCACAGTTGCAAGCTGCTGGAAAAGTGTCCACATTTTGCCTGCAGAACTGAAATTAAAAAAAATAACTGTTTTGCTGAATGCAGAGGAACAGAAACCAAATGTGAAAACTTGCAGTTGATTTCCACATGAAACAGAAAATTCCCTCTCGAGTTTGAAAGGTAAATGCAGATCATAGGAACTGGGGACTCTAGAGTATTGCTGAGGACTAATGAAACTAACCTCAAGGTGTTGACGTTTGATTTCCAGTGGCATAGACCTTGCTGGTAGGTGAAGGTCATATACAGGTGGCTAAATGTTTTCTACTTTCCACACCATGGCAACAAGTTCTTGTTAGTGGGTGTTGCAGTAAAAGTCAGTTATATAAAAATGCACTGGAGCTTATCAGGGAGACTCCCATGATGGTATTTTTGGTAGAAAGTAGGTTTTGTATGGAACAGCATCATTATTGTGATGGTTTGTGAGGTTTCTTAGGTTCCGCTGGCTTGTTTGCATTGCTCTTCATACTAATTACTGGATTAAACCTATGAGTCAAAGTACATAAACCACTAAGTTTCCCATCATCTGCATCAAACCGTAAACAGTTTCCCTCTAACGTAATGTACAAGTGTATTGCTGTCTATTCTGCTAGAGAGGGCATGCTTCTGAATTTCTCCAGGGAACATCAAAATAAGAGAGACTTGAAACTGGTTGGAAAAGAGGCTTTCTCCCATCAGTTTGTGACAGGTACTGCTTAATTTGTCGGCACCAATAACCTGTTTGCTGAAGCACCTGTGTTTACACAAATGATTTTTCTTTTCTGCAAACTGGTTTCTGTTGTGGTTGATTAGAGATTGTGGCCTCCCTGGGAGCTGGCGTCTCTAGGGGCTAGGTATCAGGTGCGAATAGCAGAGTAAATATCAGATGCTTTTCCAAAGGTTTCTTCCTCCTCCTAATTCCTCCCCACCCTGAAAAAACCCTCCTCTTAGATATCTCTTAAAGGGATTACACTGTTTTGCTTATTTGTAGAGTAATTTTTATGATGTCATCTCGATAACACTAGAAAGTTGACTTCTTTTGCCAACAAAAAGTGTGGGAGGGAGGAGCTGCACCAGGAACAAAGGAAACCAATGGGAAATTGCTAGAAATGTGATGACTGAATGGGGAAAATCAGATTCCCTTGAACACCGTGGTGTCTGATTTCTGATGCTGAATTTACATGCTGAGTTGTCTCCTCCCAATGGCTAGCTTGTTCTTATGCATTGAACATTAACTCTGCAAGGGCTGGCAAAAATGTTTTAATTTTTTCTTAAAATCAAATTTATATATTTTAAATTTGTGACAATGTTTACACAATACAAATCTAAAAATATATTTAAAAAAATTTTATTCTTAGAATAATCATTAACATCAAGATTTTTGTTCTAGGTGAAAGAAGAGATGCTGTTTGAGGCCCTGGTTACCAGAAAGACAGTGACAGTGGGAGAGAAGTTGATCTTACCATACAAACTAGCTGAGGTCTGTACACGATGCCTATTATTAAAAGGGCAACTCTTGGGGTGGTTTTCAATGCTTTGAGATGTACATTGAGCTCCACTAGAGTTTCTTATCAGTTTTTATTTATTTACCTAAAAATAATGTATGAGAAGCTAATGAGTATGAATCTAGGAAATGATCGACTTTACCTTCTGCACCATTCCTGGAAAGCAGGTTTGTGCTTTATTCTGTGATAGTCTTTAACTGTTTTAATGATTTCTGGTTGTCTAAATGTTCTCCAAAGCAGAACTGTGCATTGCTGAGTGTATATGGTACAAGTAGTAGTCTTCATATGTTGTTCCTTAAACTGTAGCATTGATTCATCCCACAGCAGAGTGGTGACTTAAGACCTGCAGAAAATTTTTGGTGGGGTTCTAAGTGTCCGTGTTAGTCATGGTTCTTGTATGGGAGGAGCTGGAGATCCACCTTAGGAGATTCCCATTAGCTTTTCTTCAGACGTCTCACCACCTGGGTCCTTGCGGGAGGCTTTGGAGCAGCCACAGCCCCATCAGCTGCCCTCAAACCTGAGCGTAGTCTGCACCGCTGCTAACCATGGGGCTGGCACTGCATGAAACATTTAACTTCTCTATTATGGTCTGTCTCAGGGTTACGATGTCAGCAAACGTGTTTTTTTCTAAATATGTGGTTTCCAGGAATCTTGACTTATATTCTGTGGCCAGTAAACAGAAACATCTCTGTTTTCTTCTAATATTCTCCAAAGTCTATAAGCTCTGCTCTGCTGCAATACTTGTTTTGGCTGTTTCTGCATCTAGTGTTCTTGTATCCCCCCACCAGTTTACGAATGTTGGGCATCGCATCACACCACGCTCGGTCCCTCGGTTCCCCCTTGTCATATGGTTGTATGAGAATTTGCAACATCTTGAGCAATGTCTCTGAGAGCAGTCTGTTGTGTCACAAATAAGTGAGCACGTAATGTGTTGTCATGAGGGTCAGCTGTATATAATTCGGTTCCTTTTTTCCAGGAAAAAAAAAAATTCTTCCATTTTGCGATTTTGTGTTTAAGCTCAGTAACTGTTAACTGAACTTTAATCTTTAAAAGTGGAATGTTGCCTTTGTGCAAGGCATGAATCTCCTGTAACAAAGGGCCAAATGCTCTTGCTATGTTTTTGTGATGGATGTATAATGGATGTGGTGTTTGTACTTTTTTCCTGCGTCTTAGCCACAGGCTTGAGAAACTGCTAGAAGAGTTTAAAACATAACTGTAACCGCCCTTCTGCTGGAGGTTACTTCCCAACAGCTGTGAAGATGGAACAATGTACAGCACTGGGCCTTCAACCACCTTGCTGCAAGGCGTGGCAGGTTGCATCAAACTGTTTCTTCTAATGTTTTAACCTGGGCCACCAGGTTTTGTATTGAAACAGCTCACAGCAGTCTTACCGAGATGCTCCTTGATCTCTGTTGAGATCAGAGGTCCTTCTTGCTGCCTAAACCGGCTGAGCATGAATTTCTCAAGTGCTTTCCAACATGGTTTTAGTGATGTCTCTGCTCACAAATCTCAGGTACTTACTTAAAAAGGTTTGTCACCAATATCTAGTACAAGAAATGAAAGACTGAGGTCTGATGATTGTGGTGACTTTGGGGCAACACAAAGGAGCACGAGGCCCTGTTGGGAAAGGTTGATGTAATCTCCATGACAAAACCATTTTGTAAGCAGCTATGAATTGTATTAAGAAAAGATAGGCGCCACCTGTGTGTTTTATTCACTGTCCTTACAACATTAGCATCCTGATCACCAGATTTTATCTGACAGTGGCTTCTCTCTGCTGGGAGGTTCACTGCTGGCTTGCTCATGCTTGATGTACTAGCACAGAATTTGAGATGCTCTAACTGGAACCTCACTATAATAAGAGGTCTTCTCCTGGTCTTCCTCTGGCTGGGGCACTAAGAGAGGTGACTTAGATCAGATCTGTCTGAATTGGGAAGGAAGAGTAAGGTTCTTTTGACATTTTGGGACTTTACAAAGAATACTGATGTCTGATAATCCCACTCATGACCAATTGGATTGTTGGCACTGTTGGGAACCAATGAGCTGGTTATTCTTCTTGTGTGTTTTACAAAAGAGCATTATAGTTGGCTCAAATGGATGGAGTGATTGAGGTTTTGAGGATTTTCAGGCTTGACTGTCCCACCACAATTCCTATAACTCAGAGGCAGCTGCCTTTCCTGATAAAGTGATGATGTATGTAGCAGCTACTTTCTTTTTCGGATGCTGAATGTGTGATATTTTTTTGCATGGCTTCCTGATACACTGAAGGTTTCAGAGAAGTTTGTCTGGAAAAGACCGTACTGCAGTGGCTTTCAAAAAAGGACTGTAAAAATGTCATTTTGGCATGCGCTTGCTTTTTTTATGCCATCAAGAAGAGCAGCTTGGGTCTACCAAGTGCATTCCAAGGCTTTGAATGGTTTTATATAGGCAGCCTGTACAGTGTAGCAATTACTAAAAGAAGAGCAAAAACTTAGCAAAAGAAGGAATTCTAAGAAGTTTTATTTGGTTCTGAAATCTGTTGTCTAACCTGTGGGTGGAAACTGTAAGTTATTGGGCTCTCTGGGTGAAATGGGAGTAAATAGCCTTGGGCTTCTACCTCCAGCATCACTGATGAGATTGCTCAGGACAGCGGGAGAGTTTGTTGTTGAGGAGACTGATCCTGATGGAGCCATTGGCTCTGTAGGTGAGCTGCTGACAGACCTGGGTTCCTTCGTTGTCTTCTACCTCTTTATAAGTTTTTGGATACTAGCAAAGAGTTAGAAGTATGGTGCTTTAATTTGAAATAAACATTATTAAGTAAAAAGCCTTGAGAGATCTTACGTTGGGGATGGGTTCTTGAGCTTTGATGGAGGTTTCTGTGTGCATCTACTCATACTAAAGACACATACTGTATTCAGTATGGGTGGCTGGACGTGCCCGTGGGGGTTCAGGCGTTGTTTCACTTTCTGTGCTCTGCACAGGGGCTGTCATTTGCTGATCCCTTTCATCAGACAGTGTTGGAATACATGTGGATGACAACTTGATGTAGAAATACTTTCCATGGAATGGCTAATGCTAATGTGATTGTTCTGTGACCACAGCCTGACTCCTGTGAGATCTGTAACCTCAGGGTCCCTGCGTGACAATTGTCACCCTCGCATTAATAGTCTCAAATGGGCAGAGGAGATGCAGGTGGCCTGGAGTAATCCTTTCCTTCAGAGGTTGGGAGGCATCAGAGCTGAGATTGGACTTTATTATACCAAGTCAAGCCTTTTCTCTTGCATTTTCCTGAGCTGTAGCCCCACAAGCGCACGGAGGGGATGCCTTTGTTGGATTTGCAGTGATGCTGCATTCCTCTCTGTCTGCATGCTTGCTCACTGTGTTGTTATTGTATGCTGATTAGAAACACTGTCCTGTGGTTTGGGACTTTTTTTTTTTTTTTTCAGCAGTGGTTTGAGCACTTGGCAACAATCAGGCTCTCTTCCTGGGTTTGTTCTGTTCGTCTTTGCAGTAATTTATGTGAAACTAAATATTTCATTCTGGCACGTTTTGATGCTTGTGTAAAAGGTACTGCGAAATGTCCTTGTGGAGGCAACTTGCAAACGGACATCCAGCAGCCTGAAGCCTACAGTGTCGAAGGAGACAGCAGCAATTAACAACCATCTCCTCTCTGTTAATTCATATTGTACTTCTTATGACTTTTCTTGATGGCTTTGCCCCCATGAGTCACGTTGGGCTTTGCCCCCGTGAGTTGTGTGCCGTTTTTTTAGTTAGGCAGAAATTTTGGCTTTGTCAACTCTGTTTCTTTTAGTAAGTCAAGGCTTCTTGGGTCTTGTCTGCATACAACTGTTCTGCTGGATGACCGTGGAGGATCTAAATCAGGTTAATGGGTTAAAATGTTGTCTTGAAGTCCAACAAGAAGATAGGACTCCAACAAAGCAAAAGCACTGCCTCCTCTGTACCAGCAGTTGCCAGTGTGGTCATCTTCAACCGAACAAGTTCTCTTCAGCTGATCAAGTTCTAAGTTCTTCCCAGCACATACAGATTCTGGTTTACTTTATTTCACCCAGGAGGGTACAAGATGTGCAACAGCAGCATCTGCTTGAGCAGGGCCACAGCCAGCAGCAGCTAAACTTGTGAACTGAGCTCCCATTTCAAGGTGTGATCTGTTGTTTCTTGGTGTGTAGTCAGTGCGTGTCCTCAGGGCATTACAAGGATTATGGAATGAGCATGTGGTTCTTCAGGAAGACTCTGCAAAGTGTAATGTGCCATCAGGTCTTTCTGATTGCTCAGTAAATTGTGGTGTATTGTTAAGGGGTCCTGTCTGACCATGGCATTAACATTCAAGTACATCCTTGTGTTGCTGGAGCTACTGGTATTTCTGAAATTAAGGAGAGGCAGTCAAGGAGAGACCTGGCTTTGAAGGTAAAATTCAACACTGTTCTCTAATTGCAGCCTCTCCTTGCTGTGGCACCAATGGCAAACATGGGCTTGATCGTAGACCCCACGCATCTGCAGCCCTGCAGGGAGAGCTGCCCGTCGGCTCTCAGTCTGCATCTCCAGTGCTTGTTGAAATTTAAATGAGCGAGGATACCACATCCATAAATAATGCTTATATTTACCTCTGGCAGCTGCCTCTTATCTTCAGAGCCACGCTGGCTTGTCTGCCGCAGAGCTGCCTCCTGGAACCATTCATTTTTCCTTTTATAGTAGCTGGATGGTATTTTAATGCGGTGTTTGAAATGACTGCGTAATTTGGTCTAGTGCTAAGGTTTAGAAGCTTTACACTGTAGATGAACTTAGGAAAAAAGGCTGCATGGACATGAAAGGCTGCAGTTGTGTTTGGAGGTCTGGGTTTGTTGTCCAAACCAGCTGCCAGTGTCTTTACCAGGAGTGAGATGGTGTATTAATGGAGCTAGCAGCAGTTAGTGGATTTCCAGAGAAATCACAGTGTATCCGTGCAGGGTGAGGACAGCATTTGGTAACAGTAAGCTGGCCAAGTCCACTTCATTTAGCAAATCAAATGCGGTGGTAAGGACCCTTCAAAAAAAGATTTGACTATGGGAGCAAGAGAGCCATCAGTGGTGTCTGGGATGATCAGAGGATTTGATTCAGGTCTGGCTTGAACGCTGGGCATCTCTCTGCAGCCACAGTATTCTTCTTCCTAATAAGGTAAAAGGTAGCAGGCACACAGATGAAATCGGGGAAAAAGGATTTTAATGGCAGCAGAATAATAACAACACATGCTAGGGGTTGCTGTTGTCCTTCCCCAAGTGCCCCTCAACTCCAGACTCTAGCATTTTCTTCATATATTATCATGTGCGGTTTTGCAGTTCTCCTACTGAGGTAGGAAAGTTTCATAAGCCACAGTTCAGATATTTAAAAGAAAAAAACCCCAAACATGCTAAATATTAAGTGGCTTAACTGATGTTTGGTAGGAAACACACAGCCAACTCAGGAGCAGAGCACTTTAATCAAATCTTTGTGTAGAACTTGGGGGTTGTTAAAAATCTTTATCTTGATCCTGCTTGTAATCTTAATCTGTGCAAGGAACTGCCCTTCTGGGCCGTGTCTGTCTTCCTGCTTCTATCTAAATAATTCAAAGAATTCAGTTTTTCCCCATCTCTGCTTACTGCAAGTCTCCAAGGCCATTAGCTGATGTATGTACCTCTCTCATATCTGTTCAGAGTCTTGGCTGGTGGTTCCCACTCCCCCTTTCCATCACGCCAGAGATGAGCCCCGTGTCTGAGCCCCTCAGCCATCCCCACCTTGTTTCCATCCCATTTATGCTGTGTATCAGGCTGACGTCTGCCACCTGCTTCTCTGCTTTTCACCTGTCTCTGCGTTTTTCCATGTTCTTCATCAAATGAGGAAGAACTCGTAATCAAAGTAAATACATCTGTTAGTGAGTCCTCTTTTACATTGCTCCAGAAAATAGATTTTTCCATGATGTTTTCTATTAATTTCGTTCTGATGGTATTTCTTCAGTGAATGACTTTGCAAAAAGACATCATTTTAGCAGATCTTTATAATTTTCAGCCATTTGTGACCAAGGACATTTTATCCCTAAGGGTTAGTTAGTTAACTCATTCACACTTTCGGAAGAAACCTGATGTGAACTTGCCCAACAGAAGGGAAATAAAAGATGTGAGACAACTTCTTGGGCAACAAGTGACCTGATTCTTCCCTTCCTTTAGTTTTGGAAAGCTGTTAGGCGCTAGTTGTTTGATGTGATGTCACCATAAATATGACTTGTATTTAATTTAATGTGTATTCATAATTGTAACTAGAAAATGGCTGCCTTAAAAACCAGAGGAACTGAAGGGGACTGGGTTGTATTCCAGGGAGGACCCTGCAAGCAGATGTTGTGGAGCACAAAAAAAAAAGGCATGTTATTTCCTGCCTCTATAGCACTCTTGTATATTGTGACAGCAAGACTTGGAATGCAAACATATTTTTTTAAGTCCCTCCGCACTGCCCTAAGCATCCCTAGTTCCTTGGGGTCTGCTAAAACTCTATGTAATGCCAAGATATTTTGAAAATTTTGATTTGCAAGGTTTTATAGGACGTAATGTGCCATCATATCTTTGCTTAAATGGCTATACGCTATTTAGCAAATGAGTGTTACAGGCAGGTGGTTACGTGGCCATGGCTGGACACCGTTGAGCTGTTCTGTGATGGTGTGCAGAGCACTCAAATTGCAGTTGAATCTGTGAAGCACTTTTTATTCTGCATAAATACGTGCAGCTATAGGTCCATGTGAAATCAGCTAATGGTTAGTTAGAAAAGCACTTATGCAATTCAGGTCAGATTTGCTAACCAAAATATTCAGTCTCCTGAAAACCTGCTGTGGCAGAAAAAAGCAGAGGGTAATAAGCATTGAACCGTGGTTTTATTATGACAGTAAAGCAAGAGAAGACAGTCCAGGTCTTCTGTCTGCCTTTGCTGAGAGCTGGGCAGCCTCGCTTTGTCCTTTGTCTCAGATGTTCATCATCCCTGGCTCTGTGCTGACTCAATTAACCAACCTAGAGAAAGTCCTTGAAGTGGGAGGAAAGTTGGGTTTGTGTCTTTTTGCTGAGTTCAGTAGAAGTCTAGTAAACACCGGTATTGTGCTGTGTGGGGAAAGGGGGAGAGGAGGAAACCTTTGCCCAGGAGTGGTGGGGTAGGCGCATCTCTCCGTTCTGGTGGCACGAAGCCATTAGACTTTTTTTTTTCCGTGTCATAGTGTCACTTCACCTTGATCTCCTTCACCTGGGATGAATTTCTTGCTGGTGAATAGAAGCCACTTGGCATGTTCGTGAATAACTAACACAAGGTGGTTATTTCGGACAATAAACTGCACTGCGTTAGTGGCTTAGGCTTGGGGAGAACGTCTAGTTTTTGGCATGGTAACAGTTAATTGGCAGAGACACAAGATTGAGAAGCCTTTCGGAGCAGACCTTAATGAGGGGAAAAAAGTATTTCATTACAGCAAAGAGTTGAGCGATGTTTCATTAGCTTGTGTGCTAGCAGTGGTACTGTCTAATGCCTTTTTCAGACCATTATAAAGAGAAAAGGAATGGAGTTTCAGGGCCAAATGTCATAACATTACCTAAGATGTTAAAAAAAAAAAAAACAAACCCAACAAAAAAACCAAAGGAAAAGATCATAGTTGCAACTAATCATGAGCATTTAACAGACTGAAAATCTTAGAGGAGAAAAAGTGGGAAGGAGACAAAATAATTAATAGCATGAAGAAAGTGGAATGAAAATTCTCAGTCCTGAAGTATGAGGACACGGACACTTAATGGCATAGAAAGTAGCAAAACTGCTGGAAGCACCTACTTATGCCAAACCCCATTAGCTTAGGAGACTCGTTGTCACCACAGGTTATTAGCATCAGGAGCTTAGCAGGGTTCCTTTGAAGACCTGGTATGTTGATGAGTGTATTCAGAGTTAACAGATAAATATTAATAGAATAAAACTGAAACCACACAAAGGTTTTAAGAGCCAAGCAAGCATCTCTGCTTCAGGACATGAGGGCAACCTGTCAGTGTAGAACTTCAGAAGAAACTGTTTCATGGGATTAGGTTTCTCATTTCTCCCTTCAACACACAAGGACCGGCTGTGCTTGGTGACAGAATACGGATTAGATGAGACTAGTGGTTTTATCAGACTAGTGTCCCGCATGTATTTCTTCATGGGATACAGCATCCTTCCTTTAATAGAAAGACCAAGTCCATCAACGCTGGGTCTTTTTTTAACCTGTTTTCATTATTTTTTCACATTATTATATGATTATATGCCCTAACGTTCCCACAAAGCGGTGCGTGGGAGGTGATGCTGAGATCTGGCTGATCAGAGCTCGTGTCTCTGAGGATCTCCCAAACCTGCAGAACTTCACAGCTGACAACGTACACCTGAACACCCGGGGAACCCAGCACTCGTGTGCAAAAGCTGTTATGGTCACTCAGCTGCTCTGTGCCACCATGAAACTTCCTGTGTCTTAGCTGTGTTCATACTATTTATTTGGCAGTAAAGTCTGGGAGAAAAGGAAGACATTTGGATTTCAAGATTTCTGAACAAAGTCCAAAATTAGGACTTCAAGAAGCTGACTTGCCATGGACTGCTCTGCCCATAACAGACGTCCCCACTCCAGCTGCCCTTCCTGTCATCAAATCCATTCTTGACTCTTTAAAGGTTTCCTTTAATTACATCTGATTACTGAAAAGATGCTTTAATTTCATGGAGTCCCTTTTGTTGCTTAAATTTAGGCTAAACACATGTGACAAGTTTTATAGGAATGGAAAAAGCCGTTCCTGGGTTAGCAAGTCTGCTCTTCCCACATGGGATGTAATTTTGGTACAGTTGCTTGGAGTATGGGCTTTTTCTATATAATCCCAATCTGAATAAGTTTAGTTTGATTTCTTCTCAGCCTGAGGCTGTTCTTCAGTACCTGAAGGAGGAGGAGGCGTAGAAGCTCCGTGGCTGGACAGGTTCTGTTGCACAGACTTTGCCTCTACAGCTGTAGCAGCCGAGGTGTGATGAGAAATAATTTCTCTTTGAGGAAGCTTGCCAAAAAACCCCGGCCTGTAGTGAAGGTGATGATACGCTGGCAGAACAAGTTTTTCTGCGATAGTGTCTTCTGCTTGGGAAGGGCCAACGGAAAGGCGGGATTTGGCTTGTAAAAGATCAAGTGCTATTTTTGGTGGTGCGTTGGACTTCACGGTAGGAGTGCTGGTACATTGTGCCTGTAAGGTGGTGAGCAGATTTCCCTAAACATAGCCTACAGGTTCCTCCTCAGGTCAGGACACACATCTACTTCTTGTGCCACTGAGTGACCTATTAATTTATGTACCAGTTTCAGTGTGAAAACGTGGATTGAGTGGGATCTGGGTTCATGCTTTTGATAGAACAGACTCTGGATGAACATAGTGAAGGAAAACACCTTTTTGTTTGGGGGGGAAAAAAAAAGTGTTTGAAACCTTTACCATCAGCAAATTTGGCTGCCTGGTGACTGTTCGTCTGCAGCTGTTTATGGTGGCCTCATGACTGTGCTACGTGAGCACCTTTCGGTGGGTGTGATCCACGCGTCTCTTCTCTCACCCTTTCCTTCACGGGGAGAACAGAGAACCACAGACTCATTTTCTGGAAGAGTTTTATTTCAGGAAGAGAGGGTGGATATTTTTCTTTCTTTCTTGATTTGTTACAGATGATGTTTTCTAACCATGCTGTCCAGATCAGAAGGCTGAAGGCTTTGACTTCAGTCTTTTTAGGAAGATGTGATTGACTGCACAGCTGAGACAGAGAACAGCTACCAAGGTTTTTGTTGGTTTAGTTTGGGTTTGACTGTAACCTGGGTGCTTTTAATGAAAAGTATGACCGCAGCATATCACAGGTATTCAGGTACAATATGACAATATTATAGACAGGGACTTGCAAAGTATCTTTAAAAACAAAAAGCAGGCAGGCTTTAGTCTGTGATGGGGATGATGGGTCCCCATCTGTCCTCTTCCAAGTCCTGCCTACCACTAGCTGAGGTACAATAGGCGGGTCCTCAACACCCACAGAAGACGTTCTTGTTTCAGATTTTCCACTTCATTTTCCCCATTTACATCCATCTAACAACAGGAGGACAAGTAAGGAGGGGGCAGGTTGCAGGAGCGTGCTGACACCTCCCGTTATTCCCTGGGAGTCGGGTCAGCGCAGGAACAGCATGAGCCATCTCAGTGGGAGCGTAGGTGAGAGAGGGAGCAGTGTAAGGACGAATGCATTAACCCATGACAAAGACTGCAATATTAAAAATGTTTTTATTGAAAAAAAAATCATATTTTTATTTAAAAAATAATTAGTGATTAATGGTTTCTTATTTGCTAGAGTAGCCGGTAAGCTAGTAGCTCTGAAGGGCTTTCTTGTCAACCTGGTGATACACTGATGCAGGAAGACTATCTCACTGGACAGACCCATTGATTTGACTTCTCCCGTTGTGGCTGGGATTTTTTGGGAAGGGCGATGGCATAGTTTGGGAGAACCCCTGAAAATACCTCTGAGTAATACAGTCTGGCAGGTTGGAGATGGACCTTTGTCTAAGGAAGGTGAACGTGAGGGTACTGGGAAACTGGTATTAGAGAAGGGAGAGCACAAGAAAAAATTAAAAACCGGTATTTGATATGTAAAGCTGGAAACTAGTACCAAAACAAAAAAATGTCTCTCAATCTGAGAACTTTATAACTGATTGAGTGAAAAAATTCTGCAGTGCCTTCTTGTTTCAGTGTTGTATCAGACAATGATTTGGTATTGTATTGTAATGACGTTCCAGTCTATTTTTTCTCATTGAAAAATCCGCCCATAAGTTCTGGAAAACATCATTGACACTTGCATCTCTTGGATAAAATCCATTGGCAGGACAGCCTGCTGCCTCGGCTCCGGGGTGATAGTGGAAGGTTTCTGCTGGGACATGGCAGCCAGCCGGGAAGGCAGGAGCCAGCAGCTGTGGTAGTGCAAGGCTTAGGGATTTTAGTTTTGTTTTAAGTATATAGTTTGCAGGTACATTTATAGAGGTAAAACATAAAAATGAGCCTTTTCAGGAAGGTTTACGACATTTTTAAAATGAACTTTTTTTTGTAATTAGACTAGTCTTGCATTTTTCACTCCTCTTCTTCCAATGATGCTTTTAAAGATATTTTCCTCCTCTTTAATCAAACATAAAAATCATAAAAAAGAACCTTTTGCAGGCTGGAGTCAGCGTGGTGCATTAATGATTTGAGTTCTTTTAGGAAAAGCAAACACGAGAATGACAGGATTTTAATATGATGCTAAGATAAAATACGAGTATGGAAAATTACATCATACTTATCCAGCCCGAGTATGATATAATACTCCTTGATGCCAAGATAGGGATTAAGCTAGAGTCTGATATCCTGCAAGAGTACTTTCCTCTGGGTGTTAAGCCTCTGTTTAAAAAAAAAAAAAAAAAAGCTAAGCCTGCCTGTCTCAGCCTATGTCCCGTGACCCAAAGGGGAACCACAAAAGCTGCTTAATCTATCTCCCGCCGCAGGACATGGCTGTGAATGTAAACCAGACGCACGATGTATTCAGTCATAAATAGAAAGCCAGCAGAACAGCAGGAAACCATAATTCTCTGTGCACACACATGTGTGACTTGGGACCCGCTGAACGGGCTGAAGCTGATGTGAGATAAGAGTGAGACACTAAAACCTGCATTTGGACAAAAAGAGGGATTTAGACCGTGGCTAATTCCAGCAATTTATAGGTTATAATCTATTTTTTTCAAATCCAGAAATGTTCTCCCAACTTTGGTGGTGAACCGTAGAGGGGATGCGGTGTGCCAGCAGGTTTTGTATGTGGTGCTACTATACTTCATCACCACCCTCCTCGTTTTCTGCTCCTTCTCTCATTTAGCTCTGCTTCACAGCTACGTGTCTCTCCCTTCAGATGCTGCTCCATCTCAGAACAGGAGGCACAGACCCAGCAAGCCATCCTCGACAGTTGTTCTCCTGTCTGTACAACTACAAATCCAAGCTGAAGCCACCTGGCATAGCGGGGTTTTTCAGCCCTCATGGAGCAGTAACAGTGTCAGAGATATAAAAATTGGATTTTAATAGTATTTTAGCAGTAGCTGCTTCCCCAACACTAGCACTCTTATTAGTAGCTGGCACCCCTAAGCGCTATTCAAATAAAAGTATATTTTGAGTCTGTTTTATTTAGTCATGTATTTCATGACTGCTGCAGAGATCATCATCACCAAGATGCCTACGTGTGCTGTTTTCAATTGACTGCATGTCCAAGACTTACTGAGGGTGGAAGATTGGCTTCTGTTCCTGTTCATTAGACCCCTTTATGAGATACAAATCAAGTGCCTTAGGAGAGCTTGCCTGGCTCTTGGTTTTGCTTGTTCTAATCTCAGATAAATCTTATTCCTAGTAGTGGCAGCTCTTCACACTGGCTAAGCATTGCTAGTATTTTTCTTTTTTTTATTTTTTAAAGAGATAAATGTGGAAATTTTTTTTAGACTAGCAACTGATTTATTGCATAATTTACTCATGCATGCAGTGTAATTTTGTTGGATAGATACTGTGAGAAAAATAAGAAAACAAATACGCTTTTTCTGATCCCCCCTCCCATTTGAAAATTATATATATTGCTCAAACCCACAGAGTTGATTGAAGGAGGGAGGAAGGCATCATCAGAAGATGTTAGGTAAATACCATAGGCAAAAATTCAATAGATATTAAAATGTGGGGGTTTTCCTCTGAGTCATCCTGAAATAAGACATTTGTGTTACAGTAAGTACAAACGTAATTATGAAGCCAAATTTTACCTTAGAGAATAAATGGGGGGAAAATGGGAGTGGCTGACAAGGATTTTGAAACAGACATCAAATGATAACAAAGATCAAATCCTGTGTATGATAATAGCTCACTGAATTATTTTTTTTTTGTAGGATATCAACAGGTTCCTGGGATTTAGTGCCAAATCCCTGAGCAGAAATGCCAATTGATTCATCGGGTAATACACTGAAATTTATTCCACATATTAAAAGAAAAACAAACAAAGCCCCCATAGAACCACTAAAAATATGTATACAGATTTGATTTTTGGAGGGATTTCCTGAAGAGGAAGAATCTTAGTGTTGCCTCTCCACACACCCCCACCCCCCACCCCGAATATTTCATTGCAAGCACCTTTCATCCTTGTATAGAAATTATAGGAAGTCTATCAAAGGCCCTAAGGGAGAAGGGGGTATTTCCTTTCTTCCTGTGTTCGTATCTTATTTCCTGAAGAGAAGAGGAATCTCTGTTTCTATTATACACAATCAGAAAATGTTAAGTATTTTGTGATGCTCGGCTTTACTGAAATAACTTTACTCCTGCCTTTGTGTTTTACATCAAGTTTTGCAAACTTCACACTCAGAAAGAAATGTTTCTTGCCATCCTGGAATTACTCAAATTGGTTTTTTTGTAAGTATTTGTCGATAGGGATCTGAAAGGAGAGCATTGCTTGTTTTCTTCCTAGAGGACAGGAAACCCCTGCGCACACATGTGTTCATGCGCGTGTTACGGAAGAGCTGTTGGGTCACTAGGAGAGAAAGAATCTATAGGTAGTTTCTACAGCTGTATCAAGATCATTTGTATTTTAACAAATAAATTTCTGGAGGCTATTGCAGGTTCTTATGGGGAAGTTCACAAGGAGAGTTGCTTGCAAAGCCAGACTTTTGGGGATGGATGAGAGTTTTGCATTTGTAGGGAGCACAGGTGCTGGCAATGGGTTTATCCAGTGTGAGCAAATAATGTTGATCATGTCCATCACCAGATACACGCGCACATGGGCTCTAGGGGAAATGCTGAAAAACTGGAGGAGGAAAGGACCGCGGCCAACAAGTCAACAAGTCTTCTAGCTAACAGCAAAGCAACAAGTCGTTGGTGTCTTCTAACAAGTCTTCTGTTCCAGATCCAAAAAATTTTCCAGAGGTGTGCTTGAGAAATGGCATTTAAACAGCCTGTTTTCAAGTACTTGCAGCTTTTAGAAAATCTGGGAGTGGGCGCACTGACCTCACTCCCGTGTCTTGTGTTCTTGTCTGGTGAAAAATAGGGATTTAATGGCATAATGCTGACAGAAAATAGTTGAAGGTGTAATAACATGTTGACCAACTGAATCGTTCAGCATCTCTTTGTGGATGTTTCATAGATTTGCATAATCCTGAAGAAATAGGATAAGGGTTGCACACTGTCACAGTTAATAAACTTTATGGGGGGTTAATCTCATTAGAGCTTTAATTCAGTTTGGTGCTTATGCTTACTCTCCAGTTCTACTTTTTAAGTCTGCTTCTCATTAACTGAGTCTGTACTTAAGAACTGGGATCCAAAAACCCAGTTCTGGGTGCACAGACCCTTCATAAGCTGCATTTTTTACAATAGTGACCCAAAATAGATTGCTGCTGTCCAATATACATGCGTTAAAGGGCATTTTTCCTGTGCAAAATGCTCTTCGGGTTTTTCTGCCTCACTTTTCTAGAGAGGAGTTTGCGGTGCCTCCTATGCTTGGGAGGTAGTAGTGATGGAGTGATGCTCAGCATCCCTCCTGAGCAAACTCAGTGGCTGTTAAGATGTAATATTAATTGCTTTTTTTATGAACTAGTCATAAGAGCTGCCTGTACCCAAATATCCATCACCCGGCCTTTCTGTTCTGTTTGTCCAGGATCAGTCTATCTCATCCTTTGCATTAACAGTGAGGGAAGATGGGCAGACCTCTCAGCGAGCTGAGATGTTTAAAGTCTTTAGAGATCTGTAGCTGTCTCTCAAATACCACTTGGGAATCATTTCTTACCCAGAATTGATCAGCACATCAATGTAGTGCGCTTCCTAAGCGATAACAAAAGGGATAAGCTTGGCTTTGCTTCCGCCACCTTCTCATTTCCTGAGCATACGTGTGGAGTGATGCACTGCACAGAAATGGTTATTTATTTTATGCAGGCTTTTTTAAAACAAAATGTTAGTGGAAGTGTTTATGCTAGTTACAAGAGCCCTTCATGCTATGTTTTTGTTTGGGTCAAAAATGTTTAAAGTTGAATGTCGGAGCCCGGTTGCTGTTCCAGATACAGTCAATGGTTTGTTTGGTTTGGATGGAGTAACTGTGGGGAGAGGATCTGGCTTTTGCATTTCAATGTCACTCTGGATCTCACTGGAGTTAGTGGGGTCCACACTCCAGAAAACGCTCGTCTTGGCTATGGAAGTGTTTGATTAAAACCACATAGCTTCCCGCAGCATCTTGATGGTTTTTCCTGCAGCAGGGTCTGTTTGCCTTCTGCTCCCGGGGATGTGCAGTCACCGGGATATTGTTGCAGTTGGTGGTGCAGTAAACTGGTGCTCTTTGCCTTTCAAAGCCTTTCAGCATTTGTTTCCACCCATCTCCATCCATTCTCCAGGCTTTATTTACTCCCCGTAGTCTGACAGACTTTTAAATATTTGAGTTTTTGTTATTAGAATTGAACTATTGCTCGCCCTTGCTCATCTGTTAGGCTAGTCAGCAATATAGACACTGAATCCAACAAGGATCCTGGGTTGCACGTTGGGGAGATGATGTGAAAATGGCTGTAAAAGGTTACCTGGGCATCTGCCAGTAGGGCAGGGCACCACAGTGGCCTTCGGGGTCTGCAGTGGCGCTGGAGGGGAAGGAGGTGGAGAAGAATGAAGACCTGTCCAGTGGTATGTGGTCATCTCTTCCCCATGCGCCTGGCAAAGTCATCTGTTGTTTTTACAAGGAGATGAGAGTCCAAAAGCAGGGCAGAGCTTGGCACATCTTCTGTACTGGGCTGTGTCAAGAAGGTGAAATCAAGAGCTGTGTTTGGTAAGGGTACCGTGAATTAAGCCTTCCTTGAGCACCAAACCCAGCCAGCCATATAAACAGAAAGTGGACTGAGCTCAGTTTGGTTGTGACGGACCACCTTGCTGGCAGCCTGTGCTCACTTCAGGATGTATTTTTGGGATGGAAGGGTCCCCATTGGATTACAGGCTGTAGATACGTATATCTTAAATGCTGGCGTTGCCCCTACAACAGCCAGTGCCTTAATACGCTGTTGGGGTCAAAGCACTGGAGGTGCCTCCTGATTTTGGCCCCAGGACCAAGTCCGGAGTCCAGAAGACCTGTGACATTGCAGTGCCAACACAGACTTTGCACAATTATGGACCTGAGTTCTACTGTTTCTGGCAGCCCTACATTTCCAAGAAGGCCCAGGGAGACATGCAGGGGAAAGACCTGAGTTTAAAAAGAAACTGGAAGTAAGCAGCGTCTTTTCTGATGAATTTTTGAGAGTTGGTGCATCCAGCACACGAGCTGTACAGCAGAGGGGCCCAGCTGTTTGTGCAGCACTATGGATGTGGCAGTCCGAGTTTTTTTCAATATTTAAAGCTGTGAAGTTCAACTGGCAGCTTGCAGGATGAAATTGCTCCTTTAGATTTTTTTTTTTTTTTTTTAAAACAAACAAATTGTGGCAGGGTGAGTAAAAAAATTGCTAGGTGAACCAGGGTTTTGGGAAGTGAAAAGGGTGCTTTAATCTTGGTTATCTATGTGTATGTTGTGGTTTCTGAATATGCAGCAAAGTGGAAGAAACCATCATTCTGGCATTTATTAAAAATATGATTTTTTTTTTTTTTCTTTCCTGAGAGCTATACTGGCTCTGGCCATCCTTCCCCCCCCACAGGCTTTAACAGCAGCCAACAGAACCAGTGCAAAAAAAAAAAAAAAAAGAAAAAGTATTAAAATACCCCTATTTACATCATCACATCACATTTTTTCTGGTTTTTGCTCTTCCTGAGTCATTGGTTCTGTGGGAGAAGATAGTATGGGACTGTCTAATGCAAAGATGGTATTGTTATAGCAAAGAAGCCTATAAAATTCAAGTTTTAGAGATAATAATAACTAAAAAATACTGATTTTTAGAATTTGATTGCAACCAGCAGAACTATTTTAGGGAAAGGGAAGAATTTTATTTTTTTTTTTAAAGCAGACATACTATTTAGATTGTTAATGCCTCTTGGTTTTGGGTTTGTTTGGTTTTTTTTACTTGATTCCCTGGTTTTTCCATTTATAAATTTGGTGGGAGGTTGTAACCCTTTTGCTTTTCCTGAATTATCTGGGTACCATCAAATATTTTGAATAATGCCAGCAGAAAAAGACATTTACTCAGAGTTTCAAATCTCAGCTGAGTGCAGAATAGCAGGAGTAAGAAATCCTGACCCTGGGGTGGGGAGCGATGGTGATGTAGGGACAGCAGCAGGCAGAAGATGCGCTCCTATATGTTTAGAGAGTTTGTAATCTTAAGAATTAAGAATCTACTGAGCACATACAGATGTGTTTTACAGAGGCTTTTAATTTGAGAAAATTTGGGTTTCTTAGATTATATCTTTTGCCGCCTCTAAAACACAGGCTGTTGCTGCTGAAACTCTAACTCCTTGCTCCAAAACACTTCAAAGAGAGATTTTAATTCTTAAGTCTGTCTTCCCCTTGATCCTTTTGGCAGATGCTTCCAAAAGTATATCTATTTTTAAGGTAGCCTGAATCCGATGCCTGTTATGAAAACTTTCAGGCCAATTAATTTGACAATACAGTCTCACAAAGAAACCCAGATATTTTAATCCAGATGTTGGCAAAAGTTGGCCAACCCCAACAAGTAGCATTTCTAGCATATAATAAATAAAATATATATCCTTGCAAGCCTGATAAGCAGGAAACCTATTGATTAAAACCTTGCCTTCAGATTATTTCCTGAATTGCCAAGTTAAAAGTGCATTTAAGATAGATCTTGTTTTCAAGTCAGCAATATTTTTGCATGTGTGCAAGATGTTGCGCTCGCTTTGATGCCAGAGAGATTTGCTTTGGTGTTGCAGGAGCTATTTTTATTTTGCTTTGTGAGTGAAATAAAAATGGTTTGATGAGTGCCACAGTGTTCCAGATCTGCCTAAATGTCATGTAATGACACTTACAGAAGAGACAAGAAGCTGTAGGTGACTACCTGAAGACAATCCATATGTAATATATGCTATATATTTCAGGGAATATTCACCTTTAATATATGTAGGATGATAAATACAGGAATAAATACATACCCCGATAAATACAGGAACAAATGTTCAAGCACTTATTTGAAATGCTGTGCTGCGTAGGAGTGGATGTAAGTGCATGGTGCAATCCTTTCTTGAATCACAAGCCTGTAATTACGGCCCGAGTGCCCTGAGTATTGCACACCAGGTCGTGACATGAACAGCAGGAATGGCTGGGCAGGCTGAGCATCCTTTACCCTGCCATTCCTCTGCAGCTTTACCCTGTTGAACAGAAAAAGAAAAAGCAAAACATATGGAAAAGGACAAACAGCTGTACAGGCGTTTATTTAATTTTTTTTTATTTCAGGGGTTTTATGGACTAGTGGTATTTTGAGCTGCCTGCATGGTGGCATATGGCAATGCAAGTTGAATGGCTTAAATTAAAAATATAAGTGGAAAACTTGTTTTCAAAGCGGGCTATTCCAACAGTTGGAGGGAAATGTGAAATCATACTCTTGAAATTGCAGCAGCTCCTTAATTTGAAAAGAAATAATATTCACCGATGGTCCTCATGTTAGGTAGTTTGAGATCTGTTTAGGATAGTGAGGGGCTTTATTTATAATGTAACATCATCCAGGATCTATTCTAAAGAAAGTAATTTATTGAAATGGAAAAAAAAAAACCCCAAAACCTGAGTCATATAAAATAGATTAATGTTTCTGCTGGTATATTTTAAATGGATGTTGCAAGAAGGCAAAGTGCTGTCTTCAACTCTTCAAGCGAATTAAAAATGCCTCATTTTAGAAAGCTGCTGCCGGTTTGGGTACTGTGGATGTTAGGTACTGGGGACTTCATTCCCAGCGCTGGTGGGCATTGCTCCTCATTAGCAGGTCCATCTGGGTGTGGGGAGCTGAGCTCGGAGAGCCCATTTTGGAGGGACTCCATAGCACCCAGCAGCACTGGAGCAACTTGGGTGTCCAAAACCAGATTTTTAGCTCTGTGTGTGGTGGAAATCCTGCCAGGAGACTGCAAGTATCTGGCAAAGTGAGCATCCCAGTGATGGCCCCACTGCATTTCATCGTCTGGGGAGTGCGGGGTGCAGTGCTGTTTTTTACACCACCGCAAGTCCGCTCTGACGGCGCATCTGTTCAGGAATTCTCCGGATTTGTTGGTAAAACAGAGAAAAGAAAATGGCTTATAAGGAGCCAACAAATTTACAAATGAAATCTATGTACATGTGTGCTCTGCCCTCCCTATATTCTCTGTATGTTGCTTTGCCGGGAGTTTCCTACCAGGTCTTACAATACAGCCATCGCTTCTAAAAATAAATATTGAAGAATCTGAGATCTAGGCTGTTGATTATGTTTTTGAGTCCCAAGCATAGCAAGGAAGGCAGCTCTCCGTGGGCTGCCCTTGCCATGTAGCTGAGGTGGGAAGAAGAGCAATGGCTTACAGCCCACCGCGCACATCCCTGGAGGAAACTGGGCGATGCTGGCATGGTGCAGGCTTAATGATGTCCTCATATATTTTAGAAAAAAGGAGGATAATTCAGCAAAGACCTGCACGTCCCCTGTAGCCTCTAATAAAAGGGGGAAAGAAAAGTATTGCAATATAAACCCGTATGTGACAGTATAGAAGAAACGATGCTGTTGTTTGTCAGCTTTAAATAGAAATGGTTTTCCTTTCTAATTGCATGCCTTTGTGTTGGAGCAGTTAATTGGGCTGCTTTATGCTAGGACAAAGCATGATGGCAGCGAGAAACATTCCTGGGTCTTGGCCTTCGTTTTTCCCCAGAGACTGAATTTTCTGGTGTGACAGTGGCACTGATTGTTTTCCAGCTTTATCCAATCAAATAAGCTGAGATGGAGCATAGAGTCAGAGAATTGGTCTTGAACTTTTCTATTAATCACTGAAATATTCCCCCACGTTTTGGGAAAATGTGAAAAATAAAAACAGCAGCAAAAAAACCTCCAACCCGCCCATGCTGCTTGTAATAAAAACAGCAAAAAAACCCTTCCCAAAACCTTTTCTTCACTAAAGGGAAGAAAAAACAGTTACTGGAGACTAGACCTGTTTGGATTGCTAAATGCCAGCCGCTTTCCAACACTTGCTGGATAGCTCAGACATTTCAAGAGCTCACCCTCAGTCTTTAAAAGTGCTATTTTGGTTCTGCGCTACAAATCCTTTTGGTCCTGTTGCTCATATATTTTCATGGTATGCTTGTTTCTGGTTTGTAGCAATGCTTTTTTGGGGCAAGCGAGCAATTCCTTCTTAACTGTTGCAATATTTTGTAATTATCCTTGCAGCGTGGCTTATATGACTGTTTTATTCCCACCGAGCAACAGTTAGCAGCGTACAGAGGCTTATGTACAATGTGAGCTCGCAAGCATCCTCAGTCATGGACCACGTTACTGCCTTCCCCTGTTCCAAGTTGAGAGGGAGAGAAAGTGACACCGTGTACTGGATTAATTGCACGTTAAGAGCAAAATGTTGGCAGAACAGCTTGTGTTCGCACTAAAAAATGCTCTCATAAAGAATTAAAGGGAAAAGAGGTGGGAGCAAGCTAATTGAAGATAAATGATGCTACATGAGCATTATTCTTTTGCTTTGGGTCAGTGATATAAGACCACTCAGATGATGCCCCTTGAAGGGAGGGTTCCCTGGGAAGGATTACAAGGCAAAGTGTGACAAGCCACTGATTTGTTGTAGTTCAAGGTTTCATTGAAATAATTATGTGTGAACTTCTGTTTCCTTGTTTATTCTTCTACAGTGGCTAAAATGAACTGAAGTTTAACAGTTACAGCTGGTATCGCAAAATTTTAAGTGAGTAGTATATACCAAAGCACTGCAATAAAACTAGAGGTAATAATTTAAACCAAGGAAGAATCACAGGCAGCAAGAACAAAGATAGCCCTTAAATATGAATTATGGCTTTTGGCTTCTGTATGTAGGTGCCTGTCCCAAAACACGCATGTTTGGGAAGGTGCAGCCCAGGTACCCTCCTTTGATCTTGGTTTTCATCACTGTTGATCCAGCAAAATCTCTTTGCATTGTGGCCGCGAGCACCATGGTAGGAATGGCCTTTCTTCCAGAGGTTTTGTTCCTCTTTCCAGGAGAGCTGTTGGAGGAGCAGTGAATCTGCCTGCCCTGATTTGTAGCTCATGTTGGCAGTACCTGGAAAACTTCAAGTTTTCAGTAACATTCACAGATTTACTATAGGGGTTTTAGCCTCCCCTTTTGTAACCCTTCTGCTGGTACCAGGCGCTGCCTGCCCCAGCGTGTGCTTTCACATCACTTGCTGTCGTTGCTGTGCAATGTCCACCCACCTCTTTCTTTCTCCCTGAATAAACTCTTCAAGGATCTTGGTGAAGTTAAATATGTATTTTTAAATTTTTTTAATATATTTTTAATATTTGTTACATATTTCTTTTATTTTCTTTCTTTTCGCTGCCAGTGATGGGATTTAGGGTGTGATCTTGTGCATCATCTGCTTGAATGCACCAAAAGAAACCAAGCCAAAGTCAGGGGGCACGTCTCATGGCCCTGGGATTGCAAGCAGCTCCCGATGGCGTCAGGGCCATTGGCGTGTGCAGCGTAAATTAAAATAGTGGACAAAAGCTTTGGCAAGGGAGAAATATGAATGTTGGATGCAGGAGCCTGAGAAGCAAACCCCATGTTAGTGCAGAGCAGGCATCATTTCCAATCACCTTTTTTCATTTCCCTTTCAGGCTGTGACCGTGCGAAACTCCATGGCTAAATCACTGTACAGCGCCTTGTTCGACTGGATAGTGTTCAGAATTAACCACGCACTTCTCAACTCAAAGGACATGGAAGAAAGTACCAAGGTAATGTCTTGCCAGCTCTTTTGGCTATGCTCTTGTGTTTTTAAAATAGGTAACTATGGGATAAAACATTACCCAAGTTCCTAACAGCACATCGCTTAACATAAAGTTAATTTTTCTTCAGTTAATACTTTAGACTGAGTACATCATTACTTTAAGTGGCGTTTGCTGAGCCGGGAAGGGTGAAGCACCTTGAATAATATATCCTCAAAGCAGCTGGGGAAGAGGTTTTGTTGTAGCCACAAAAGCCTGCTCCCCCGCCCCCTCTAGGAGCCATGCCAAATAATTTTCCTCCTTGTGTGTTAAACATAGGACCATCTAAAAATGAGGGGGGAAAAAAGGGAAACCTTGCTAACTGGAGGTGTTTTGATGAAGTTGCTTCATGAAAAGAAACAAGCTGTGGTGTCAGTGGGTACTGAGGTAGCACATCTATAACGAGCAGAAAAGTGAGATTAGGGGGGAAAAAGGTCATGGTGGGAAGAGCAACGCCAGTGCGGTGCTGAACCACTTTGCCGAAGAATTGATGGAAGGGATGACATGACGCTTCCTGCGGTAGCAGGGACTGGATGCCGTGACCCAGGACATCCTCTCCCAAACCTCTCCTGCATTCATCCACGCTCGTTGTGGTGGGAGGAGGCTGACCCCAAAAAGCATGGGTGTACGGATGCGCCCATGCACGCATGCGCTTGCATCTTGCCAGCTACCCTTGGCGGGGGAATTCTGGGCCTGGGCCAGCAGTAGGGGGCGGCGGGAGGGGAGGTTCTGGGGGGTTGTACATCCAAGCTGAAGCCGCAGCTGCCGAAAGGAGGATAGTTTTGCTAAGTGCTAACATGACGTTTGAATTATGTCGTAGGACCAAAGTTGCAGAGGCTTGCAGTGTAGCCGGTCCTTTATGTAACTCCATAGAAATGCTTGCGGAGCCTAATTATAGACTGGAAATAAATACATGCATATAAAATTTGGTAATATGCTTTTCTGACAAGAAAGGTTGTTAAAGCGAATAACATCCAGCATGTCTTATGACTGCACGTGCTTCCTTTCCCTCTGTTTAATATTTTACCCAAAATGTTGTCGTCTTTCCTGATTTTTTTTGCAAGTCATCAAAAGTTTTGTCTGGGCTGTCAGGAAAAAAATCAAACACTGCTCATGTATTTGGTGAAGCAGAAAAGGTGGATTCATTTTGACAGGGAAATGCATCTCAAATACTGATTAATTTTTAATGATCCAATGACAATTAAAAAATATTATCCATTCCATAAGATTTAAATACAAAATCAGACTAGGACACTATTGTTGGCTTAGTCAACATGTCTGTAATAGCAGGGAACAACAGTAGGTGTTTATGGGCCATTAAACTTTGGTTGCCAACCCCAAATCTCAGTAGGTAAGAGCCAGAACAGCCAAAATTTGTGCTGTTTGCCAGCGTCGTCGCTGCATATTAACCCTCTGCTTTCTCCAGCCAAGAATGCTGTGCAGCGTAACCACCTTCGCCTTGCCCATCTCCTTACATCCTTTCACAATTCACAGTTTTCTAACCCGTTTTTTTTTGCCCAAAATCGCACGGTGTAGCCATAAGATCCAGGTCAGGCAGCAGGCGCCCGAGCAGTGTTGCCCTTGTGCAAGGGAAGACCCACCTGCGCTGGCAAACGCTCAGGACCTGGCGCTGCCGGAATGCACGGGCTCGTACTGGCAGAGGGATCCAGCAAGGCGGTGCTGGGCTGTACGCCGGCCAGGTTTGCTGAAACAGGAAGGTAGTGCACAAAATACTGAGAAATACGTACTTCTAGAGACAGGAGTGTAATTAGGTTTTTCTTCGGAGTCCTCTGTGAACGTTGATTGAGTTTTCACAAGTCCCCCCCGAAATCATGAAAATGGGTGAATCGTGCCCGTTCTGTGGATAGGAAGGTTAAAGAAGAGAGTTTACATGCATTGCACAGAGCTGCTGAGAGCAGCTTTGTTAAACATTGACTAGCTAATTTTCTTTCAAGTTGTTACACAGAGTCACCTCCTCACCCCTGTTTTTTTAGCCCCCGACTTGGGTACTTCCAGCACAGAGGGAGGAGAAGCGCCTGCCTGGACCGGGCAGAGCTGGGAATACCTGCTCCTTTGCCCTCAAGGAATAATGTCATTGCCAGTGAGTGGCCAAGGACACCCCAGGTGCTGAGGCACCAGCCAGCAGTTACCACCCTTCTCTGCCCTAAAGGAACCAAGTTGATGCCGATTAATTTGGTTTTTCCAACCACTTCACAATCCTCTTGAAGTCCTTTTCAGCTTGTGCTTGAAGAACCCCCAGATGAGGATATAGGTGGTTCTTAATCTCCCATATGTGGTCCTGAGATTGCGCAACACCAAGGAGTAGCTGGAAGGTAGACTGGAGCAGGGACATCTCTGGACCCTGGGAATAGGTCCTTGCTGCAAGGCAAGATCTCAGCACTTGGATGATGTCTGCTTGCTGGCATCTACCAGCTTCCTCAAAAAATCTTCTAAACACACTGAGTCTCTAATTTATGAAAGAAAAATACAATCTTGTGCCTCACCACAAAACGTTGCTGACTTCTGAGTTTGCAGTGGGTGAGCAATATGTGACTCACCCTGCAGCAAATGTCCTGACTTAATCCCAGCCCACGCTTGCCACCAATATTCCTCTGACTTTTAAGAAATATTCTGAAATAATCCCGCAGATTGTGAAGGTTCAGGTTGTCAGATGATGGATTTTTGGTGGAAGGCTTTCTTATATGACAGTTGTGTTTTGCAGAGGTAAAATAAGACTCAAAACCATCAGAATTCCAAGTGTATATGGGAGGACAACTGCATCTGAAGTTGATGAGAAAAATTAACATGAAAGTATATCTCTTCATGAGTGTAAATTTTTATTTCAGTGGTCATGCTCAGCTGTCCTATAAAAACACTCATAGACACCTGTACGGCCTTCACAGAAGTTGGCTTGACCAGAGCTACCATTCGCCTGGTTGTGGTAGCTCAGGGTTTTGACATGAAGGCTGGAGGTTGCAGAAGACAACAAATACTTATGGATGCATGTATGGCATCCATGTGAAACCAGGTTTGCTCTCCACTCTGCATGCTGTGGCAACATGTGCAGCCACCTCTGCATCCAGCAGCGTGCTTTTGCTGGGGCAAAGCAGCGTTACCCCAGCCGCCTAGGCAACCGGCGTTGGCCAAAACTCATGTTCAACTAAGCTGGTGCTGGAGATAATCACTGTGCAGGCGGTATCTGGCGAGGAGGCTGTTGATAGCTAGTTAGGGCTATTTTATTGCGGGTCGACTAGGTGGTTTAGTGATAGGTTGGAAGAAGACCTAGATCCTAACAAAGTCCAAACCCTAGGAGAATCTGGGACAATGGGAATGGAGACAATTTTCATATCCCAATATGTGTGTTTATTTGATGTCAGCAGTAAGAAGAAGATCAAAAGACGAAGCTGGGTAAAAAAAAATAAACACTCAGCCGTCATTCTTCCACTATTTTTCAAGCAAGTGTTTGGAAGATGTAAATCAGACCTTTGATATCCAAATTTAGTTAAATGTACAGTGAATTATTTTGGGAAAACACAGTGGGATTTGGCTTATCTTGCTTGCTGACAGGATTCGTAGCATATTGTTTCTGAACTGAGTTGTGAGTAAGTTATTTGATATGCCTTGTTTTATGCTTGTAGCAGTGCTGCTGTGTATCGGTTTCACTCTGACTCCATTTTCCTTGGTCTTCTCTCTCGCTTTTAGCTTCTTTGATGTTCTCATAATCCCCTATAAACTGTGTGAAATTTGACCTTTATTAATGAGGTTGAAGACTTTTCCTCCTCTTGAGAGCTAGATTACTAAACCTCAGAGAGTCTCTTATTTAGTTCCCCTTCTGTAAATTAGGTTAAGAATTGTTAAAGTCCATCTCATTGCATAAAATGATGATGTAGTGTAGATCATGGTAGACCAAAAAGCATTTCTTCCAAGGTTTTTTTTTTAAGCTTTTCCCATTGCTTCTTGTGAAGTGTCTTAATTTCTTCCTAAATAACCCTGCTGCAGTTTTCAGGTGAGGTGCTGTGTATGTGGTGGTGATGGTGAATGCGAATTCACAGCCTTGAAGAAAACTCATGGTTGAATTCATGAAGAGTTCATGGCCATGATGAAAATTAATTTAAATTTAATCAACTAGTTAATTCTTGGCTATCTGACCTGAACCAGAGGAAGAATTGCTGAACACAAAATGGGTTTAATGTGCATCTGTTCATTAGATTTAGGTCCCAACTTCCACATTTGTAGCAAATCACTGCCTCTCACTTTATATAATAGGTGATCATGTATACCGTGACAATGTAGATTGGAGTAGTCCTTTTAGTTTTAGTGGTGACAGGTTTTTGGGTTGGTTTTGATTTTGTTGTTTTTACAATATTGGCTTTGGGATATTGTTTAAAAAAAACTAAATTTTTTAAAAAACAGATTTAAAAAAATATTTTTCCCCAGAATTTGAACCAAACCTATTTGGGATTGCCAAAATATGCTTCTGTGGTGGAATGGCATCACAATGTGTGTTTGGGGTGACATAAATCAGCTCCAATGATTGCTATTTATTAGTGGTTCGGGAATTGGAGAGCATCTATTCAGGTGCTTCGAGACTGTTATTTGCCAAAAGCTCTTAAGGCTCCTGCTTGGTGTTTAAATGTCATGGCTGTGACGTTTTTAGAAAAGCATGAGGTCACTTTTTATCATCTCAACCAGAAATTCCTTACTGACCCAGGGTTTGCCCAAATTTTGAAAATCCTTGTATACATACACTTATAATTACAGGAATTTTGCTATAGGTTTGATATACTTAGTAATACAGTGGTCTGCTGCAGGCTTGTCTGTGCTGTGTACTTGTTAATCTTAAATGTTGGTTTTGATAAAGGAACAGCATTGACACTAAACTAGGCTTGGCTAGTTGAGGTCTAAATCATATTACACCTTCGTGTGATTTCCTCATGGCACTCATTCAAACTGTGAATTTGAAACTGGAGAATTAGAAGATTTGTAAATGTAAAATTCCTTTGATTATTTTCTTTAAATATTGGACTGCAAACTTCATCTTAAAAACAGCCAGATTACAGGCTTTTGTCAGGTGGTTTAACAAAATAATTTCATTTCTGCATGCCTCAATGGAAATTATTTTTTTTCACCTTGCTATAAGAAATGACTCTGTACTGGTAGATTTGGGCTCCTTTATAATTGAAAAACTGATATAACCCTTTTACATAGGTACCATGAGATTTTGGGGAGTGGGCAGAAAGCAGAAAACTAGCCATAAATTCCCGATTTCTCATTTTTAGAAGTTTTACCAGCTTACA
>JAVJGI010000063.1:780391-827886 GCA_035590275.1 Ibycter americanus | reverse complement strand
TCCTGGATACAGACGCCGAGCAGGACCAGGACCGGCCCCGGTGCTGAGCCCTGGGGAGCAGCCCGTGTGCCGGCGCCAGCGGGATGTGGCTCCATCCCCAGCGCTGCGGGGCCCGGCCGGCCGCTGACCCGGCGCAGAGCACCCCGGCCCGGCCGGGAGCCGCCGGCATCTCCAGGAGATGCTGTGGGAGACGGAGCCAGAGGCTTCGCTCAGGCCCAGGCAGGCACCATGCGCAGCCTGTCCCTCGGCCACTGGACGGGTCGTCTTGTCACTGAGGGAGATGGGGTTCGTCAGGCAGGACCTGCCCCTCACAGACCCGCGCAGGCTGGGCCCGATCCCCCGGCGGTCCTGCACGTGCCGCGCTATGGCACTCAAGATGATCTGCTCCAGAACCTTCCCCGGCGCCGAGGTCAGGCTGACAGGTCTGCAGCTCCCCAGATCCTCCTCCCTGCCCTTGTAGGTGGGTGTCGCACCGGCTAACCCCCCGTTTGCTGGGACCTCCCCCATGAGCCAGGAGTGCTGGTGAACGATGGAGAGCGGCTTGGCGAGCTCCTCCGCCAGCTCCCTCAGCACCCTCGGGTGGATCCCGCCTGGCTCCATGGACTTCTGCATGTCCAAGTGGAGCAGCCAGTCACGGACCGTGTCCTCCTGGGCTGTGGGGACTTCATTCTGCTCCCCGTCCCTGCCTCCCAGCTTGGGGGACTGGGTACTCTGAGGGTAACTGGTCTGACCATTAAGGACTGAGGCAAACAAGGCATTAAGTACCTCAGCCTTTTCCCCATCCGTTGTGGCCACGTTCCCTGCCACATCCAGCCCAGAGCTGCCATGACAGGTAGCACCCAGGTGCTTCTGGGAGAGGAAAATAGCATTTTTGCATTGCAACTTGCCTTTTTATATTGTTTTTTTTCCCCCAGTTTAGGGCATTGTACGAAGTAATTGCTGCGTATGAAGATGTAGTTTGGAGGTCACCAGTAACATAGCACCCATGATGTAAATGTCCTCCATTTTTTTGGCAGATTTTTGGGAGTTTAAGGACCAGGAATACAAGTTTTTATTTTTTTATGTATCCCATTCTCCAAACTTTGTCATCTCTGACCTCACTGATCATACCCCATCCCCGCTCAGGCTCACCCAACGCTCAGCTTTTCAGTTACCCCCACGCCAGCCACCTTTCCGTGTTTCAGCTGATGCCTTGAAAGGTTGAGAAGTCATCCTGTAGCTTTCTATCCCACAGGTGTTGCTGTTTAAGTTCTTTTCTACCCCATTTTCTATCTTTTGTTTACCCACCAAACCTCAATTTTGAGGACATTCTTTTATTGTTTTAAAAAATTGATGAATAACTGAGGTTGGGTCTGGAAAAAAAAATATTTTTTTTTGAAGCATGATCAGCTGGCATGAGCTCAGGTGTTGAGCAAAGTGTGTTTTCTGGTGGGGTGGGTCCCTGGTGAGCTTGATGCCCCAGCCAGCAAACCTCAGCCTGCTCAGATAGAAAAACTTAATTTCATAAAGTTAACACGTCCTATGAAATGTTTGCTCAGCCATCTAAAGCTCCGTAAATATTTAGGCAAGTCTATAGGTTTTATTGGTCCTGTGTAATAGGTGAAGACATCTGACAGTCTGGTCTAAATCATGAACATTATAACCATTTGTTGGTCGCAATGGGAGTGAATTAATTAATCGATTTGTCACAGGACTCAGTGATAGGTGGTTTATTTAGTCTGTGAAATGACTGCAATGTCTGTGATACTTTAAAGCATCATGCATATGCAAGGTTTCTCAGGCTCCGCTGTTTTGTTTCCCAGAAGTCTTCCATGTCATTTAGGGAAAAAAAAATACAAAAATTAAAAAAAAAAAAAAGTTTAATTAAATTTTTAAAAAAATTAAAAATAATTAAATTAAAATTAGTTAAATTAAAAATAAATTATGAAAAAGGATCTTTCTTTTACTGCTTGGCATACTTTTTCCCTTCCTTCTAGTAAGGGATTTTGTATCTCATCGCTACAATTAAGCATGAATGCCTCTTCATTGCCTCTGAAGACAAAAGCCTACCATCAGAAGTCAACTGTTGAGGACTAGGAGGCTCAGTTCAAATTTCTGTTTTTGTTGGAGATAGGAGAGTGGATGCCCTCCGAAAAAATGCTGCTGTCAGCTGTGTGCCACATGACACATGGAGAAATAACAAGCTGCACAAGCTATTGATTTATTATTTGGCAACACGCCATTGCATGTAACTCACATTTGGGGAAAAAAAAGGATGCTTAGAGTATGTAACTCATATTATAAAAAAAAAAAGTGTGCTTAGAGTTGTTTAAATGTTATCTTTAGGACAGGAAGATTTCAAACTACAGGACTGAAATAAAACTCAACTGTGGTTATCATTGGTCCCCCGAGCATTGCCTTGGGTCCTTCCCCTCCAGGGTGGTGCATGGCCAGGGCTGGATCCAGAGAGGCTCCATTTGCCACCTCCTTGTTTCGGGGTATCTCTAGATGATGAACTTTCATAATATATAATACATAATAGCATATTATAATATATATATTATATAATGTCATAGAATACTTTGAGTTGAAAGGGACCTTAAAGATCATCTAGTTCTCACCCCCCTGCCTGTATAATATATAATATGTACTGTATGGATCCCCCATGAGTAGTGCTTTCGAATGTGTAGTGGCATACTAGGTAGGCAAATTAGAAAATATGCTTAAAATATCATTAACAAATACTCTAGCAAGCTTTCCTGGTGTGATGTACTGGCGTGAAAGACTCAGCAGTTTTCTGCATTTTTTGTACGTTAGAATTACGTATCCAAAAGAAGAAGGTTTGCGTTGCTTTTGGGTTTTCTTGATATGATTCCCTGACCTGTAATTTAAGACCAGTGCGGAGAAGTGCTGTATCTGTGTTTTTATGAAAATATCATCATTGTGGTTGGCAGCATAAAATTCTTGAGATACATGCACTTAGCTCCTATCTGCTAGTTGGGCAATGTGTAGTTTTAAAGATTCAAGCTCACATTTTGCCTAGTGACTTAGGAGAACATGGGCTGTTTTTAAAATTGTCTTGTAGTAAGGAAAAGCAAAGGTTATATTGATAAAAACATTATCTCAGCGCTGTCCCCATGTCTTGGCTTTTGCTGATGTTTTTGCAAGCCAGGCAAGCTAAGGGAAACATCACCAGGCATCCCATGCAGCATCCCACAGCATCCGAGCACATCCCCAGGCTCTGCTTGCAGCGGTGCCGTGTCTGCCCCAAACTGCCTCTGTTCCCCCATTCGGATCCCCTCTTCCATCCCTCATCCCACCCTCCTTGCTAGAGCTCTCCGAGTTGCACATGCCTTGCTCCAGGTGCCGTTATCGCTCTCCCAAGTTGCCATCATCTCTTGAGCCCCTTTTTTCCTCTTCTCTAAGCTGGTTCCTTGACTTTTCCAGTTAGATGATGTTTTCTGCTGATTGTGGTTCCTATTTGAATACATTGGGTAAATATATATGGGTATGGGCTGTGCCAGGGGACAGTCCTGTCCCCCTAACCCAGCCAGAGCCCTGCACGTTGGGATTGGGTTTGTCATGGGTCCACCGAGCCTGACTGTCCTCTGGGACCGGGCCCTGAGATGCAATCCAATACATGTATATTTATTTATTTTCGATTCATAGATACGTACTCATGTTATGTATGTTCTGAAGCTCCCCCTGAAAAAAACCAGAAATCAAAAAAGAATGAGATGAAGATGAAATAAACACCAATTTTTATTAATGATACAAAAATTATTTTCTTCCCACACCCTGCTTTGGAGAGCATTAGGTGTGCCCTAGGGTGATCTAGGGTGCTTCTATACTAGTCTCCTAGGACCAGGTCCTGGGTGTTAGTCCAGAACTATAGTCATGGGGAAATTCTTGCACATTCCCAATACCTATGAGCAAAATTAGGCAAGGATGTAGTGAAATCTTTGGTTATTTCAGAAAAAAAGCACTAGCAATACTTGTGAGCAACAGCTTTTCTTTAAAAATAAGACCTCGGTGCATGTTGGTGGATTTTCCTAGGACAGCATTGTGTAATGTGAGCTCCCTTCTTAAGCAAGAAGATGAGTGAGAAACCTCTAAAAGCCTCTAAAATACTTCAACCCATCCAAAAAAATATCATATTGAGGCAGAACTGGATGGTCTGTTGTGACCGTGGCTCTTCCACTTGTTACATGTGAAATTCCTGCCTGGACAGTTGGTTTGGCACAGTAACAAGATTTTTATAGGGGTAGCACAAGACAACTCTATATGTGTGTGTGTATATATATATATTAGGGAGTACTGTGAACCCACTGTAAGTGTGAATGAATGAGAGAGGAATCAGGAGCAAGTGTATTTATTGGCACAAGTTTGGAGTGGGACTGGAAGGGGAAGAAGACATTCAGCCTGGAGGACCAGTCTGGTGTTGACTATGACTACTGTGGACGTCCCCTTCACACTTCCTAAGCCTGATATATCTTGCAAGGACTGCATTGATGCATATGTATTTCTTTCCTCTTTAATTTCAATAGCAAGAAATTAATGTGCCAGCAGATCACACAGCATCGTTAGGCTCATGCTTCTCCTGGCTGTTGTAAGAGCAGGTTGGGAAGAAGGATGCTCCTGGAAAGAGAGTAAATGGGACCGTGGCAATGTGTGTTTTGCCAGATGAATCATGCAAAACCTACTTTCGCCATTTTGAGAGCAAAATACAATTTATGACTGAAACCTGCTGTTGCCACTGAAACGCAGGAAGCTGATTTGAGCTCGGAGATGGGTGCTGCAAAGCTGGTGTAGCACATACAGCCATGTGCGTGAAACCCTGGGCTCCCCCTACTATTTTAAAACACTTTATTTAATGATGGACAGTCCAAATTACAATAAATCAAAATCTCAGGCTGTGTACATGCAGTTAGGTTGTCAGTAGCCAAAGGATCGGCCCCAAAGTAAAGCCAAATTCACTTGCCATTTGCTGAGGAGCCACTGAGATAATCACCTGGAAGGAGAAGACCATCTTGGGGAGCACCTTTGCTTCAAAGCCATCTGCCAGCGCTCCATAAGTGGTTTGTAACTTAAAATGGGCGGCAGAAGCAGTGCAGGGGAAGGCTGTTTATCAGAACCCCTGCATTGCCAGACATTATCATTAAAATAGAGCAGCTTACAAACCTGTTTATAGATTGTGTATTTATAAAGCATGTGGGGATGCATATTTATATATACTGTCTGTGGATGCATTATTTAAAAAAAAAATATATATATACATATGGCTGCTTGTATAAATTCCTTTTCTACGTAAGTTGAGAACAAACATAAGAATCCTTGTTCATAAATGAAAGTGTCAGCATTGTCAGCCTCAGCATCCTCTTCTGGAGGGATGTCAGGAACTCGAGGCATCCGTGTTGTCTGCAGCACATAAGTGCTGGCACCAAACCAGACATTGGTGTTGTTCATTTGGGAACTCTCTAGTAATAAGGTTTTCCCATCTCAAGGATTTTTCCCATCTCAAGGATTTATCATATCAAGCTCATTTTAATTATCAAATTATGCCAGGATGATTCTGCTGGGACTGGCTCATGGTACCCACCTGCACTTACTGAACAAGCAATTAATCCTCCATGGGATAGATGAATTCCTGGATGGACGGATCCTGGGTGGATCTCCTGGTTGGAGGGATTTCCCCACACTTGCTGCTGTTTCCAGCCTTGTAAAAGCTTTCCCAAGCTCCCCAAGATGGATTGTAGGGTAATTACGTATATGGACATATCCAGAAAGGAGCTTTTACAAGGTTTAGCTCCTTTAGTTTTTCATATAACAATGACCCATTGTAATGCAATTTTTAAAACATTAAGTATTATATTCTTTCCTGGAGGGTTTTCAATGTAGTTTGCAAAATATGGCTTCATTTCTAATTTTTGAACTTTTGGAGACATTATTCATATCTTCTTGTCCATCAGCATCTGCAAGGGTGATGGTACCTTGTTACTACCAATCAAGAGAGGAAAAATGTGTACGCTTGGGTTTAGTGGCTCTGAGCTTGCATTTGCAAAGGTTTATATTTTTGAGGGTGTCAAATTGACTTGTAATATTTTTTTAAGAATATTTTGAGATTAAGTTTAAGCTGGGGAAATCGGCTAAGAACGGAGAGAGATGTGAAAAGGGATTTGATTCCTAGTTTCTCACTTTGCAAACACTGCCTGAAGCTGAAGCAGACGGTGTTAAGAGTTAAGAAGAAAGGAATTTCACACCCTTATGTTTTGTCATGAATTTTTAGGCAAAATATATACATTTAGACATCCGAAAGTATCTGCCTATCGATCAATTGAAGCGTATGGCTCTGGATTATGTGAGCTTTTATGAGAAGAACATGATGGGACGCATTCCCATGTGGAGAGGTGCTGGAAAAAAGGATTTTTCAGTTGATTTCCTACTTCATTTTGGGAATTTTCATTGTGTAAACAAGGTTTTCCTATGCCTTGGCAATGAAAGGCTCAGGCAGATAAACTCCTGGGGCTTATCTAGCTCTGTCTGGGTGGGGGTGAATGAGCTGATGGAGTTTTCCTCTGCTGTTGTGATTTACCCGAGCATTTCTGAAGCAGGGTTGCTATGCTTCTGGGAAACAGAGAATGCCATGTTTCCCTTGCATGCAGTTCCTTGCAAATAATTATTCATTATGTTTTACATTGCCTTCTAATATGCTTTAATTTTCTAGTTGGACTTGATAAAAGCTGAAATAGCACTGCATGCTATGTTTTGTCCCTCTTCTTGCCACCAGCCTTCTCCCATCCCCAGGAAAGAGACAAGAACGTCATCCCTGTCTTTGGGTTTAAAATGTTATTTTTGGGGGCTGCTTCTCAATTTTCACTGTGACTAATAGCAATATCCCAATGGTATAAGACGTCTGCCTCCTGCACACTGAAATGCTGAGATATTTTTGTGGCTCTTGGCTTGCAGGCGGTGTGGATGGATGCCCAGCACCCTCCAGACCTCTTTAAGTCATAGCAGACTTTTTACCTTTGATATCCTGTGATAGGGTAAGAAATTTCATGTATCATGGAAAAGCCCACGCCTTTATATTCAGGCCTGATTTTTCACTGCCTTTTGATTTGAATTTACTAATCCCTCGGATAAAAATATGGTTTTTCTTTTGTATTTTTGTCATGTCTCTCCAGTTTCATTTCTTCTCTGGTTTTCTGTGCCCCTCTTCTCTTAAATTTTTCAAGATCCTGATCACTCCCTCCAATCACCTCTTAATTTTACCATATGATTTTGAGGAGCAATAGCTCCCAATGAGCATGATACTGTAGATAAGTGTGAGCTTAAAAATAATATTTAATGCTTTCCCCTCTAATTATGCTTTTTAACATTTGTTTTTACTTACTGTTGACTATGGCTGGATATGGAGTAATTCATAATAGAGCATGTGTGGACATGCAGAGATGTTTTCCAGCACCTGCAAGATGCTGTTAGGCTCGTGGGTATATAAAGATATATAAAACTTTATATATCTTTATAAAGTTTTTATATATATATTTATGTATATATATTCTGCTGCAGCTTAGAGCGTGTTTCTGTTTCACTTAGCACCAAAATAAAGTCCTGATAGCAGAACTGATCCAACGCTCCTGTAAAGATAATGGGACTTGTTTCTCTACATGTTCAACTATAAAATTATGGCTGTTTTCTGTTCGTAGCAGTAGGGTTTCCATCAAGCCTTATGTCCCAGTTGGGAAGGTTTTCCTGATGCTCAGCATGCGTATTTTAATCTTAAATTCGTTATTCTGAGTGGCAGAAGCAGAGTTTGTACTCTGGGGTCGGTTGTAGGCCGGCAGGGTTTCTCTTTAATAGTGCTTAGCTTTCTCTTTACTAGTAGAGTTCCTTTAATTTTCATATGTAAAAAATGTTGGATATTCTGCCATATGCTGTTTATTTGGTGCCCCAAATTTGACATGCTGTTATGCCTCAGATAATGCTATATTCAGTGAAGATATTCAGTAAACATTTATGTTCATGTTCTGAATATATGCATTTCAAGGTCTGGATCCACATTTTATATCTTTTTTTTTATGTTTGAACATCACAAATTGTGTTTTACTCAGATCAGTCTGAGCATTTTAAGCTCTAAAAAGCATCCCTTTAAAACAAGAATAACTCGAACTAATACTGCCTTTTCTTATGAGCCACCTCCCTGCTTAAGCCACATCTTTCTGAACATCGAATGCAGTAATGATGGGGTTTTTTCCCCTTAAAGAGAGGCACGATGAAGTCACTAACCCTCTTCTCTCCTGCGCTTCAGCTGAGTCAGAGGCCAAATCCACATTACACGATTTTGCTGACCTGGCTGCCGCAGCGAGCATGCCGATGCAGCTACGGCAACACAACCCTGCTCTGGTTTGGGTGACGGCATTTGAGAAGTCATTGTGCTCGCGCCAGCAGAACAAGTCCCTTCAGTGACGTGTGGTGCCGACGTTGACGTACTGCTAACGTCATTGTGGTTGGGGCAGCAGAATTGTTTCTAAATGCACAATTGGGAAGTATTAATCTACTCGTGGTGGACATACAGGTCACCTCAAGAGCAATCAGTAGCATCTCACCCAATAATTAAATGAAAATAGGAGCTGTTGGACTCCTAAAAAAAAAACAACCCTGAATGTCTTTTTTTTTGTTCTTTGCTTAATTCCTTTTGCCAACTTTGGGAGCTCATTGCTCTCTTCTCCAGTGAGCTTGCATTGCTCCACCTTCCAGCAGGCCAGGTTTCAGCTATCCAGGGATGGGAGGAGTAAATCTGTACATTTTTATTGGGAGTAAGGATGCCAAAAATCAGACTCTGTGTACTTTACTGCACTTAGAAACACTTGCATATAGTGGTAATGTCAGTGGTTTGGTTCTTGGTGTAAAGGTGGTCTTCTAGGAGTAGGACGTTTGAATTTGCCCATAAACATAGCTTAGTTTTAAGTCAAGGTAGAAGTCTAAACTGGTTTTTAATTAAACTCCAGTTTGAGGGGGGTTTGTTTGAATGAACTATGTTTCGTATTGTCTTCATCTTGACTGTGTGTTTGTTAAATGAAAACCTCATGTTGTTTGGATGTAATTCCTTAATATTCAAATGCTTTGCGAGGACCCTGCATCCATCAAAGGATGGCAGAGACTGTATTGTCGTACTCAGGAGTGAAGAATATTTAGGAGGCAAGATTTCAGGGGGTCTCCTGAATTCTGCAGAAAGATGGTCATTAGAAGGTGAATACAGAAATCATATACAAATCATATAGAGATTAATAGCTGAAACTTAATTGAGTAAGTCTAACGTATACATATGGACAGCAAGGATTTTACCCTGAAGTTTCTGCCTTTATGTGGACAATTTGCACAGTGTCCTGCAGACCAACAAACACCCAAGGAATTCGATTGGTCAGTCACAAAGCCGTAGTTATTTCTCCTGGGCTGTGATTCTGAAGGCAGTCCAACCAATAACTGGAAAAATGCTAGGAAAGTAGCAATAAGGGGAATTTTTTTCCATTTAAGCTTTGGAGCAGTTGCTCTGGAATAGTTCCTGCTGCTGCGTACCCGCCTGTCTTGAAGTGGGAGCATATATCTGAATTATTGTGGAAAAGGTTATTAGTTGAGGGCTTTAATCCCTCTTTGTATTTGGCCAATACAGCAAGAGGTTGCATTGGGGATGGAAGGGAGGCAGGAATGGACGGACAGGTGTGGGGAACAACTCCACAGCCTGGGAGTGAGTGTTTCTGACCCAGCCCAGGGGAAAAAGAAGAACAGAGGAGGGAAAATTAGCCAAAACCCTGCAGCTGAAGAAACCAAGGCCAGGAGGTACGTGATGACTGGCCCTCAGGTCACACACCATCTGTGACAGAGCTGAAAAAGCCTAAAAAAGTAGAAACATCGAACCTTGGTCTTTTATGATCATTTACTGGAGTATATTTTAAAAACCAAGAGCTGACATTGCTAATTAGTTATTTTGTACCGATCTTAGGAGTAGTAGAAGTTTTTATTGTGGTCAGAAGAGTTTCACAGCGATGTTCATTGTGCAGCTGCCAAATGTCCCACATGGAGCTGGGCATATCTGGAGGGCTTCTAGAGCAGAGTGGTGGTGTGTGTCCAGTTTAGATGTATGCAAACATAAAACTCGAGATAATTGGGGGTTTTTGGGGAGGAAAATTATGTAAAGCCCCCAGACAAGTAGTTCAAAATAGAGTCATAATAATAAATAGGTAAGGCAAGTAATGTGTAGCAGGCACCCATCACCACTAAAATAAAGGTCTTCTGCTATCATCACAGCAAGGTTTATTGCTCTCCAGGTGCTCAGGACCAGCCCTGAGCGGGCAAAGCTGGGACTAACGGACCCTGCATGCGATTAAGTGGCTGTCAGAAGCAGGCGGTTGATAAATGATGCTGACTCCCATTACTGCTGCACGCATCGCCGTCTCTCTTTTAAATCACTCAGGAGAAACTCACACTTGCTCAAGAAATATGCAGTCTTCTACAGTTGACTGGACTGATGTATAGAAGGATTTTTCCTGACTTGCACTGAAAATGCAACGAGTCTTAGTCAAATATATGATTTTTAAATGCCTATAGTTTAGCAGGGACTGGTGAATGTTATTCTGCATGCCTGCTGTGTCCTGGTTGCTCTGCAGGAACCTAAGAAAAAAAGAAAAAAAAAAGAAAAGAAAAAATTAAATTCATAATGTGGAGTTGTTCCTTATTTTCAGGATTTTTTTTTTGCAGCAGGATGTGTTATGTTTTGAACCTGAAAGGCTTTAGGGCTGTTAGAAACTCCTTCTATACCTGCACACATATGCATAGAGCATGTGTTGTTGGTGTAAAGGTGTATGATGTCTCAAATAGTGAATTCAGGACCTTCTATGTTTTTTAGCAAAAATTTCCTTGTGAGTTGTCTAAAAGCACTTCAAGCTCTAATTCTAAAAATAATATGTGTTGAGCTCATGTTAATTTTGGATGAGGAGAGCTGGAAGAACATACTTCATTTTAAAGTTTTTTGCTGGTATTAAAAATAAAAGCAGAAACAGCAACAAAAATGAATCGGATTGTTATAAAGGTGCACCATATTAGTGCAGTTTTGATAATTTTTCCCTTTTTCTTTTCTCGTCAATTCTGCCATCAAAATGTCATACGATAGAGAAGTAAAAACACAGCTTGGATTGGTAGGACTTCTTGCAACACATGGAGTAAAGTGCACTTCCAATATCCCTGTTTCAAGAGTGAGTCATAAGTCTTGAAAGTGTATGATAAAAATGACGATTTTTAGACTGTGCTTTCTTTCAGATGCCCAAAAATAATCTCTGCAGAAGACTTCTCAAAGTAATCCAGTTGAAAATATATCTTGGAGGAGGGAACCTTTATAAAAGAGCAAGGGTTGGAGTTATTTTGGTGGAAAATAAAGAGGTTTTTTTCCCTCAGCATTGGATGTGGGGACAGATCCTCACTTTTACTGTAAAGGGCCATGGCTTTGCTAGTCTTGGAGTGGGGATTTCTGCTAGCTGGAGGTCTCTTGGTTAGCCCTTACAGTGCCAGCCATTAATAGTGTGAACTACAGGAGAGTAGAGCCCAGTGAAGCAGGAAAGGGTGTTATATTGCTGCTTCTGTGTAATTAAATTAGTATGTTCTACCACTATTTTCTCCTAGCAACTAAATACTAAATATTAATTGATGCAAATGCATCGTATAGTGCATTAACAGCAAGCCAGGAAAAGCAAAGCCAGAAGCAATGATGCGTAGCATCCTCAATAGGCATGGTCTGCCATATACCTAACCTATGTCTGAGCAAAAATCTGATACATCTGGAATTGTAAAATGCTGCGCGGTTCGCTGTGGTTTAGGTTGTTCAAGTGGTTCTTTATCATTTTCTTTTGCATCAAAGAAAATATTGGTGGCATATTAGCAGAAGATATGTTTGTTTCGGGAAACGGTGCATCGGTTTCTGCGAAACCCATTGAATTTTACCTTTTTTTTTTTTTTGCTTGCTTGCACACAATATCGTTATAATATCTGTGGGGTTTTTTAGGAGGAATATAGAGCAGAAGGAATTAGCTGGCACAACATAGACTACATAGACAACTCCAGCTGCATCAACCTGATCAGTAAGAAGCCGACGGGCCTGCTCCATCTGCTGGATGAGGAAAGCAAGTGAGTAGGAAACTTGGGTTTTGCTGGTGATATTTGTTTTTTCACTTAAAATGTGTTTAGGTCTTACTTCTTGTGATTCTTCCCAGAAAGATGCTAATAGCTCACTGGGCTGATTTATTATCTATGTCTCTGGTTTTGTTTCCAAGGTGGTAATGCAAACAGTGGAGACCCAGCAAGCTGAGCAAAAAGCCTTAACAAATAATAATTAAAATTCTGTTTCAAGAATTTCTTCCATTAAAGGGAAGGGCAAAGGTTTCTGCTACTTCTCTCCTCGTTTCTCTCCCTGTCTCTTACGGTGTAATAATGTGAAGATGCTTGAAGTTGAGCTGAGTGAAGGGAGAATCCAAGCACATGAGTTAAAGCAGGTTGTGTGGGTGCTGTTACAGAGATTTAAGGTGGATTTATCAATTTACTTTTAAAAATTAGGCCAGAGTGAACTGAGGGCACATGTACGTAGGGGCTGTGCTTCCGTAGGGTTTCGTGAGCATCAGGGTTGCAGCTCAGATTTGCATCCCCAGTTATATCCATCCAGCTTGTCCCAGTAGAAGCTATCAGATGAGCATGTGGCTTCTGGGTCTGCCTTTGGATGGAAAATTGTGAGCATAAGGGATCTCCTGCCAGAGGCACGTGCCAGTTTTCTCCATGTGAAGGGCCAGGAAATGCCTGGTGGTTTTGCTGGTATCACCTTCGATCCATGTGTCTCCAGTCCAGGGCACAAGCTTGCGCCCACCGTTTGCTTGCAGGTTTCTCCTCTGTTTCTTGCCTTGTTGACCAGCTGCACAGCAGTGATACTTCCCCAGTGCCCAGTGATACTGCACCAGGCTAAAACAGCTTATTTAGGTAAAGTTGAGAAATATACCCCCGCCAAGTTGCAGATTTACATAAAATTTGAGGGTGGAGGATTGGCTTGCTTTTACCAAGAGGCTCTGCTCAAGCTCACGGTCTTCTTTCTTCCTCTCTCCTATGCCAGGATCAGTCAAGTAACTCCTGAAACTGAATTGAGATTTGTAGGCAAAACAGCTCAATACTTCATAAGTGTGTGAATATCCCACAGAAATAGGAGCAGTCTGAGCCTCAAAACAAATGACAGAAGCTTAGGGTTTCAGACAAACACAGCTGTCCTGAATAATTTCCATGCAATGGGCATACAATGCAGTATACCACAATAAAAATATACCTATTTTTGCTTTTGTAACTGATTTCAGACCATTACTAAGTCAGTTAAGAGTTCTTCAGACACCAGATATACCTTGTATTTGTGTATAACCACATGACAGCATGCAAAATAGTGCTTGCTTAGTATCTTCAGGCACAGAAGTGGAAGCTTAGAATATCTCTGTTTTCCTTTTTGTGGCCAAGGAAGATGTGTAAAACCTTTTTCACTGGGTTTACAGCTATTTTCTTTTTAATTCTTTCCACTCAGTTTTCCTCAGGCCACAAACCAGACACTGCTGGACAAGTTTAAGCGTCAACACGAAGGGAACTCCTACATTGAATTTCCAGCAGTCATGGAGCCAGCTTTCATCATCAAACACTATGCGGGCAAAGTGAAGTATGGAGTGAAGGTCTGTCACCCAGCTGTTCCCCAACAGTTGTTTTCATTTAAATCATCTAGCTGTGATGGTGGAAGGAGAGCCCCAGAGGCTCCACAGGCATGTTTTGGAGAGGAGTTGGCTAGAGAAGAGACGTGAGGGTCGGGAGGGAAGTGTTTGGTGAAAAGCTTGGCTGAAATGAGAAGGTGATGGGGATTGTCTTCCTGGTCTCTTCCACTTTGCAAGCTCTGTGTGTTGGCATTTTGGGGAAGAATTTAGGGACTGCACTGAGGTCAATGCTATGTCCCAGCAAATGGTTGAAATTGGGTGTTTGGTAGCCTTCCGGGGCTTGGTTTGTGTAGAAAACTCAATGTTTTTTTCATCCTTAGCCATTTTATTATACAAGTTACATGAACATAGGTCTCAGCATCTCACTGCTGCAGGTACTTTTTGAAATCCCATGCAAATGATTTCAAATTTGACCCTGTTCACATTCATGCCAACTATCAGCAGAAGAAGTTCTGGTGGGCAGGTGAGCCTGTATGAGAAACAGCTCCAGGATTTACAACTGCAAATCTGTAATTGTGTTTCTGATGCAATAAATGCATGTGACAAACTTAAGCATCAGCTTTGAGATGTTTTGCAGAGCAGTGCTTTGGGATAAAACAATTGTTTTCTGGACAAAAAGAGACATCCAATATGGGGGCAGGAAAAAAAAAGACAGAAGCAGGATTCAGTAGCTGCGCTGTCCCAGAGACAACCCGGCAGATCTTACCCAGCGTATCTTGTAAATATTGTTTATTTTCCTTTCTCTCCCTCCTTTTTCTTCTTCCTCAGGATTTCCGTGAGAAAAACACTGATCATATGCGCCCAGACATTGTAGCTCTCCTGCGAAGCAGCAAAAATGCCTTTATCTGCGGGATGATCGGGATTGATCCGGTGGCCGTCTTCCGCTGGGCAGTCCTGCGGGCCTTTTTCAGGGCAATGGTTGCTTTTAGGGAGGCAGGAAAACGATATGTGGAGAAGAAAACTGGTACGTGTGCCCATCTCCTAATCCTAGCACCTGATTTTCACCAGTAGTTTAAGTCTAATATATTACTACAATACTTTAAGTAGCCTGACTTCTTAGGAGCTCTTAATCTATTTTTAAAAAATCATTAAACCAGTGTGTAGATTTTTGCTATGCAGAAGTCACATTTTAAGGTACGTTTGGATTTTAACACATTATAAGAAAAGATTTTCACTTTATTGCTGCTTTAGCTTTTCATTTTTGTAGGATACACATGTAGGAAAACCTGAGTGATTCAGAGACATAAAAATTATTCAGCATATAAGACAAATTATTTTTGCTAGGATTTCTTGAACTGTTAGTTACATTTGGAAACAAAAAAAGGCAATAATTTTTCTCTATAATTTTTTAAGCTGTTCCCCCTTTAAGCTGCAAGAGACCGTGTCTCTTGTCTAGCAAAATTCATTGCTTTGCAGTCATCCAGAACCACCTCATGCCGAATGCGGGGGTATTAAATTAAAGGAAGGTAATGGTGCATCATCATGCTGTGGCAGGCAATACCTGGCTGTGCTTTTAGACCATTTCTCTGCATAAAGCAATTTCTGAAAGATGGGTACAAGCTATTACTATTAATTTCAGGGCACAAGAGGGCTTGAAATTCATGATGAAATTAGAGCCTCAGCAGGGAAAATGTCAGCTGAGTTAAAATTAAGCACGGGGCTGCACCATGAATTTTTTTTTAGTCAGAGAGCTGTGCATCAAGGAGAGCCAAGGAGCCTGGGACGAGGAATGTAGGTATGGAAACTGTACAAGTGGAAAGAATAATTTTCTTGTTCAGGGCAAATAATAGCATCCCAAGAAGAGCAGGAGGCAAAAATCAGCTTTCAGCTCGTGAGGCCTTTCCTCTCGAACCACTCAGGTGCCGTGTAAGAGAAAAGATATTTCTCGTGAACCTGAGTCTGTCTGGCACATCAGGGCAGAATTTATGGACAGTGGTGTTTTGTAATGCCGAGAAGTAGATGGCAAAGACGTTTCACACTGGGAGAAACATCACTCAAAAGATTTGGCTTCCAAAATCCATATTTGCGTTTTCCTAGTATTGCCTTTTCTTCTTGCATAAAACCCAGGCTGAACTAAAGTGAGCTGATCAAGGCGATAATAAAAATCTGTTCACAATCTTGGGGAGTAAGAGCTAATTTCAAGCCCTGTTTCGCTTTCTGTAGCTCTGTCAATCAGTTGTGCCTGCCATGCTCATCTCCTCACTAGCTAGCTTTCTGCTTTTCATCCTTGATTTTGTGGCAGTAATTTGCTTCTATCTATATCTATCTATCTATCTATATATCAATATATAGGTATAAAATAGAGTCCAGGAGGTTTTCAGGCAGTTCTGAGACTCAGTTCTTGCATTGCCTTTTCTTTCCATAGCAAAACTAATGAATATCAGATAATGGCTGAGTTTCTAAACCTTTTCTAGCATGTGGTGCTGCTCTTTTATCTATCTGGTATCCTTTAGCCTGCTTTCAAGTGGTTTTGTGCTTTGTAACCTCTGTTTTTTGAGAAAGAAAAAAAAAAAAAGTGGAAAAAACCCAGAAAGCTGGATAAGATTGGTCTTAAGCTTCCCAGCAATCCTCAGATAATTTATACCCTGAATTTCTATGTGCATCTTCAGCCTGAATTGGGGAAAAGTCATGAGGAAGTCACCATTATATAGGCAGAACTAGTGGGAAGAGATTACCTAAATCTAATTCCCGTATTGAAGTACACCATATCCATTGGGAAAGCTGCTTTAGCCCTACAAATGATGGTGGAGCTGGGACTGCTCATGTCCAGCTGCCCCTGCCCTCACTGGAGAGGTAGCTGTCCCCTCCTAGCATGACTTCTGCCCAGGTAGCACTTAGTGAGGTGAGATCCGTAGCAATGTTTTCACCACGCTTTTGCTGTTGACACCTCATGCCCATCTCCCGTTCAGTTGTCCTCCAAAATCCCATCCGTCTTGCCAAGGCAGCACAGAGCAGATGGCTGTAGAAGAGGCAGGCCCGAGCAGAAGGCTTGGCCAGTGTCTGGCCGGTGGGGCGTGCTGGTGCAACACGGCGCATCCACTGCCGGATGCTGGTGGTCCCTCCTGCTCCCTGAAATAATGCAGAAAAGCCCCAAACTACTGCTTTGCATCTATGGCAGAAGGCATTTGTGAATTATTAAAGCATCACTAAAATTACCCCATCTTGATAGGCAAAAGCAGACAACCAAAGACAGCATATGCTTTAGGTTTATTTTGTTCTTTTACCAAACCTTGCTGGCTTTAATTAGCCTAATTTGAGTTCCTTACTGCCCATGGACCATGGAGCTTTTCATAAAATTATGGTAGATTAGCTGAGAATAACTTCACACATGTATGGTCATCCAAGTGTGCATGCTTAATATTTATACATAAGTTTGAAAAAGGCGTGCTGTCCTGTTCTTGGTTTCTGAGGTCCTGTCTGCTGCTGCTACCATCCATCAGGCAGGTGTAATACTGAGTAGGAAAATATCTGAAGCTTTTTTTTTTTATTATTTAAGGCTCTTTGCACTCTTTTGTCTTAACCCTGAATGGATCTCTGTTGCTTTTACCTGTCTGAAGGCATGTCCGAGTCATGCTTGCAATACCCAATGGGGATTTTAATGAAAAATCTCTGGCTTATGTGTAAGCAGCTCTGCAAAGTTTTGCTCTGCTTTCTTTTTGCTTCATCCTTTTGGTTATCTTCTCCGTGCCAACCAGTACTACGGCTGCTTCTGTAAGGATAACCAGCACTTCTTCCTGCTAGCTTTGGGGACTCTCCTTTTTTTCATGCTGCTAATATCCTCGTAGTGCAGCTGTTAGTGACTGCGCAGTCATCCTTGGTAACCTGGAGGTGAAGAGCGGCAAAGCAGGCATCACCGTGAAGTTTGTTGTGTACCTTTTCCTTCTGCCTGAGAGATACCTCTTACAGTGCTGCCAGCCCTCCTCGGATAAAACATGCCAGGATCTGGCGAGCTGCAATTAGCTGAAGGGTGGACTTCTTCAATAATTTGATTGTTTTATTATTATTATTGAGTTTATCAGGGAGGATTGAGATGGTCCAAAACAACTACGTGTTTGAACTGCATTTGTTAGTGAACTTTGATTAAAGGAACATTATCAAGCTTTTAGGAAAGAAATCTGGCTGATTGACGTTTTTTTGCTATATCATTGATATGAATTTATTATGCAAAAGCCCCTAATTATTTGTAAGTGAAAACTTGATGGAAGAGCTGGCGCTGTTCATATAAACCAGGCTGCGGAGACTCCCAGCTTTCTCATCTTGGTTTTGCTGGACACAAACCTAAATCCTCGCTCTGATGAAGGGTTCGTGCTCCTGGGGCTGTGCCCTCCCTGGATGGGCTCTGCATTTGTGTTCAGCCAGCAAGGATTGCTCCTTGGGTTAGTGCCCATTGCAGCTGACCTACATGGTAACCCCTTCTCAGAAATGCTCCCATTGACTTCTGCAGATTTATTCTTGATGCTGGGCACCAAAAAACCACCACCACTACCTCCACCACTACCCCTCCTCACCAAAATTATTAAAAAAACCCTTCTGTATTTGCCAAGTAAAAGTGACAGCACAGCAACCAAAAAATTGGTCTTTGAGGTCTCACTGAGCAGCATGAAGTGGTGTTAATGGGAGTAAGATGCCCCTTGACAGTGTTCCTCTGGAAAGTTCAGATTGGTCCTTTCTGATGATTTAATGCATTGGTGTGAAATGCTTCCAGACATGCTGACACAAGGTAGCTCCTCAGTGACCTCATCACGTCTCAATGGGAGCATGACGTATCCCTTGACTTGGCCACTTAAATGACGACGGAGAGGTGCTGCCCATTAGCACAGCGTAGCTGTTCTGTGTAACCTCTCCTCCACCCCATGATCAGAGCTGGGCCATCAACTTCGCCAAGCAGTGATGGTTTCTTCCAACTTTTGACCTCACACCCATCCTAACTAACTCCAGACTCTGTGTCCTCTGCCCTTGAGGAATATGGAACCCTTATTTAATACAGATAATTTCTATTTTCCTTCTAATTGTCAAAATCTGAGCAAGGTGTGGCACTGGGGATGCAAGATAAGAATTTGAGGTGGCCATGTCCGGGAGCATCTGCACGGTGAATTGGGTATAACGCCTGGCAGAGGCACGGAAAGAATTTTAAAAAGCAATTAATAAAAGTAAAGATTTATCTAATCATCTATTTTTTGCCCAGATAATCTCAGAGTGATTATAAAGTGATTATGCTGTGGCTAATAAGGTTTATAAGTAGGGCTGGGATGCGGTCCAGCCCATTGCTCCTGTGCCACGGCACCATGTCCAGAGGAAACCAAAATTAAATTGTGTCAAGTGTGAGAAATGCGTGACCTTTGAACCCTTGTGTCCTTCGGGCTTGTTCTTTACCCTCTCCTGATTTCTGCTTATGTAATCTTTCTTTTCTCTCCTTTTTTTTGTTGTTGTTTTTATTTTGCTTCCCAAGGGCATGATGATGCAGTGCCATGTGCGGTTTTGAAAAGTGTGGATAGTTTTAGCTTTCTCCATCACCCAGTTCATCAGAGGAGCTTAGAGATCCTGCAGAGATGCAAGGAGGAGAAGTACAGTAAGGCTCCACCACCCACCCTTCCCTCTGATATGACACTCACACACCAAGAAATGGAAACCAGGTGCATTCAGCGTAGAAAGGGTAAAAAAAGAAATGCTCAAGGAGCCTTCCAGGATTGAATCGTCTGCCTTATAGCAATTTTGAGCATATTGGGAAATTATGAGGCAGAGTTTGAAAAGTAAAATTAAATGCAAGCCCATGTCTCTTGAGATGTCGCATCATTTTGTTGGTGGTTTCCCTGTTTACTCACTGACGTTAAGTCAGGATGCTGATGGTAGGGGTATTTTTTGTGTGTTTTATTGTTGTTATCACATGTGTGATAATAAGTTCAAAGCATCGCAGGTCTGGTAGGAATATTGCTGATATAAGGCACATGGCTGATACAGCTGGAATTTAACTTTGTTCTGATTTCATTGGACTTCAAAAATAACTTTAGCTTGTGAAAATACTGTCTCTGAGGGCTTTTACTTAAAACTAAAGCATTTGGCAATGTTATTTTACAGAATGAGTTAAGATGCACTTGGTCTCCGTTTCTTCCTCCTCACTCCTCTGTCACGTAATAAACTCATCCTGCATGACAACATGGACACTCTTGCCTGCACTACTATATTTTATATACATATATTAAAAGAATGCATATTTGGTCCTCATATCTTTAGATATATAATTTTTCTGCCATTATTCTCTTCCTTCGTGTTGCACATTAAAACTTACAGAAATAGAGCGCTGCTATATGCAGTCTGCAAGGGCAAATCCTCAGCCCAAGTTGCTAACTTAAACATTGTGCAACTTAGGTGTAAATGCAAAACACCCAGGTTTTTGCCGCAGACCTGAGCACGGTAAGTAAAATAGTTGCATGTTAAGTCCTCACAAATACACTTTTCCTGCTAGAAACCTTATATCAGGTGTCCATGCTTCCTGCAGCATGTAGCACTGGGGGGAAGCAGAGGTGTTTTAACTCTTAATTTAGACTATAATTCTTAATTTAGACTGCATTACTTTTTTCTACAAGTTCCCACCATTGCCACTATTGCTACAAGGAAATACAAAGCCGTAATGCAAACACAGCACTAGATTTTATTAAGTGGTGGTGTGCTAAGTGACCTTGCTGATACTACTAAGAAACTATTGAAAAAGAAGGTGATTATGAGTAGAGTAATTTTAATTGCAATCAATTAATCAATTTAATTTTAATTTGTAAGTTAGCTTAGCAATATAGGAAGTTTGAAGAGGGGGGTAATTTGCAGTTGCTTAGATGTGAAGAGGGAAATTCATACAACTCGAGACACTTGGTGCTTTGATGTGAAGCAGTGACATTGAGCTCAGTGTTGAGCTCAACATTTTAGAACTTCACTTCTTCTAGACTAGTCCATGCAGATTGGTCTCTCTTAGGATAAAACCAACACATGGATCTGAGAGTAACATTGCCGTAGTTTGTGAATCGGCCAAGAGCATCTGACCAGACAAACAAGTAATTCATGTTCTGCATTCAGAAATCATTTGCGTCTTCCCACGGGGTGTGCTCCTGCAAGCTGCTTCCCCAGGCTCCATGGCTTTGGCAGGCTGAGCTGGGGTTGGAGCATGTATAATTTTTCAGTCCTGAATTCAGCGGGCTTGGAGGCCCCGCGGGCGAGGATGCTGGGGCTGAGGTTGGCCCTGGGGACTCGGCTTTTCCCAGGAGTCAGATGACGTTACATCCATGTCATCCTTGAGAGAGGGACCGAATAGATCACCTCCTTGTCTTGAGTTGTGCGATTACTTCTGGCTGTGCACAAAGAGAGAAAACTAATTGATTTGATGAATATATTGAGATTCCATTTAGGTCACTTGGTATTCATCTTGTGTAGCCAACTGATCGCCCTTCCCTTACCGTCTCAGCTGCTTCGCTGGTGTCTTTGAGTCTATCAGTTAATTGATGGTCTTCCACCAGAGCAAGGCACTGGGTTTAGACATCTCTGAGTTCAGGACCAAAGCTCTGCAGGTTGATGTTCATGAGTAAGGAGTAGACTGGGATTATCCAAAGCTCTTCTCAATGAGGGCAAAGACCTGTTAGGCATATCAGTCTGTCTTTCTGAAACACTAGAGCTGAAGAAAAGGGAACGTGCTTGAAAAATCAGAATAATTTTATCCCTGAAATGTGAAAAAGATCAGCTTGCATCTAAGCTGGGCAAAGGGAGTGAGTGGTTTCCCCTCACACCACTGTTCCTTGCATGCAGTGTATTAATATGTACAATTAAATAGCCTGTATTCACTATACAGAATTCTCAAAGCCACATGTGACTCATCGGCTTGAATCTAAAACCTTTTTGCCTTTCATTTCTAAAAACCACTACTGTATTTTCCAGAAAAGGGGCTACATCAATATGACAACTTCCAGTCAGCTGTGGCATGTATATGTTTCTTCTTTTAAGAGCCAGGTGATGGCACAGTTAGGAAAGTCGTGTTGCTGGTGGGTCGGTTGGTGTTGGTATATCTAAAGCAACCCTCTTTAACCCAGTTTGTGCACTGTAACTTTCATTGATCAGAAAGTCACTGAAGGTGCTAAGCTGGCAGAATTACGATGCAGTTTTAGTGCAGCTGTTATCTGGAAGCCTGCAATAGAAGTTCCCTGTTTCCAAGCAATGCAGGGTGCGGATGCAGTAATATTTTGATACGAACTTGTCTTCATAACTTCAGCCTGACTTGTTAGGTTAGAATGGCAGTTTGGGCTTTTTCTTTCAGGGATTTCTTTGCTGGGGCGTGCAGGGAAGTGAAGGAAGACAGAGTTTGCTCCAAAAAGAAGGGCATGAACAAGAAAACCCATCTTAGAAACACCAGTGAAAGACCATTTCTCATGGAATGCTTTATGTTAGAGAAGCCTTCTGTGCCTTAATGCAGAAAGTATCCAGGCATATATACTATATAAAAAATAGACGCAGCTAGATGTTTGGTGCTTTCTTAGTGTAAAAATAGCTACCAAAATTACTAATCAGCTTTCTGATTATTCTCATTTCCGCCCTCCCCCCTTTACAATTGGGTTTTCTGTGCTCTAAGCAAGCAACTTTTGGCACATAAGTCGCAGTCTTGCAAGAGGTAAAAGAATGCTCCTAGGATAAGAAATGTAGCAAAAAATGGGTTAAATGGCAAAAAGAGGGATTAAAAAGAGAAGTTGAACTCTAGGCATAGCTAGGCACTCGGATAGATTATTTGGCTTGCTTTCTAAAAACCTCCATAGCTGGAGATTGCACAACCTTCTCAGCAGGAGTGATTCGGTCCTGCCTTGGAGCATAGGCAAGATCAAAGATGACCTGTGGCAGCACATTCCCGAATTTTCTTTTGCTTGGACTTCTAGGATATTTGGACATGTTTAGATAGAATAATTTAACCAAGTGGAACATCAGCCTTTTCAGGCATTGCCTGCCCAATGTTCCGGCTTCAAGACAAGCTGTTAAAATACCTCAACAGGTAAAGGACCGTTGCTGTCCCGTTAACGGGATATTGTCTGCTGAGTTTTGGTAGGAATTCATCTGCTCCTTAGAACTGTCAAGCTCTGAGGAACCGGCACACCAGCAGGACAGGCTCAGATCTCTCTATTTGCTTTGCATTCATCTTCAGAATAAAAAGATCCTTAGGACACCGTTTAGCTCAGCATCTGGGCTATATTAAATAGGAAGATGACAAATGTGGGGAGGAGGGGGTATGCTATTGCTTCTTCCTGTTCTGTTACAAACTATAGTTTAGACTTCTTTCTTTTTAGAGAGGTTGTTTCTAGTTTGGGGGTGTTTTTTCCCACTGCAGAAATCTCAGGGTAAAGGAATATATTTTTTTCCCATGTTCAGGTGAGCGCTGAGATGTTTTCTGTCTCACAGCAGCAATTTCAAGACAGTTAAAAAATTGCTCAGTGGTTTTCATGTCGAATTTGAGCTTATCGGGTCTTTAAATATCTGTAGTTCAGTGACTTGAAAAGTGTTTTGTTGTCTACAAGAATTGTCTTCTGTCTTCCTAAATGCTTGGTTGCAAAACATTTCTACTTTGCGGAAGGCAGCACCTAGAAATGTCTGCTTCTGTAACCATGCATGATAACTTTCTTGGCTATTTATTAAATATAAATTCCTCTAAAACTACCCCTATCAAAGGATATAGGTTCAATAGGCAATAGAGCCTCCCTGTGCAGTATATACTACTTGCTACACATGTCCCTGTCCATGTATCTGCAGGAAGGGGAGAAGTGTGCAAGGAATAAATTACCATTTTCCAAGGATCCTACTTATGTCCGGGTGTTTTGCCCATGCAAGCAGCTGGGGTGTCCCATGCACAGTGGAGAGCTTAGGGACATTTTAGACATGCAGGTCACAGGTGGCTGGGCCCCCCCATCACAGCAACCTCTTCCTTCACCCCATTTGCTTACTGGCAGGGACAGCGTGTCCCTAACACAACATGCATGTGTGGGAGGGGAGTTAGTAGGCTTGAGCAAACAGCATTACTCATAAGGGTGATGACTGTGGCAGAGAGGTAGAACTTAGTAGACAAGGGGTATGTCGGCATCCTTGGCACCCTTGTATGCCCTGCATATGCCATGACACGTACATGCTCCTCCTCACTGTAGTCAGTGCTAAGCTATGGCTGTGCTAATTGCTTTTTGGCAAAGAGCCAGGCAGAAACATCTTTTTTATGTGCTGCTTTAGGTATTACTCGGAAGAGCCCGCGGACACCACTCTCAGATCTCCAGGGAGTCAATACCATCAACGAGAGGACCCAGCGGTAAGCCTCTTGCTTTTATGTTGGCACAGCAAGGAAATCTGGGATAGGAGAGCACTGTCTGTTGTTATCAATGATTGTATTAATGTTTCTCCCAGCTTGCTTGTTGATTTTGTCTTCTCTTTGTTCCTTCTCTGCTATGTGATCATATCTAAATATCTTTCCTGACTAAACAGCAGGCAGGGAAAGCAACTTTCCTGCATCAAAAAGCAGCACTTGTAGTTGGTGTGGCGTATGAGGTGGTAAGAAGCTTGCAAAAAAAAAAAAGAATGTGCCAATATCAAGGAAATAAAAATGTACCGAGGATTTTTCTGGTGCAAAAACCCCAGTGATGTGTTGTGGTACAAAACTGCATGCAAGTGGTGTGGAGGATCTGGGAGGTTATGAGGCTTGAGATCATACCCTGTTAAATGCTTGCTTGTTTTTATGGGAAAGAAGCATGTTAACTTCGCAAATGCTTTTACGGTTTTTATGTACAGGTTTAGTTTTTAATCATTCCTTGAAGGTTCTGGCCATTGAAACAACTACTTAATAAGATCTTTTTGCTTTAGAGTCAGGTCTACACTCTGAGATGCATCTATGCCTCTTCTGCAAAAAGTATTCCAAATCCATTTCAGAATTAAATTGCTTATGAAGAAAAATATCTTCATTTTAAAGGGGTATCTGGGCACTGATCCTCCTCCTTTTCTCCAGCTACTCTTATGTACTCCCTCTGCAGACCCCAGAAAGTCCAATTATCCAAATACCACCTCTAAAGGTGTATGGTGCCTCTCTGCTTCCCTCTGAGCAGATATGTGTGTGTGCTGGGGAAAGATATGATCGAGCATCCTCAGTTCTTTAAAATGATTGCTTGGAGCTGCAGACACCCAGGTGTAACTGCTTGGCTGCTCTGAGTTTCACAAGAAGTCTGCAACAAGTCAAGAGGAGCCTGAGACTGTCTCCTGAAACATGTCCATCAAATGCCCTGTAATGGTCCTGGCATCTCACTGTGCTTCCCTTCCACCCAAAATAAAATATCCTCCAAATATATTATAAACCCTCATTTTTTACTGGCTTTAATGTCAAATGGCCAAGACAGAAATCAGATAAATGTTGTTCCTTTTTTTTCTAGGGGAACAGAAGTGGCTTTTATTGTCTGGCTTTGTTTACCACATGCCCTCTTGAGTGCTATCAAGACTAGAATATCCCTCCTGCCCTGAAGGTCCTCCCTTTGAGAGTGGTGGTGCCACCCTGCTGAAGGAAAATTGTATAAAATTCCATAAAATTGTTGGATCAAATTAATAAATTTGTGTCAGTTCTCGAGTCTGGGCAGAAATCCAGCTTGTGCAAGCAATCTCACCCTATCATGGGAAGGTGATGCAACCATGGTTGTCCTCACGCATCAGTATTTCCCACCTGTCCTTTTCTTTCCCCTAGTGCTGTAGCTGCTACAGCTTTAATCTGTTGGGTTACGACGGTAGTAGGTACATGGTAACATCTAAGGGAGAGAAGGTTGGTGTCTCCAGAGGTGACGTTCACTGTTTCTAGCATCTCTGGTTGCGCAGGTTTCCCTGAATGTGATGTAATGTGAAACTTTGTCCATGTGGAGATCTTCATGTGTAGATAAGAGAAGTTCTGTAGTTTCTCTAGCAAGGCTTCAAATCTGATGTTGGTGTATGAAGAACATCTGTGAAGTGGGATGGCGCTTTTCCTGACTGTCCAAGTCCAGTTTTGGAGGCACATCAGTGCAGGAGCTCAGGCTGCCAGCATTTTCATAGCCTAAAACATTTCAGTTATCTCAGTGAGGGGCCGTTGTAAAGGCAGGAAAACTCCTCCTGTCCCAGACAACTAGGGGGATGTAGTTATTTACTGTGCAGTTCAGTCTGTGGTCAGCTCTATTTATTTGGCTTAACCCAAACCAGCATAGCAGACAAGGTGCCTTAAACAGCTGGGATCAAGGGCAGCAGCTACTGTGTCTTCCTTCATCATCCTCAGCAGTTGTATCCTAACAGGGTCAGGACAGACAGTTTATTCCTTTTACTGATGTATTTGCAGAAAATATACTTTTGAAGCTGTCCTAATTCCCATGCTCCTCCTGGTGTGTCCTCAGTAGCATGGTCAATGATCTTTGATTCTCTTGGACATCATTGGTGATGGGTCCCCCAGATGTCATCCGTGCCCCTTCCTTCTGAGAGCATAAACCGGACCTCTCATAACATCTCTAAAACCCAGCCTGCATTTTCAGAGTAGGCAGGGGATTTTGATACCTTTCATTGTGGATTAATTTGACCTGAAGAATCATGTCACACTTGATAAATGTTGGTATTTCAGTTAAATTGCGCTTGTTGAGCAAGAAGGGGTAAATACAGGGGTGAAGGTAACACATGTAGAAGAGAGATTGACTTTAACAGCTTTCCAGCAGATAGGCGATTTACGGAGCTAAATTAAACAGGAATTTGCTTTCAAAGCCATCTCATGATCATGCGGTTGCTGATAAGTCTGCGTTGTACATCCAACCCACAGGATAGCCTGGGGCTTGCTTCTAAAAGCAGATTTGAGTTATGACATCATGCAGGAAGTCATTGCGGAGGCTTTAGTGAGCCAGGCGCTCTCCTCTGATCTCAGAAGAGAGTGGACGGGTGGTTTGCACATGCTGGCGGGGGCGGGACCAGGCTTCAGCAGGGCGTTGGGAAGCCAGCGTGCCTTGGAAGCTCCTTCACTGGCCGTCGAGTAATGAAAGCCATGCCATCGCTAACCAAAACCACTCGAGCGTCTGTTTTCCTGCTGGTTTATGTTCATTGATGAAACCGGTTTATGTGCAGTGATGTCTAAGGGGCATGCAGGAAAGCAGGTGTTGATCAGACTGTCTTGAAACAGTTGCTTGGGCTTGGTTAGATGATTGACCTCCCAAATACAAGAAAGGCTACGTCGATTGCCATGTGTGCCATCCTAAAGTGTCCATAATATACAGGGCTCTTAGTGTATGTCTTTTTCTTTCTTTTTTTCTTCCCCAAAGCCACCTGGATATTTCTAAGTTTTTCTATTCCTTGTTGTCTTGTTGAGAGTCCATATATCCACAGCCGGTCTCAAGCCTGAGAGTGCGTTGAGGTCAGCCACGATTAATGATGGGTTGTAGATTCCAAAAGTGGCCATTGAGGTTCAGTGGTACCCGTCAACTGGTGATTTTTGTTTTCCTCCTGCAAATAGGAGGTTTGTGATGGATGGGACCTTAGCTGTAAAGAGACAGAAGGTGGATGGGGGAGATCACCTGGATACTAACGCTTCTCGCTGGCCTTCCTTTAATTGAACAGGCTGCTTAAAAAAAGCAGGTCCTGGAGCGCTCAGCCAGGGGTTTACTTTGCTGTGATTCATCCTTTCTTTTAATAGTGTTACATGTGAAAATACTGATTTCCTGGGGCTAGGAAGGAATTTGGAAAGTGCTGCAGCGAGACAGCAAGGTGACTTGCACTCCAGCATCATGTTGCTCCAAGGCTGGCTCCAGGCTTTGAGCTGGCTGAAAGAACAGATTTACAGGCTTTATTTTTTAATTTCCATGTGGCATTTGATATTTTCCCTTCTTTCAAATCCAGACTTTAAGGCTAAGGGCTGCCTTGTTACTAGACCTCAGAAGTGACCAGTGCCGGGGCCCCCATTTAAACTACCATGTCTTTCAGCATCAGAAGACTGGTGCTGCGTTGAGTCTCCTCCTGTGCCTTTTCCTCCTGTCTGAGACAGCTTGGGGGGCAGGTTGCAGACCCCACATCCTTCCTTAGACCATCTTTATTTCATATGATGGTTTATACAAGGCTGACAAAGAATTTAAAAAGAATAGAAAAAAAACCAAAAACCAACCCACAAACAAAGAAAAAAAACCCAAAAATCCCACCACCAAACCCAAAGTATTGCAGCTGGGTGCAGCCCAGGAGAGGCTTTGCATAACCCCAGACACCATAGGAAGGCTCCTCAACTCTGGAAATTATTTTCCCTGATGTGGAGTTCTGTTGAGTACCCATTTCCTTCCTCCAAGAGAGGATTTTGGTTCCTCTCGCCATTCCCTTCAGTCCTTCTGCAGCCAGGCGAGCATTTTGGGACACCAAAGGAGCTCTGCTCCATGGCAGAGCGGACAAAATTTGGCAAGTGATTTGTGATCAGGGCCCCAGTGAGTGTTTCTGGGCCAACCCATCGGTGCAGCTGGGGCTGGCATCCTTCATTTGCAGCAAATGATTAGTCTATCGCAAATGATACTTGCTTTTTCTTTTCCTAATGAAACGATCGCATGAATTGAAAAGATAAAGTCAGCACCAGCATCATCTAAAGTAGTGATTCTGTTAATGATGGCAAGGCTGATGGCAGGGGTTATAGTCTTGTATCCTTCGGATCACTGAGGTATCCGTAGACCCGAGCCTTCTGTCTGGGAGAGCTGGAAGCTGTTGTTCTCCTGCTGCTAGTTTGATCCTTTTATGAATATTTGATTTTTGAAAGGTGCTTAGGTAGCCGAATGTTTCACGTGGTGTCTGGTGTCATGAGCTCATCCCATAGGAGCGAATGAATGCTGAAAAGAATAAAGCGGCAACTCTCATTTTCCACTGATGGATTATTTTATTATCTTTTTTTTTTTGGTCATAGAACCAGGGGGGATTTATATCTTCCTGACACTGTGTGGTGTTTGGTGTTGCAGTGATGCCTATGCGGTTGGCTGGAATGGCCGGATGGGGATGCGGCACAGCAGGCTTGCCAGCCCTGGCACCTTCCTAGACAAAGATGGGATATTCGTCAATGCGACCAACAGCAAGTTGCTGGAGAGGGCCCACGGCATCCTCATGTCAGTACAAAAGGAGGGGATTTTGGCTTTATTCCTGGAGCTTAATGAGCAGCATGGGTAGTTAAAGGAATGTAAATAGCCAGAATATAAAAATATCAGGGTTTCAAGTAGACTTGGAGACATTTCACGGTTGGGTCAAAGCAACCCTGGTGTGTTTTACAGACCTGATTTATTTAACTCTTATCATCTATTTGTAATGACAGACGCGGGGAAGAGAAAGAAAGAATGAATCTACTGGTCAAACCAGTCTCAAGATACGACAGTGATGTAATGCAGTCACATTTTTTAACATAATATCAAAGTTTCCATTACAAATTAGGTGGGGAAACAATGTTGATGATTCACACTGCAGCCTCATCAGAAGGTTCAGAGATCATCGCCAGGGTGGCTGGAGTTCACACGGGGTATGAGAAAGCAGGAGGGTGGTCAGTCGTTTCACGATGACGCTCCCTAGCTTTACCCAAATTACCGGCATCCCCATCATTTCCAGTGTAAGGATTCCCTTTAATTGGATACCTTCCTCTCAAACCTGTGCCACTACATTTGTAAAACTAGTTTGTAGCATGAAAAGCAGCCTAGTTTCAGTGCAGCTTATAGGAAGCAGCTGCTAAAGGGGACTTGGAAGGGCTTGTTTCGTAAACTCCTCCATCCTGCCATTGCATGTATAGATTAACCTGAGCCATTTATTATCTCCCCAGGCGAAATAAGAACTTCAAAGCCAAACCAAATCTCCCAAAGGTGAGCGTGAAGCAGCATTTTTACTTTGCTGGTTGGTCCATGGGTTAAGGCTGTAGGTACAGTGATGAGATACTGACGGGTATGAGGAAGATCGCTTGTGTCTACATCAAGAGCTTTGTCAACGCAGCTGTGTTCAGAGCTCTTTAATCTACGTAAAACCAAAGGATTTCAGCCCTGTTTTGTTCTGGAAGACTGTTGCATGAGCACTTGAATCCTCCTTCTTGGACCTGCTGTGTCTCCTTTTCTCTTCCTCCTGGGAAGGAGTACATAGGTGCTGGCAAAATCTGATAATCAAATATCTAAACTAAAATGAGCGCGTAGGTTATGCAGGAGGGCTGGTACCTGATAGACAACAGGCTTGTCTGATACTCAGTTTCCCTCGTTCTTGGCTGCATTTACTATATTTTAAGAGATGCCAAGAGATCTGTTGTATCTAGAACAATGCTTGTCGTGGTCTTGCTGGTGCTGTGTCAGTGGTCAGAGCGGAGGACCAGGAGGAGCAAACTTCAGGTTTACTGCGTGCACATTGCACCCGGAGAGGCACAGATACAGTTAATCAATGTACTGCTCATTAACAGTGAATTGTTTGTCTGCAGCCTTTAGTGGGTGGGAGAGCCAAATTTCCTGTGGTCAAAGATGCCCTTGGCAAGTCCTCAGAGGAGCTTGGGAGGAACGTGACGTGGGGGATCTGGCTCTGGCTAAATAGAGCAGAGCTACATTTCAAGCCATCCCTCGGTGTTTCCCATTAAGATTAAGTAGGGTGGTCACCTGTGAAAGCCCTGCAGAGGGTATAAAGAGGGACAGAGCAGACAGCATGGCGATAAGATCTAGTTATTCTTGTATTTATCAAGAACAAGTGGAGTCTCTCTTTTTCCACAGCACATGCTGGACGTGAAGTCCCTCAAGCACCTAACCAACTTGACGCTGCATGACCGCATTACCAAATCTCTCCTTCATCTCCATAAGAAGAAAAAACCACCCAGCATCAGTGCCCAGTTCCAGGTAATCCTTCGCCTTTGATACAGAGAGGTGAATTAAAAGCAAATACCTGCTCTGGGTCCCCAGGGTGCCTAGGAGGACATTTTCAGGCCCAGTCCTGTCCCATCCTCACCACCTTTTAGGACATTAATTCAGTTGAGGATGTGGTTTCGTTAGGCTGGGAGACATCTTGCAGGTGTGTAAATGGAGAGAAACAAGAGCGGTCGTGGGGGATGATGGGGTCGAGCAAGATGGGGCGTGAAGATGAGCTGCAGAGCAGCGATGTTGGTGCATCCCTGTCCTTTGGTACCACACTTTCCAAACTATCGCATCGTGGCACTTTCTCTGCCCCATCCAGAAACCACAGAAACCCAAAATGACATTTTTCCAGTCTTTTTACTTGCATTCAGCATCTGAAATTGAATCTGTTTTTAAGCCAGCCAGAGTGTGAATTTTAATAGGGGTGGAAAGGTCAAAATATTGCTGCATTCTCTCCGGGCAGGCAGAAGAATTCAAAGGAGGGATCGATACAGCGTTTGTTGTGTTGTGGGTGCTGTGCGCCAGCCAGCCGTCCCTAGGAATAGCTGCAGCGAAAATAATCCCCCAGTATGTGCATCAGGGCCTGGAAACTGCTACAAGACACATGCACAGGCAGGTGGTAATATTAGAAAGCAGCTTTTCAGTTAAACATTGGTTTCTAAGCAAGTCTGGCTTGGTTTTGACTTGCAATTTTGGTTTGGTTTTTCTGTTTTTGAGATGTGGGTCATTTTTAGAAAGTCTCCATGTGTAGAACTGGGTAAGATTAAGTAATTAAATACATACAGGCACACACACACATATAGAAGTCTATGTATCTATAATGTGTGGAATACACATCTGTGCGTGCGTGTGTGCGTACATATATATATGTAAAGCTTAGTCTAGTCTAATGGTACGCTGGTTAAAATACACTTCTGCAGAGTTTAATTCATACAGTACCACAGGGGGTTGAAACAGGGATGTCTTGGAGTGAAATGCCTTCCTGAAACCTATTCGTCCTTCAAACAAAACCCTGAAAAGCTTCAGGGTGTGTGATTGAGATTTTTTTTTATATTTTTACAGTGCATACAAATAAAAGAACACTCAGTGCCGTGAAGATTTCCTCCCTGCCCCTGTGCAGCAAAGCAGATCATTCAAATACCCTTCTTACGCTTTCTGATGTTCCCCAGCAATGACTTGACGATGTAGAAGCTGTGCCTACTACACAACCTTTTTTTCTTTAAAAGGATAAAAACATATTTAAGTTGAAGGCAGCTCTGGTGTGACTGCCTGCGTCTCCTCTTAGACAAATGCCGAGCACTCCAGCCCTGATTTCATTTAACACTTGTGAGAGAGAAGCATTTTCTTGAGAGAGCAGCCTGGTGCAAACCAGTGAGATCACTTTTTTATCAAGAGCAGGCTAATAAAATTGCTGTGCATGGAACTGGGTCACAGGCAGAAAATACAAATGTTTCTTATCATGGGGTTTGGGTGGGTTGGGTTTTTTTTGCTGATAAATGCTGCCTTGGGCTAATGCCTGAACATGGGGCTTGCAGCTGCTCTGTCTCCAATTGATTTTAACTATACCTATACTTACGGTAATCTATAGGTGAAATAGGTGTATTAGAGGATGCTGTAGGAGCAGTGACGGCTTTCACAGTTGAAAACTAGACTGCTGGTACCTAAACTGCAGCACGGCAATTTATAGCCTACGCTTCTATCCTGCATGCAGGATGCTGCCCTGTCTAGCAAGGGGTGATGCTGAAACGATTCATCACGCCCTGAAAGACCAAATACAGGTGGTGAAAGAGCGGGTGGCTGAAAAGTTTTGCAGGCAGAGAAACAAAGGAGCAGGGTACAGGGTTAATCCAGGGACCTCGCGTGTCCTTTACAGATTCCCGATGATCAGAGCTTGCGCCAGATGGCAGAGGGTGCCTGAACCATCTGCCGTGTGCAGGATGTCGCTGGCTCCTGATGAAATGGAAATCCCCCCTGCTACGGGGCTGGCGGTCACAGTATGATCCAGTTTTCACAATTGCCAATGCCGGGAGTGCTTTGCTTGCCGGGCTTGCAGCAGGACTCTTTGGCAAAGGGGTTGCATCCCATGTGTACCCCCCTTCCCTCCCACCAGCCCGGTGTGGATCACAGTGGGATGCTGCAGCATCATAGCTGATTGATATCTCCTCATAGGCATTTGTTTTTTTTTTTTTTTTTGTAAAAAGTGATTTCAGTCTACTTTTAAGAAAACCAGGAGTGTGCCAGTGGAGACCTGCTGTGTTGTGGCATTCCCACTGCTCCCTGGGATGGGAACAACAGGCACATTTGCATGCAGTTAATATACACACAATGCAGCTGCATCACACATGCATGGGATCCATCCCTTACTCTTCCCAGATCCTGGATGTATATAAATTTTTCTAAACATGAAAGGCATCCCATAAAAATGTCTTTAAAATGATCAGGAGTAGAAAAGGCTTCCTGCAAGCAGATCTGTAGGCAAAATACTTCTTTCTAATATCACGCCATTTTATTAACATACATATTCAAAAATTTATAACTCTGCTTATAGTAAATATGCAACAGAATATCTTTTACACAGCTGAGTTTTAAACACTGTTAAAAGCAGGAGTAATCAGCTCTGGAGTACGTTACTAATACCATGTCAGTAATGTGCTCGGCAATTAGAGATATTAAAAGTATTTATAGGGCACAGTGAAAAAAATGCAGTCAAGGAGCCTGGCCAGCCGCAGACTGACTCAGCATGCTCTCATTTTCAGTATGTTTTTATTCAAAGAGCTTGTGCTTCATCACAGAGGAGTCAAAGATTTGCAAGGTGGAGGAATAACTCTGGTTGACGTCCTGCTGGAGCAGTTGGGTTTAGCAATGATGCCAATATAAATTCATTTTTATGGGCTAGACTTTTAATGATGATGCAGAAATAAGGGGAAATATAAAATAGGAACCTGGATAACCCTCAGTTCTCAGTGATCACAATTGTGCATTTCAGCAGAGGAATACGGCCAGGAATATGCCTGCATTGAAGTTACTCTCCTCTAAAAACAACCTATGAAGTGTTTAGGATTCACAGGCTTCAAAAATTATTGCAAATTCCAGATTGCAGATCACTGCGAATTCCAGATCTCCCCCTTGCAACACTGTCATTAAGAAAATTCATTTTTAGAGCAGCAATAAATGCTGCATGGACTCACTTTTGATAAATTAAAATTTTATTTATATTTTAAAAACCATCAGTGATTATTTGGTGCAAGGTGTGACTCCTTGTCTTGGGGCTCCCACTCAGGTCTAGAAGAGGCTTGTTGCAGAGCAGGGTGTGACTTTGGGCTCCAGTGGCCAGTCTCAAAAGGTCGAACCAGGGATCTCAAAATACAGCCCAGCATTATATTTCTCTCTAGCTAATTTGTTGGATGCAAAGACAAAACCAGGCAAGTTGCTTGGGCTGAAACACTCATTTTAGGGAACAATTTCCCATATGCCTGGTTTACTCGTCATTTATTCCAATTTTTATGTTTTCTGATTTAAGCCCGTGGATTTTCATTATTCATTGTGGTCTCTTCTCCATTTCCCAACTGAAGAAGTCTTCTCTGTTGCAGGCATCGCTCAACAAGCTGATGGAGACCCTTGGCCAAGCAGAACCTTATTTTGTAAAGTGCATTCGATCCAATGCTGAAAAGGTAAATGCCGTCCTGTGGAAGTGGTCCTGCTAAAAATAATCTTTGAAATACTTTGTAAATTTTTGCAGGGAGTTAAAAAGAAAAGAAAGCCCCAAATCAAGTTGGATTTAGAAGATACTTGTATATGAGCAATGGGAAGCATGGACGTTATCCCTTGGGGGTTGCTCTTGATAAACTGCACTGGCTCTTCTTGTAATTGTAGAAACATGTAGATGAAAAATGTAAGAGTTGAATTTGTATGAAAAATATATTGGTTTTAATAAATGAATTTGACTCCTTTGAAGCTCCTGCTATCTGTAATAGAGATTTACAGAGCTGTGAATTTACTTGTGCTGTTACTAAGCCCTAAAGCTTCTTTAAAGTAAAAGTTTCTACAGGTAAAAGCAGATACTTTTAGAATAAGCTACGTTATTCAAACTGACTCAGTGATGCGTCATATTTCTTGAATTTGACTTTAAGCATTTGTCTCGTGGGCTAAGGACCCTCAGTTTAGAATAAAGGTTTAAGTACTGAAGCTTTCTTGTGGGTTAATCTTTCAGAGTTTTACCCAGATATTTAAAGATGAAGCTTTATGCCTAGGAGATTATTTAGTTGCTCACAATCTTACCCATTAGCTGTGCCCTTGGGAGGTCTTACTCAGTTTGGGGGCTCCAGAAAAACTTCTTTATAGCTTTTTATATCTAGTTAGCTGTTTGAAAGTCCATCTGATGGCTGCTTGGAAGCAAACAGGATTCAACCCTGGTGGGATTAGTACAGTTCCTGGGGACCTGTGTTCCCTCCCTCCCCTAGCATTGTTGCCAACGTGCGTGTTGTGCAGATGTATTACATCTGCTGAATCCATTTACCCATCCATGCACTGAAGAGCTTCAGTTAAAGGAAATATTTGCTCATTGTTGGCCTGTTCTTCCCCTTCCAGCTGCCCCTGCGGTTCAACGACAGCCTGGTGCTCAGGCAGCTGCGGTACACAGGGATGCTGGAGACCGTTCGCATTCGCCAGTCAGGATACAGCTGCAAATACTCCTTCCAGGTTAGAGTAAAACATTTTCCATCTTTCACCACCTTTAACATTGTTATCAGAGTTGTCTGAATGTTGCTAGCTCGATTTTTTAACAAGGTAAAGAATTTGTAACTCACACAAGGCAGTGGACGTAATGAGCTGAAGTCTGGCATGGAGCGGTCCTCTGCTGCACTGCTCATTTCTAGCAGGCTGGTCTAGGTGAAGGCTACAAACCCCTCTGCAGATCAGGTCATGGTTTTTGAACAAAAGCAGTACTTTTTTTTAAACACAGACTTCTTTTTTGCAAGAAAAGGTATCCAATTTGTGTGTGCTCTTCTGCCTGTGTTTTGGAATCACCTGGGAATGGCGTTCACCCCGCTGTGTTGGTGCTAGCTGCGTCCCATCAGGAGGGTGACTGGCATCCTCTAAACCACTCAGGAGTTATCCAGCTTTTCCTGTTTTCTTCTTTTCCGTCTGTTTGCCAGGTTTCGCACACATGTCAGTCCTTTTATGCTATGTTGGTGCCGATTTGTTTCCTGCTGGCAGCTGCTTTGGGCCAGATGTCGTGTCCTGCGCAACAGCTGTTTAGAAAAGGAAAACAGCTCAATTTATTTTTTTTTTTTTTTTTTTGCTGTGAGCATGGATCCCAACCTTACTTGGTGGATCTCTCCTCTCATCTCTCCTCCACTCTTTGAGTCCTCACAGCAGTAACCGATGGAGCACCTCAGAGATGCTTTGAAGATGCTGGTAACCCCCTTCCTTAGCATCCCTTTCTGAGGATTTGAAGCATTTTTTGCTCAAGATGACCCCATAGGTTCTGCAGAGCCTCTCCTCCCACACTGAAAGACGTTTGAACATTGCTTGTTCCCTGCTTTGATGTGTTTCCCATCAGACCACAAATGGTGGACAAAACTTGGTGTTCCTCAGGCCGTAAAATGCTATCTGTCCTTCTGCTCACTCCATAGATCCCATTTCATGTGGAGCAAATCCATTCTTCAGGGAAGAAAGGGACCCAGTAGGACCCATCTAACCAAATCTTGATGTTTCTGTATTTTTTCTTTCTCAGGATTTTGTGAACCATTTCCATGTCCTTCTGCCACAAGGAATCAGCCCATCTAAGCACAATATCCATGATTTCTTCCGGAAAATAAAACTTGATCCAGATAATTACCAAGTTGGAAGAACCATGGTAAATGTTTATCCTCAGCTCAGACTTTCAGATACAGATATAACATTCACTTGCATTTCTGTAATGATAAATTCACATCTTTATATATGTTTTTAATTAATGAAACTATTTTTTTTCTGTTTGCCAGAAGTTAATGGCTTAAACGAAGCTTTGAATATTGCTAACACAAAATAGTAAGGAACATCATTGTTTTGTGTTAAACAAGCCCCAGGTCTAGTTGTAACAAGGCAGCCTTCAAAAAACTATGTCTGTGTGTAGACCCAGCTTGATACAATAGCTATTATTTTGCCTCCCCTGAAGGGAAAGCAGAGGCTCTGTAATTCAGAGCTTGGACAGTTGCAGGCTGTAGATGAAACTGCAGAAACCTGTTAGAGGTGGCTTAAGTAAAATCAGCTGCTGAACTTTCTTCTGGGCATCCAGGACACAGAAACCATAAGAATTAAATCGTTTGTCTTGTGGGTCTTGGAAGCTTTCCATGCTAGTGATTTTGGGGTTTTTTTGACCAGGTTTTCGTGAAGGAGCGGGAGCGGCAGCTTCTGCAGGACCTGCTCCATCAGGAGGTGCTGCGGCGCATCACACTGCTGCAGCGCTGGTTCCGCAGCATGCTCTGCAGGAGGCAGTTCCTGAGCTTAAGGCAAGCTGCAGTGATCATACAGGTAGGTGATGGTGCCTGATTTCATTGCAAATTACAATCCACGAATCCTGCAGATACAGCTGATGGGTAAAATCTGGTCCCCTCTCTGAAGAAGGAGCTTACAATCAGGATTTGACTCCTGGTGCCACAATAAGTTGGGAGCTGGGGAGACAGAGCTGGAGAGGTTGCATGGAGGTGGGTGCTCTCCCATCCCCATGCAACACCCGTTACAAGGAGCTACCTGCTGTCTTTGCAGAGATTTTGGCGTAGTTACCAGAGCCGAAAGCAAGGTGAACCATCCCCGGACCCTCTTGTCCTCAGCAAAGCCGCCCTCGTTCTCCAGACCCACTGGCGTGGCTTTGTGGAGAGGCGGAGGTTCCTGCAGATGCAGTTTGCAGCCCACCTCATCCAGAGCTGCTGGCGGGAGTACACCAAGCGGCGGCACGATGCAGCCACCAGCATCCAGGCAGCCTGGCGAGGACACCGTGCAAAGCAGTCATACACAGCCAGCAGAAGCAAAGTTGTCTGCTTGCAAGCAGTGTGCAGAGGATATTTAGCACGACAAAGGTAACGCCGTTGGCCTTGGTTAAAAAAAAAACATTTTCTGATGACGTTCATTGCGGAGGGAGGTCATTAATGCAAACTTGGGCACTGCTCAGACTACGGTGACTTACAGAGGATGGTGTCCCTTTGTAGGATCCCTGACCCTGTCCCGACCTGCCCTGATCCTTTGTTTGTCCGTGCTTTCTAACAAAGGAGTTTGTTTAGCTGTATGTCCTACTCTTAGAATAAGCAGCGCCTATTTCAGGTTGGAGCACGTAGGCAGTGGAAAGCTGAGGCCATAAATACTTGTGAGTTTTTTTTTCCCCTTGGCAGCAGCACCGGTTTAAGTAGCCTATTTTTAACTCAGATTGCCTCACCGATCTGGTTGCTGTGCTGTCTCGCAGGGACAGAAGGTATTGGAGCCAGCTGCTGCGAAGGGGAGAGGGTTTCCAGCCATGCGTTGGCTTGCTGGCCATGGGGCAGGTCTTGGTTCATTCTCTGGAGGCGCTGCCTGCAAGGTGTGGAGCACCTTGACATAAGGTGCAAGATTTGGGAGCTGCAAAGTGTTCTTTGGCACAGGGCGCGAGCCTCTGCTAGCTGTACCAGAGGCAGCCCAGGCAGGATGCTGAAGATGGAGAAGCCGAGGGGGTGCGATGGTTTAAGCTTTTCTGGCTCTGCCAGCTTACAGATGAGCTAGACCAGGGATGGAGGCTGGAGCTGCTGCCATCAGCACGAGGGGATGTTTCAGGTGCGTGGGGGTAGTCCATGAATAGGAGAGATGACATAAGAGGAGAACGCTGAAAACGAAACGTGCACTCTCATTGTTTTGCACCAGATGTGCAAAGTGGGCTGCTTGAGATGCTGATGGTGGCGAGGTGGTGATGGTGCTGGTGGTGATGAGATGCCACCAGTGCAGTGACTTGAAGGGACGTGAGTGGGCACGGGGCTACAATATGCTGGTTTTCTGCTTTTTTGCAGGTTTAGAGCTTTGAAAGAGCAGCAATTAAAAGAGATGCAGCTAGAGAACGGCCTGTCAGTTAGAGAAGAGGATGTACTGGAGGCAGATGCTGCTTTGAAAATTAAGGGCTCCGACCCATCTAAGTGGGAGGACGGCTCATTTGAAGAGCGAGTGAGAGCTATAGAGGAACATAAATCACTGATGGAGAATAATCGAGTAAATCACGTGGACCCACTGGATACTTCTGCGAATTTATTGTACAAAAGACATGAGAGAGCCAGTAGCCAGAGTGGGATGGACACCGAAGAGGAGGTCATTGTGAGAGAGAGACCGAAGTCGCTGGAGGATCTCAACCAGAAAAAGGTGGTTCGTGCAAAAAGAGAAAGCCGGAGGATGCGTGAACTGGAACAGGCAAAATTTAGCTTGGAGCTGCTCAAGGTCCGGTCCACTGGCGGGCTGTCACCTTCAGAAGAGCGGCGGTGGTCCACTGAGCTTGTATCTGAGGCACTTCATTCCCCTCAGGGAACCCCAGAGAGCGAAAGTTCTCAAGGGAGCTTTGAGATGTTAAGCTGTGAAGATACCCCAAGTAATAAACTCGTCCCCTTAGTTTCAGACGAGCAAGATGTGCAGTCATTTCCCACTGACTCTTTGCCTAGCAGTCCCCAGGCTCACCTGCACGAGAAGTCATTCTGTGCGGCAGATGTGAACAGCAATTTACCTGGTTGCAGAAGGATTCCTTCAGACTTGGAGCTCCCCGATAACCTCACTGTCAAGGAGCGCATGGTCTGTGACCCCCGGAACGTCATATACAAGGTGCATCCAAGAGAAACCTTCATTTCCAGCAACCTACCTACTTTCTATTTTCCACCACAAGACAGCGTGAAGGTGAAGCTGATGGAGAATAACCTGAGGAACAAAGCAGTGGAAAGAGAGGAGAGGACAGTTACATTCTCTGAGGTCAGGAAGGACTCTGAGCCAGACCAGGGCAGAGCCTTGGGAAGGGAGGAAGAGAAGCCCTCTACTAAGAGGGAGGAACGTGGGACAGTGACTGCGACACAGGCCCATTCTCCAGACTCTGTCATCAAGAGACTGGAAAAGCTCAATGTGGAGAAGGAGGAACGGCAAAAGCAGCTTCAGCTGCAAAATGAGAGGGAGATGATGGAGCAGATCCGTCAGCAGAAGGAAATTCTGGAGAGACAACGCAAAGCCTTCGAGCAGCAAGGGAGGGTGGAGGCTTTGCAGAGGGCTGAGCAGAGCAGAATGAAAGACCCTTCCCTCAAACCAACCAAAAAACCAGACAGCCGGCCTCAGTCAGTCCTCATCCTGCACCCCCAGAGCAGAGGGGAGCACAGCCCCACCACAGGTGGGACTCCAACCTCATCAGTGGATATTAAAGGTCTCACCGTTGGGACCAGGGGAAGCTCTCCAGCCCACAGTGCCCCCAAAGACAGACCTGTCAGCATGTTCACGGAACGAAGAGAGGGGCAATCAGGATCGGCACTGGAACCCCGGTGCCATTCCAGACCAGCTTTGGACCCCAGGGACCTCCCGGGCAGCCACTTCTCAAGGACAGAGCGCCTCCGGCAACCCCGAATGGCCAGCCAGGCCACTGAGGAGACGAGGGCAAGCACTATGTTCTTCACACCAAAAGACAATCCCTTTGGCCTCCAGTGAGTAAAAAGATGGTGGGCTTTCTCCGTAGGCTTTCTCCATAGGCTTTTTGTTCTGCTAGAGAGCATTTTATACAAACAATCCAGAATGTTGTTTCTGGAGACTGTACAAACCCCCTAGCAAAATTAAGATGGGTTTCATGATCTTCTAGCAATCAGCGGGCAGAGATCAGAGGAAAAGGAAAAAGAACTGGAAATACAATTTCTCAGTCTGTTATGTGGTGGACATTATGTGAGCCAGGGGAGATAATCATGGGCATTAACAGGTGAAGGGAGTTAACAGAAAGAGGGCGGACACTGCTTTTGTTAACCCCAGATGGGTGGTGATAGGAGTTTATTTCTCAAGGTAAAAGGTGAAGAAAAAATTCTTAGGATTTTGGGGTGGTCAGAGTAGAAATGACTAGATAAGGCAGAAAATTTCAGGATTTTTCTTCTTTACTGTATAGTTAACACAGCCAGCAAAGCCATTCAGACAGTCTTACCATTGCAAGTTAAAAAACAGCAACTGTCCAGAGAGTTTGGAATGCAAACACACTTTTGACAGCATATCACTTACAAGTATAATTACACATGTAATGGGCTTAGCAGTCATTCAGCTCTGCTGCATTGCTTAAATGATGGGCTGCTCCAGCACAGAGTGCAGAGACTGCAGCAAGATCTTGGGACATTTGATCCCACTCTTACTGTGTTGCTTAAGCTGCCTTGCCTAATTTTGGAGATGTTTTGGCCCATTTAGCCCAAAAAGAACATAACCCCCATCCAAATCCTGCTGCGCCCTTTCCAGGGCAAAAGCTACCAGTGCATGTTTGCTCTTGATAACTCAAGGTACCTCCAAGTGCAGTAGTCTTGCGGTTTGTGTGGTGTTGTGATAGGAGGAGATTCCCATTTAATTTGTGCAGGTTCTTTAACTAAGTCCCGACACAAGTGATGGGGAAAAGGGGCAGTCAACAAAGAAATAGCCCGTTGCTCCCCCCGCAGTAGAGCCAGCGGCATCCCTTGCACGTGGGCACATGCATGACGGTTTTATTCAGAAGCAATGGTAGAAAGAGTGAGCTGAGCAAAAAGCAACTTAAGTGAGTGTATTTTTTAATGGTGTGTTAGATGGAAAGCAAGAATGCTCTCCTACTGAACCAATTCGTATGAAAATCTGCAAGAGGTCTTGGAGAATTGGTCTGGAAGTGGGTATTTGAGAACAGTCTTCCCTTCAAAAAATTTCTTTCCATTTCTTTTCCTGGTTCATGCACAGAACAAGCAACGGGAAAAAAATATATTAAAATTTTCTGTATTTTACTACATGTTCTGCAACAGAACAATCACATTCAGGAGCCCAGAAGTGAAAAGGTACCATCCGTAACCACCACGATGGGTAGAGTTGGCAGGCAGAACTTTGTATCTTCTTATCCTTTGGTATTAACTCAAATCCTGAAGAATTCAAAGCAATTCCAAAACCCCATGACCTCAAACTTGCAATTTGGTGTTGATTGCTTGGGCTCTGCACTTGTATGCTCCTGCAAGCTGGGCTGGCATGGTGGGAAGGCTTTTAGGAGAAGATGAAACATCTGTGTTCTGTTGTGTTTCAGCAGAGAAGCAAATCATCAATGCCTTTCCAAGGGTGAACTAGCTAGGAAGCCATTTAAGATGCCGGGGTCTGGCAGAGGAGAGGTAAGTTGTGGCTTGCTTATTTTCTCTTTTAATTGAACAGGAGGGGAAAAAAAACCAAACTTATTTTGCCAGTTTTCCCCAAAAAGCTTCAAAGAAGGGAACTGTAAAGCACAAGGGCTGCTGGACATAGGGAAGGGGGATGTCACGGTACAGCAACCTTCACACCTTCTCTTAAAAATGAAAAGCCCCTGTAACATTAATTCATAGCAGCTCTGGAGGAAAAGGATCTTGTGGTCCTGATGGCAAACACTGTCCAACACAGTCTTGTCTTGGTTTGGTTTATGTTTGAGTAACATCCATAGCTGTCCATTTTCACTCTGCTGTCTTGGTTTTTGGTTTTCCTGGTCCTTTTTCTTTTTGCACTAGATATAATATTGTGTGCCCTCCATGGGGTGCAGTGCCGCCTAGAGATTTCTTAAGGCTGTACTTGAGCTACTCTATGATGCCAAGCATCGGTAGAATCCCTTTTTATTTTAAAAACCTTTTGTTTGTTTGTTTGTTTTATCATTTGGTCAAGCAGGTTCCCAGACCGACCCATAAAAAGAAAGCCCGCATGGCGCGGACGCGCTCCGATTTCTTGACTAGAGGTACTTTTGCTGATGGGGAGGGGGATACGGAGGAAGATGATTACGATGGCAGTTTTGAGTTCCTTCTCTCCTCTGACCAACCTCCTCATCCCGAGGCGGTGCCTGCAGCCCGGCTGGGGCAGGCCTGTTACAGTGACTCCGAAATGGTAATTTTTCCCAACGTGGTGGGGCACATGAAACAGGGGAGCAAGCGGAGCTGCGGGAGCCTTTCTTTGCTAACCTTAGCTGCACTGATCCCTCCACTGCTTCTTCTCCCGCTTCCAAGGATGCTGTAGATGGGTAAACTTGGCAAACACAGCAGAAATGGATGCAAAATGGGAAAATCATTTCTATTTCTTGACTGTGGGCAAATTTTCTGTCTTGATTTGATATCAGCTACAGTTTGAATAGCTTTCTGGGAGCATTGCAACTTGTATTGCACAGCTACCTTTTTTTTGTTTGTTTTTTTAACCTCAATAGCAAAGTCCACCTAGGATACTTTGGCTCTAAAAATTATCTACACACATCCATAGAAAAGCAACAGACAACAAAGAAAATTATATAAATCTTGCACCTCCTATTACTTCTGATTTTGTATCCTTAGCCACAGTATCCGATGATTATTCAGTCCTCAGTTATCGGAGCAATGCTGGCAGGCAGCATCTTAGAGAAAGCAAAAACATGTAAATTGGGCAATAAAAATACAGTGAGAGTGAAATAGTGGGTTTAAAAAAAAAAGAAAACAACAACAAGAAAACAACCTTAGTTAAGTGGTGTCCCTTCGCAGGTCCATGGGCTGCTGCACCGTGCTATGTGAGCCTGTGCTGCAGAGCATTTGCATCTCAGGCTTAATCTCCTGCCTGGATAAGCTGCTTTCAGAAGATCACAAACCGAGACATTTCAGGAGTGGAAGAGGCCAACAGCTTCGAACCCACTCTTTCTTTGGTTTTTTTTTTTTCCTGGCGTGGTGGAGATGTTCCCATAGAAGTGTGGATAAACACCAAGAATCGTCTCCTGCCATAAGAGCTCAGGTGGAGCGTTGAGTAGAGCTGCCTTGCTCCTCCGCTCCAGCTATGGTGCTGGATGTGAAGCTGAGTAGAAAACCAAAGAAAAGCATGAAAACCAGTCAGTGATTTATTTTGCACTACAGTGTTGCTGTGGGTCCAGCTAACATCTTGTGCAATCCGAAAATCTGCTTTTCCAAGAAAGGCAGATGGCCAAGGAGGCCTTTTCGTGACTTCTGTTAGCAGCTTTTATTATAAAGGATAAATTTTTCCCAGGATAATTTCCTCACTGGAGGAAGGCAGAGATTTACAAATTCCATGAATTTTTAAGGTTGTTCTTGATAAATTTCCAGGAGTTTTGAGCCAGAAATACTCAAAACCTCATTGAAAGACGTGGCTCTATGAACTGAGATTGCTTGGCTGCATCTTCATGCATCTCCCTGCTTGTAGATCGGGAAAGGGAGAGTTTTGTGTAAAATGTAGTATTTTACATAGCCTGGCGAAAGCCCTGGGCGAGGGGCTGTGCCATACCTGGAGTGCCATGCTGTGTTCCTGCAGGCTACCCTCTTACAAAGTATTAGGAGGTTTTTAGCCATAGAAATCTTTCCTGCTGGGATATGAAAGGTGCTGGGCTCGTGCTTGGCAAGCTCCATCCTTGGGAGGGCTCTGGCTCATTCCACTCTTTGGAAATGCTCCCTGGGACTCTGCTCACCTGGTTTAACAGCTCTCACTGCATGCCAGTAGTAGTAGGTGCCAGCTGTCTGTCATCTCTCCTTTTTCCCCTCTTCTCTGCTCTCTGTCACTAGCTCTAACTGGTGGTCAGCACTTTCATCCCTTGTGTGGTTGAATTCTGCTTTCTAACAAACGCTACCCATGAAGTCGTGTGCTCAGTGATATCCTCCGTCTATATGTCCTGATGTGTACAGTGTTTCCGTCTGTATTCTGTATTGCAGGTTTGGGACCAGCCCTTTGGCTTGTGCCTTTTCTGGGCCAGGATCACCACAAGTAGCAAAATTTAGGGAATGTTTATTCATATTTATTAGCAGAGCCTGGTGAGGTGTTGCAGATGATGGAGCAGCCTATGGTAGAGCAATGTCAGTGCATATTGGTTTGGGTACAAACTGATGTAGGTTGATGTCTGTGTAGACACATTCGTTGTGTCTTGTGATGTTCATGTGAAGATGGGTCAGGCAGCCACCATGTGCGGGGTGGTTTCCATGCTAGTGAATAGCTTATTCATACAGCTCTTGCCCCCAGCTACGACTTCCCAAAAAAGCCTCTTTTAATGTGCTGCTCAGCAGCCAAGGTCTGATGGATAGACAAAAGAGAGACCACGTGCGACCTTGTGAAGTCAAGCACGTGATGGCTCACCAGCTGCGCTGGCAGGAACCTGCCTGTTTTGCCCGTTGGGTTCTTGACCGTCAAGTCAATGATTGTGTATCACCAGCTGGTAAGCAGAGCTTCTCCAGAAACCGATGCTTCTGACCTAAGTCTGCAGTATCCCAGAGCAACAAAGACCAAAGGCATCTTCAGCCAGAGCTGAAACCCAAGGCGCACCAGTATATAAGGTGGCAGCTGAAGCTATGGTTGACTCCAAGGTGCCTTTAAGGCTAAAGGGCTTCCTGACGAGACCAAGCCTTCAGTGTTCTGGCTAGTGAATAGTCAAGGATTAACCTAACTTGTGGTGAGACAACTACAAGTGGGAGGAATAGTTCCCAGCTGTGGTCAGCACATGTTAATACTGCTCCTGTTTTGCACCTAAGCTTGAAGAGCTTTCCTGTGGCAGATAAATGGAAAGTCTTGGTTAGAGAAACCACACCAGAAATACCTTCTGAATACATCCTCCTTTGGCAGAGGCTCTTAGAGAGAGGGACCTGGATAACGAAGCAGTCATTTTGCTCCAGCCTCCATACTAAAGCTGCAAATTGACAAGCATCAGTCCAAGTATCTGTCACCAGCTGATCCCAAGCATGCCTGAAGAGCCAGCACTGAAAGAAGATCTCGTCCTAAGCCATTCAGAGGGAGCACTGCTTTAGGAAGCTCTTCAATGCAGCACGTAGCACTGCTGCCTGCTGGGACAAGTGGGTTGGCCATAGCTACGTCTTGCTAGCTTGTGGGGGCAGGGGTAAGATACAGGTCGCTCTTTCAGAGGAGAAATATTTAGTCCCCTCTCCAACCAGGGGACAACTCCAGACCCCCAGCTATTGGCATTTGCCCAGATGTGATGCTTTGTGGTGTTCCCTGGCCAGGGATTTTCTGGTGCAGAGGCTCATCTTAACATCTGAGAAGGTCTCCCATCCAGATGAGGACCTTCCTTTTCAGAGCTTCTTGGGGGAGTCCCTTAAACAGAAGGATCTTGTGCCAAAAATGCCTTTTAATCCTTACTTCAAAAAGCTGGAGAGGTTGCTGCGGTAGCAGAGGAAATGCTAAACAACAGTAGATCAAGAATTGGGGCAGAGCAAAGAGGTGGTGATAGAAATGGTAGAAAATCCTTCTTCCAGTTTTGTCTTAAAAGGTCATTACAGAAGTTTTTGACTCAGTCTTCTGCGTGAGCCAGGGGTTTCACTTGCTTTGCTGTACTCCAAAATCTGTATGCTAGGTCTGCTTGAGTAGTAGATATATATTTTTTTCCAAAAAAGTGTACGTGGTGTCCTATAGAGCAACCTCTGCATTGCTCCAGGGATCCCCTTAGTCTGCCTGCCAGGGTCAACAAATACCAATCTGCTTTAAATGGCTTTGAAACAGAAAAAGGAGTAAATTCCCCCACAAAAAAATACTTTAAAAAAACCAAAACAAAGCACTGAAAGTGATTAAAAGGTTGAAATTACTCAAGAACTAAACTATTATGAGGGTGAATATTTTAATAGGTAATTTTTAAAAGCAAGTAGTAAGTTTGGGCTGGATGGAAATCATTTTTATGGGGTTTGAGGTGTTTTTTTTCCCCAGTATCCATCCACAATTTATTGTGATCATCACCTAAATGTAAGAGTGACAGGATCAAGAAACCCTTTGATGGTTTTAGGCAGTTTCTTTCTTTCCCGGTGGCAATTTTGCCTTATGTGCTGCCACCTGCTGGCTGGTAGAGAGGTTAGTCCAGGCTTGAAAAATGAAACAGTGAAGACAAGTAAATGTCATAAATATGACTCCTCTGCAGCCCATGTTTTATATAATTTTATTGGAAGTATTTTTAATAGAAGAAAAAAATTGGTTAAAACCACAGCGTGTTCAGCAGAAACATTGAGGTGATGGGAAAGCCACAGGAGATATTTGACCGTCATCTCCCAAATCCTTTCCTACAACCTGGTTCCCTGCTTTCCTCATGCTGCAAATCTCCTCCAGGAGTTCAACCCCAAAATCACAGCTGCAACTGGAAAAAAAATATAAAAATTGCTGTTTTTTTTAAATACAACAAGACTATTTCTGGGCTATTTCATGGAATCCCAATAGGTTGAATTATTGCAAATTCACTTCACCCTTAAAAATGATCCCAGGGCATTTTAAGTGGTGGCAAAAGTGGAGATCCTTTGCATTAAAGCTGCAAAATCTTATTTCTGAAGGTTTCATTTCGACATGACCTTGGCGCAAAGACTTTGGTCTTCTTTTCTGTAAAGTCCTCAACAAGAGCTGGAGGAGGAAGCTCTGCTGGGACAGATCCATGTGACTGCAGGTTCCTTTGGTGCTACGAGCACCGCAGATGGCTTTGTGGCTAACACGGCTCTCCTGGGGTGGAGAGCTGGGCTGCCCTGACCCCGGCGTTGTGCAGGCTGGGTGACTGTGCCGGGTCAGAGGCCGCTGGCGCCGGCACACGGGCTGCTCCCCAGGGCTCAGCGCCGGGGCCGGTCCTGGTCCTGCTCAGCGTCTGTATCCAGGACCTGGGCGAGGGGGTCGGGTGCCCCTCGGTCAGTTCACAGATGACACCCAGCTGGGGGGGTCCACCTGCCCCAGGGCGGGGGGCTCTGCAGGGGGGGCTGGGCAGGCCGGG
>JAVJGI010000063.1:762029-779738 GCA_035590275.1 Ibycter americanus | reverse complement strand
CTTGGCAGCGCTGGGTTAATGGTTGGGCTTGATGATCTCAAAGGTCTTTTCCAACCTAAATGATTCTATGGTTCTATGAGGACCTGTGGCTTAGTGCACACTGATTTTCATCATTGGTTGCTCAAGGAGAAAGGAGGTTGGACCATGATCGTAGACTGTAGAGCTGGAGCAAGGGAAATGCCTTTCTTTTTTAGGAGTTGTTAAAATATTTCTCAGGTTGTAGCTGGCTCGACAGAACTGTAGGTTTTCACCTGTAGGCAGATAGAAATAAAAAAGTCACAGATGAAATATCTAATTGTTTGCTAGGAGAAAAAAAAATCAGCTGGCATCCCAAGAGCTGTCTCATTTTTAAACACTTCATGCTTGGAATCATTACAGACGGTGCAGCGATTCGCCTCTGGAGAAGGCCAAACGAAACTGCACAAAACCATGTCTCAGGGGGAGATCGGAAAGCTGGCAGCTGCACAGAAGAGCCTAACTCCAGATGGGAGGTAGGAAACATGGCTGAAGATGGGAAAGAAGTCCCTCCTGTGTCCTTACTCTCCATCACCTTGCTGAACCACCCCGCTCCTTTGGAGCTCCACCAGGCAAAGCCAGCCCATGAGTTACTTGTCCCAGCTTTCCTACGTGGCTGTGGACATGCCCAATTAGAAGAGGTGTCCTGCTCATTGCGATAAAGTTTTGACAACATGAGCTAGATGTCCCATCCTACACCACCCAATTGCATGTGTGAAAACTTGAGTTTCTCGCCTTTCCTGAGGACAAGTAGCCTGGTTTCCCTGGTAGAAGTTGTGTGACTTTAACTCCTCCTCAAACACCATTGAAGGTCCAGGAGATTTGGGGTCGTTTTGGGTAGAAGGACATTTTCCTAGTTAAGGTGGTTCCTCTTTCCACAACTTATTTTCAGGCCTCAGCGAGCCAAGATGAGGTTCTGGGTGAAGGGAAAGCAGGGGGAGAAGAAGACCCCACGGGAGAAGCTTGCTACCCAGTCTGAGCTGCTGGAGCTGTACGCAGAGCAGGAAGCCCCCGGCAGGGATGTGATTCCTGGCTTGCAACTTGGTGAAGGTAAGTGGCAGGGTGACAGTGCTGGTGTAAGGAACAGAGAAATTGTGTTCACCCTCATGGCAGAGGGAAAAGCGAGTGTAAATCTGGCTTTATGCTCCAACCAAGCGTAGCCCAATATATAAGGGCTTGGGTAAAGATACAGAACTGAGGAAGGTTGGCTCGTCTATAGAGTGAGGGTCTCTGTAAGTGGGAGTATCATGTATAATGGTGGGGTCCAATTGAGGCTGCTGTGGGAAAACAGTTTGGGAACCTGCACATACCAAATGTCCATGCTGGTTCACATCTCTTGAATTCATGGACAGCCTCAACACAAAATAGTAGTAAGTAGGTTAGAGAGTGGGATCCAAAACGGCGGAATTCCATGTTGCTAATCCTCCCAGCAGCCATTTGGACACGGACAGATGTTTCCCCTCTTGACGGAGGAAATAACCAAAGGAGAAATGACATTTAATCTTCCCATAAGTACCACACAGTGCTTTTGTCCTCTGCAGATTTATTCTGATGCCCATCTCCCTGTTTTAGTGGCAGAATTATTTTTCATCTGCTCTTCAATCTCTTTCCCCCTTTTTAATTGTCACCCGCAGAGTTGGGTCCTCACCACCTGACCCCCCCACGGAGTCCTGAGCTGTCCGGTATCTACCGGCGGGAGTTTAAGGAGAACAAGGAGCCCTCTCCCAAAGTGAAACGCAAGCGCAGTGTCAAGATCAGCAACGTGGCTCTGGAGCCCGTGCAATGGCAGAACGACTTGCTGCAGATCATAACCAGCGCTAGCGACTTGAAGAGCATGGATGAGTTCCTCCTGAAAAAGGTAACTCCTGTCCTCACTGCTCCAGCTAAATCATCAGAGAGCCCAAAGAGCAGACAGAAGCAACAAAGCCAAAATTGTCCTGAGGGCAGCAGTAGCAGTACTAATAATTCATCTAAGGGTGCACAGCATGCACCAGGGCAGGCTTGGGAGAAAAGGTGGACGTGCTGTGCATGCACTGTGCGGTCGTTCTGCACAAGCACAGCGGCTTCAGAGCTCCCGTTGCTTTGAGCTGCCCCTGGTGGCATCAGAAGTGGGTGACCTGGGAGGGCAGGAGTTGAAAGCTGCAGGGAAATGCTCATGTTTCTAGTTTACACACAGGAGAAACCACTTTGTAATCATTATTAACATCATCTGCCTGTGGTGGAGCAGCTGCTCATTAGTGCTGCTTCATCTCACACGGTGCTCTGCCGCAGCAAAAGTGGTATGGGTGCATAAACTCCTTTGGTTTTCCAGATGAATGAACTGGATAATGAGGACAGCAAGAAAGACACGCTGGTGGATGTCGTGTTCAAGAAAGCGCTGAAGGAATTCCGGCAAAACATCTTCAGCTTTTACTCCTCAGCATTGGCGGTAAGTGATCGGATGATGGCTGAGAACTTCCACCTCCAGGAGAAACGAGATGCTCTGGGTCCTCCTGGTGGTGGAGATGTTGCCAAGCCTTCCATTCCTGGCCTGCTCATCCAAGGGATGGATGCTCTTCCTTTGTATTCAGTCCCATGAGCTGTAAATTTGGAATAACTCTTCCTCATTAGCCAGCTCTCAATATACGTTGAGTGGAGATTTCTGATCTCCTCGTTACAGCTTGCTCCCAGCCAAGTGGGAGATGACAGTACATCAGCAAACCCCCATTTGCCAGACCAAGTGCCTTTGTGTTACATTTGCAATGCTGGAGACACCTGAGCCACGTGAAGCTCTGCTTTTCTGCTGCTTGGGAATCTGAGCAATGATTGCTATGGCTTATGATCACAATGATCAAAAAAAGCTATTTTATTGCCCAGATTGTACAAAAAGTTCCCTCAAAAACTTGATCTGGCACTTAACATCCTCCTGCTCTGCGCACTGAGAAGCCACCCTGCCAAAGGTCATGAAACAAGCCTTTATTAGATGATCCTTTTTTCCTTCTTTTAATCATACTTGGACTTTCCCCGAGCAGTTGGAAGCTGGTCAGGCTGAAATAATTGTGTGGCGCAGAAGAGGCAGTCTGGGTGTATAAAAATCGCTTTTCTTTTTGCTTCTGTTTCCTTAAAAGATGGATGATGGGAAAAGCATCCGCTATAAGGACCTTTACGCCTTATTCGAACAGATTCTGGAGAAGACCATGAGGCTTGAGCAGAGGGACTGGAGTGAGTCTCCAGTTAAAGTCTGGGTCAACACCTTCAAAGTCTTCCTGGATGAATATATGATAGAGTACAAACCCCTGGACTACACCGCAGTGAAGGTAGTTAGCTCTTTTCTTAAGCCCTTTGAAGATTTGGGAACTGTCTTTCTGTGGAGTCGTGCTCTCTGTAGGCACATGGGAACCTCTGTTGTCTTCTCTGCTTCAGGCTGAGGTGGACAACATCAGGCGGCACACAAGGCGTGATTCATTGGCTGCATTTCACTGGGCTTGGCACCAGTTCACATCTGGGCTGAGCTGGGCCTTGGCCAGTGCCAACGTGTAGACGTTGTCCCCAGGGCAAAGCTGCAACCACATGCAGATGGTTGGAAAGGCAGCTCCTGGTGCTTCTCTTTTAGTGTTGAGGGTTTTTTTCGGTTTTTGAGGGAAAGTGGAAGAGATGCAAGCTTTGAGGGGAAGCAGAAGAGATACAAGCTTTCCTTGTCTCTTGACTGCATACTTCGCTATCAGTTGGGTTGCAGGAGAAGGGGACATGGGCAGTGGCTGTCCTTGAGGTCCAGGTGTGGTTTTTCAGAGCAGTCAGAGCTTGCAGTGTGCCTTTCACAGACATGATCTCCTCACTTTCTGCTGCATATTATCTGCAAGGACAACCACAAGGTCTCAGGCTGGGCTTGGGAGATGGTGTTTATTGTACAAATATCCCATCTTTTGGCTCTTCTGCTCTGAGTCTTCCCCAGGCTCCTCTCCAGGATGGTTTTCTTTGGAGCAGGCTGAGTATTGGCTCTGGCTGTAGTGATGTGCCACATTTTTCTTGGGTGTCTTGCATGAGATAGGAGAGCTTTTGGTCACTGATGCTGGACTTGGAGCTAGAGCAGCAGCTAATCTCAACTCTGAGATGAAGATGGGGGCAGTTGTCCAGGGAATTTCTGAAAATGGGGTGATCTGTAGGAGAGTCTTCTAGAGTGACTCTCCTGGGGCTGCAGGTGTACTGGAGGATGGGGCTGGCAGGCAGTGGGTAACGTTAGATACGAGCCCTCTGTACGCTTTACCTGGGGAAATTGCCCATAAATACGCTTAAATCTCTTTCTAATACCAGGTGCCAAAAACAGAACGAAAAAAGAGAAGAAAAAAAGAAGCAGATGTGGTGAGTTGAGCACTCTGTGCCTGCGCATTAGAAAACTAATGTCCTTGTGGCCACAATGACAAGTGATAAGAGACCTGCTCATGGTGCATCCTATGTGGAGGTCTGAACATCACACTGTAATGAATGCGCAGCCGCGAAAGGACGTGCTAGAAAGATGGATGAGGTGGATTGGGTTTGCTTGGTCAAGGATCGCTGTAGGTTGTTCTCTGAAAACACATCCTACGTCAGTCAAGACAGTAAATGTAATGTCAAGTGTTATTATAGAAGAACTCAGAGTGAAACAAAGTATTGTTCTGGGTTTCTGCATAAACTTACAGTGTGTGTTTTACATGTCAAATATCAGAGATGTAGGAGATTACATCTCCTTTTTTCCTAAAGGATATGATAATACTAGGAAGGATGCAGCTGCAGAGCAAAAAGGGGCCACGGATGCATAGAAGACCTTCTTAACATGGAGAAGTTGACCAGTCAACCTCAGTCAAACAGTTTCTAACCTTCTTGCATGATGGTTTGGTTCCCATACAGGCTGGTTGTCTGTTTGGGTTGCCTATGAGGTTATTGGGCTGAAAAGGAAACAAAAATAGCAAATAAAAGCAAATAACAGAAGTTGGAGGCTGACAGTGTTCATCTCCCTGTTTTGCAGCAGACTAAGCACCCGTCTCCTTTTTCTTACCACCCAACCTTTATCGTCGCAGGTGGAAGAGCACAACGGTCACATTTTTAAGGCGACCCAGTACAGCATCCCCACCTATTGTGAATATTGTTCCTCCTTGATCTGGATAATGGACAGGGCTTCTGTTTGTAAATGTAAGCATGCTCTCTTTGGTCTTTTTTAATGTGCTTGTATCACAGTGATGAAGTTTTGGATTTTGAAAGGGTTTTGCTCTCAAATAATTTGGAGGTTTTCACATTGGAAGAGTTGTTGGGACAGATCTTAAGGGTTTCTGAAGCCAACTAGTAAGTCCATCCCAGCAGTCCTTCCAGTCTTCATGGTACAGTTAGTTTTGTGCACGGGAGCTTTTCATTACATCTCTTATCCCATAAGGTCGTACAGTCATCCAGTGTGGTCAAACCGTATTTAAGTGTCATGGTAAGAAGGACGGTAGAGTCGGGTATGGCAAACCGGCCCTGTGGCTTCTGCCCATAGGATGCCTGTGGGATGTCTTGTGACCATGATGAATTCATTTGGCTTAGCCCATTTGATCTCTAGGCATGTGAATTTGAGGGGAGATCAGGAAAACGGAGGAGGACCAATGGGAAAAGCTGACCCATCACTTTGGTTTTTCCAGCATTTCTTTAATTAGATTGGAAGTATCAGCCCTGGGGTATTTGAGGCTGATGTCCAGTGCAGGAAAAATACAGATTAGGTGCTCTTTCCAACAACTTTGAGGGTATCCGTGTCTGATAGGTCAGAGTGAGTCATGGATTATTTTCTGCTTTGATCTATCAGGGTTTTTTTAATGTTTCGAGGACTTAAATATGAGACTTTTCTAATTAAAGGCTTCTTTTCTTTTTTTTCTTTGTTTGAGGGGATCTAATATAGTCTTGGCCCATGGAAACTGCAAATTCAAAGTGCTGTTGACTTCCTAGTCCCAAGAGGAGCTACTTAATTCGTATTCATTCATATTTCCCTAGCAATCTGACTTTTTGGATTATAAAATACTATTTTTCTTCGTTACAGTATGTAAATATGCTTGTCACAAGAAGTGCTGTCTTAAAACCACAACCAAGTGCTCCAAAAAGGTAAATGTCTTCTTTTCTTTCATTAAATACCTTTCAGATGGTGTTCACAAGCTTGTATAAAAAATGTTTGCAGGCGCGCAACTTTCTATAATGCTGGCAATAACCCTCTTTCGAGCAGGAGGTTGGGCCAGAGATACTTGAGGTCCCTCCAGCGATGCATCACTATACATCTGCCCGGTCATGCAGCAGATGCTGCAGTGATGTTCCCGCCTTGTAACCACACTGAATAATAGAAAGCTGCCTCATTTTATGGCTTTGAAGGACTTGGAAATGTGGGGTTATTCTTGGAATTACGGGCTATTCTTCACCCCGCTGCTCCCTGCTCAGGCTCATGGTGCGGTCCCCAAACAGCAGTGGCACTACAGCTGAGTGAGAAGGGGTGGATGGAGGATGCTTAAGCACTAACTGTGCTCCTTAGAGGGAAATTAAATATTATTTGCTGGGTTTAGGGATACAGAAGACAGTGAATGAATGCAGCAGGTCACTGCAGCTAACAATGAATCATCAAGATTTGGTGATTTTTCTTTTAAATAGTTTATTTTGTGCCCAAAAGACGGACAATACAGCCAGGATAATAATGTGTGCAAAGCTTTATCAGCTCCCTAGGAGGCTTCTCGGGGAAAAACAGCCTCCATAATATACAGCCTCCATTAATATACAGCCTCCATAAAGCTGCGTGATTACATTTTTCCCAAGAAATAATCTGAATATATACATTGAAGATATATATGTTTGAATATATTTGTATTTTGAATATATACAGTATTTTTGCTACACTTTCCCTTTCTGGCAGTATTTCTGCAAGAGCTGGGAATGCCTCATATGAGTTTCTGCTCTAAAATCTGGGAAGTTCAATGAGATCTCTGACTATTTTTTTTCAGAGAAGCTCAGAGATGCTTGGAGCCTTCTTGTTTCTTGGGGTTTCTCTGCACAAGGAATTTTTTGTACTGTACCCAAGGAAGCAAGTTCACTGTGTCTCTATGGCAGCTTTCCACTTGGGCAGTTGGAGGTCCTTCTCTAGGAAGGCTCTGGTTTGTCTGTGCTTGGTGGGTTAACATTTTTAGAGTTGTTTTCAGCAAAGGGGAGCCACAAACCATCTATTACGCTTTGAGAAAGAGGTCTTTATTTTCTGGCAACTGTTGATTTTGTAACTGTTAGCCTTGTCCCAGACTGGATCTGTTTCTCCACATCTATGGTGAACGCAAGCAAACACTAAGCTCATCTCTCTCGATGGCCATAGAATTGCTTTCACCCATGCTTGGTCCTCATCTCAGAGCTACTTGATTTGAGTGAAGTAGCACATGGGTTTTGTGGTATTGCATTTGCTGATGGTTTTTAGTAGCCAGGCAGGCTGGTTGAACAGCAGGTGATGAATTTCAACTGTTAGCTGAGTTCAGATGCTCCTGGGGTGGGGTTTTTTTCCCTAGAGCATGAAATGGCATGGGCATTTTCCCCCCATCATGTCATAAGGTTGACAAGATCAATGGAAGGATGACAACAAAGATGCAGGAGTGGTTATAAGGGGAGCTGTGACCTGGGTTGTGGTCACCACTGTCTTGCTGATGGCGGGCTGCAGCATGTGCCATCTCACACACATTCCTTTTGCTGGGGCCGGGGCATTTGTGTCAAAATTTCATTGAGTCTTTTGACTTTTCCCATCCAGAATCTCCTGTGCAGGAGGACTTTGTCCACATTAGAATTTGCCGGATATCGAATCTTCAGTGAGCATTTGCAGCTAGCAAAAGGGTCTTTCCTGACAGTTGTACTTGGGTTTTTTCATGCTCTGATTTTGGCATCATGTTTATTCACAGGCATTTTGTAATTGCCAACGATGTGAGTTGATCTAAGTACCCCAGACTCAGATTTACCTGTTCTGCTTCATGCATCCTCTTTGGGGAGTGAAATCATCCCTGGAGATGGTGCCAAGGAGGCAGGAGTTGGAGGAGGACTGTGCCCAGCTGCATTGGCTCTGACAGGCTTATAATATAACCACAGTGGGGTAGTTAAAGAAAGAAAATCCAAACTTTCATGGCTTCAAGTGCATGTCCAGAGACTGATTTAGCATTGCAAGACATACATTGCTGGCAGTCTGTCCTCCTTCATTAGACTGACTTGCAGGTCACCTGGATCAGCTGAAGAAGTCTGAATAGCAGCTGAATCCAAGTGCTGCACTGGCATTGCTTCCTAAAAGGATTTTAAACCCCTTTTTTTCTTTTCATCTTCAGTATGACCCCGAGCTGTCGTCCCGGCAGTTCGGCGTGGAGCTCTCTCGGTTGACCAGTGAGGAGCGTGCGGTGCCAGTGCTGGTGGAGAAGCTCATCAACTACATCGAAATGCACGGGCTGTACACAGAGGGCATTTACAGAAAATCAGGGTCCACCAACAAGATCAAGGAGCTGCGGCAAGGACTCGATACAGGTAAAAGGATGGAAAAAAAAACCCACATGGGGAGAAAAATCTCTACAACAGCAAAGGTTGGATGTAAGGATGGTGGGATGCTTCATCGGGACAAAACAAGGGAGCGGTCCTACCTTCCATAACTGCAGGCTGTGCAAGCGATGCTTGCACATCTTAAGCCAAAATGAGGTCACCAACTCATGTTTTTTTGGGTACAATACATGGAAAAAGTCATTCTAGTTGAAGGAAAATGCTGTCTTACTTACCCCATAGCAATTGATGCCAGCAAGAAAAGAAATCCTGGTCTCACCTTACTTGCCCTGGAAAATGCACTCCTCTCTAATTTTAGCACATGGAGCTGAAGTCAGGTGCTGGATTTCTTGCCATTAACGACAGTGTGGTTTTGGGGTGGCACACGAACATTTTATGTTGTAGAGGAGTAGCTTATCATAGAATGGTTTGGGTTGGAAGGGACCTTTAAAGGTCGTGTAGTTCAGCTGGCTTCGCTAAAGGCTTCATATTGATCGTTGCCTCTCGTTTTTTTTTTTCCTCAATCTGCTGAACTCAGATATCAATAATGTAAATTTAGACGACTACAACATCCACGTCATCGCCAGCGTGTTCAAGCAGTGGCTCCGAGATCTGCCCAACCCTCTCATGACCTTCGAGCTTTATGAGGAGTTTCTGCGGGCAATGGGTAAGGAGCCTCCTTCGCTGTGCCGTTCCCTTGGCAGAGAGAAACAGTGGCCACTTTTAGTGCCAGACTTTTTATTTACTTCTTGGGCCCAAACCAGCTGATTTCGCCAGATTATATTTACCTGGTTTCAAAGTCCGATTTTTTGGCTATAAGGCGTTTTTTACACAAAGTCACTGGCAGTTTGGGTGGCACACCTTTGGTGGCACGCATTTGTATCGTGGTTCAGCAAATTTTAGCCCAAACCATTAGCCAGAAGACCTATCTTTTAAGTAAAAAGTAAGTAAGTGTTAAGAAGGTATGGTTTTAAATAGAAAGAAGTAGTAGAAGCCACCCCTAAATGCTGGTGCTTTCTCCACAGGCCTCCAAGAGAGGAAGGAGACAGTGCGGGGAGTGTATTCGGTCATTGACCAGCTCTCCCGCACCCATCTCAGCACCCTGGAGCGTCTCATCTTCCACCTGGTGAGGTACGCTGGGCCAGGACAGCTTCAGGGAACGGGCAAGGGAAGGATGCTCAGGCATCCTTCATACTGAAATAGCTGAGACCAAAAGCAGGTGGGCAAGGTAAAGGGAAGAGCTTTCAGGTCCATCATGCCTCCCAGGAGGTGGTGCCAGAGCCGTTTCTCCAAATGATGCTTGTATTGACAAGCAACCTCCGCAGCACTCTGGTCGCTTGTGATGTGTGTGAGTCCGTGGTGCCTCTTGCCACTGCAGGGACAGGTTTTTTGGGTGGAACACACCGGTTGTTTGCCTGCCTTGGGGACACCTGAGATGTCTTCAGGTTTGGCTTTCTCCATCGAGCAGAGCAAAGGTGGGGGCAGAGCAGTGTGCTTGCCAGCAGAGCAAGGTTGCACCATAGAAATGTCGTCTCTTCTATTCATCCATGGCCATGTGGAAAAGGTGCAGTGGAGGTGCCTTCACCTCTTACTTCTCTCTTAATCCCTATTATTTTTCAGGATTGCCCTCCAAGAAGAGACCAATCGCATGTCAGCTAATGCCTTGGCCATCGTCTTTGCTCCCTGTATCCTCCGCTGCCCCGACACGACAGACCCGCTGCAGAGTGTTCAGGATATCAGTAAAACAACCACGTAAGAATGTGGTGCTGGATGATCCAGCTCCGTAACCATTACCATGTCACCACTCACATCTTGATAACCCTTTGTATGGTCAAATAGCTCAAGAATAGAGAGCTTTAGCATGGAAATTATAAACACGTATTAAATGCATCTTCATGAGTATATTTCATATTCTCACAATGCCCAAGAGGTTGTTGAATGGAATTTTTTAAGCTATGAAGGATCCATGAAAACAGATGAACTTGAGCTCCTGCCCAGCACATCTCAGCAGGAAAAGGTGGAGCTTGTGCTTATGTGGTTTTGTATTTAATCCCATTCATGGCAAGCAGATGTTTATTCTTACTTAATTTTGTCTTTTTTATTTGAGGAAGTGAACTTATTTGGTCTGCAGCAATATTAATACTGAATACTTAGATTTCTTTAAGGTATTTAACATAATTGCAAAGGTTTTACAGAGAAAAAGTGAAGCACTTGCCCAAATTCAGTCTGGCTCGTATTAAATAGATTTAAAAATAGATAATGGAGACAATGATAATAATGGAAACCCATCCAGTGAAGGGCTGAGCTTCTGAAAGAGATGGTTTTACCTCCAGTAAGTATTAGAATTGTTGAAGACCAGAACATGCTTGGAGATGCAGCTGGTAGGAGCACTCATACTTACTTGTAATTTTTTGTGATTTCTTTGTACCTTCTCCCTTAGACTTTAGCTATAGCATATCCTCTAATTCTGTTACACGGAAAGGATTATTTTATTCCCCAAACACACTCCTAACAGCATTAAACAGTCAGCTCAGCTGTTATCTCTTTTTCGGGGAAGTTCCATTACCCTTTTGTTTCCAGCTGGAGCTTTCTCCCTCCGTACCTTTCTATCAAGGCAGATCTTCGGGCAAGACAGAGACAGCTCAGATCAAATAATTTCCTCCTCCCATTTTGTCTTCTTTTGGGTTTTGTCCCCTCTTAGTTGTGTAGAATTAATCGTCATTGAGCAGATGAACAAATACAAGGCTCGTCTTAAGGACATCAACAGCCTGGAGTTTGCAGAGAACAAAGCCAAGAGCCGCCTCTCCTTGATCCGCAGATCGATGGTGAGATGCCAAAGCTACCTGTGTCCCCTCCTGTCCTCTCCATGCCCCTGAAGCCACCCTACCTTATCTTCTCCTGCTTTTCCCAGCCTTCCAAACTCCTTGCAACCTCCCACACCATCTCCCTCAGGACAGGGACCCTCAGCCCCATGATGGCTTCTGGCCTTTGCAGGGAGTCATAGCAAAGCACAAGGAGGTGGGAATGGTCTGTGGAAATGTGGTTGCTCCAGCTCAGATGCTCCTGATCAACGTTTCCACCTTCATTTGAGCTTGTTTGGTCCCGGGTTGAGTCAAGGCTTTCACTGACTGGCTTGACATCGCCCCATGGGAGACCTGGACTATCCTTTTTTGTGCTCAGTCGCATTACCTGAACCCAAAATGAGCTCCCCAAAGGCTCTCTCTGCTCCCGCACCACCTTTTTGGGAGCCTCAAACCCATCTCATTGAGCTTCCATGCTTCCCAGGGGGCCGGCGGGCTGCACGCTGTGCTTGGCTTGTTGGGCTGCAGGAGAGGGACAGACTCAGTGCAGCGTGGTCGTCCCAGGCTCGGGCTAAGCAGCTGAACAGCCCCTCCGCTTCAACCTGCCCGCTGTGGTCCTCAGGGACATGTTGCTCCTGCTTTTTTGGGGATGAAATCCAAGCAGGGGCTGCCCAAGGTTGTGGGGCTGGTGCTGCAGAGCTGCCCCACTCATCCCAGCTAAAAAGAAAAAAAAACAATAAAAATGAACAAAATCGGGTTTTTTGGAGGGGCGACAGCATGTGCACTCTAACCTTCTGCTTTCCTTTTCATCTCCTCTCTAATCCAGAAACCTGTACTAATTGCAGTTAGATTTATGAGCATAACCCGCAGTTCAATCCCGGTATGTATTAACTGCAGCGCACCCTGCGCCGGCCGCCGCGTCCCTCCGTTGTGTGTCACCGCCGCTCATTCCAGCCCTGTCCCACCGGCCATTGTCCGTGATGTTGCCCGTCTGGTCCCCGAGCAGGTGCTGCTCCTGAGGGCCACCTTTTTCCCTGCAGGTCCCCCAGGTGGCAGGAGTTTGGGATGGCCAGCGCTCGGCCATCCCTGCACGCAGCTCCTCGAAAAACCACTTCCCACCCCTTTTCCTCTTCCTACTTATTTTTTTCTATTTTATTTTCTTTTTCCATCCTGTGATTCCCTCTTTTTTGCTTTGCTTGACTCATCCTTTCCCACCCTAATTTCTGCTAGCTCAGGGTGCATTTCAGCATCAAGTTGCCTTCACAGTGCTGCTGTATCTTGAGATGGTGGATAAAACCCTCAGCTTGGATGCCTTGGAGACCATGAGGCATCTGAAGGTCTCCTCCACCTTCTTGGAGGAGGAGCACCAGCCCCACCTTGAACGGCAGGTCAGGACACCCAGGTTTGAATTGGGAGGGGTCCAGCAGCCCCTGTATTCCCCAAGTCCATCCCAGCTTGAGTCTGAGTGCCCAGTGAGACCGCGATGGGTGAGAAAGGTGCCTGCAGGTTTTTGGGGATGCTCGTGGAGCTGTTTCCCTTCCTACCAGCTTCAGCCCACGATGCTTCTCCCCATCCTTCAGCATCTGCAAGGGTCAGGAGACAGAGAAGAGCAAAATTCAAGCTCTGCTACCCTGATGCTTTTTTGCAAGCATGTCAATGTTTTGCAAGCACCTTAAGTCCATGAACCGGTGGGATCTCTGGGATCTCAGGCATTTTGGCTAATAGGACTCAGGTAGCTGCACTTCAGGTCAGGAGCCCACAGGAGAAGGTGTCGTCAGAACACTGGGGCACAGGAGCGGCTTTGCTGCCAAAGAAAGGTCTCTGAGAAGTGACATTAAAAGATGAAAGGGGTAAAGTGGAGCAAATCCGACTTTTAAAGGGAGAAAGGGAGGTTCCTTTACCCTGCAAACCTGCTGTGGGCACTTGGGTTATCAGGAAGACCCAGGGATGCCGCAGCTGCAGGGTTTAAATAGTCCAACAGGGAGAAAAGCTGCGTTGCAGTGAGCTCTTCAGCCAGAAGGAGATGCACGTTCATCCTGGGTGATGGTTGTCAGGAGGAGGCAGCAAGTGATGGGCACTACTGGGACTGGTCGACACCTGAGTCCTGATCAGTTCAGGATCTTTGGGAGATGAGATGTATCTGGTTATGACAATGGTTAAGGTAAAAGCTTTTTTATTGTCTGTGGTGTCCCTCATCCCCCCCCAAATCCATCTTTTTCTTCTGCTCTGTGGAGCAGATCTGTAGAGCTGGTCCTCAGAAGATTAAAATGGCTGCATGGGTAGTATTCCTCTGTACATACTACCCCTGTTGAGTCCTTTTTCATTGTTGGTTTTAATATTAAAAAAATAGATGGTTCTTCAGAGCTGCATTAAATCTCCCCATTTAACTGTGTGCACAAAAATTCACATTTGTTGTCTTATAATGGACGACTGGAGGTGGTCTTGGTTTCTGGATCTCATGTACATGAGGTCAGAGCATGGACAACATGATTAGGTGTGAGTTACGGTTTGCCGAAGGAGTCAATGGAGACCCGTTGATGCTCAGTAAATACCAAGGGTGGGCAAGGGAAGGATGTGAGACACAATCTTAACTATAAAGTGAGAGCCAGGTGCCCTGAAGTCAAAGCCCTGGTGATGTTCCCACCCAAAGCCAACACGGCCACCTGGCAGGTCAAGCTTCCTATCGCACAGGCTGTGGGCTTTGCGGAAACCCATCCTGCTGCCAGCTGGGCTTGCTTGGAAGTCCAAGTTGCACTTGGTCCATCAGCTGGTAGCTGGTCCGTCAGCGTCATCCTCACCACCTCCATCCTCACCACCTCCATCCTCATTCCCTCCAATGTGTTGAGTCCTTCTGGTACCTCTCCCAACCTGGGGTGAGATTTTGGAGGGTCCTGGGTGCGACTGCCGGCGGTGCACTGAGGACTGATGGCCGGGGCTGTCTTCTTCACTCATCGGGAGAGCAATGTGGTTGGCACCTGAGATGTTTGCAAAACTACCTTGGCTGGTAGTGATGACACCGTGGTCTCTCTTCAGGGCAAAGGACGTGTGCGACGCGGTGCCTACCCCAGCCCGACATCTCCTGTTGCTGTGCGATTGCCTGTGGTAACGGATGTCCCCGAGGAGACCATGAGCAGCGAGGAAGCCATGGAGATGGAGGTGACAGAGCAGCAGCAAATGGCCATGCAGCAGGAGGAGAAGGTGCTGACTGAGCAGATAGAGAGCCTGCAGAAGGAAAAGTGAGTGTGGCCAAGGGTCCAAGGCATGTCCCCTAGCTATAGGTTACCTATGGATGTTGCTTGACATCATGTGGTTGACATGCTGCTCACAGGGTGACCTGGAGGACTCAATCCCTCCATGGTCTCTTGGTGTACATGCATCCCTTTCTCCTCCCCACCTTTTTGGTCCTGTTGGGTCAATGGGACTGGGTTGGTTTTGGCAGGGAGGAGCTGACATTCGAGATGCTGACACTGGAGCCCCGCGCCTCCGACGATGAAACCCTCGAGTCTGAAGCCTCCATCGGCACTGCCGACAGCTCTGAAAATTTGAACTTTGACTCCGAAGGAGCCATCTCCGATCGCTCGGGTATATCCAGGCGTTCTTGGGTTTATCACAGAATGGTTTGGGTTGAAGGGACCTTCAAAGATCATTTCACCCAACCCCCCTGCCATGGGCAGGGACACCTTCTGCTAGATTAGGTTGCTCAGGTTTCTCTATAGCTTCGGGGGCGTTCTGTTTGTTTTTTCCTGCCTGCAGAGAATTTAAATGGGTGTAAAGAGCAGGGTTAAGGGTTAAGACATGTGGACCTGGGGAGGTGGGCAGTAGCACCCAGGGTTTGGCGGGGAGGTCAGCACTCCTCCAGCAAGTGTCTCATCCCAGGTGGTGCTACCTCCAATGAGATGCTGGGAACATTGTCCTGGCTTCATGGCTTGTGTCCCTGGGGAGCTGCGCCGAGATGCTGGGTGTTTTCGGGGTGTTAATCCTCCGGTGGTCCTTCCCCCCATGCAGAGAGAAGCGTAGCACTTACCTCCCTGCGCCCCATCAAGACAGAGGGGCCGAGCCGGCTGCGAAGGCACCCCAGGATGCGGCCGGACCCGGCGGACTCAGCTGATGCCTCCATCTCCTCCTCCTCCTCCTCCCAGTCGTCCACCTCCTGCTTGCCCCACCTGCCCCGAAAGCGCTTCCAGATGTACTCCAAATCGCCTTTCTACCGAGCAGGGGGGCCTGGTGAGCCCCCTGAAACCCGGGCGAGCCCCGAGGGCTTCGTGGGGCCTCTCCGTTATCCTGAGGACCGGCCTCAGTTCACCACCCGCGGGACTTTCAACCCAGAGAAAGGCAAACAGAAACTAAAGAGCGTGAAAACTTCCCCCCCGAAAACCAAAGAGCCCCCGGATGGGGGGACAGGGGGCGGACGCAAGAGGAACACCGAAGCTGACTGTGCCGCCGCCCAGCCCCTCGTCCTCCTGGGGAGCAACGAGTTCATGGTCTGAGATGCTCTGTCCCGGGGATGCGGTGCGTGCCCGAGCACATCCTGCCCATCGGCAGCACCCGCAGCGCTCCCCACGGCTTCCTCATTAATGCCAGGAGGTGGAATTCTTAATTAAAAACGCCGGTGGGGAACAGTTTTAACGGTGGCCTTAATGGTTTGGGGGGGGGTGAGACCTTCGGGGGGGGGTTGGACCGGGGATGGAGGGGCACTGGCCGGCTCCTGCGCCTTTCCCGTCAGAGCATCCCATGTCTCTGAGCATTGTGCTGCCAAATCCTCATACCGAATCACCGTCGCCCGTCGGTAGGAGAAAACCAAGCCTAAAAATCCCATGGGAGCATCCCAAGCCGATGCCGGCTCCACTCCAGCCAGCCAGGCCCTCCGTGCTTTAACCACCTCATCCACACCAACGCCAAGCGCATGGAAAAGCGTTAAAATCTGCCAAAAATCACCTTTTTTTTTTTATTTTTTAATGTGACCTAACCACCTTTCTGCTTTTTTTTTTTTTTTTTTGGAGACCATCAGTATTAAAAAATAATAATAATAATAATCAAGGACTACTTGAAGCTATATTTGTTTATATGCCGGTTACTGGAGTTTCTTGTAAATATATATATTTTTATTATTTCTTTTTAATATTTTTCCCCAGACAGAACTTTTTTTTTTTAATTATTATTATTTTTTGGCCGGGGAGGAGGGAAGCGATGGGCTGAGCCGTCCTGCCGGTGCCACCGCTGGTGTCACCATCGATCACTTGCTGCTACCACCTTGCTCTATACATTGAGTTTTATTTTGAACCAGAAATCCCTGGAGGTGTAATTAGCATGATTTCAAAGTGGTGCCCATGATAAGATTAATTAGCAACACTAGCTAACGACTCAGCTCTTAATCTCTGCCGTATCATCGTCATTGTCACCCTCAGTGGCGCCCAGAGAAGCTCTTGGTACCAGAAAATCTCTGGAAAGGTGAAATTAGGAGACCCAGGGTGCTAATTAGATTAATAAAGGCTGGATCCGTCCTGTCATATGAGCTGGGTGTCACAGGTTGAGGCTCATCCTTTCCCAAAACGCCACTGCAAAGAGGGAAAATACGGGAAAATGGAGTTTTCCTGAGAATTTTGTATTTTGCCAGGCATCCCCGCATCCCTGGGTTTAGCCAAGCCACCCTTCGGTCCCCTCTCCCCCTGCCCAACGGGCCGTTTCTGTTGAGGGATGGTTTATTTATTGTTGCTTTTTGGTTTAGTTTTTTTTTTTTACCTTTGTTTTTTTCTGTTTGGTTTTGGGTTTTGGTTTTTTTTCCAATGGGGAAAAGCGATAGGTGCCGCGGGGAGAGTGGGGGCACGGGAGTCGTGTCTGGCTGGGCGCTGCGTTCCAGGAGCAAAGCAAAAGACCAAGTCAATCATCCCCCATCCGTAGGGGAAAATGGGATTTTACCATCTCCAGATCGGAAAACAGGGATTTGGGGACCGCCCCGGGATGTGCTGGGAAGGTGGGTGGTGGCTGTGAAAGTGGAAGCTACTGGGGGCCACCCCAACCCCCCGGAGCTGGAAGCAGCAGGAGCGTCCCGGTGCCCCGCGCCAGAGCCAGCGTTTTGGAGCCCTTTAGCCAAAACCGCTGGAATTCCCCTCAAAGTGGCCGGGCTGCGGGTGGGGGGGTGGGGGGGGCGGGGGGGCCTCCAGCCTCTGCCTGCTCGCCCCGGCGGCACGAGAGCAGCAGGGACGGTGCCTCTGCAGCACCTCCAAACATACATATATATGTGTGTGTGTGTTTCATTTGAGAGAGAGGTATATTTCCCTTATATATATATTTTATATATATAAAGAAAATACATTTTGAAGAATATATATTCTATATATAAAGAAAAAAATATATAAATATATATATTCTCTCTATAAAGTATATA
>JAVJGI010000063.1:733745-745966 GCA_035590275.1 Ibycter americanus | reverse complement strand
AAATGTCACCCCTGTGTGGGACAGGCTGCTGGGGGGGGACACGACACAGGGATGCAGAGGAAGGAGGGGGGAGATCTCCCCAGAGCTGCAGGAATGTGGGGGTCCCTTTGTCCCCCCAGCCCTGGCAGTCTCCCCCATTTTTGATGTGTCCCCCACCCTGACCTACTGGCAGTGTCCCCAGTCTGGCAGTGTCCCCCCATCCATTACCACCTGATAGTGACCCCCAGAGTCGCAGTGACATACACCCCAGCCCTGCCCCCCTGGCAGTGTCCCCAAGTCTGGCAGTGTCCCCCATCCATGACCCACTGGCAGTGTCCCCCAGCCTGGCAGTGTCCCCTGTCCCCATGTCTGGCAGTGTCCCCTGACCCTGACCCCGACTGGCAGTGTCTACCAGTCTGGCAGTGTCCCCCCACCCCTGCCCCTCTGGCAGTGTTCTCCAGTCTGGCAGTGTCCCCCAGTCCGGCAGTGTCCCCCAGTCCATGGCCTGCTGGCAGTGTCCCCCAGTCTGGCAGTGTCCCAGCATCCCTGCCCCTCTGGCAGTGTCCCCCAATTCATGGCCTGCTGGCAGTGTCCCCCAGTCTGGCAGTGCCCCCTCATCCCTGACACCCTGGCACAATCCCCATCACCTGCATGCTGCCCTTTGCCAGAGCCCATCCCCTTGTGGCCACACCAGATCTGTCACTGTCCCTATGAGCTGTGCATGGTACATGGGGCAAGAGAAATGGCCCCCAAGTGCCACCTCACCACCCAGGTGGGTGTCCCATCATGATGGGGGGTCCCTGGCGAGGACTGAGCCACTCAAAGCACCCGGGGAAGGAGCTCCCTGCAATGTCCCCAAGCCCCACCTGTAGGATGGGGGTCACTTGAGGCATGACACCCGAAGGTGGCCTTGTCCACCGGGAAGGGCGTTGCAATCGTGGCTGCAACCCAACCCTAGCGTCAGGTTTCAGCCAGCAGCAACAGGAGGAGGAGCGGGGCCACAGCCCTGCCACTGTCCTCAGGGCCACCACGCCCGGCCGAAGCCATGCTGTCACTGCCGCCAGTGCAGAAGCTGCTGCGGCAGCTACCGGCGGGGACAGCCGGGTGGCCAAAAACACCAGCGGGTGGTGACACGGCTGAGGAGGTGACGAGCCCGGTGCTGGCCACCGAGGCTGGACAACCCACCTGCTACAGCGCTCTGCGAGCCGACGAGCTGCGGCCACTTGCTGGCCCCGAGCCCACGGTGGCTACTGGCACCGGGCCACCGCCGCGGTAAGAATCCCCCAAGGACCCCCCTCGGGACCCTCCAGCGATGGTGGCTCTGGACGAGCATCACCCCATGGATGCCACCCCCAGCTGCTGTGGGTGGACGCAGCCTTGCAGGTCCCCCTGGTTTGGTGGGAACAGATGTCCCTTAGAAAAGTGGACAGTGGTGACAACCAGCCTTGTAAAAGGCTGGTGGCATTTTCCTAGCCCAGGGAGGGGACCAGGGAAGGGCTCTGCATCAGAGCGCGCTGGCACATTCATGCCAGTGTGCCCATGAGGGGACAAGAGACACCTAGTCAAGCTGGGCTGGTGGCCGGGATGGAGACAGTGGAGTGCCTGCTCCCTGGGAAGGAATCTGGGGACATCCTAGAGTGACAACACAGCCAGGCTGGGACGGGGTCCTCATCCCTGCACCCAGGATGGGGACAGAGCTGGGTGCCAGCACCGTGCTGGTCCCTCCGACTCCTCTTTCACCTGGCTGTAACCCAACCCTGTCCCCATAAATATTGCACAGCAAAGGGTCATGTTGCCAGCCTGATGCCAGGCTGGGAGCAAAAAAAAAAAAAAAAAAACACCAAACTAAAAATAGTTAAAAACAGCTAAAAATGGAAAATGGGAATTTTTTCCCTGGTGTGATGTAGGCATGATGACCTCAAGGAGATGCTCGACAGCAACAAGGATTCACTCAAGCTGGAAGCCATGAAGAGGATTGTGGCGGTGGGTGTTGCTGCCACCGGTGGGGACCACTACTGGTGCCAAGCCATGCCGTGCTGAGCTGTGCCATGTTACGCTGTGCTGTGCTATGCCAGCTGCCTGGTGTCATGCTGCTCCTTTACTCCCCAGATGATCGCACGGGGTAAAAACGCCTCTGACCTCTTCCCAGCCGTGGTGAAAAATGTCGCCTGCAAGAACATTGAGGTGAGGAAGGTCTTGGGTGGCCCTGGTGGCATCCATGGGTGTCCCCAGGATGTGACACCTCCCTTGCCAGAGGGTTTTGGGGATGGGCTGGGTTTTGGAGGGCTCTGAGGTTGCCCCACCACCTTCACCCCACAGGTGAAGAAGCTGGTGTACGTCTACCTGGTGCGCTACGCAGAGGAGCAGCAGGATCTGGCCCTGCTCTCCATCTCCACCTTCCAGCGAGGACTCAAGGTGGGCTGGTTTGGGGACCCTGGGGACATGTCTGGGGCGGGGCAGCGGGCCCCCCACAGCTGTGCTGCAGCCCCCTGCATGTCCCTGCCAGGACCCCAACCAGCTGATCCGTGCCAGTGCCCTGCGGGTCCTCTCCAGCATCCGTGTGCCCATCATCGTGCCCATCATGATGCTGGCCATCAAGGAGGCTGCCTCAGACATGTCCCCATACGTGCGCAAGACAGCTGCCCATGCCATCCCCAAGCTGTACAGGTAACAGGGGGGCTCAGCTGCTAAATTCTGGGGGTACCAATAAAGGTGCAGTGCTGGGGTCTCAGCTGCTTGGTGCAGCCAGAGACAGGCAGGGATGGGGGGGAGTTTGGTCCAGCCGCATGTCCCCTGCTCTTCCCTTGCAGCCTTGACTCAGACCAGAAGGACCAGCTCATTGAAGTGATTGAGAAGCTGCTAGCAGACAAGACCACGGTGAGTAGGGTGCTGTGTCTCCCCTCCCCTAAATCTGGGGGTCCTGTCCTCGTGGGGATGCAGCTGTCCCCACCAAATTGGTGTCCTTGTGAGGATGCAGCCATCCATGCAGAGCGGGCATCCTTGCAGTGATGCTGCTGTCCCCACCAAGCCAGCATCCTCATGGGGATGCTACTGTCCCCACTGATATGGCATCCTCGTGGCAATGCAGCCATCCCTGCAGGGCTGGCATCCTCACGGGGATGCCATCGTCTCCACTGATCCAACATCCATGCCACGATGCAGCCATCCCCAGAGCCAACATCTTTGTGGGGATGTCACTGTCCACACCAAGCCAGCATCTTCTTGGGGATGATCCAGCGTCTTCACAGGGATGCAAACATTTCCACCAAATTGGCATTCTCACAGGAATGCAGCCATCCCTGCAGAGCTGTTGTCCTTGTGGGGATGCTGCTGTCCCCAAGGGGCCAACATTTCATGGGGATCCCAACATCTCCACTGAGCTGGCATCCCCACGAGGAAGCCACCATCCCTGCCAAACCAGCATCCTCACAGGGATGCCACTCTCCCCACCCAGCTGGCAACCTCGTAGGGATACGGCCACCCCTGCCAAACCAGCTTCCTTGTGTGGATGCCACTGTGCCCACTGATTGAGCATCCCTGCAGGGATGCAGCCACCCCTACTGAGCCAGCATCTTCACGGGGATGCCACCATCCCCAACAAAAAAAGCGCTCTGGGCTTTCCCTCCCCAGCTGGTAGCCGGCAGCGTGGTGATGGCATTTGAGGAGGTCTGCCCAGAGCGCATTGACCTCATCCACAAGAACTACCGCAAGCTCTGCAACCTGCTTATCGACGTGGAGGAGTGGGGGCAGGTGGTCATCATCAACATGCTGACCCGCTATGCGCGCACCCAGTTCCTCAGCCCCAACCAGAACGTGAGTGTGGGAGCCTCAGAGAGCCCCAGGAGCTTCAGGGTGCCCTGGGAGCCCTCAGGGAGGTGGGGGTGAAAGGGGGTGCTGTTGAGGGGGTGCAAGGCATCCCACCTGCCAGCAGGAGTCTTTGCTGGAGGAGAGCAACGAGAAGGCTTTCTATGGCTCCGAGGAGGAGGATGCCAAGGATGCAAAGGCAGAGGCGGCCTCATTGGCCAAGCGCAAGCCCTATGTCATGGACCCTGACCACCGCCTGCTCCTGCGCAACACCAAGCCCCTGCTGCAGAGCCGCAATGCTGCGGTGAGTCCCCCACTCCAGCCCTGTCCATCCCCTGAGGCCACCGGTGGTGTCCATCAGCCTGGGCTCATGATGTCCCCATCAGCCAAGGAGCCATCAGGGTGCTTGAGAGACACCCAGGGATGGGCGTCCTCAGGGTCCGGCTTCCTCCGGGTGCTGCCGAGTGGGACTCTGGGGGACACAGCCATCCCTTGGGGTGTGCCGTGCCTACCAGGTGACACTCAGGTGTGTCCCCACAGGTGGTGATGGCTGTGTCACAGCTCTACTTCCACCTGGCACCCAAGGCAGAGGTTGGTGTCATCGCCAAGGCGCTGGTGCGGCTCCTGCGGAGTCACAGGTCTGTGGCACCTGGGTCATGGTCATCCCCTACCCCGCCACCCTGGTTGGTGGGGCCCAGGGGGAGCCCCAAGACCCTGGGAGAGATCCCCAAAAAGCCGATCCCCACAAGGATGTCAGGTTGGGGCAAACTGCCAAAAAACCCTGGTGTTTGGCCCGGCCCAGTCCAGACATGGAGCGGCAGTGTCATGGTGGCACCAGCCTGGTGGTGGGTCCTACCCCACGTTCACAGGGACTTGCTGGGTGGGTCTGGCCCTGCCCTGCTGATGGTGGTCCCCTCTTTGTTCCCACAGCGAGGTGCAGTATGTTGTGCTACAGAACGTGGCCACCATGTCCATCAAACGGCGGGTGAGTCTTAGACTTGGTGTGGGAGGACTTGGCCCTGTTGACTCTCGAGCGGAATGAGGGCTAGCCAGCAGGGTCACCAGGGCCAGTTGCCTGCAGGTGGCCTCAGAGAGCAGGGGACAGGGATGGCACTAATACTGCTGGCTCTGCATGCAGGGGATGTTTGAACCCTACCTGAAGAGCTTCTACATTCGCTCCACAGACCCCACGCAGATCAAGATCCTCAAGGTGAGGTGGAAAAAACTGGCAGAACCCATCACTGGTGGGTTTGGGGCTTCATGTACCCCTGCCCTGTGGGGCAGCTGTCCTCTGTGCCCTGGGGACAGGAGAACAGCGAGGACCCAGTGCCCTGGCACCATGCCCCCATGTTGCCCATCTCTTGCTCTTTCTTGCAGCTGGAGGTCCTCACCAACCTGGCCAATGAGACCAACATCTCCACCATCCTGCGGGAGTTCCAGGTATGCTATGGCCATACTGAGGCCACCAGGGTGCCACCCTAGCATGGCTCTGGGTGCCAAAACACCACCATGGAGGTGACAGAGGAGAGTCCCACCTGGAGGAGTGGGCTGAGGCCCACCCAATCCCATGGGTGGCTTCAGAGAGTCCCAATGTGTGAGCACGACGTGGGGGAATGCCCAGCACTAGCATGTGGGTGACATGTCGTCTGTCCCCCCGCCATGCCCGCACAGACCTACATCCGCAGCATGGACAAGGACTTCGTGGCAGCCACCATCCAAGCCATTGGGCGCTGTGCCACCAACATCGGGAAGGTGCGGGACACCTGCCTCAATGGCCTGGTCCAGCTCCTCTCCAACCGGGACGGTGAGTGCATGCAGTGAGGGTGAAACAGGGGCTCCATCGCTCTCAGGGCAGGACCCTGCTGAGGCCAGGCCTCTGCCCGCAGAGCTGGTGGTAGCTGAATCCGTGGTGGTCATCAAAAAGCTGCTGCAGATGCAGCCGGCCCAGCACAGTGAGATCATCAAGCACATGGCCAAGCTCACCGACAACATCCAGGTGGGTCAGGGTGCTGTGTGGCCCACAGGACCAGGGGAGTGGCAGCATTGCCATATGCCTGGGGACATTTTGCAGGTGCCGATGGCGCGGGCCAGCATCTTGTGGCTCATCGGTGAGTACTGCGAGCACGTGCCCAAGATCGCGCCCGATGTGCTGCGCAAGATGGCCAAGTCCTTCACCAATGAGGAGGACATCGTCAAGTTGCAGGTCATCAACTTGGCGGCTAAGCTCTACCTGACCAATTCCAAGCAGGTACCTGGGACGTCACCCAACAGCATGCCTCAGTTTCCCTACCAGGGAGGGAGAGGCTGGCCCTGAGCATGTTCTCTGGCACAGAGCAAGCTGCTGACCCAGTACGTCCTCAATTTGGCCAAGTATGACCAGAATTATGACATCCGCGACCGGGCTCGCTTCATCCGCCAGCTCATTGTGCCCACCGAGAAGAGCGGGGCCCTCAACAAATATGCCAAGAAGCTCTTCTTGGCCCAAAAACCTGCTCCCATCTTGGAGTCCTCCTTCAAAGGTACCCACTCCTGGTCACAGGGCATGGGGACACAGGGCCAACTGTCACCATGGTGCTGCATGGCTGTCCCTGAGCTGCTGCCACCTCTCACCCTGCTGTAGATCGGGACCATTTCCAGCTGGGCTCCCTGTCCCACCTCCTCAACGCCAAGGCTGTGGGCTACCAGGAACTGCCCGACTGGCCAGATGAGGCCCCTGACCCCTCTGTGAGGAATGTGGAGGTGTGTGGAGCACCCCAGGGTGCTGGGGAGCATGGGGCAGCCAAGGTGGGGTCATTGTCTCGAGGTCTTAGGAGAGCCTCAGAAGGTGCTCAGGTGCTGCTCAGCTGCCCCATGTCCCTTCTCTGGTGCCCACACACCTGCCTGGGGACAGGAGGGGACAATGGCTGCTGTTTGGGCCCCCCGCCCATGAGCAATGGCCCCACTCCATCAGCCCTGTGCCGGCAGGTTCCTGAGTGGACCAAGTGCACCAGCCGGGAGAAGAGGAAGGAGAAGGTGGAAAAACCTTTCTACTCTGACTCAGAGGGCGAGTCAGGGCCCACGGAGTCAGCAGACAGTGGTGAGGACCTGGTGGCACAGCAGGGCATGGGGCAGGTGCCACTGTGGTGGGGCATTGGGCAGGGGTCACTGTGGCAGGGACATCGGGCAGGCGCCACCACAGTGGGGCATGGGGCCTGCCATGATGAGGCATCAGTCGAGGGACACCACGGTGGGGCATAAGGCAGCAGCCACCACAGCGGGGCACCAGGCAGGTGCCACAATGGTGGGGCTTCGGGCAGGGGACACTGCAGTAGGGACATCCCGTCATGGTGGGGATGTGGGGATGCAGCGGGATGAAGTGGGAAGATGCAGGGGAGCAGTGGGGATGCAGTGGAGGGATGCGAGGATATGGTGGGATGCAGTGGGAGGAGGTGGAGATGCAGCAGGATGCAGCGTGAGGCAGCAGAGGGTGCTGGGATGCAGTGGGAAGCTGTAGGAGGATGTGAGGATATAGCAGGAGGGTGCAGGGATGCAGTGGGGATGCAGTGAAGGGATGCGGGCATGCAGCAGGATGCAGTGGGGAGGCAGCAGCAGGAGGGGGCATGCAGTGGGACACGGCAGGGAGCTGTGGGGGAAAGCAGCAGCAGGGCTGAACCATGCCCCCTGCAGAGCCCGAGTCCGTCAGCGAGGAGAGCAGCAGCAGCAGCAGCTCCAGCAGCTCCAGCTCCGGCAGTGAGGAGGAGGAGGAAGAGGAGGAAGGCAGTGGGGAGCAGTCGGAGGACAAGGAGAAGGAGGAGGAGAAGAGGCCAAAGAGGAAGGAGAAGGAAGTTTCCCGGAAGGCAGCCCCAGGGAGCGCGGGCAGGTACCCCCTGGGAAGGCAGGGTGCCCCTGGCCAAACCCCCACCCCAGACCCCCCTGAGCCGGGCTCTCCCCACAGCCGCAGCGAGGAAGAGGAGGAGGAGGAGGGGGCAAAGAAGGCCAAGAAGAAGAAGCCACCACAGGGGAGGAAGGGCCGTGCCGAGACCTCGTCAGAGGAGGCCAGTGCCTCCGAGAGCAGTTCCTCGGGCTCCGACTCGGGTTCCGAGGCAGAGGCCAAGCGGAGGAAGGCGGTGAGGGCCGGGCTGGGCTGGGGGCCACACGGGTACACCCAGACCCCCCATTCACATCCCCCTGATCTCTCTGCCCCCTTGCAGCCCCCCAGCAGCAGGGCCGGCCCCAAGGAGATCTCCCTGCTCGACCTGGATGACTGTGAGTGGCTGCCCAGGGCAGGAGGGATGGCCATTGTGGTGGTGCTGGGGAAACTGAGGCACAGGCACCCACCCTAGTGGGGTCAGGGCCCCGCAGGTCTTTTGGGAGCTGCGGAGTTGGGACAGGGACCAGTGGGGTGAGCGGTCCTTGTCCCTGGAGGATGGCTGTGGGGACAGGTGGCTGTGCCAGCAGGGCTGTCCCTCTTGGGACTGTGCCCATGGGATTGTCCCCAGGCGGCTGTCCCCATGGGGCTGTGCCACATGGGCTGTCTCCAAGTGGCTGTCCCATGGGGCTATGCCACTGAGGTTGTCCCCATGAGGCCATGGCTCATCAGAGCTCTGTTAACCCTTTCCTCTCCCCCCTACCCCTCCCCACCCCGCAGTCACCCCCGCTCCTCCCCAGCCCATCCCCTCCAGCAGCGTCGTCTCCACCAGCCTGGTGACTGACCTGGAGGGCCTCACGCTCACTGACACCTCCCTGGCACCCACTGTAAGTGTCCCCCACGCCCTTCCTGGGGGGGTTCCCGGGACACCTGCCACCCGCCGGGGCTGCAGGGAGTAGTGTGTTGGCAGCCCGCACCAGTCCCTCGGTCCCTCGCAGCTGCTAAGCCCGGCGTTCGGCGCAGTGAGGACCTACGAGCTGCTGCACCGCATGGCGGGCGAGGGGCTCTCGGTTGAGTACTGCTTCAGCCGCCGGCCCTTCCCGGGGGACCCCCACATGGTGGCCGTCCAGATCCAGATCTCCAACAACACTGATGCCGAGGTGAAGAGCCTGCGGGTCAGCGAGCCCAAGCCACTCTCTGGCATGCGGATCCAAGAGTTCCCCGAGATCGGTATGGCATGGCACAGCACAGCCGTGATGCTGCAGGGGGGATGGGGACAGGGGTTGGCTGGTGGAGGGGATGTGGGATGCGGTGGCAGCCCTGTGGTTTCAGAGCGCCTGGCGCCCGGGGACACAGCCAGCGTGGTGATGGGCATCGACTTCTGCGACTCCACCCAGGCAGCCAACTTCCAGCTGTGGTGAGTGCCCAGCGCCGGGCAGGACAGGATGGGTGTCCCAGGGGGTGGGGGCAGCATGAGGTGCTCCAGGGATGGGGGACAGTGGGGCAGGGTACGGGTGCTCCAGGGGACGGGGAAAGTGGGATGGACACCAGCATCCCTCCAAGGGACATGGAGCAGCAGGGGACAGGTGACAGCTGGACAGGGCGTGGGGTAGCCCAGAGGACAGGGGACAACAGGACAGTGTATGGGGTGCTCCAGGTCATTAGGGACAGCCAGACAAGTACCAACATCCTTTCAGGGGACAAAAGACGGCAGGAGAGGGCATGGGGTGCCCCAGGGGACAGTGGGGCAGAGTCCCTCCAGGGGATGGGGGACAGCAGGACAGGTACCAGGGCCCTTCCAGGGGAGGAGGGACACTGGGATGGACGTGGGGTATTTGGGGGACAGCAGGAAAGGCACTGAGCTCCTGGCAGGGGACAAGGACAAGCTGCCCCAGGTCCAGCCTGATGGGTTCCCCCTATTCCCAAGACCTTTTGCACCTCAGTTTCCCTCCAGCCACACCTTGCTCAGGGCAGGAATGGGAAGTGGGACAAGGTGGAGGGGCATTTTGAGCACATGCCCCCCTCACCCACCTGTCTCCCCAGCACCCACACGCGCCACTTCTACGTCTCCATCCAGCCGCCTGTGGGGGAGCTCATGGCCCCTGTTTTCATGAGCGAGAACGAGTTCAAGAAGGAGCAGGGTGAGTGGGGGACGGGAACAGGGACAGGGACATGGCGGTGCACGGGTACCCACCGCCCCAGCGCCGACACTCACCCCCCATTTTGTCCCCTCTGCCGCCCTTGCCGTGGCCCTAGACCACCTCACATGGCCGGGCGAGGGTAAGTGGCCACTCGGCAGGTCCCTAGACTAGCTCTGCTCCCTTCATCCCCCTCCTGCACCCCGCAGCCTGTGGGTTGGGGTGACCACCCTGGTGCCAGGGTGGCCCCACCAGGTCCCTGCACAACGCGGAGGGCTCATGCCACCCCTGGTGCTCCCAACACCATGTCCGGTGAGTGACGGGGACACCCTTGCCCTGCATCCCTGTGCTCCTGGAGCAGCAGCATCCCCACCCTGGCCCTGCGGATGGGCATCTGCACTGAGCGGTGGGTGCTCGGTGCCCTGAAGCACCTAGCCCCATTGCTGCCAGTGACCGGAGTCTGTCCCCAGGAATGTGGCTGTTGCCACAGGGCAGGGACGCAGGGACAAGCCCAGGAAGGGTTGTGGAAGAAGGATTTTTTCAAATCAGTCTCTGCTGAGCTGGAGAGAAGCAAGCAGGTCGGCCAGTTCGGGATGTCAGGGACCCAGACACAGGGAGCTGGGGGCTGGAGGGGCTTGGTTTGGGGACAGCAAAACAGGGCCCAGCAGGGACACGGCCACTGGGTGCCTGGCTGGAGATGAGCAGGTGCCTCTGCTGCCTGCTCCAGGGAAGCTGACAGGCATGAGCGAGATCACAGAGAAGCTGACGCTGCCCGAGAAATGCCGGACCGACCACGCCATCGTCCAGCAAGTGACCTCAGCTGCCAACGTGGGCCGTGTGCCCTGCGGTGCCGACAACGAGTACAGGTAGCTGGACCCCCACACCAGGACCAGGCAGGTGCTGTCACCTCTCCGGTCCCACCCAAATCACAACGGGGACACTCAGGGCTTCCTTTAGGACAAGGAACCTGCATGAACCCACATGTGACAGTGGCCATGGGTGGCAGATGCCTCCCCAGTCCCCACCAGAGGATCCCCAGGGACAGGAGGGGGACAGGGGGATAGCTCACCCTGAAGCCCTGTGTTCACTGGTGGGTAGGTTCGCGGCCAAGACAGTGACAAGCGGGAGCCTGGTGCTCATCACCCTGGAGCGACGGGAGGGTGCCGCAGCCCAGCTGACTGTCAACAGCGAGAAGATGGTTATCGGCACCATGCTGGTGAAGGACATCATCCAGGCCCTGGCGCAGTGACAGCTGGACTCCGCTATACCCATGGCCCTGCCCTCTCTCACCCCTCTGCCCCACACTGCTCCCCGAAACGCTGTCTGCACCAATTTCTGCCAGGTTATTCCCTGCCCCAGTCCCCAGAGGGGTGGCAGGCAGCGACCCCCGGGCCAGCTTTGCCACTGGGAGGAAGGAGCGGGATGGGGCGGATGGGACGCAGGACGATGTCCCGCTCAGAGGGGCAGCAGCAGCTCCAGCCCACATGGGAGCACAGTGTGCCTCCAGCCCCCTGCCCCTCGTCACCGTTTCCCAGTGTAACCCCTATTTATTATGTCCAGGATCTCCCAATAAAGCTCTTCTCGAACCCGCTCTATGCCCCTCCTCTGCTCTGCGTGCACAGTGGCCGGATCAGCCCCAAACTGCCTCCATGCCAGGCTCTGCCAGCCTCACTGGGGCAGCAGCAAGGGGACACCAGGGGACCAGCCAGCCTTTAGGCAACTGGGAACATGTGAGTTCCCTGCGGATGGTAGGTCTTGAAGAAAACCCAGCACCAACACGCAGGTTTGGGGTGACCCCCTCTGCAGCTTGGTGGAGGGCAGGATCTGAGGAGTCCTGGGAAGTTTCCAGCTATTTATTCAAAGCAGTATTGCTCGTGCTTTGACCGCAGAAATACCTGCTAAGTCAGGGCTGGATCTATTCTGCAGTGTCACTGGAGGGATATCTGGGGACGGCTCTGGGAAGCTTTTCATCTCCAGAGTGGGGCGGAAAAAAAAGGAAATGTGACTCTTTATGAAGATGTCTCCTCCCAGCACGGGTTGGGTGGAATTTAAGAGAGCCAGAGCCCCAGCTCTTCCCTTGCAAAACTGCAGCACAGCGGGGAGGCAAACCCAGCACTGGAGGGAGAGGATGAGCAAGGGACGTGCGGGAGGGTCTGAACCCCAAATCGCCGTGACCCCAACCCCTTCTGCTGCTGCAAAAAGGGTGAGGGGCTGCTTTTTCCAGCACACAGGTAGCAGGTGGGATAAAATCTCTTTATGTTTTTCGATGGGTGAGGAAACGCTGCCCAGAGCAGCATCACCATCACCACCACCACCCGCTGGGCATCAAGCGCTTGTCGCCTCTGGCAAGGGCCCAGCTCCACAAGCGCCGGGCCAGAGGCGCAGCGCTCAGCGCTGCCTTGCTCCCAGCTGGGGCTGAAGCCGGCAGCCGGCCGCGCGGCCACCACCCCACT